>JAQPPZ010017210.1:1875000-2500000 GCA_028583015.1 Wollemia nobilis | reverse complement strand
AGGTTGGTATTTATTAAGAGGAGACTTAGATTCAAACTTTGGGGACATGCCCAATGTAGTGACGTGTGTGGACCACCTTGATGCTATCAATTCAAAACATGATTATCAAGGCAAGATAAGAATTATAGTGGTAACATCATGATTTGACACGAGATGAGATACAATAAATCTTAACCCTCTCACCAATTACTCAAAAAAATAATTAAAATTTTTTTATGTATAAAAAAATTATTTAATAAGATTTAAACCTGTTAAAATCTCTTTTGAAAATCCTCCCAATCCTATGGCAAATGATTACGCATGGTGGGGCTCCTCGTTTGTTTGGCTAAAACCAACTTAGATGTGCATCTCATTTTAAGCTAAAGTTGTGTTTAGGGATGGTTATTGATGTGATTTTCACGTAATTTTCATGTTATTCCACATTCTCTAATGGGTTTGCTACCCCGGTTGTTATCAAAAGTCACATCAAACACATCTTCGCATGCAAAGTGTATGTGAAGTTGCTTGCCTTTTGCCTTTATATAAAGTTGATCACATAAATATGTCATAAATAGTTAAACTAATTTCTCTACATATTTTTGGTATTCTTATACTTGTTAGAGTTGTAAGATTATATAAGGGTAATAGTTTTAATATAACTATATTGGCCATTTTTATTTTTGTTAGCACGGGTTTTAAGTTTAGATAATTAATCTTTAAGCATTAAAATTATTGTTAATGTTGATTTAGTTTATAAATAAAAAGAGTTATATGATAGTTAAAATATATATATATACACATACATGAGACTTCGCTCTCTCCAAATGGCTATGAGATTTCACCTTATTTAAGTAGCTAAGGATTTGTAATTTGAATCTAAAATATGATTATTGCATATTTGATTTTCAAGTAATTGGATTTGAATTATTATTATCATTGAATATTGTGTATTGTGCATTGTTAGATTGCTCTTGCTATTGTTATGTTTCTTGAAGTTGTTTCATTACAAGTGGTATCTGAGCATCGATCTTGGCTCCTATGGTGATGCAAATTTGCAATAGGATGACACACAAACTATTCCAAAACCTATGCCAAACAATACTACTTCTTGTTTCTTGATAATGTTTTCATAAATTTTTGGCTCATCTTTTGGTGCATTTATTTTCTAGAATATTGTGAGTTTGCTATTGTTAATTCCCTTTCTCAAACCCAAAAAGAGTGTCAAGTGTCTTCAAATCCTTGCTAGAGACCTATCCCATTGCAGTCAAATCTTTGAGCTAGTCAAAACAAAGGGTATTTCCAACAATACTTTTTTTTGGAAGCGAATATGTGGAGACCCTAGCAGGAGACCTATCTCTTACAATTGTCCAACGTTATGCATAAGTGTGAATCATCACAAATTGGTTATATTTAGGAATTTTAAAATTTTAAATGTGCTAATTTTGGGACCTTTCACTAGGGTCCATTTGCCCAAAATTTTCGAGATGAAAATTTTATTTTTGGTCAATTTTCCTGATGGTGATAATAATTATCTTGTTTTTATTTTCATTCGCCAAACACTTTCGTACAAATCCATGGACCATTCACCTTCAAATTATAAATAATTTTGTTTTTCTTGTCCAATTTGCCACATATATGACCTATATAAATACTTAACGAGGTACCAATAAACATACATCTAAAACACTCTAACTCAAAAATAGATCTGAAGCAGAGAAAAACCTATTGTCAATCGATATATTTACTAATCGGTTGCAAAGGATTGTCAATCGGAAGACACCGTTCAATTTCACAAACTTGACAAGGTTGCAGAGGAGTGCTTCTCAACATAAATAGATCTGTTGTAGAGGTGTGTCAATCAACATATGTCTATCGATTGTAGAAACTTGAAAGGGTGAATTAATTTTAAAGGACAACCTCTCAACATAAAACCGATCTGTTGTAAAGGAATGTCGATCGATTACAAAAACCTGAAAAGGTGAACTGATTTGAAAGGAAAACCTCTTGATACATGCCAATCTATAGTAGAGAAGTGTCAATCGTCATATGTCGATTGGTTGCAAAAACTTGAATAGGTGAAATGACTTCAAAGGATACCCTCTCAATATAAACTAATCAGTTATAGAGTGTTGTCGATTGATCATGGTCGATCACATGCAGATAATTATCAATCGATAGTTACTGATATGATTACCTATCGACACATACCGATCGATTGCAAAGGATTACTTTTTGATACATACCGATTGGTTGTAGAGGATTATCAATCGATAAATATTGATCGATTACAGATATCTTGATAGTGTGATAATCTATTGCAGAGGATGATCTATTACAGAGTATTATCAATCGATCGTGGTCAATCAATTGTAGAAACTTAAAGTGACTATCGATGATAGAAAGTTATGATGACTATGACAAAGGTAAATTGAAAGCTTCCAAAAATATCAGTGTGCTTATTTCGTTTTGGATAATCTCTAGCAACAAATTTGACCTAATGCCTACTTGTTATTATAGCCTTATTACTTATTTTTTAACCTTTGTTAGTTTCTTTAGAATTTTTAGGTAGAGTATTCTTCTTCCACTGTTTTGTTTTCCAAAGATCTTTTCCTTTAGTTTTATAGGCAGCATAGATGCACTATCTACAATTGTGAGACACAAGTATCCATGTCATTTTGTTGTGTTAGAAGTATTTTTTGTTGTCAGATATTGCTTCTTGTCTATTAGAGTATGTTTTCTTAGCGTTGCTTTGATTTGTTGCTATTCTTTGAGCACATAGGCAGAGTTCATTCCAGAGGGTAACGTAGGTTCGTATGAAGACTTATAGATTCTTTATGTAATTATAGTTTAACTTTGGTTACTTGGAAATGCAAATTATTATTGAGGGAAGTATACAATTTTTCTTCAATTTCATATTCATTTCCTAATATCTAAAGGTTTTTTATTTACAAGCACAATATCACCTACTAAAGATGGAAATAATGAAGGCCAATCTTCTAGTAAAAAGACAATTCTAAAATATTTTACACAAATATCAAAATGTAGTGAGGCATCCACATCTGCACAACTTGAAGGTACAAACACCTTTTACCATCAAATCATTACTTTTTCTATTTTGTTATTGTTAAATATAAAATATTTCTTTATTAATAGATAAATGTTTGTCTGCTTATCTACCTCTTTTTAAATGCTTTGTAAAACTGCATTATGTTAATTCTTTAAAATAATGTATTTTTACATCCAAAAATGATATAGAACATAAAACATTGAATGCAGTGAACACTGTTGACCCTGATATGCCTCCACTTGAAGATATTCTAGGGTATGAGATGCAACCACATAATAATTTTTATAATAATGATATTCAACAAATACTTCATAAGATACCTCATACAGACACATCAACAAAACAATAAAATGAGAGTACAATTAAAATGTAGACCTCTAGAGAATCTTCTAGTTAAAAACTTAAGCATCAAAAGACAAGTGACTGGACTATTGGAAGGGATTTTAAAAATGAATGGGCATGGTTATATCCCTTTATTGAGCGAGTTGAGACAAAGTAACTATGTAGATGTGTTTGTAGTTGGAAACCGGGAAAGGATCATATGTTACAAAATAAAAAAGACAATAGAAAAACATTGTAGGAAAGTTTATATCAAAGAAATACAAAGTGATGGAAAAATTAACAAATCTCATAGGTGGAAGGATGCATCAAAATGTGTGCATGTCATATATGCACTTGAATACAAAAAAGAAATGAAACACCAACAAAATCTCGTTGATAAGGGTGGAACAATCTAAGACCCAATTTCAAAAAATTCATAAGATTGTATTAGCCTAAAAAAAATTGCAGTTTGTTGTTGTATACAATATTCTAAAAAATGGTCCATCCATGTCTAATTTTATTGATTATAAGCAACTATTTCAACTAGCCTATGTACATAATATTTCCATTTTCTATTGGTTAGATCAAAGTATTTGGGAAATGATAAAATATCTATCATTGATTGAGGAGGACCTGAGAGAGAATGTAAAAAAAACCAAATTTATTTCACTTTCCATTTATGAGGTAATAGTTGTTGATAACACATTGAATTTGCATACATGTTTACACATTTAAAAATCATTTAAGACAACCTCATTTACTAGCACTACATAAGATGATGGAAAATTGTAATGTGAAAAATATTTACAATGTTGTTATAACCAGTTTAAAGGATATTGTCGGAATGGATGAAAAATAAATGGCCACAAAGTTAATTTATGTTGGAGTTGATGGTGCAATTACAATGCAAGGACAAAGGAATGGTCTTTGTGTTAGAATTAAAACATCAATTACCCCATATTTGATTCTCATTCTTTGCATGGCCCATAGAATGAATCTTGCATACAAAATTATGAGCACATTTGAAAATATTGTCAAAGTGGAAGATCTGATCCGTGAAATACACACTTACTTTTCATGTAGTCCAAAAAGGTTTCCATAGTTTCAAAAATATTCTCTAAGTGTAACTAAAGGTAGAAAATTGTTAAAATATGTGGACACCAGGTGAATTTCACTGTTTTTTCTAGCAAAAAGGGTTTTTTAGAATATCAATCCTTAGTTGGGTTTGTGTATGCACATCGTAGGGATGTTGACAAGGCAAAACATTTTCTATATCGTATGACTGACTTGGAAAATATTCTCACATTATATGGTATTCTTATAGTATTGCAAGAAATGAATATTTTGATTAAACTCGCACAGGAAGAGCAATTTATATTATCGATTTTATCAGGATGAGAAAAAAAACATGTATGCTTATTGATAAGATTTACTTATTTGATGAATTTAAGAACAAGTGCTTTGGAAAATATCTCTGGCAAGCTTGGGTGGGAATCCCCAAGCCCCTGCAGACGGGCTTGGACTGGAGCAAGGAGATATTCCCCCTACGGACAAAGTTACCAAGAAGGATGGATTGAAGGGCCCTGATCCTGACCCAGACAAAGAGTGGGGCCTGCTCGCTGATCGACCGTGGGAAAACTATGAGGTTTTTGTCCCTCCCGTCCCCACCAATGGATGCTGCTTGATAAACGTAGCTACTTCACTGTAAAGCTATGTAGATAAGGTTAAAGGGGTACCAACCCCCAGTTCCTCTAGGAACCATCCCCCCTTGCTTCCATATAGCAATGACCTAATCATCCCTAAACCTGTGATGGTAGAAAAAATATCTATTGAATCTTTTTCCCTTGTTGGGAAATTTGTTGGTGGAAGACTAGACATGGAGTTAGTGAGAATATGGGCTTTGTACAAATGGAGAATGAAAGGGAGTTTTCAACTTATGGCCCTATCCTAGGGTTTTTTTTTTATTTAGTTGAGCAACCAAAATCACTATGCTCGCATCCTCATGGGAGGGTCATGGTTTTATGGCAGGAAAAGTCTATTTCTACAAAAATGGGGGGAAGACTTCAACCTCAAAATTCAAGATATTAACTTCACCCCCATTTGGATTTGCCTCTTGGATCTTTCCATCCAATTTTGTCATGAGGACATTCTACGTGGGATTGCAAAACGCATTGGAGATCTTGTAGCTATTGATCCTGCAACGAAGGCATGAACCTGCATGGCTCATGCCAAAATTTGCGTTAATGCCAACCTGGATTCCTAGCTCCCAACTCGTATAAATATCATCTATGGCTCCTATTGTAGGTGCCAAGTGATAGAGTATGAGAACAAGCTATTTTTTTTTTCAGAATGCCAATACCAAGGGCATTTGAAATCCCAATGTCTATATCTTAAACCCTAGAAAGAGATGACTATCTTCAAGTATCCCCCTCCATGGAAGCAAAGCACCCAAGCATGAAACCACAATGAAATATCCAAGGTTCCCTTTGGAAACAAGTGGGAAAGACAATGCAAAGGAAAACAAATCGTCCACAAGCTACCCTTTCAAGAACCATATTTAGATGCAAATAAGGTATGCTACATGTTTGCTTTTCATAATAGGTTTGGTCCTTTATCCAACTCCAATTATGAAGTTATTTTTCTAAATCTGCCCCTCCCCCCACCACCTCTCCCCCCTTCCCCAATCCCTATCTAGATCTGGACCTTCCTGTCCCCCCCGAAAGGGCCCATTTATCCAACTAAATTTGTTTTTGAATCCTTAAGAGAAATGGTGAGTCCCTCCCACCGCAAAGTGGATCACAATACTGTCACCACCAAGAGCTACAAAAAAGCCCCTATTGACACAGGGAGTGAGAAAAAAAGAGGAATACCATACTAAGCTGAGCAAAACAAAAGAGACATTGAAGATCAAGTTGCCAATAAAGTGCAAAAAACTTTATTCCCAGACCTGTTCAACCAAGCCAAGGATGAAACAAAAAATCCCAAACCTCCCCCTCAAAAAATTAAAGGATGCAAAAAATCCACCAAAGTATACAAATAAATATTATTTCATGGAATATCAAAGGTCTCAATATTTTTGCTAAACAGAGGTTGTCACAGACTGTAAGGAAAGATCATAAACCCACCATTTTTATTATGCAAGAAGTGAAAGTTGATGCATTTAGAGTTAACAGTATTGTAAGCTCAGTTTGGAAAAGTTGTCAGTGGGCCTCTTATCCTTCCTAAGGCTCATCAGGAGGCCTTTTGTGCCTTTGGGATCCCAAAAAAGTTGAAGGTAGGGTAATCTCGTCTTCTGAAAGGATGTTAAACCTAGTATTTTTTTACAAAGAAAATCACTTCACTTGGGTTTTATCAAACATTTATGCTCCCAATAACCCTCTTGAAAGATGCTCTCTCTGGAGATCCCTTTCCCACATGAAAGATGATTTTTATGATTACCCATGGATGTTAGTAGGTGACTTTAACTCCCCCTTATTTCCCTCCGATAAGAGGGGTGGCAGTTCCATTCCCTCCAAGCGCATTCAAGAGTTTCATGACTTTGTAACTAAAAATGAGCTTATGGATGTTCAAATCAAGGGGTGCCAATTCACATGGAGCAATAAGAGAGTAGGCCCTGATCACATCCAGGTTAAGCTGGATATAATCTTCCTTTCCCAATAGGCTGTTCCCATATTTGGAGACACCTCTCTATTTTTCCTTTCAAAAATAGGATCTGACCATTGCCCCCTTCTCATCAAAGCCAACAAAGCCCCCTCCTTCAAAAACCCCTTTAGATTTGGTAATATATGGATCCAGTACCCTGAGATGAGAAAGAAGATTTTTGAGTGGTGACAAATTCTTTTCACTGGGACCACTATTTCCCAAGTTTCCTAGAAACTGAAAGTTATCAAATAAAATATTAAAATCTGGAACAAGGATGTGTTTGGGAATATTTTTAAAAATAAGAATCATATTTTAAGAAGACTTAAAACCATTGAGCAGCAAATCAATAACCAGTTGACTTTCCAAATCAGATCAGAGGAAAAACAACTCCTGTCTGAGTACCACAACATTCTTTCCAAGGAAGAGATCTACTGGAGGTAGAAATCTTGCGCCCTTTGGATAAAATATGGTGATGCTAACACAAAATTTTTCCATGCATCCAATTTACATAATAGAAGCAAAAATAATAATAGAGAGCTTATTTTAGCAGATGGAACCTGTTCCAGAGACATATTCAAAATCAAAGATGAAGCTTCATCCTTTTTAGCAACTTTATGGGAACCACTTCTCCTGAACATATTGAATCCCAAGAGTTTATCTTATAGAAAATTTTCCCTTTGGTCACTCCTGAAATGAATTCCTCTCTTATCCGACCCCTATGCAAAGAAGAAATTGTATCGCTCCAAATTTTTCGCATCCTTACCATCAGGCTATAGGATCCACGCCCGAAAGGGGGATGCGAGAAGGATGGGACAATACCTCAGACTGAGAGGCCCTTTGAAGGTCCCGCCTCTCGGGGAGGAGTATAAAGGTGAATTTTTGATGGATGGTGGGTTCACCAGGAAACTTTTGAGTGGCAGTTTCCACGCCTAGGTTGAGAATGGGTTTAATGTGTTTATTTTGTACTTTAATCATTCAACTCCTAGGTTTGGCCAAGATGAATCTAAACTATTCTATATGCCAATACTGATTTAAATGGATACAAAAATAGAAATGAGTGCTAAACACAGAGAATATGCTAACTAGAACAGTACATACCTGATTCCGGATGTCTGATGAAGATTCTGAGTTTTGTAGCAGTCCAGATCATCTCAACTCGTACGTAATCATCTGATATTTCACATAATCATCGCAAATCATAGTCGGTCATCTGAGATCAGACGAAATCATCTAAAATCTGACGAATTCATCAGAAACCTGCAATCACAAAAATAGATACAAAATACCAAATATGCAACTGCAGAAGCAACGAAGAATGATAGCAATAATAGTAAACGTGCCTAAATAATGGATTCAAATAACAAACAAGAGAAATGCAATAGATTTAATGTTTGATTTTAACTTTATCATGCGGTTATGCTAAATGAGGTGAACTCCAAGATGCATAAACATAATAACTTAAGATAATGCAGAATTACAATGGGAAAATACAAAAACAGTTTAAGAAAATGCAAACTCCGGGCTCTGATTGCCCCCAATCTGGACTACAGTCGGGATCGCCTCCAATCGTACGAGATCGTCTGCTCTCCTCGACAAGATCGTCCAAAATCATCCGGGATCGCTTGCGACGATCCGAGCTAGCTTCGACTGAAAAATAGTAGAGTTCCTACAAGAAAACATGAAATACAGGATGCAGACAATAGTGCGAGGATGCTCTAGTGTATAAGGAACTAAATCTGTAGGGAAATCCATCAGCTAGGGGGTTCAGGGGGATAAACTAGAAAAATCCTAGTTTATATAGGATTAGGGGGAGGCTAGGAGGTTGGAGATCATCCCAATCTGGGAGATCTCCAACGGGGGAATCTCCAACTGCGCAGACGCGCTTCTACCCAAGTTGGAGAGGTTGTTGAAACAGAAGCTAATTATGAAAATTCAGTTTTAGGACGAAATCGTCTGGACGCTCTGTTCCAGACGAATTCGTCAGATCGGGGACGATTTCGTCTGATATGCGACGATATCGTCCAACGGTCAAAACAAATCCTAAAAATGGCATGAAAAAGAAGGGAAGCGGGTAACAAGCGGTTTTGAGGGTTTTGGGGTTAAAATTTAAATTTTTATCTTTTATCTTTTACTAAGGGTTTAACTGCGCCAATTTTAGGGTGCTACATTTTGCCCCCTCTTTAGCGAATTTTTCGAAGAAAATGCGTTAAAGACGAGTTTTTCCCGTTTTACGAGAAAGCAAAAATGTACTCAATTTTTTAGATGATGATTCTTGGTCGAATCGTACGACTGCTTACTATGGTGCCCCCTCCGTGTTTTTACCCAAATCGAACGTTTGAGGTAAAAACACGAAAAAGCAAAATTTAAAAAATGTTGTTGTTTTTGAATAAAATTAAGAAAAATAGGGAAAACCCTAATTCATTTTTTTTACTATTCATTTTTACTGTTCCAGAGCTCTGCAGAGAGAAACAATGGTGGAGACAGCGCACAGAGCGACAGAGGTCCGATGCGGGCTACGGGTAAGGATCTAATCCTAGTAGATTAGGTTTGATTGTACTTTGTGCAATTTTTTGTTTTAAATTTTGACTATTTGGGGCATCACGGCCATTTTTAGGCCGTCGACGACGTCGGGATGAAATCGTCTCGATTTCATCGGAATCGTCCCTAGATCGTCGATTTCGTCCGAGGGCGAAATCGGTGAACTAGGGGCGATCCCGTTCAACAAGGGGCGATCCCCAAGTTGTGAAATCGAAGATGAATTCATCCTACAAAGGATGATTTTGCCCAATTTGGGATGATATCATCCAATGGTGGACGATATCATCGCTTTTAAGAAATTAAGCTTGATTAAAATGTTTTTAATTTTATTTTAATGATTGGTTGATTAATGAATTTTTGTTGTTTTATTGTTTGTTTTGTAGAGGGGATTACTAAAGAGCCGAGAATGGAAATACGATGGGCTAAGAGATGACTTGGCCGCTCTCGACTAGGCAGAGCGTGATCGACTAGCACAGGTCGGGCTACGACATGTGGCAGAGATGCCACAAGTATCGATGGACATAGGGCTTCTGACAGCCCTAGCAGAGAGATGGTATCCGGGGTCATCCTATTTTTGGCTACCGATAGGGGAGATGGCTCCCACACTAGAGGACGTATGGAGGATCATGAGGATCCCCATACAGGGATGGCTCATGATGCCTACGGCCAATCAGGGCTAGGCGATGATGAGACTGATCGGAGACCCGAGCTTCACCCTAGAGAAGGGCGGAGTGAACATCGAGTCTCTGAGGCAGATGCCTGGGGCATCTAGGTTGACTCGAGTTTTGGTAGGAGTAGTAGGTGGCTTACTGTTGTGCCACCAGAGCGGGTGCAGATTACCCTGGGTGCTCTCAGACATAGTTTACGACATGAGAGACCACGGCTATAGATTTGCATGGGGTAGCTTTGTACTATGTCACTTGTATAGGATCCTGCATGGGGTCGTATACAAGGGAGGTCGATGTCTGGTCTTGACATCGCTACTATAGGTTTGGTGTTGGGAGCACATCATGGTGCGGAGGCCGATAGGGCTCCCATTGATAGGGGTTGATCGAGAGAGGCCTCGGGTTTACTATTGGTGGCTACAGAGAGGGTCACAATGGCGGATAGATCTATCGATGTCACGGAGGTTGCTGGATGACCTCATCCTAGACCAGATCACCTGGAGGCCATGGCGAGAGCACCTCGAGTGGGCAGAGGATGGGCAGGAGCTGGCTCACATCAAGCGAGTCCTGGCGAGGATGGAGCGGGGAGAGGTAGAGCTCCACCGCTACGACCGGGTACTATGATAGTTCGGTCTACAGTAGGGGATCCCTTCTCTCAGGGATTATGAGTACTCCTAGACTATTCGAGATAGTACTACATTGAGCGAGGCTCCAGACATGCAGTGGTTCTAGAGTCAGGACGTAGACGATGCCCCCATCCAGCCAGTGGATGGTGATGATGTTGGGGTGATCGATGGATATGATGCCTGGTACGTAGGCATCCACCCTCCTCGGATGATGAGGGCACAGGGTCCAATGCACATGGTTGTGCAACGGATGGGGAGGCGGTGCCAGGCTGCCATTGAGGCAGGCGGGTCAGATGGGAGAGAGCAACGATGGTCCCCATAGGAGAGACGCCAGAGGATGGGTCAGGCTCCATAGAGGCCATAGGAGACAGGGCGAAGGGAGGAGAGACTCCCTTCGTAGTAGGGGAGAGACCACCATCGCCTGATAAGGGCAAGGGTGTCGATGTAGGGGAGAGCAACGAGACGATGGCTCTCCGGGCTGAGGTTGCCCACCTTCGAGCTCAGGTGCAGACATTGCAGGATGAGGCTACACGGCTCAGAGCTCGGGGTGAAGGAGCGAGCACTCGATGAGCTAGTGCGGTCTATGATGCTAGACCACATTCTACCAGGGGGTATACTTTCAGATGGCTCCAGAGGGTCAGAGGGTACCACTGCCAGCCATTGTGGAACCAATCATGATGGGATCATCGAGGACATCCTCACGATCGACGACGAGGACCCGAGACATAGCACGGACCTCTATGGGACCACCTCCTCCATGTCAGGGTGGGAGAGGAGATGAGGCTGAGAGCTCGAGGGCTTCTCGAGACTAGGCGGCTATAGACTGCACAGAGATTGTATAGATTTTTGAGAGGATTGAGTATGCCGGGGTATAGATTGTGGCATACCAATCCAGTTTTGATATGATGTACATAATTTGATATATATATATATATATATGGTCTTGTTTTTGATGATATGACTTGTGTATATGTTGTATGATGCTTTAATTTGTGATTGAATATTCATGTAATTATGTCATTTTGAAATATTATATTTTGATATCATGGCATAAAATTGTAAATGAAATAATCTGATGTAAATAAATTGGTTGTTTTGGTGTAATTTGATGAAAAATAAAAGGGACTTCTAACAATAATTTCAAAGGACATTGTCGTTGTTATAGACCATTTCATGGAGTCGCCGCTCACTAGGTCGTCAAGCTAATCCCAGGATAGAAATATTGTTAAAAGTAAAAGAGTGCTTAAGAGACTGTCTTAAGACTTGATGTTGTGATGATGAAAATGATGATGGTGATGATTTGTTTTCAGATTTTCATAAAAATATTATGCATGACATATAAAAGAAATATGATTTTCGCTAGGCATAAATTCCTAAGTGTGATAAAAATTTTTGCATAAGTTCCTAGGAACTATACCATCATTGCAAAATTGAATGTTGACATAATGACCTGAAATAAGATAAGTGTGCGTTCATTTTAAAGCTTAGTTATGTAACATAATGATGTAAGCCATATGTGTTTTTATTAAAATGAATGGGAAAATAAAATTAGAACAATGGTTTGCGCTAGGCATAGACTTATAGGTATAGACTTATACCATCATCGCGAAATCCAAAGAAGAAATGGATATTTTAGTTTTATTGCAAGATTAATTTTTGACTTTTGATAAACAAAAAAATAATAATATGAACATGTTGTTTGAAATCATTTTGTGATTTTGTGAAACAATGTATATAATTGTTTTTATACAAAACAAAAATTCTGAAATAAGAGGATAAAACTATTCCGAAAAGAATTACAGAAATATTTTAAATTATCTCAAAGACAAATGTAGGTTTATAAGGGATCCTCATGTGCAAATGTGAGTTCATTACCGATCTTGATTTATCATAATGATACAAAATCTCTCAAATACAAATGTGTGTGCGATTGTATTGTTCATTCACCAATTTTGAGCAAGATAATTTGATACAAGTAATTTGCCTTAACCAAATGAGTGTTCCTTAACCATGATTTATATGCATGTAACCGTACCAGACTACTATGTAAGTCGGGTTATCAAGAGCTAGCTAATCCATAAGCTGACATAGGTCTATACAAAAGAAGGTCGCTAATGTGACAGACATATCACCACGCTAGGAATTACCCAAGGCCAAGCGGGTTGGGCACAAACCACCTGTTATGGGGCTTACCTCACAGTTTTTGAATAATTGAGAATTCCAGGGATTCAAGCTCATTCACCCTTCTTTTCTTTTCAAGGGGTAGGGAAAGGGATTTTATTGCTTTTTGCTTTTGCTTTTCTTTCTCTTTTTTTTTTTTTTGTATTTTTGCTTGGAATTGAGATAATGCTGAAATATTGCTGCGATGGTACAAAATAATATTTTTCTTCTTCTCATTTTCTTTGACTTTTCTTTTTCTTCCTATACTAGGGATACTTGCTCGGATTAGCTGTAGAGCAAGGGATTTTTATTCCGGGTAGGGGTGAGCTTGTCCTTTTGTCAATTCTCAAAGATTCTAGACCATGTGCATGATAGGATAGCAGGGGAAACTTTTCGCTCAGGAAACCACTTCTACTATGTAGCATCATATCGAATTTGCAATGAAATCATTTTAATGTGAAAAGATATACTTGGTTCAAGTAAATAACAAGATCAGTTCTCTATGCTCAAAACTTTATTTAATGCCAATGTGGACTTTGATATAAGAGAGATTAATAATCATACCAAATAAAATCAAGATATTTATTCATGTGAGTGTGAAAGTGCGGGATTCCAAATAAATGCTAATTTATCCAAAATAATTGAAAATATAACTACAACACTTCAAGAATTGACAAGTATGAAAATAAAATATGTTTTTGAAGATTTTGATGATTTTGATGTTTTTGTATTTTGATTTTAATTTATGAATTGAAAGAAATACAATGTGATTGTTTTTGAAACTTTTTATATAAGTGACTAAAAGGAAATAATATGCAAAACAAATATATACAATGATGAAATGACCAAATTTTATGCATAGTAGCGTTTGAGATGCATAATGTTCATAGGTTCTTTAAGTTCTTTACCATCTAAGGTAGATAATTTGTATGCTCCCGATCCAAATTTAGCAGTAATAATATACGGTCCAAGCCAGTTGGGCTCGAATTTACCTTTAAGGTCTTTAGTTGCATTAGTATTTTTTTGATTTTCTTTTAAAACAAGGTCATCGGTCTCAAAGGATCGATGATGAACTTTCTTGAGATATGCTCTCTTAAGCTTGTTTTGGTAGGCACGAAGATGCTCCAAAGCATTGATGCACTTTTCATCTAAGAGTTCCAGTTGACTAAATCTGCCAGCATGATATTCATCCCCTACTTCAGTATCTTGAAGTAGTAGAGCCAAAGAAGGAACTTCTAATTCAAAGGGAAAAACAGCTTCAGCGCCATAAACCAAAACGAAAGGTGAAGTTCCAGTGGGGGTGCGAACACTAGTTCGATAGGCCCACAAAGCAGGATATAATTGGATGTGCCAATCTCGACCAGATTTATTGACCAGTCTTTTGAGAATTTTGATTAATGTTTTATTAGATGCTTCTGCTTGGCCATTACCCTGAGGATAATAGGGAGTGGACCAACGATGTTGAATTTTATACTTTTGACATAATTTTTTGACATCTTTATTTTTGAAACAAGTTCCATTATCTGAGATGAGATTTGCAGGAATTTCGAACCTACAAATAATTTGATTAAAGATAAACTTGGAAACTTGGGTTCCAGTACAAGAAGCTAAAGGCATAGCTTCAACCCATTTTGTAAAATACTCGATAGCGGTTATGATGAATTTGTGTCCATCAGATGACACAGGGTTGATTTTTCCAATGATATCTAAGCCCCATTTTGAAAAGGGCCAAGGAGATGAAATAGCCTGCAGTTCTTGTGCAAGCGCATGGACAAGGTCAGCATGTTTCTGGCACTTGTCGCAATGGCGCACATAATCATGTGCATCATTCTCCATGGTAGGCCAAAAATATCCTATCCGAAGGAGCTTCTTAGCAATGGCGTTACCACTAAAGTGTCCTCCACAAGATCCATCGTGGGCTTCACTCAAAGCTGATCTAGATTCGTCTAGATTCAAACATCTCAATAATATGCCTTCAAAAGATCTCCTATACAAGGTATTACCAATAATCATGAAGCGACTTGCTCGTCTACGTAATAACCTGCGCTGGTTACTATGACAACCTTCAGGGAAGGTTCCTTTTTGCAAAAAATTAAATATATCAGTGTACCATGGTTCAGGAGTAGTTTCGTTGATTAGAAACACATCCAAAGGTTCTAAGCATGATTTGCTTGAAGCGGGTTCCTGGAGTCGATGAATAATGATGGTAGCATATTCATCATCTAACTCCAAGGGTAAAAGAGATGCAGCTGCAGCCATAGCGTCACCGCACGATTGCTAGTTCGAGGAATAGCTTCCAAAGTAACTTGATCAAATAAAGATAATAATTGCAAAACATATGTTTTATATGGGCGTAATTTATCATCTCTGGTCTGATAAACATCATTGATTTGATTTATGACAAGTTGAGAATCATCGAAAACTAATAAATTTTTAATTTTTAGGGCCAAAGCAGCTCGTAATCCAAGGATTAGAGCCTCATATTCAACAGTATTATTGGTGCAAGCAAACGTTAATTTAAAGGACAGAGGTATAAGATGTTTTTGTGGAGATATTAAAATAATACCCGCACCAGCCCCACTCATGCATCGGGCTCCGTCAAAGTATAGGGACCATTGTTTAGGATGGTCTGCCTCTAATTTAAGGCATTCATCGAGAAACTCAATGATGAGGGGATGGGTAGACTCTAAGGGTGCAGCAGCTAATTGATCTGCTATGATTTGACCCTTAACAGACTTCTGTCCTATAAACATGAGTTCAAACTCGCTTAGCGCAAGAACCCACTTGGTTGTGCGACCAGATAAGTATGGTCGACTCATGAGATATCGCAAAGGGTCGAATTTGGCAATAACATACGTTTTCTGATTGAGCATATAATGTCATAGTTTCTGTGTAGAAAATACGATTGCTAGACATAACTTCTCTAATATGGTATAGCGAGTTTCATAACTGATTAAGGTTCTGCTGATGTAATAATTAGCACGTTCTTTCTTCTCATCGTCAAGTTGAGCTAACATAGCTCCTAAGGCAAAATCTGAGGCAAAAATGTACAAGATAAATGGACGATCAGATCTAGGTGGTGAAAGTACCGGTGGTTTAAGGAGATATTGTTTAAGGAGGTCAAATGCTTCCTGGAATTCGTCGTCCCAATGAAAAGAGACATCTTTCTTAAGAAGCTTAAGAAAGGGTCCGGTTTTGTCTGCCAACTTATCAATGAAGCGGTGAATAGCTTGAAGCTTACCTTGTAAACTTCGTAATTCAGATATATTTGTGGGTGCGGGCATATCAGTGATAGCCGTGATCTTGAGAGGGTCAATTTCAATGCCACGTAAAGAAACGATAACCCCCAATAATTTATCGGACTTAACTCCGAATATACATTTGGTTGGATTCAATCGGATAAGATACTCCCTTAACCGATCAAATACTTTTCTCAAGTCATTTAAATGATCATCTTCTTTGATGGAACGAGCTATAATATCATCTACATAATCATGTAGAATATCATGCATCATATCATGAAAGATATAAGTCATGGCTCGTTGATATGTTGCACCCGCATTCTTTAAACCGAATGGCATCACTTTCCAACAAAAGGTTCCCCAAGGGGTAATAAAGGTTGTCTTAGCCTGATCTTCAGGAGCTATCCTGATCTGATTATAACCAGAGAATCCATCCATTAAGGATATCATTCCGCTCCCAAGCAGTAAAATCAATGATTTGATCCATGTTGGGAAGAGGAAAATCATCTTTAGGGCATGCAACATTAATATCTCTAAAGTCAATACAAACCCTAACTTTGGTAGCTTCTTTCTTAGTTACTGGAACTACATTTGAGATCCATTCAACATAATCAATGGCTTGTATAAAAATAACCTTCAACAATTTTTCTAGTTCTCCTTTGACTAGTAAGGCCACTTTAGGATGCATTTTTCTAAGTTTCTTGTTTAATGAGGTTTAGCATCCGGATGGACTACTAGATGATGCATAACTACATAAGGGTCCAAACCTCGGCATGTCTTCATATGTCCAAGCAAAGACATCTTCATAGTCTTTAAGAAATGAAATGTATTTATCTTGTTTTTCTTGACTTAATTCTGATCCAATATTGATTATGTGAGGGTTATCTTCGGTTCCAATGTTAATTTTTATAACGTTTTCAACTTCCATATGTAAATCTCTCTCAAAATTAGGTGGGGCGGGTGAAACACCTAATTCTTGTAATTCTTCCAAGGTTAGCTTGGATAATTCGTCTTGAGGAGTCGAGGCCTCAAGCTGGGCTATACTAGGTATAGAGCCATCAAAATAAAATCCGTTATGTAACAATTCATCAACGGAGACATCATGGAAGATATCCCCTTCCAACTCATCATCGGATTCGACAATCATCTCAGGGTAGGCGATGGATAGCATATTATAGGTAAAGGGATTATTCTTTGAATGCAAAGAATCTTGTTTATCCAGATAATCTTGGTAACATGTAAGATGGTCATCCTCCTCAAATGGGAAGGGTTGACCTTTACTAGGAAATAGGCCCACACCGCATCGGGCAGGCCATGGTTCAACCTCAAAAGGTTCTTTCATACCATTTTGGGAAGGTCCCAAACCTTTCCCTTTATAGCCCAATTTAAGCATTATAGGTTTAGCTTTAATATACTCATTAGCAAAATAGCATCTAGCATATCCATCACAATGTGTCTTGATGTTTCTAGGTATTCTTCCCTAGTCATATCCCTTATAAATAAAAGCACAACTCCCGACTTGGTAAATACTTCCCATAGGCTGTGGGAGGCCCAAGGTACGAGGAGAGGGTGGGAGTTTATTTAAAATAAGGGCATCTTGCATGGCAGTGTTTGTTTTTTCTGATATAAGAATTTTAGATAAATCGGGTAAGAGCTCATCAGTAAGAGCGTAAGAGGTAGAAGGATCATTTCCTATGTTTTTGGATGTAGAAATCATGTCTTTGATAGGTGTAGATGTTGTAGAGATGTCGATGGAAGGATCTAAAGGTATGGAAGTTATAGGAGTAAAACAAGAAGCATTGGTTGTGGGTTTAGGATCCTTTTGAGGTCCTAATGTGGTTTGTTCGGAAGATGGTTGAGCTATATGTAGAGGTGTAGTTGATGGGGGAAAAGTAGATGATGTTATGGGTGAGTGTTTCACACGTTTAGATGGTTGATGAGAATTAGGATGTGTGGATGACAGAGCTGGGCAAAATTGAACTCCAACCGGTTCTGCCAAAGCACACATATCAAAGGGTCTAGGGTCACCATGAATGGTAACCAACTGATTTTTAAATTCGAATTTAACACACTGATGTAAAGTTGAGGGGACAACTCGCATTGCGTTGATCCAAGGGTGACCCAAAAGTATATTGTATGATGCAGGGCAATGTACAATAAACACGGTCGTGTCTAAGGTTCTAGGACCAACTTGCAATGGAATAGTAATAACTCCACACGTTTCTTGTGTTTCGTCATTAAAGGCTTTTATGATCATATCAGTTCTTTTCATTTCATCACTTCTAAAGCCAAATATTTGGTAGAAGTCAAAAGTGCATATGTTTAAAGATGAACCATTATCAATCAAGACTCGTTTAATGGCTACATCCCCAATTAGGGCAGTAATATATAAGGGGTTATCCTTATGTAAACTATGTTGTGGTATATCTCTATCTCGAAAGTCAATACAATCGACTTCTCGAGTTATGATAGTATTGGACATGGCTTCAGAGTTGAATATTTTGTGGTACCATCATTTGGCTTAATGTGAGCATTAATTCATCCCTATGGGTAGGAGAAGATCTTAAAAGGTCCAAAAGGGAAATTCTAGCTGTAGTATTGGATAATTGTTCATTAATATTATAAGGAGGCTTAGGTTGAACATTAGGCGCATGATTCCCTTTATTGGGATTTTTCAAAACAAATGGAGCTGATCCATCGTTCTGAGTTTGATCCTGTTGAGAGTTTTGAGCCTGTTGTCGAGTAACGACTCCGATGGTACCTACAATATTATTTTGAGGATGATGAATTGGTCTCGGTCTAGCGTTTATGGCTTGTTCATTAGAAAGTAACTGATGAGAAGATGGTCGAGTAGTGACTCTTCTAGGAAATGGTTCTTCCGGAACCATAGAATTTGTGATGGGTTGAATAGGATCTGATTCATCTTCAGAACTATTCGATTGATTTGAGGTGATTTCCATGTCACTTTCAGTATCATATTCTACATCACTAAGATCAGGTGTTCGAATATTATATAGAGGTCTGGACGTAACCATGGATAAAGTTGTGTCAAATATTTCTAAATCATGAATAGGTAAATGCCCACTAATGGCTCCTACATATCGGGTAGGAGGGGGAACATTATGATGTTCAATTTGATTAGCCACCTCTTTACCATGCTTTGGTAAAGGATGTTGAAATATGTCCAATGATTGATTGGCATTCTGATTCTGACTTTGAGGGATGTTCTTTTGAGCATTATTAGGAGGATTTTGTTTAGGTTGAAAGGCTTGCACCTCCATCTCATTGTTATCAATTAAATCTTGTATTTTATGTTTTAACCTTTTACAAGAGTTGGTAGCATGTCCAGGTCCTCTATGGAAATCACAATGTAAATCAGCTCTATATCCGGGTATAGTTGGATCAGGTTCTCGGATAGTTGGTAATTGGATCAATCCTCGTGCTAGTAATTGCGGGAGAATGGTTGATAAAGGTTGATTTAACCTAGTAAATTCTCGAGGTGGTTTATCAAGAGGTTTCAATATGAACTTCTCTGTTGTTTTCGTAGTATTAACATTGGCAATGTTTTTGCTATCATTGACTCCATCACCCACAACTTGTTTATTTTTATATTGATTTCTGGATGTTTTCTCATCATCTTTCTTTTTGAGCTGACCTCTTCTAATGAGAGCGTCTTCCACTCTTCGGGCTAAGTCTATAGCTTGATCGAAGGTGGTCAAGGTAGCGGTTGATAATTCATAGGATAGTTGTTCTTGTAAATTATTGATAAAAATATCCAACATTTCTCGATAAGGTAACACAAAGTGTAATTTTCCTATCAACTGCCTCCATCGAGCTAAGAAGTCAGCAAAACACTCATCTTTGTCTTGTTTTAGGTTGTACAAATCTTTAATGGTTACATGCCTTTCAATATAGGCACTAAATTGATGCACAAAAGACTCAGCGGTCTCTTCAAAATTTCTCAAAGAATGAGTGGGCAATTGATAATACCACTCCAATGCCATCCCTCCTAAACTTTTTGGGAACATCTTTAGTAATAACAAGTCATCATGTGATATATCATGACATGCTATCCTAAACATACGAAGATGCTCTATGGGATCTTCAGTTCCTTTATATATAGGTAGGACAGGCATGGGAAAGTGTTTAGGATATGGTTGTGCTACAACTATAGGATCTAGAGGTTGACTACACATCTCTCGATAATTGTACGAGGGACGGTAGGGATCTATTTGGTCCATGCGGGAGGCTAACTATTTCACCATGGCTTCCAGATTACCAGTTTGTCCACCATATTGGTTTGGTGGTACATGAGTATGGGATTTGTGAGCGTAGGAAGGCGGGACATAAGGATTAGATGCTATATTGTTGTTATGTAAATGGTTGGTAGGAAGAGTATTATGAAGAAGATTTGTTGTAGCATTATGTTGTATCCCAAATTGTTGGAAATTGGTATTTGGTTTTGTTTTAGGCTTTTGTTGATTTGAGGTATATTGATCAATAGCTTGGCAAAATAGAGCAGTGAATGAAGGTTTCTTTTGTGTGGGAATAACCCTAGGCTTGATAACAGGCACTCTAGGTGGTTGGGTAACCTGTTGTTGTTGCATGTTCTGGATCATAGCGGCCATATCCAAATTGGATGGTCCAGCTTGATCACTTTCTTGATCAACAAAGGATAAAGGATTAGTGCGTGTGTGATATATGTCTTCTAGGGTTGCTTGAGTGTCACTAATTTGATCTTTGTCCATATGGATTGCTCTATTAAGAGTGCCAATATTATTATGGAGGAACTTCCAAAAATGTTCCATGTTCTCAAAAGTAACAGCTCCTTCCGGAGATATTTTAGGGGATGAGGATCCTTCCTCTCTATCATTTTCTTTTTGTTCATTTCCTACAACAAATTCTTCTTCTTGTTGGTCGAAGGTTCCTTCTTCCTGAATTGGGTCTTCAGGAAGGACATCTGGGTTATTCTCTGTTTTCCTTAACCAATCTTCTTCTACTTCAATTTGTTTTCCATTCCTGAGTTTAGTCATTATGTCTAAATTTAGATTTTAGCAAATATATATTAATATATTTGCAACAAATTTGGGAGGTATATATTTTAATTATATACCTACTATAATGCTTAAAAGAAAATGTTTTGATTTTTGTTATGACTTTGTTTTGTTTTTATTTTTATTTATTTATATATATATATATATATATATATATATATATATTTTTTTGTTTTTATGTTTACAAAGACAACAAACAACACACTGAATGCAAGAAATAACAATAATAAATGAATGGCTTAGTTTTCTATAAATAGTTTATAGATGTCATTGATAGGATCAAGTTCATCAGGAGTCATGAAATGCTCCTCTTCAAATTGGAAATGATTTTTCAAGAACTTGATAAAATGTGCTATAGTGATATTATCTGTTTCATACCCTGACTGGTAGAAATAAAGTTCATGGCAATACTCTCGATATAACACAGCTCTAGGAACTCTATACCATATTTTTCTATCCGTAAAAACAACCTCTTGATCCTCTATATGAGATAGAAATTTATGTACTACAACTGCATTCTCAAGATATTCCTCAAAGGTGTATAGCTCTGAAGACACATGGGCTCTTTTATCTGCTAACCACCTATGGCAAGCTCTCTAAAGTTCATGATATAAGGTCACTTGATCAGGATCCAGGATTCTATCTAGGACAAACCTCTTAATTTGCCTAAGTTCTGTTGCCCTAGATCCAATGATACCCAATCTCCTATCAAGTTCGTCCCACAAAGGTTGAACCCTATTTGTTTGAGGTACTCTAAGCACAGAAGTAACCTCTATAGCTGCTAATTGATTCTCAACATTAATGGTGACAACTCATCTTTTATTATAATCTACCATCTAAATATGATATGCAATCTTTGATTCTAAATGCATTTATGTTTTGTTTTTTTTGGATTGTTTTCAAAAGGTTTTTAGTTTTCACGTCGGGTTCACCAAAATGTATCGCTCCAAATTTTTTGCATCCTTACCCTCAAGCTATAGGATCCACGCCCGGAAGGGGGATGCGAGAAGGATGGGACAATACCTCGGACTGAGAGGCCCTTTGAAGGTCCCGCCTCTCGGGGGAGGAGTATAAAGGTGAATTTTTGATGGATGGTGGGTTCACCAGGAAACTTTTGAGTGGCAGTTTCCACGCCTAGGTTGAGAATGGGTTTAATGTGTTTATTTTGTACTTTAATCATTCAACTCCTAGGTTTGGCCAAGATGAATCTAAACTATTCTATATGCCAATACTGATTTAAATGGATACAAAAATAGAAATGAATGCTAAACATAGAGAATATACTAACTAGAATAGTACATACCTGATTTCGGATGTCTGATGAAGATTCTAAGTTTTGTAGCAGTCCAGATCATCTCAACTCATACGTAATCATCTGATATTTCACATAATCATCGCAAATCATAGTCGGTCATCTGAGATCAGATAGAATCATCTAAAATCTGACGAATTCATCAAAAACCTGCAATCACAAAAATAGATACAAAATACCAAATATGCAACTGCAGAAGCAACGGAGAATGATAGCAATAATAGTAAACATGCCTAAATAATGGATTCAAATAACAAACAAGAGAAATGCAATAGATTTAATGTTTGATTTTAACTTTATCATGCGGTTATGCTAAATGAGGTGAACTCCAAGATGCATAAACATAATAACTTAAGATAATGTAGAATTACAATGGGAAAATACAAAAATAGTTTAAGAAAATGCAAACTCTGGGCTCTGATTGCCCCCAATCTGGACTACAGTCGGGATCACCTCCAATCGTATGAGATCATCTGCTCTCCTCGACAAGATCATCCGAAATCATCCGGGATCGCTTGCGACGATCCGAGCTAGCTTCGACTGAAAAATAGTAGAGTTCCTGCAAGAAAACATGAAATACAGGATGCGAAAGTAGTGCGAGGATGCTCTAGTGTATAAGGAACTAAATCTATAGGGAAATCCATCAGCTAGGGGGTTTCGGGGGATAAACTAGAAAAATCCTAGTTTATATAGGATTAGGGGGAGGTTAGGAGGTTGGAGATCATCCCAATCTGGGAGATCTCCAATGGGGGAATCTCCAACTACGTAGACGCGCTTCTGCCCAAGTTGGAGAGGCTATTGAAATAGAAGCTAATTATGAAAATTTAGTTTTAGGACGAAATCGTCTGGACGCTCTGTTCCAGACGAATTCGTCAGATCGGGGACGATTTCGTCTGATATGCGACGATATCGTCCAACGGTCAAAACAAATCCTAAAAATGGCACGGAAAAGAAGGGAAGCGGGTAACAAGCGGTTTTGGGGCGTTTTGGGGTTAAAATTTAAATTTTTATCTTTTATCTTTTACTAAGGGTTTAACTACGCCAATTTTAGGGTGCTACAGATATTAAGCACACTTTGTTCTCCATGCAGGTTGATAAGGCACATGGGCCTGATGGGTTCCCTCCCCGATTTTTCCAAACCTTTTGGGATATCTTAGAGAAGAATATTTGTAATGCTATCATAGAGATCCAATAAACCAAAATCAATCCAGAGGAACGAACTCAACTTTCATTGCCCTAGTCCCTAAAAATCCTCAATGCAAATCCATGATATACTTCAGACCCATAAGCCTATGCAATATCATCTAAATTTTTTTAACCAAATCCTTAGCCATGAAGCTGAAGAAAGTCCTCTCCCTGATTATAGATCCTTGTCAAGGAAGTTCTGTAGAAGGGAGATCCATTTTTGATAGAATCATCTCCTTGCATGAAACTCTTCACTTTATCTCATGCAATCAAAAATGGCAATCTTCCTGAAGCTAGATATTAGCAAAGCCTTTGATAGAGTAAATCAAGATTTCCTCCTTAAAGTCCTTCTCAAGTTTGGGTTCCACAAATACTAGATTGACCTCATCAAAGGCTGCATTTCATCCTCGTGGTTATCTATTTTGGTTAACAGATCAACAACAAGATATTTACCCAGATCTAAAGGTATTAGATAAGGAGACCCCCTCTCCCCCTTCCTCTTCATCATTCTTACCAAATCCATAGGAAGGGCCTTCAAATATGCTTGTGCAGTAGGAAGTATTTTTAGTGTCAAAGCTTCCTCCAACTCCTCCCCTCTTTCTCATCAGTAGTTTGTATATGATACAATCATTGGCACCTTGGCTTCTATCCAGCAAGCTAATTCCATAAAGTCTATCCTTGATATCTACGAATTAGAAGTTGGCCAAAAAATTAACTACTTGAAGAGTAAATGCTACTTTCTCAACACCATTGAGAGTAGACAACACAAAATCACCCACATCATCCAATGTTGTAGCGTTGATCTCCCTACTTCATATTTGGGCCTTCCTATGTTCATCAAAAACCTAAAATAATCCATGTGGGACAATGTCATTGAAAGGATAAAGTGAATTTTTTTGGAATGTGTAAAGGTTCCCTCCCTTATCAGGCAACCAAGGCAACTCTCACCATGGCCGTTCTTCAGAGCATCTCATTTTATTTCATGTTAGTGTTCAAAGCTCCTACTTCTATGCATTCCAAAATTAAACAAATCTAGAAGAATTTTTTATGGTCAGGCCTAGAGGAAAAGAAAAAATTCCATCTAGTTAGTTGGGATAAATTTTGTCACCCTAAATACCAAGGAGACCTTGGGCTAAGAAGAATCGCCAACATGAACCTCGTCCTGCTCACCAAGCAGGATTGGAAAATATTCACCAACTATAACGTGGAGTGGGTCTCCATCATCAAAGGTAAATATCTCTATAACCTCTCCTTTTTTGTATGATAACACTCCCACTCAGGGGTCTACATTCTGGAGGGCTATCATTCAGGTCAAATCCCTCATCAGTAAAGGCACCCGGTGGTAGTTGGGTATTGGCACTAATATAAAATTTTGGAATGATGTATGGATAAAAGATAGACGTCTCTCTAAGGTTTCAGAGGTTGCCATCCTTAAATCTATCCTAGATAGAAGGTATGGCAGCCAAGTAGCGGACTTCATTGAAAATCAACACAAATGGAAAATCATTCCCACTACTAATGAAAGTGATCCCATTGCTAGGGTAGGGAATGTTTTGTCTCGCATGCTCAAGACTACCATTATCCCAACCATAGCTTCCCTTGACTATCCTATTTGGAAAGGGAATGACAATGGAGATTTTTCTATCAAATCAACTTATTCCCTCCTCAATTCCCAATTTGCCACTATCCTCTTCAGTCTTGCTTGGGTTAAGAATCTCATCCCAAAGATTATTTTCTTTTCCTGGATTACCATACAAAACAAATCCCTTACCATAGACAATCTGATGAAAATAGGGATGCCTATTCCAAATAGGTGCCACTTGTGTCTATCCAATTGGGAATCTATTAACCACCTATTCATAGAGTGTGATTTTACCAGAGCAGGGATGAGCCACCTCCTGTCCACCTTCCAGGTTTAGTGGGCTCACCCTAATTCCCTCCTAGACCTCTTTTTTTAGTGGCCAAGTCCCTTCAACAATCCCAAGGTTTCTTTCCTCTATAAAATATGCCTCTATAATTATATTTGGCAGATCTGGTTAGAGAGAACTCACCAAATTTTCTCCCTCTTGACTATTGATCCTATATCAACAACTACCAAAGCTATTACCTATGCTGCTAAAAATTATCAATTATTCCCTTGTCTCAAATCCCCAAAAATGGATTTGAAATTGATCTTCTCTAGTCTATGAATATTCCCATACCTCCTAATGGGGCCCCTCCCCCATATCATCCTAGGGAATATGCTCACTATATACCCCCTCAAAAGGATAGTTGAAGTTAAACTTTGACGGTGCATCTAAAGGGAATCCCATATTAGCAGGTGCTGGCAGAGTAGTCAGGAACCATAAGGGAGACATTGTTATGGCCTTTTTTGAGAACCTGGACCACCAAATGAACAATGTGTCTGAAGCTTGGGCCTTATGGAGAAGCATGTATGTTATTAAATATTTAAAAATCAATATTCAAATCGAAGGTGATTCCCTCAATATTATTGGGTATGTCAACATCAACAAATGTCCCTCTTGGAAAATTCATTCTATCATACAAGAAACTAAACTTCTCATTAGCCAAAAAAGAGGTAGTGGTTGGTCACGTGTACCGATAAGCCAACAAGCTTTACTGACTATCTTGTGAACTTGGGAGTCACCCAATAATCTATTTCCATTTGGTGTAACACAGTCCCACAAAATTTTCTTAATATGGCGTCAGCTAATTGGTCGATAAAGACTCGATGCCTCTAGTTCCATCTTTGTTTCTCCATGGTTTTCTTCATTATTATCATGCAAGTCCCCAGGCACAAATTTTCTTTATCCGTATCCCCAATCCATGTGCCTCCTCATATTCAAATTATTGGCCTCTTGCCTGATATTTCCATTCGTGTTCTCAGATCCTGGATGCACTTTTTAAATCTCTACAAAGACCAAGGCAATTTGTGCATTTCCAATTATGACCTTTCCAAAGCTGCATTTCTTGAGAATTTGTCTGGTTTTTTTGTCAATAAGCATTACTATTATTTTAATTCCACTCATGTGGATATCCACCCTAGGCTTCCCATCATTCCCCAACTTCCTCACCATCAAAACTACCAACATGTCTGTTTGTATTCTTGGTTTAACAACATGGGGGACGCTATGTCAAATGCCTATTTAAATTATCTTTGGCCTGACCTTGACACTTACACTCTTTAGCTACATCATCCCAACCCCCAGTCATCTACAGATAATCCCTGGTACCTTCTGTCCATCACCATGGCCTTTGTTTAACCCAGTAGCCTCCAATTTGACCCCATTTCGGCCACCTTCCTACAAGCACAAGGTTTTGTTCCCTTCCTATCCAAATTTAAAGGTTTTGAACAAGATATCACTATTGAATTTGTGAAAACATGGTCGAATTACCACGCCACTATTCACCATATCCATTTCAAGGTTACAACTAAGTTGATTATTGAGGTGTTTGGCCTCCCACTGATAGATCATGTGGTACGATAACATAAGCACAACTAGGACCAAGAGCTTGACAGATTCCCTAACTACCAAGAGTTCAAATGGATCAAAGTTGCCCTCGATTGTGAATCCCTCCCCTCCTCTTGGCCCATAGTGATTGTCCCTCTTCTCTAGTACATTACCTGTGATGATCCGATCAAGCCTCTATCTAGCTTTCATGGATTCAAACCCATGAATTTCCTGATCTTCCTTCATCATTCCATTAGGCTTTCAATCTTCAGTGCCCATAAAAAAAATATACTCCCACGCATCATGGCCTGTTTTCTATCCTTTTTCACCATATTGTATCCTCCACCCCTCCTCCAATTTCTACCAACCCCTTTCATTCCAACCCTTCCCCTCCCTCCTCTGATCATAGACCTTTCCATTCCCTGTCCAGTAAACCTCTGGTTATCGAGGAACCCCAGTATTTTCAAACTCCTATTTCCAAGAAGGATTCCTCAACTGCTGCAACCCCCCCTCCATCAAGCCCCCTATAGTTAGTGGAGTTAAACCATTGTCTACGAAGCAAAAATTAAAGGTCGAAGAAAGATCTAATCATGTTAGAATGTCTTCTTGAGTCAAGAAATTTAAGGCAGAGACCATTCAGAATTCCCTTGTTCACATTTCTAAAGACAACAACGAGAATTAGAACCCTGATAGTACCATTTCTAACAGGATTTTAAGGATATTTTTCAAAAGCTTCATCTCAACCTTCGATAGTGCTAGCGCAACCCTGAAGTAGCTCATCCATCATGGTGCCAATTTTACCAAGGAGGACACCCTGGAAGCCTAGCTTCGCTAGCCCTACTTCTGGGTGGGTTTTTAGGGTTTTTTTTTGCTTTTTGATGTGGATGTTCTTTCCCTTACAGGGTGGTGATTTCTAGCAGTGTGATACTTCTCAATTTCTCTCTACATGGGTGCCTATTCTATGTTTGTTAATTTTCTTTTCTTCAGGTTGCCCCTGCATGGGTGTTATCTGGTTTTTTGTCAAAACATAGCTATCTTTTTTGCTTGCCCCTGCTTGGGTGGTTTCCCTCTAGTAGCTTGTTCTAGTATCCCCTGCTTGGGAATTTTTGGTTCTTCTATAGCTATCTTCCCTAGTTCGCAATATTTCAGTATTGCTTCTACTCTATCCTATAAGGATTTTTGTATATCAGGGATTGGGACCCAGTCAAAACTCATATAATATAATAACCTACTTACAAAAAAAAGGTTTAATTATTAGAAGAAAATTTTAAGGATACTTTGTTTGATAGTTGAAATACGTTAGTTCAGGTCAACGATCCTAATAAATTTTTATTGTTTAACATCAATGATAATATTTGTATTGCTATCCATGGAAAGATGATTCTTTTATATCGTTATGAAAAGTGGTTATATATAGTTACAGAGGATGTTTAACAAGTACCCATAACACATAGCAGATTTGATGTGGTTTTACATAGTACTAAGAATAGATTGATAAAAATTACAAAATCGTTGACAAGGGAAATAAGAGATCATTTCCACAAAGATGAGCTGCTTGAGGCAATGGCTGTGGTTAACCCCATGTTCTGGAATTCTTGTCATGACCACAGTAGTAAAAGTGAGTTGTTTGTAAAATATATAGACACTCTTATTAAATATTTTTCTAAATGTGTGGAAGTAAATGGTATTCTAAATAAAGAAATTTTGAGACAACAATCAACCAATTTTAGAATAACAATAGTTAACCAAATTACACATTTCAATAACCCACATGAGCCTTGTTTTATCACGCATTTGTGGAAAAAATTGTATCAAAGTAGTGTCTTACAAGAAACGATGAGTGAATATTTTATTTTATATGAATTATGTCAGACAATGATTTTGGGATCTATTGAAAATGAAAGGGTTTTATGTGCACTATCTTTTGTGAAATCTAAAGTTTGTAACAGGTTGGACAAAAATTTGGAGAATTGTTTGAGAATGTATGTGTCATCGTACAAGTTGGATAAGTTTCCCTATGACAAAACTTTGGCATATTGAAAGTCCCTAGCAGACATAAGAGGTATCACTAACATTGTTGATAATGAGGATAATGATTAACTATCTGTTATTGAATTAACTGTTAAGAGGTATCCTAATTATTATATCATAGCTTTGTTATTGAATTAACTGTCTGTGTTGAGAATATATTATGATTTATGCTTTGGCTTTGAATAAAATTAAAATTTAAAACCATGCATATATGTATCATTAGTAAATATTTCTTGTAGAAAGTGTTGTATGTAGTCTAGAAGGAAAAATCCAAATGGTATAATACTCAAGATATGGAAATAACAAAACAATATAGCATAATACACAAGACAATACTCATTTTTATATCATAGCAAGATTGGCTTTGAATAAAATAAAAATTTAAATCCATGCATAGATGTATCCTTTGTAAACTCAAGCACAATTGAAACATCATAGTACTCAAGCGATGGAAATAACACACAAATATAAATATAAATAGCATAATACTCAAGTTACATAATAGCACAATAACATACATTGTCATTGTAATAACTCAAAAAATATACATGTAAAACATTTATGCAAAGGTCTTGATTTCAAATAAAACATATCATAAAATTATCTTTTTGATAAAATCAAACTTTTAACAACAATAAAACATTCAGGTTGTCTTTTTCATTCCTTAAATGGGGGGCTAGAGGTCGTTTCATCTTATTTTCCTTTTTTTGCTACTTCTATAGTCTACATTTCAAGGGATCGAGATCTTGCATTTAAAATCTCCACTTCCTCTACTATAGGTCCTCTCTTAGGCTGATTATTAGTCCTCTCCTCCATTGCTCTAGATCTGACCAAGATGTTCTCTATATTTTTCAAGCCTTCGAGCAGGGTATTTTCCTCTTTTGCAACATCTTTGGATATTGGTGCAAGAACTTCTTTACCCTTATTATTAATAAAAATATTAGGATCCAATCCATTTAGGATAATGATCCTCCTAAATTTTTTGTTTTGTCAAACTACTTCTTGAGTCCTTTTTCATTGCCATAGAAACCATTAAGTAATCCTTTGCCATCTAGAGATAGTCTTGCAGGTTTTGTACCTGCTTCTTCAGATTATCAAAGTTGATCTGCAAAAGGAAAACAAGAAGTAATCAACATACAGTTATATTTTAAAAAAGAGAACAAAAAAATTAAGAAGACATTAGTCTAACCTCGACAACATTCCTTGCAGCTACAACAACAACAAACATTTTCTTATCACATGCCCATTCATTAAAATAAGCATGTGCTTTAGAATTTATATTTTCCAATATGTTCAACATAATGCCTAAGATTTCATCATTATAAGATGTTGCAACCTTCACCATGCCAAATTTAGCTTGATGTAGTAGAGCATCAAGATTTTTCGGTTCATTTTCAACTAAAGAAAAAAGTTTTCCCTTTTTGAATTTTTTTTGAATCGAACATTTATTTTCTATATCAAAACATTCACCTGATACTCCCATTGTTTCATATATTTTACATATGGAATTAGCATGTCTGTAATTGTGGTTAGACAATTAGAAGAAACTGAATTATTTTAAAAAAATCTTACTTTCTCATCCTATGTTAGAGGATGAGGGGTGATGGTTTCCTTTGGAGGATATGCATAGGAATATTATGGTCCTGCTTCATTTTTAGGTTCTCGAAGCAAATCTATAGCTTGAAACTTAGAGGGCATGTTGCCCTATAAAATGTAATCCTCATCAAGTGGAGGATTAGGTAACCCAAAAATAGAATCTTCCTATACACCTATAAAATTACCAAAAGACATATTTCCAAATCCTAAAAATTGCTTGGATGATCCTCCTTGTGGCCTGACTAGAATTTTTTTTCCACCCATAAACCATTGTTGACCTCGCATTTGATATTGGCATGGTGGAGGAGGAGGCAACATCGAATGTTGTCTTCCTTGATGAAATTAATGTAAAAAAGCTTAAAAAATCAAAATTAAATTTAGTTACAAAATTTGTGAAGGCATATTGTAAAGTTTAATTGTTAATGTATAACACTTACTGGCCACAAATGAGACCTCTTGAATAGCTACAAATGGAAATGGAATGTTGGTGCATTGTACATCTGTAAACACATTATAAAAACTAATAAAAAACACAATAAAATTTGGTAACAAATTTTTTTAAGGTAAACTATAAAACTTACTAGTCAAAGATGAAATATCTTTCATAGCTACACTATTTGGTAGTGGACGTGCAGGTGGAGGTTGTCGAGGATTAGGAGAATTAGATCTTAAGTGTTTGCTAGATCTTCTTCTTAGTTGTGGCATCATTTCCATAGGTGATTTAGAGTCTCCTGATTCCTATAGATTACGACCTTTGACAACAACATCCTGCTTTAAAGTGGAAGAGGATGCCCTTTTCTGTATTTATGTATAAATTGTTAAAATAATAAAAATAAAAAATGTATTGAATATAAAAATTTATTAGTTTCATATTAAGTAGAATTTAATTGCACCTGTTATACTGTCATGGCTGTAGTGGCTAGGTCTGGGTACCATGAAGTCAGTATTTTAGTATTCTACAAATTATAATATGATTCATAAAATAAAAAAAGAATGTAGTTGCATGTGCTAAGTGTTGGAGTCGGAGTAGTTGCATTTTGTATCTATTTCTCTGTTTGTAGGTCTCTGATAAATTAGTCTGACAAATTTGTCAGATCTCAAATGATCCTGTTAGATAGGAGATGATCCTGTCAAATTCTAGATGATCTGGACTACTTCAAAAATTAGAATCTCCATCAGACATCCGGGACCAGGTATGGATTTCTTCACTTAGTTTGCTCTCTATGTTTTCTGTTAAATTTTTTTTCTGTATTTAAATTTGTATTTTCATATAGAATAACTTAGATTCATCTGGCCAAACCTAGGACTTGGATGTTTAAAGCTAAAATTGAACACATTAAACTCATTCCCAACATAGGCATGGAAACTGCCACTAAACGTTTTCTGGTGAACCCCACCATCCATCAAAAAATCACCTTAATACACCTCCCCCGAGAGGCGGGACCTTCCAAAGGCCTCTCAGTTCGAGGTATTGTCCCATCATTTTCCCATCCTCCTTCTGGGCATGGATCCTTTAGCCTGAAGGTAAGGATGCGAAAAATTTGGAGCGATACATTTTGGTGAACCCGACGTGAAACTAAAACCTTTTGAAAACAAAAAAAAAAACAAAAAACAAAAATATAGATGCATTTAAAATCATTAGAAAAATACTAAGTTGCATATCATGTCTAGATGGTAGCTCCTAAGAAAAGATTAGCAGTTACTATAAACGTTGAAAACAAATTAGTAGCCATAGAAGTTAATTCTGTGCTTAGTGTGCCTGAAACAGATAGAAACCAACTTCTGTGGAAAGAACTTAATAGAAGGCTAGGTGTCATTTCATCTAGATCAACCGAAATTAGACAAATCAAGAGGTTTTCCCTAGATAGGATCTTGGATCCTCATCAACTCATTGTTTATCATGAACTTCAGAGAGCCTGCCATAGGTGGTTAGCTTATAGGAGAGCTCTTGTGTCTTCAGAATTGTTCACCTTCGAGGAATACCTCGAGAACGTAGCTGTTATACACCAATTCCTAGGTTGTTTAGAAGATCAAGAGGTCATTCTTACGGATAGGGAAATATGGAATAGAGTTCCTAGGGCTATGTTATATCGAGAATATTGCCACAAACTTTATTTCTACCAACCAGAATCTGAGACAGATAATATCACTATAGCACTTTTTGTCAAATTCTTGAAAGAAAATTTTCAATTTTAAGAAGAACACTTCATGAATCCTGAAGAACTCGAGCCCATTAATGATATTTATAAATTGTTTATAGAAAACTAGATCATTGCTTTCATTATTATTATTTCTTGCATTTAGTGTGTTGTTTGTTATCTTTATAATATTATTACAAAAACAAGAAAAACCAAAACATAACAAAACTAAAAATTTTTATTTTAAAATACTATAGTAGGTATATAATTAAAATATATACCTCTTAAGCTTGTTGCACATATATATATATATATATATATATATATATATATATATTTGCTGAAATCTAAATTTAAGCACAATGCCTAAACTTAGGAGTGGTAAACAAACTGAAGAAGAAGGAGAAGATTGGTTAGTAGACAAAACAAATAACCCAAATGTCCTTCCTGAGGAATCAATTTCGAAAGGAGAAACTCTAGAACAGCTAGAAGATGAGCTGGATGAAGAAAATGAACAACAAGAAAACCTTAAAGAGGAAGGATCCTCATCCCCTAGAATAGCTCCAGATGGAACTATTGCTTTTGATAATTTAGATCATTTCTGGAAATTTTTCAATAATAACATTGGTGCTCTTAATATGGCATTTCGTATTGATAAAGGGCAAATTAGTGACACTCAAGCAGCCATGGAACATATGTTTGACATACACACTAATCCCTTGTCTTTCATTGATCAAGAAAGTGATAAAGCTAGACCATCCAATAGAGATATGGTCACTATGATTCAGAACATGCCAAAACAACAAGGTTACCCAACCCCCTAAGGAACCTGTTATTGAGCCTAAAATCATTCCCACACAAAATAAACCTTCCTTCACTGCCTTATTTCGCCAAACTATTGATCAATATGCTTCAAGTAGAAAAAAACCTAAAATGAAGCCAAACACCAATTTTTAACAATCAGGCATACAACATAATACAACTTCAAAATTTCTTCATAACACCCTTCCTACCAACAATTTACACAATAGCAATATAGCATCTAATCTCCATGTCCCTCCATCATATGCTCACAAATACCATATTAATGCCCTATCGAACCAATATGGTGGGCAAACCAGTAATCTGGAAGCCATGGTGAAACAGTTAGCTTCTAGATAGATCCCTACCGTCCCTCGTACAATTATCAAGAGATATGTAGTCAACCTCTGGATCCCGTAGTTGTAGCACAGCCATACCCTAAACACTATCCCATGCCCGTCTTGCCTATATATAAAGGAACTGAAGATCCCATAGAGCATCTTCGCATGTTTAGGATAGCATGTCATGATATATCACATGATGACTTGCTATTACTAAAAATGTTCCCGAAAAGCTTAGGAGGAATGGCATTAGAGTGGTACTATCAATTGCCCACTCATTCTTTGAGAAATTTTGAAGAAATAGCTGAATTGTTTGTCCATCAATTTAGTGCCTACATCGAGAGGCATGTCACCATTAAAGATTTGTACAACTTAAAACAAGACAAAGATGAATGTTTTGCTAATTTCTTAGCTATATGGAGGCAGTTGACAGGAAAACTGTACTTTGTGCTACCTTATAGGGAAATGTTGGACATTTTTATTAATAATTTACAAGAACAAATATCTTATGAGTTATCAACCGCCACCTTAACTACCTTCGATCAAGCTATAGACTTAGATCGAAGGGTAGAAGATGCTCTCATTAGAAGAGGTCAGCTCAAAAAGAAAGATGATGAGAAAACATCTAGAAATCAGTATAAAAACAAACAAGTTGTAGGTGACAGAGTCACTAATAGTAGAAATGTTGCTAATATCAATACAACGAAGACAACAGAAAAATTTATATTAAAACCTCTTGATAAACCTCCTCGAGAATTTACTAGATTGAATCAACCTTTATCAACCATTCTTCCTCAATTATTAGCACGAGGCTTGATTCAATTACCAGCTATCCGGGAACCTGATCCAACTATACCCGAATACAGAGCTGATTTACATTATGATTTTCATAGAGGACCTAGCCATGCTACAAACTCTTGTAAAAGATTGAAACATAAAATACAATATCTGATTGATAATAATGAAATGGAGGTGCAAGCCTTCCAACCTAAACAAAATGCTCCTAATAACGCTCAAAAGACCATTCCCCAAAATCAAAATCAAAATGCTAATCAATCATTGGATATATTTCAACATCCTTTACCAAACCATGGTAAAGAGTGGCCAATCAAATCGAACATGATAATGTTCCCCCTCCTACCTGATATGTAGGGACTATTAGCAGAAAATTATCTATTTAGGATCCTCAAATATTTGGCACAACCTTATCCCTGGTCATGACCAGACCCCTACATAATATTCAAACTCCCGATCCTAGTGATGTAGAATCAGATACTGAAAGTGAAATAGACATCACCTCAAATCAATCAAATAGTTCTGAAAATGAATCAGATCCTATTCAACCCATCACAGATGCTATGGTTCTAGAAGAACCATTTCCTAGAAGAGTTACTACTCGACCCTCTTCTAATCAATTCCTTCCTAATGAACAAGCCATAAATGCTCAACCAAGACTAGTTCAGCGTCTTCAATATAACATTGTGGGTACCATCGGAGCCATTACCAGACAACAGGCTCACAAATCTCAATAGGATCAAACTCAGAATGATGGATCAGCTCCATTTATTTTGAAAAATCCCAATAAAGGGAATCATATGTCTAATGTTCAACCAAAACCTCCTTACAATATTAATGAACAATTATCCAATACTACAGCCAAAATTTCCCTTTTGGACTTGTTAAGATCTTCTCCTACCCATAGGGATGAATTAATGCTTACATTAAGCCAAATGATGGTACCTCACAATATTCAACCCGAAGCCATGTCCAATACTATCATCACTAGAGAAGTTGATTGTATTGACTTTCGAGATAAAGATATCCCACAACATAGTTTACATAAGGATAACCCCTTATATATTACTGCTTTAATTGGATATGTAGCTGTTAAAAGAGTCTTGATTGATAATGGTTCATCTCTAAACATTTGCACTTTTGACTTCTACCAATTATTTGGCTTTCGAAGTGATGAAATGAAGAAAACTGACATGATTATCAAAGCTTTCAATGACGAGACACAAGAAACATGTGGAGTCATTACCTTACCCTTGCAAGTTGGTCCTAGAACCCTAGATACAATCGTGTTTATTGTACATTTCCCAACATCATACAATATACTTTTGGGTCACCCTTGGATCAATGCGATGTGAGCGGTTCCCTCCACTTTACATCAGTGTGTTAAATTTGAATTTAAAAATTAGTTGGTCACTATCCATGGTGACCCTAGACCCTTTGATATGTGTGCTTTGGCAGAACCTGTTGGAGTGCAATTTTGCCCTCTCTCGTCATCCACACATTCTAATTCTTATTTTTCATCTAAACATGTGAAAAAAACACACATAACATCATCTACTCCATCAACTACACCTACACATTTAACTCAACCATCTTCTGAACAAACCACACTAAAACCTCAAAAAGATCTTCAATCCACAACCAATCCTTCATGTTCTATCCCTATAATTTCAAAACCTATAGACCCATTTATTGACACCTCCACATTATCAACATTTATCATACCTTCCACATCTAAAGATATAGGGAATGATCCTTCTACATATTATGCTCTTTCTGATGAAATTTTACCGGATTTATCCACAATCTTAATATCAGAAAAAACAAATGCTTTTATGCAATATTCAATTCTTTTAAATAACTTGTCGCCATATCCTCATACTTTGGGCTTCCCACAACCTATGGGAAGTACTTACCAAGTCGGGAGTTGTGCTTTTATTTATAAAGGATATGATTGGGGAAGAATACCCAGGAATATCAAAACTCATCATGAGGGATATGCCCGATGTTATTTTACTAATGAACATATTAAAGCTAAGCCCATAATGCTTAAAATGGACTATAAAGGGAAAGGCTTGGAACCTTTCCAAAATGGTATAAAAGAACCTATTGAGGTAGAGCCATGGCCCGCCCGATGTGGTGTGGGCCTATTTCCTAGTAAGGGTCAACCCTTCCCTTTTGAAGATGATGATCAATTCATATGTTATCAATATTATCTAGATAAACAAGATTCTTTGTGTTCTAAGAATAATCCCTTTACCTGCAATATGCTATCCATAGCTTACCCTGAATTGATTGCTAAATCCGATGAGGAGTTGGAAGGAGATATTTTCCATGATATCTCCGTTGAAGAGTTGTTACACAAAGGTTTTTATTTTGATGGTTCTATACCAACTATAGCCCAACTTGAGGCCACCACTCATCAAGACGAATTATCCAACTTAACCTTAAAAGAATTACAAGAATTGGGCGTTTCACCCGCCCCACCTAATTTTGAAAGAGATCTACACATGGAAGTAGAAAACGTCATTAAAGTTAACATTGGAATTGAGGATAATCCTCACATAATCAATATTGGATCAGCATTAAGTCAAGAAAAACAAGATGAATACATTGTATTCCTTAAAGAATATTAAGATGTCTTTGCTTGGACATATGAAGACATGCCAGGTCTGGACCCTTCTGTAGTCATGCATCATCTAGTAGTCCATTCGGATGCTAAACCTGTTAAACAAAAACTTAGAAAAATGCATCCCAAAGTGGCCCTGCTAGTCAAAGGGGAGTTAGAAAAACTCCTAAATGTTATTTTCATACAAGCTATTGATTATGCTAAATGGATCTCGAATGTAGTTCCAGTCACCAAGAAAGAAGCTACCAAAGTTAGGGTTTGCATGGACTTTAGAGATATTAACACTGCATGCCCTAAAGATGATTTTCCTCTTCCAAACATGGACCAAATCATTGAATTTACCATTGGGAGTGGAATGATGTCCCTAATGGATGGATTTTACGGCTATAATCAGATCAGGATAGCTCCTAAAGATCAGGCTAAAACAACCTTTATTACCCCTTGGGGTACCTTTTGTTGGAAAGTGATGTCATTTGGTTTAAAGAATGCAGGCGCAACATATCAACGAGCTATGACTTATATATTTCATGATATGATGCATGATATCCTACATGATTACATAGATGATATTATAGCTCACTCTATTAAAGAAGATGATCATTTAGATGATTTGAGAAAAGTATTTAATCGGTTAAGAGAATACCTTATTCGATTAAATCTAGCCAAATGCATATTCAAAGTTAAGTCTAGTAAACTATTAGGGGTTTTAGTTTCTTTACGTGGTATCGAAATCGACCCTCTCAAGATTGCAGCTATCATTGATATGCTCGCACCTACCAATATATCTGAGTTACGAAGTTTACAAGGTAAGCTTCAAGCCATCCGTCGCTTCATCGATACGCTGGCAGACAAAACCACTCCCTTTCTTAAGCTCCTTAAAAAGGATGTCCCTTTTAACTGGGATGACGAATGTACAGAAGCTTTTGAAATTCTCAAACAATACCTCCTTAACCCACCTGTGCTTTCACTGCTTAGACCTGATCGCCTGTTTCTCTTGTATATTTTAGCTTCAGATTTTGCTTTAGGTGCTATGTTAGCTCAGCTTGATGATGAGAAGAAAGAACGTGCTAATTATTACATTAGCTAAACTTTAATCAGTTATGAAACTCGTTATACCTCATTAGAAAAACTATGTCTAGCAGTCATATTTTCTATGCAAAAATTATGCCATTATATGCTTAGTCAAAAAACATATGTCATTGCTAAATATGATCCCTTGCGGTATCTTATGAGTCGACCTTATTTATTGGGTCGCACAACCAAGTGGGTTCTTGCTCTAAGCGAGTTTGACCTCACATTCATAGGACAAAAGTCTGTTAAGGATAAAATCATAGCAGATCAGTTAGCTGCTGCACCCTTAGAGTCTACCCATCCCCTCATCATTGAGTTTCCTAATGAATGCCTTCAATTAGAGGCAGACCATGTTGAACAATGGTCCTTACACTTTGATGGAGCCTGATGCATGAGTGGGGCTGGTGCGGGTATTATTTTAATATCCCTACAAAAACACATCATTCCTTTGTCCTTCAAATTAACATTTGCTTGCACCAATAATACTACCAAATATGAGGCTCTAATCCTTGGATTACGAGCTACCTTGGCATTAAAAATCAAACATCTGCTAGTTTTTGGTGATTCTCAACTTGTCATAAATCAAATTAATGAAGTTTATCAGACCAGAGATGATAAATTGTGCCCATATAAAGTATATGTTTTGCAATTTTTATCCTTGTTTGATAAAGTTACTTTGGAATCTATTCCATGAACTAGCAACTGTGCGGTTGACGCTATGGCCGTAGCTACATTTCTTCTGCCCTTGGAGTTAGATGAAGAATATGCCACCATCATTATTCATCGACTCCAGGAACCCGCTTCAAATAAGTCATGTTTAGAACCTTTGGATGTGTTTCTAATCAATGAAACTACTCCTGACCCTTGGTATACAGATATATTTGATTTTCTTCACAATGGGACTTTCCCTGCTAATTCTAATAGAAACCAACGTCGGTTATTATGTAGACGAGCAAGTCAATTTGTAATAATTGGCAATACTTTATATAGGAGATCTTTTGAAGGTATCCTATTGAGATGTTTGAATTTAGAAGAATCCAAATCAACTTTAAGTGAAGTCCATGATGGATCTTATGGAGGACACTTCAGTGGTAGTGTCATTGCTAAAAAGCTCCTTAGGATAGGCTACTTTTGGCCTACCATGGAAAATGATGCACATGAGTATGTGCGCCATTGCGACAAGTGCCAGAAACATGTTGACCTTGTCCATGTGCCTGCATAAGAGCTACAGGCTATTTCATCTCCTTGGCCCTTTTCAAAATGGGGCTTAGACATTATTGGCAAAATTAATCTTGTGTCATCTGATGGACACAAATTCATCATAACCGCCACTAAGTATTTCACGAAGTGGGTTGAAGCTATGCCTTTAGCTTCCTACACTAGAACACAAGTCTCTAAATTTATTTTTAATCAAATCATTTGTAGGTTCGAAATTCCTGCAAATCTCATCTTAGACAATGGAACTTGTTTCAAAAATAAAGATGTCAAGAAATTATGCCAAAAATATAAGATTCAACATCGCTAGTCCACTCCCTATTATCCTTAGGGTAATGGCCAAGCAGAAGCATCTAACAAAACCTTAATCAAAATTCTTAAAAGATTGGTCAATAAATCTGGCCGCGACTGGCACATTCAATTATATCTAGCTTTGTGGGCCTATCGAACTAGTGTTCAAACTCCCACTGGAACTTCATATTTTGTCTTGGTTTATGGCACTAAAGTCATTTTTCCTTTTGAATTAGAAGTTCCTTCTTTGGCTCTACTACTTCCAGATATCGAAGTAGGAGATGAATATCGAGCTGGCAGACTTAGTCAGTTGGAACTCCTAGATGAAAAGCGCATCAATGCTTTGGAGCATCTTCGTGCTTACCAAAACAAGCTTAAAAGATCATATGCCAAGAAAGTTCGTCATTGATCCTTTGAGGTCGACGACCTTGTTTTAAAAGAAAATAAAAAAAATACTAATGTAACTAAAGACCTTAAAGGTAAATTTGAGCCCAACTGGCTTGGACCATATATTATCACTGCTAAATTTGAATTAGGAGCATACAAATTAGCTACCTTAGATGGTAAATATTTAAAAGAACCTATGAATATTATGCATCTTAAGCAATATTATGCATAAAATTTGGTCATTTCATCATTTGTACATATTTTGCATGTTGTCTCATTTTAAAAATATATATAAAACTGTTTACACAAAAACAAATGAAAAAAAAAGTCAAAACAACAATATTATTGACTCTTTTGAAACCCAAAAAAATAAAGAAGAAAGAGAGTCAAAATTATCAAACTCTTCACAAATATTTGTTGTATATATTTCTCCTTCAAGTATTGCAGTTATATTTTCAAGTTATTTTGGATAAATTAGCATTTATTTGGAATCCCGCACTATCACAAACACAAAAATAAATATCTTGATTTTATCTGGCATGATTACTAATCTCTCTCATATCAAAGTCCACAAAATTCAATTAAATAAAGTTTGAGCATAGAGAATTGATCTTGTTATTTACTTAAACCAAGCATATATTTTCACAATAAAATGATTATATTTGTAATGTCCATGCTATGCTACATAGTAGAAGTGGTTTCCTGAGCGAAAAGTTTCCCCTGCTATCCTATCATGCACATGGTCTAAAATTTTTGAGAATTGGCAAAAGGACAAGTTCACCCCTACCCAGAATAAAAATCCTTTGCTCTACAGCTAATCCGAGCAAGTATCCCTAGTATAGGAAGAAAATAAAAGTTCAAGAAAAAGAGAAAAGAAACAAGTTATTTCAGCATTATCTCAAATATCAAGCCAAAATACAAAAATACAAAAAAAAAAAAAAAAGAGAAAAAGAAAAGCAAAAGCAAAGAAAAAGAAAAAAGCAAAAGCAAAAGCAATAAAATCCCTTTCCCTACCCATTGAAAAGAAAAGAAGGGTTGATGAGCTTGAATCCCTAGAATTCTCAATTATTCAAAAACTGTGAGGTAAGCCCCATAACAGGTGGTTTGTGCCCAACCCGCTTGGCCTTGGGTAATCCCTAGCGTGGTGATATGTCTGTCACATTAGCGACCTTATTTTGTACAGGCCTATGTCTGCTTATGGATTAGCTAGCTCTTGATAACCCGACTTACATAGTAGTCTGGTATGGTTATATGCATCTAAATCATGGTTAACAAACACTTATTTGGTTAATTCAAATCACTTGTATCATAGTATCTTGCTCAAACTGGTAAATGAACAATGCAATTGCACACACATTTTGTCTTTGAGAGATTTTGTGTATCATTATGATAAATCAAGATTGGTAATGAACTCACCTGCACACATGGGATTCCTTATAAATCTAACTTTTGTCTTTAAATTACTTTGAAATATTTTTGCAAATTGTTTGGAATAAGTTCATTTTCCTCTTTAAAGAATAGTTGTTTAGTATAAAGACAACTATATGCATTATCAAAAATCAAAATCATTTTCAAAACATGCAATAAAGTTACATTTATATATAAATTTTGACTTTCGTGACGATGGTATAGTTCCAAAACCAAAATTGGAATTTTATGCCTAGCGCAAGTCCTCATCTTCATATTTTTTGACTATTTCAAAAATTAAAAATCAACCATGCAACTATTATATTATTTTCTTCTTTGGATTTCGCGATGATGGTATAAGTCTATACCTAAATATTCTATGCCTAGTGCAAACCATTGTACCAATTTTATTTTCCATTTATTCAAAATCATAAAAACATATGACTTAAATCATTATGTTACACAATTATGCTTTAAACCAAAACAAACACTTACTCTATTTTCATGTCATTATGTCAAACTTCAATTTTGCAAATGATGGTATAATTCCTAGGGAATTATCCAAAAATTTTATCACACTTAAGAATTTATGCCTAGCAAAAGTTATTTTAAAATATTTCATGCATAATATTTTCATGAAAATCTGAAAACAAATCATCATCGTCATCATTTGCATCATCACAACAAAGCCTTAAGACAGTCTCTTAAGCACTCTTTTACTTTAAAACAATATTTCTATACTGGGATTAGCTTGACGATCGAGTGAGCGGCGACTCCATGAAATGGTCTATAATAGCAACAATGTCCTTTGAAATTATTGTTAAAAGTCCTCTTTTATTTTTATCAAATTATCACATCACAAACAATCGATTTGTTTACATCAGATTATTTCATTTAAATTTTAAAAACATGACATTCAAACCATAATATTTCCAATCGACATAATTACATGAATCATCAAATCAATCACACCACAACAATAAAGCATCATACAAACACATAAGACAAGTCATATGATCAAAAATATCATATATATATATATCTCAAAAATATATGTACATCATATCAAAACTGGATTGGTATGCCACAATCTACATCTTGGCATACTCAATCCTCTCAAATCATCTAATCAGTATGTACAGTGCAGTAGCCTAGCCTTGAGAACCCCTCGAGCTCTCAGCATCATCTCCTCCCCAGCCCTGAGGTGGATGAGGTGGCACCATCGTAGTATGTGTGGTACTGCGAGTCCTAGTCGTCGATCAAGATGAAGTCCTCAATGACCCAACCCTGATCAGATCTACAATGCCAATTGGCAGCTATACTCTTTGGCCCTCTGGCACCATCTGGAAGTAGATACCCTGGTAGAACATGGTATGAGCAATCAACCGTGCCATCTCCTGAGTGCTCGCTCCTCTGCTCCATGCTTTGAGGTGTGCAACCTCATCTCTGAGTTGTGTAGCCTCAGCTCGATGGCATGTAGCCTCATCCTATAAAGTCTACACCTGTGCCTAGAGATGGATAGTCTTCGCCTAGAGAGTAGCCATCTCACTACTCTCTCCTATGTCCACACCTTTGCCCTTATCAAGCAATGGTGGTCTCTCTCTCCGTGGAGAAGGGGGTCTATCCTCCCTCCTCTCCCGTTGTCGTGGCCTCTGCTGAGACTATGGTCTCCTCTGCTATATCCCTCTGTGACCTTGTGCCACCTTAATGGCTGCCTGGTGCTACCTCCCCATCCGATGCACAACTGCATGAATCAGACCCTTAGCCCTCGTCATCTAAGGAGGAGGGATGCTTGTGTACCAGGCATCATAGCCATCGGCTACCCCTACATTGTCCCCATCCACTGGCTAGATCGAGGTGTCATCTATGTCTTGACTCTAGAAGTGCTACATATTTGGTGCCTCGCTGACGATAGTGTTATCCTGGATAGTCCGAGAAAACTCATAGTCTCTAAGAGATGGGATCCCCTGCTGTAGATCGAACTGCCTCAAAACTCGGTCGTAGCAGTGGAGCTCCACCTCTCCCCTCTCCATCCGCAGCCAGTAGGTTCACCTAATGCAAGCCAGCTCCTGTCTGTCCGCGGCCCACCTTGGATGATCTCTCCAAGGCCTCTAGGTGATTTGGTTGGAGACAAGGTTGTCAAGTAGTCTCTGAGACATTGGTAGATTTATCCACCATTATGACCCTCTTCAGAGCCACCAGTAGAAAGCTTGAGGCCTCTCCCCGTCAATCCCTATCAGTGGGAGCTCTACCGACCTTTGCACCATGATGTGCTCCCAACACCAAACCTGTAGTAGTGATGTCATGACCATACATCGGTCACCCTTGTAAACGACCCCATGTAGGATCCTATACAATCGGCATAGTACATAACTCCCCCAAGCAAACCTGTATCCATGGTCTCTCATGTCACAGACCACATCTGTCAGTAGCCATGGTGCTCTACATCCACTCTGATGGCATAGCAGTAGACCACCTACAACCCCAGCCAAAACTTGTGTTAGTCTAGATGCCCCAGGCATCTGGCATAATGACTCGATGTTCACTCCGCCCTTCTCTAGGGCGAAGCTCGAATCTTTGCACAGTCGCATCATCGCATGGCCCTGATTGGTTGTGAGAGTTATCAACCGTCCTTGTATGGGGATCCTAAAAATCCTCCATACATCCTCTAGTGTGGGAGTCATATCCCCTGTCGATAACCAGAAACAGGAAGAACCCAGATACCACCTCTCTGCTAGGGCTATCAATAGCCCCATATCTGTAGAAACCTGTGGCATCTCTACCACATGCTACAAGCCGACTTGTGCCAACTGATCTCGCTCTACCTGAGATAGAGTGGCCAATTCATCCCTCAGCTCATCGTATTTCCATTCTATACTCTTTAGTAATCCTCTCTGCAACATAAACAACAAAACAATTAAAATCATTAATAAAACAGTGATTAAAAATGCAAGTAAAGCAAGTTCAATTTCATCAATGATGATATCATCCACTATTGGATGATATCGTCCCTAATTTGAGCAAATTCATCTCCGATTTTGCAAGCCGAAATTGTCCCTTTTTTTATGAAATCATCCCCATTTTGTTGACTTTGCCCTTGGACGAAATCGACGATATAGAGATGATTTCGACGAAATCGAGATGATTTTGTCCCGATGACGTCGACGGCCCAAAAACGGCCACGATGCTCAAAAATCATCAAAATTTAATCTAAAAAGCATAGAAAATCAAAATTCAAGCATTCTAAACTAAGTTTAGACCCTTACCCATAGCCCGTGCCGGACCTCTGTCGATCTATGCGCTGTCTCGACCATCTTGTCTGTAGAGCTCTAGAAAATAGTAAAAATGAATAGTAACAATGAATTAGGGTTTTTCCCTATTTTTCTTAATTTTATTCAAAAACAATTAAAAACATTTTAAAATTTTGCTTTTCCATGTTTTTACCTCAAATGTTCGATTTGGGTAAAAACACGGAGGCGACATCATAGTAAGTTGTCATACGATTCGACCAAGAATCGTTGCCTAAAAATGGGAATAATTTTTGCTTTCTCATAGATCGATAAGAACTCATATTTAACGCATTTTCTTCAAAAAATTTGCTAAAGAGGGGGCAAAATGTAGCACCCTAAAATTGGCACAGTAAAACTTAGCAATAATTAAAATTACCTTAGTAATAATTCAAATTCAAATTTCAAACCCAAAACCGTTCCCAAACCGCCTGCCACCCGTTTCCTTGTTTTTCGTGCCATTTTTAGAGTTTGTTTCATCCGTTGGATGATATCGTCTCTGATCAGATGATATTGCCTCAAATCAGACGATTTCGTCTGGAGTAGGACGTCCAGACGATCTTGTCCCAAAACTAATTTTTCATAATTAACTTTTATTTCAACAGCTTCTCTAACTTGGGCAGAGACACGTCTACATCATTAGAGACCTCCCTCATTGGATATCTTCCAAATTAGGATGATCTCCAACCTCCTAGCTTCCCTCCTAAGTCTATTTAAACCTTAGGACCCCCCCTTGACTTTCCCCTAGCTAGATTTTTTGTAACTTGACCTTTACACGCATTAGAACACCCTAGATTACCATCTGCACTTGTCCTATCCAAATGTTGTTGTAGGAACCTTGTTATTCTTCAGCCGAAGCAAGCTCAGATCATCGCAGACGATCTTGTACAATCTTGGACGATCCCATCAAAATTTGAGTGATTTCGACTATAGTCTGCATTGGGGCAATCAGTGCCTAGAGTTTGCACTTTTCCTATACTTTACTCCTACTTTATTCTGCATTTAGTCAGTTTTATTAGTATTTCTTGTTATCTTGCATTTTGGAGTTCACCCATGTAGTTTAATTACATAATAAGATCATGATTAGCTATTAAAGAATCATAATTTACTTGTATTTCCATTTGGGATTATCTTGTTAACATTCTTATTGTTATTTCACATCATTTGCCTCTATCAGAATAGTTGTATTTCTAGCATTTTGTATCTATTTCTCTGTTTGCAGGTCTTTGATGAATTTGTCTGACGAATTCGTCAGATCTCAGACGATCCTGTTAGATAGGAGATGATCCTGTCAAATTCCAGACGATCTGGACTGCTTCAAAAATCAGAATCTCCATCAGACATCCAGGACTAGGTATGGATTTCTTCACTTAGTTTGCTCTTTGTGTTTTCTGTTAAATCTCTTTTCTATATTTAAATTTGCATTTTCATACATAATAACTTAGATTCATCTAGCCAAACCTAGGACTTGGATGTTTAAAGCTAAAATTGAACATATTAAACTCATTCCCAACCTAGGCGTGGAAACTGCACTAAACGTTTCTTGGTGAACCCCACCATCCGTCGAAAAATCACCTTAATACACCTCCCCCGAGAGGCGAGACCTTCCAAAGGCCTCTCAGTCCAAGGTATTGTCCCATCCTTTTCCCATCCTCCTTTTGGGCGTGGATCCTTTAGCCTGAAGGTAAGGATGCAAAAAATTTGGAGCGATACACACATCAATATTTTTGCATTCGTTGACATTGTTGCATCCGATCGTCATTACTGCATCCAATCATAATTGCTACATCTAATCATCATTGTTGCATCCAATTGGTATTCCTACATCACATTGATATTGCTACATTCGATCATCATTGCTGCATCCGATCAACATAGTTGCAACACATCATCATTACTACATTTGATTGACATAGCTAATCGATCGACATAGTTTGATTGACATAACTGCAACACATCAACATAGGTACAACACATCGACATAGTTGCACCACATCAGTATGGTTGTAACCCTTCAGCATAGTCCGATCAAAATAGTTGTAATACATCGATATTGTTGCATCATATCGACATAGCTACAATAAATCAATTTAACCCAATTGACATAATTACAACATATCAACAATGTTGCAACACATCAATATGGCTACAAGTGATCGATAGAGTTTGATCGACATAGCTGCAACAAATCGACATTGCTACATTCAATCGACATAATGAATCTATCCTAAGGTTTATTAACATTTGATTTTGTCTTACAGACCTAGAATTTGGGTTGATATTTATGGTGTGTTGGCATTGCTACATCCAATCTGCAGTACTACATCCTATCGGCATTGCTGCAACCAATCGACAATCCTGCAACAGATCGACATTGTTGCAAGCGATAGGCATAGTCCCCAACATAGAAAATTTGCCATAGTTTTATAATTTTTTGTGAAATATAAATGCAATTCACCATTTCTCCTTAAACACAATTCACCAGGATTTCGAGATCGATTCGCCTAATTTTTATAAATAGATTTTGAGGCTGACCCCTATATGCATAACCCTGCAATTGTCTCTTCAAGCTAATCAAAGGGGTATTTATCACAATTTTTTTTGAGTATCATTCCAAGGATTTTTTTGGGTTTTACAAATGAACCTAGTGTATGAATGAACCAATTGCCCCTATTGTTTGGTTTTAAATCAATGGTCGATCATAGCACACTGTTCATTCAGAGGATTTGTATGAGCAAAAAGGTGCACCAACCTAGAAATCTTAGTAAGAATCAAAACACTCTCCCAAATATCAATAGTTTTGACCATCATTTTTTTCTCCCTTAAATGCCATGGCTTTGCCTCATCCCAAAACATCTCATACTTTCTCTTCTCTTCCCAACAACCTTCTCCTATCACTCCTCCCACTACTCATCAAATTAATACTCTTTTTCATGATACTATTCATCTTAGTTTGTGTCTTCATATTGATAATCAAGAAAATATGGTTGCTTCTATTACAAAATATTTAGCTAACATATAAAGCATCTTACAAATGTCCTCTATTATGCATCCCCTTGTCCATAGGTCCCAATTAATCACTTAGTTATATCTTCCAATCATTCATCAAGCATTGCATTCAAGGCACACATTCTTCTATAACTATCATCTGGTCACAATCCTTCCATTTCTTGTGGAAGTCACTCAGGTCCCTATGCTACCAAAGGAACTCTAGCTATGGGTGGTTACAAATAAAGCTTTGCTTTTTATCTAGATTCCTTTGTAACAATTGCTTCTAATTTTCTTCATTGACCTCATGATGTTTTTATTCTATGCATTAACATCTCCACCATTGAGGGTGTTATTCCATGTGGGTGGTTGGCTAATATGGATAACATTATCTATTTACACCATATTATTGAAGAAGGTTGTGTCACATTAGGGACTACTAAGTTAGGTACCTATGCTCATAAATGGTTGTTATGGGAGCTTTTCCAACTAGGGGCTCCTCTTTTATGGTTTGATTTTAAAGAATGATTCCTCCAAAGTTTTGACAAAGGATTTTCTACATCATATGTGGTCTATCTGATGCAAAAAAATCAAATAAGAATAGTTGAGGATTATAGCATAGAGTTCATAATTATTCTCATATACACCTATCAACTAAATCTAATGGTAGTGGTCTTAGCATTTTTCCATCGTCTTAAGAGAAAAATTTGGAAAGAAGTTGATATGCTTGACCACTATACTCTTGACGATGCTCAACGTATAACTTCAGCAATAAAATAGAAGATCCAAGAGCCCAATCCCTAATATAGACACCACTTCAACTCTTGAAATTCTTACTTTAGTAACTACAATAACAAATATTTCTATGGTTTCTTCTATTCAAAATATCATTTTAACCATCCTTGAGATCGAGGCTATGAAGAACGTCATAAATTTCAAGTGAAATATGAAGATGTAGTATCCGAATATGAAGATTCATTGAAACAAGAGCAATTAACAAAAGTAGATGAGGTAAAACATGAGGATGCTACCATTTCTCTTGCTATTAATGCTTTTATGTGTCTCCAATCTCACCATACTATCAAGGTACAAGGATTCATCAGATAATAGTGCATTAATGTGTTGGTTTATTTAGGTAGTACTCATAACTTTATAGATAGTAAGACAATAAAGTCTTTGGGCTTGTATACAAACTCTTCAAATCATAATAAATTTTACGTACTAATTGCAAATGGGGGCACCACTCAGTGTGTGGGTCGAATAAGGTTAACATTAAAATGATAGAATATACTTGGTCAGACAATCTCTTTGCCATGAATTTGAGTTGTGCATATGTCATCATGGGGGACAATGGTTGTATCAACTTAGTGATGTTACTATTAATCTGTAGAGATTATATATCAAGTTGATGGAAATTAGAAGGGTCATTTATCTCTAAAATATCCAACCCCTCTCTCTAAGGTGGTTAGTTCATATAGCATAGAAAATATATTGAAGAAATGTGGTTGTTGGTTCTTCATCCAAGTCAATTGCATGGAAGTTAAATTATCAAATCCACTTCTTCCATCCATTCCTTTGGACTTTAAAAACATTATGGATTACTGTGATGAGGTCTTTGATAATCCCACGAGTCTTTCTCATAAGCATACACCATGTCATCCACCTTATTCCAAGAAGTATTCTAATGTGCATCCTTACCACTATGCCCAACCCCAAAATTCTAAAACTAAGAAGCTATTTTAGTAAATTTTGGAGCAATAAATCACCCATCCAAACATTAGTCCATACTATTCTTTGATGGTGATGGTACAACACAAGGAAAATTCTTGGTGTATATATTTTAATTTTTGATCTCTCAACAAGATGACCATTAAAGATAAGTTTTCTATCCATGTTATAGATTATTTGTTGGATGAATTACATATTATTAGATACTTTATAAAATTAGACTTGTGTTTTAGGTTCCATCAAATTAGAGTTAGAGAAGAGGATATTCTTAAGACTATTTTTTGCACATATGAGGGTCATTATGTGTTCCTGGTCATATATTTTGGTCTCACTAATGCTTCTTCCTCTTTCTAAAGTCTCATGAACTCTATATTTCATCATTTTCTTTGTAAGTTTATCTTGATTTTATTTGATTATATCTTGATTTATAACAAGTTTTGGAGAGATCATCTAGTTCATATGCATAAATGTTTTTACCTATTACAAAGAAAAAAACTCTTTGTCAAAAGATCCAAATGTTCCTTTGGGATATAGGAAGTAGAATACTTGAGACATATAGTAACTCAAGAAGGAGTCAAGGTAGATTCTAACAAGATCAAAGCTATGCAAAACTTTTCCTTATCTAAATCCCTTAAAAAACTCTATGAATTTTTAAGACTTATTGACTATTAGAAGAAATTTATCCACAACTATGGAAAAGTTACCACCTCTTACTATTCTCACTGAGAAGGATACCTTTATTTGATCCAAATCCACTTCCAAGCCTTCTAAGCCCTAAAGGATCCTATGTATACGACTCCTATTTTGGAAACCTTTGACTTTAGAAAATATTTTATCATTGAGTGTGATGCTTATGACATAGGTATTGAAGAAATTTAGGTGTAGTATGAACTCCCATTGGCATTTAAAAGTAAGTATGTTTTTTAAAATAAGTTGGTATGATCCATTTATGAGAAGAAAACATTAGTTTTTCTACATGTTGTAGAGAAATGAATTCCTTATCTACTAAAACGTTGCCTCATCACCAAGACTGACCTTAACAACCTTAAGTATTTCTTACAATAGTATCTCTCTTATCCTAAACATAATAAAAAATGACCAAGCTCTTGTGGTATGATTTTACCATTGAATACAATAAATCAAAGGATAATGTTATGGTTGATGCTTTGTCTTGTAAACATGGTGATGTTTTTGCTATTAATTCCATCTTTAGTCCTCTTCCACAATGGCTTTCTCAACTTTGGGATGATTGGATTTTTGACCTAGAGACTATCAATCATTTAGGAAGTGGAGGCTAGCTCATCACTACCTTCTTGTTTCTCATATGTTGATGTAATGATCCACAAAAAATATCACATTCATATTACTTAGTCCTCAACTATTAATAAAATTATCCTCTAAGAATTACATGCATATCCTTTGGTGTGACATTCTACATTCTTGAAAATCTATTAGCAGGTGAAGCAATCTTTTTTCTTGAAAAGGATTGAAAGTAGATATCAAGAGTTTTGTGATTGAATACAAGGTGTATCAGCATAACAAGGGGGAAGCAACTAAAGCTTCTAGATTATTGCAATCCTTAGCTATCCTTGATAACCAAAGGGAGCAAATTGAAGAACACAAGCTTATACTGAGAGGGGGGTGAACAATATAAGACCACTTTTTACTTTTCTTTCCCAATCAATATTATGCAATGTAAAGATAGCAATATCAACAATAGTAATCAAAGCAATGCACAAAACACCACACACAATAGAGACACCAATTTAACGTGGTTCACCCAATGTGGGCTACTCCACGGAGAAAATATTTCACTAAAATTTTCTCAATCAATCTCTTGGGAATCCTTTCCCTATTACAATGTTTATGGATCTCTATCCAAAGGAGACACCAATCCCCTAATCAAGTTCATGGATCTCTATCCATAGGAGAACTCCTTTCTCCTTAGCTCTCACTGGTGATCTTCTAGAAGAACTATTGCCCCCACTACTCTAGCTAATGGATCTCTATCCACTGAAGACACCTATCCTCACTACCCTGGCTGATGGATCTCTATCCACTGGAGACTATCATCCTCTATACTCTATCACCTCCAAAGCTCTATCTCAAATCTGTACTAAACACAGTCCTTCGATCTAGCACAAATCTGCTCAATCTCTATCTCTGGTCTGGCACAAACCTATCCTCAAATCTGCACCAAACTCTATCCTCTAATCTGCACTAAACACAGTCCTTCGGTCTAGCACAAATCTATCCTCAATATCTATCCTCAAGCCTTAACACAAAGCTTGACTCAATCACAAATCAACTCTGCTAGATCTGCCCCAAACCTTAACTCAAGGTTTGAACAAATCAATCAATCAAATCTGCTCACAAGTCTACTCAAAGACTTGTCTCAAATCTACCTTGTAAGCTTCCATAAAATCTCACACTAATCTATCCACAAGTCCTCTCTAGAACTTGTCCAAATCTACTCTACAAGTCCTCACTAGAACTTGTCAAATCTCAATAAGTCCTCACTAGAACTTATCCAAATCTGCTCTCAATCTGTATTGTAAGCTTCCACAAAATCTCACACAAATCTGTCCACAAGTCTTCTCAAAGACTTACCTTAAATCTTCTCAACAAGTCCTCACTAGAACTTGTTCAATCTCATAGAAACATAAAGAGAATTGTTAGAGACTCAATATGCTTCACATTCACTTCAATACTCAATCACTTTCAATAATTTTTTATAAATTTATATTTTAAAATAAAAAAATATTTTAATACAATCACTCTTCTATCATAGAAACATATAGAGAATTTTTAGAGACTCAATATGTTTCACACTCATCAACACTCAACCTCTTTCTCAAATCAATTCATAATATAGAACAATTTGTTTCATAGAACTTGAACTATCACTTCACACATCCACTTGACTAGGCTTTACCAAATCTACTCAACCAATCACTTCAATGAAATAGTCCTTGCTCACAAACCCTAGTCCAAGCATATGAACACTCACTCAAAATATTTCCAACAATGCTTATCAACCAATCTCACATAACAATGATACTCATGATCTTTCCAAACCCTAGTTCAAGTTCTTCACTTAACCAATGGCTTCAACAACAATGCTTATCAAACAAGGTTTTATCAACAACTCTTTATTCCAGAAAACCTTGAAGCATTAACTCAAAACACACTCAAAAAAAAAATCAATATAGCTCAACAACTCAATAAGGAAACCTAATTAAGTCCTTTTCACTCCAAAGTTGTTTTCCAGAAAACCAACCAATCAACTCAACCATGGAAGAATATGCCCATACCTTTTTCTTTGATGTAGAATGATCTTCAAAAACCTAGTTCAATTATCACAACTTTCTTTGCCAAGTACAAAGGGTTAGATGACAAGAATTATCACCCTAACACTTTTCACAATTTACCTTAAACACAAAGATAAATTAAATCCCAAATACACCTTATTGCTCCATCTCAATAATAAATTTCAACATCATAATTTTCATCAAAAACCCTCTTATAAAATATAACACAATTTCTACTTATAACTCCTTTCTTAAATTGCACTCATCAAATAAAATAATTTATAAAATAATGCAATTTATTCTTCTAAGGTAAAAATTAATTACCCTAGTTTTTACTTTATCAAAAACAACTTTTTACCATGCCCAAAAATCACTTTAACATATAGGTAAATAATCCAATTTAATTACCACCTTATACCTCCCAATTTACTCACAACAACCTTAGGGCAAACAAAAATTTAAATAAAAAATTGTACCTTTGCCCTTAGTGGGTTTTGAACCCATGACGCTGCCTCCTCAAGCACCTTAGCCATGACCTTGGCTGCCACGTGAGCTAAGCGCTCACGTGGGAGCTAAACTCCCCATGTGCTCCTTATTCCTTCTGCTAGGCATCGAAACCAAAAATGAAAAGGGGCTTCCCAAAACTACTACCATCGGGTTTCGAACCCGTAACCTCCCCTCTGCAAACACTAAGCACTTGCCACCTGTGCTAGCCATCGGATGGTGCTAGAACCCAAGCACCTTGTCTTCTTCAATGCTCCAAACTTTGGGATAAACACAGTGCACAAATTCCTTTGTCTTCTCCTCCATGAAATGCAACACATTTTCAAATTCGAATACATTTCTTTTGGCCTTAGCAAGGCAATATTTATATTGCTAAGTGCCTTGCTTTGTTATTTCTTCCAACACGTCGACGGGGTGGTTTTCGACTTGCACGTCGATGGGGTAACCTTAGGGTTATACCATTTCAAATAAATAAATATTTATTTATAAAATTTAAATTCAATTTGAATTTAAATATTTATAAATTAAATATTTAAACCTTCCTTGGACTTTTTAATTTGGAATAAAAGCCTCCTTGGGTTTTTATGAAAACCTTTTATTTCGTCTAACCATGGTTTTAATGAAAACCTTTTATTTTGCCAATCCATGGTTTTTAATAAAACCTTTTATTTGCCAATCCATGGTTCTAATAAAAACCTTTTACTTATGCTTCCTATAATATCAAAAATGAATATTATGAAGCTCTTTTGCCATCAACTTTTGCATTGCTCCTTTTGACCTTTTGGCATCAATGGTGGTTCACTCCTTGGCATCAATGACAACCTCATGCCTTGACATCAATGACAACTTTATGGACTCAAAATGTCCAACAATCTCCCCCTTTGTCATTGATGGCAACCCAATAACTTTTTACCATTTCCTTGACCTTTTATTTTGCTCCCCTAGGAAATTGCTCTCCCTGACTCAATGCTCTCTTCTTAAACCAAATCTCCCCTTACTCAAATACCAAATCTCTCCCCTTACTCAAATCTCTCCCCCTTTGACATCAATGGCAAAGGGTCACCTTTGGGGCTCGGGGCTAAGAATGAGTCTCTTAGCTTAGCCCCTCCCCCACCTCCTCTTGAGGTGGTTAATTATGGGGTGGGAGTATTTCTACTCCTAGCAAGCACTGGTCTTTACCTTTATCCTCTTTCCTTCTCATCTGATCCTTCTGATTTATTTGATTATTCTTGTCCATGTCCATGTTCTTGTTCTTGTTATTCCTATTCTTGTTCATGTTCCTATTCTTGTTCCTATTCTTGTTCCTGTTCATGCTTGATTCTGGAATGTCTGCTCTACACCACTTTGTTGTGTGTCCATCATTATTGCACTTATAACACTTAATGTTATTATTCCTTGGAGGTCCAAATGTCTTAGGATTTCTCCTGGTGAAGCCATATCCCTTTCTATCATGAACCCTACAATTCATTGCCTTGTGACCAAACTGATTACATGAGTAGCAATACCCATGGAAAAGTTATTTGTTCCCATATTCTTATCTTTCATGTGTCCTACACTGTGAAGCCATGTGCCCAAATCTGTGACATGAGAAACATCTTCCATTGAAATTTCCTTGTCTTGACCTCATTGGTCTCTTAGTCTCTCTTAACCTATTCTGATTGTTGTTCCATCTGTTTCTTCTTTGTGCATTGTTCCTTTCCTTGTTGAACTTTCTATTGTCCAACTCATCCTCAGAAGTCTCACTTTCTCTTACACTATCTTCTTCTAAAGTTTCTTCTTCTTCAGAACTTGAGGTTGACTCTTCTTCTTATTTCTTTTGAGCTTGTTCAAAACCAAGACCTATTTTGTTTGTTGACCTTCTTTGTACCTTGATCATTTTATCCACAATATTTGAACTCTTTCCAAACTTGTGTAGCTTATTCTTGGACTTTTCTAAATCTTCCCTTAGTAGAGCTACTTCTTGTTCTAACTTTTCACATTCTAAGACCTTTGCTTCTAGCTTATCCTTGAACTTCTTTGTCTTAGCCATTGATTTGTCTAGATCCTCTATAAGCATTCTTCTCTCTTCATCACATTCTTGAAACTGAAATTCCAGTTTAGAGTTTTGCTTTCTTACCCTTTTTACTATGTCAAGAGCATAAATAAGTTCTGCCTTAAGATCATATCCTTCTTTTTTTGATTCTTCCTCTATTTGTTTGCCTTTGATAACATCTTCATTCTTTTTTGACTTGTCTTCTATAGGATCATCTTCTTCTTCTTCTAGTGCCATTAGAAGATTCTCTTCTGGTCCTACTAGTGCATCCTCATATTCATCATCACTAAAACTGAAACCATTCCTTGTACAACTATCTTCAAGATGTCCAAAATTACCACATCTAAAGCACTTGAGAATTATTGGTGACCTTTTCTTAACTTCTTCTTTTTCTTCAATCATAAATAGGACTTCATATTTATCATTATCTGAAAAACTATTATCACTATCACTTGAGTACTTACTTGCCTTGTCTGCATAGTAGCTCCTCTTTTGTCTTTGAAAGAACTTCTTTCCTTGTCTACCTTGTCCATCCTTACCTTTCTTTTGGTGCTTGTATCTTTCTGATTCCCTGTTCCTGTGATCCTATTTTTCTTCATCATTGTTATTTTTAGCTTCTTGACAATCAGTTGCATAGTGACCATACTTTCCACAATTGAAACATCTAACAGATTTTGTATCTTTAAATCTTCTTGAATCCTTATTCCTTCTACCATAATTAGCTTCTTCATCATTGGATGACTCATTGCTTGATTCTAACTTTTTACCCTTTGTCTTCTTAGTAGCTTTGAATGTTGCTTCCTTCTGGGGATTAGGTTCTTTTGTTCTTAACTCAAAAGTTGTAAGAATACCAAGCAACATATCTCTTGTCAAAGAATCACCATCCTTTGATTCTTCTATAGCAGAAATATTTTCACTAAATCTTTTTGGAAGAGATCTTAAGACCTTATCACAAACATCTGATTCTTCAACATTAAGTCCAAGTCCTTGCATAGCATTAACAACCTCATCTACTCGAAGTAGATAAGTACTAATGTTTTCCTCATCCTTCATTCTTAACTCTTCAAATTGTCCTTTGAGATTTTGTATCTTTGCTTTCTTGACACCTTTATCTCCTTCATATATGCTTTGCAACTTATCCCAAATTCCTTTTGCATCTTTACAATGCATAACTTTTATTGATTCTATTCTATGCAAACCTCTCAAAATTGCATTCATTGCTTTTGAATTATAATGTTGTAGAAGCTTACCTTCCTTATCTGTAGGTGGATCAACTAGTGGTATGTATCCATTTTCAACTGCTTCCCAAATTTCATTGCCAAGTGCCATCAAGTGAATCTTCATTCTCATACTCCAATATATATAATCACTTCCATCAAATATTGGTGTTGAATTATCTGAGGACACATTCTTAGAATCCATTGTGTTCTTGAAAGCTTTTCCTTCAAGTTGTTAAACTCTTCCAAAGGAACCCTCTCTGATACCAATTGAAGAACACAAGCTTATACTGAGAGGGGGTGAATAGTATAAGACCACTTTTTACTTTTCTTTCCCAATCAATATTATGCAATGTAAAGATAGCAATATCAATAATAGTAATCAAAGCAATGCATAAAACACCACACACAATAGAGACACCAATTTAATGTGGTTCACCCAATGTGGGCTACTCCATGGAGAAAATATTTCACTAAAATTTTCTCAATCAATCTCTTGGGAATCCTTTCCCTATTACAATATTTATGGATCTCTATCCAAAGGAGACACCAATCCCCTAATCAAGTTCATGGATCTCTATCCATAGGAGAACTCCTTTCTCCTTAGCTCTGATTGGTGATCTTCTAGAAGAACTGTTGCCCCCACTACTCTGGCTAATGGATCTCTATCCACTGAAGACACCTGTCCTCACTACCTTGGCTAATGGATCTCTATCCAATGGAGACTATCATCCTCTATACTCTATCACCTCCAAAGATCTATCTCAAATCTATACTAAACATAGTCCTTCGATCTAGCACAAATCTGCTCAATATCTATCTCTGGTCTAGCACAAACCTATCCTCAAATCTGCACCAAAATCTATCCTCTAATCTATACTAAACATAGTCCTTCGATCTAGCACAAATCTATCCTCAATATCTATCCTCAAGCCTTAACACAAAGCTTGACTCAATCTCAAATCAACTCTGCTAGATCTACCCCAAACCTTAACTCAAGGTTTGAAAAAATCAATCAATCAAATCTGCTCATAAGTCTACTTAAAGACTTATCTCAAATCTACCTTGTAAGCTTCCATAAAATCTCACACTAATCTATCCACAAGTCCTCTCTAGAACTTGTCCAAATCTTCTAAAGTCCTGACTAGAACTTCTCACTCAATAAGTCCTCACTAGAACTTATCCAATTCTCTCAATATGTATTGTAAGCTTCCATAAAAGCTCACACAAATCTGTCCACAAGTCTTCTCAAAGACTTACCTTAAATCTGCTCAACAAGTCCTCACTAGAACTTGTCCAATCTCATAGAAACATAAAGAGAATTGTTAGAGACTCAATATGCTTCACATTCATTTCAATTTTTAATATGTTAGAGACTCAATATGTTTCACATTCAATCAATACTCAATCACTTTCTTTTTCTCAAATCAATTTATAGAATATAGAACAATTTGTTTCATAGAACTTGAACTATCACTTCACACATCCACTTGACTAGGCTTTACCAAATCTACTCAACCAATCACTTCAATGAAATAGTCCTTGCTCACAAACCCTAGTCCAAGCATATGAACACTCACTCAAAATATTTCCAACAATGCTTATCAACCAATCTCACATAACAATGATACTCATGTTCTTTCCAAACCCTAGTTCAAGTTCTTCACTCAACCAATGGCTTCAACAACAATGCTTATCAAACAAGGTTTTATCAACAACTCTTTATTCCAAAAAACCTTGAAGCATTAACTCAAAACACACTCAATAATGCTTATAAAAAAATCTTCACATATAGCTCAACAACTCAATAAGGAAACCTAATTAAGTCCTTTTCACTCCAAAGTTGTTTTCCAGAAAACCAACCAATCAACTCAACCATGGAAGAATATGCCCATACCTTTTTCTTTGATGTAGAATGATCTTCAAAAACCTAGTTCAATTATCACAACTTTCTTTGCCAAGTACAAAGGGTTAGATGACAAGAATTATCACCCTAACACTTTTCACAATTTACCTTAAACACAAAGATAAATTAAATCCCAAATACACCTTATTGCTCCATCTCAATAATAAATTTCAACATCATAATTTTCATCAAAAACCCTCTTATAAAATATAACACAATTTCTACTTATAACTCCTTTCTTAAATTGCACTTATCAAATAAAATAATTTATAAAACAATGCAATTTATTCTTCTAAGGTAAAAATTAATTACCCTAGTTTTTACTTTATCAAAAACAACTTTTTACCATGCCCAAAAATCACTTTAACATATAGGTAAATAATCCAATTTAATTACCACCTTATACCTCCCAATTTACTCACAACAACCTTAGGGCAAACAAAAATTAAATAAAAAATTGTACCTTTGCCCTTAGTGGGTTTTGAACCCACGACGTTGCCTCCTCAAGCACCTTAGCCATGGCCTTGGCTACCGCGTGAGCTAAGCGCTCACGTGGGAGCTAAACTCCCCATGCACTCCTTATTCCTTCTGCTAGCACCGAAACCAAAAATGAAAAGGGGCTTCCCAAAACTACTACCATTAGGTTTCGAACCCGTAACCTCCCCTCTGCAAACACTAAGCACTTGCCACCTACGCTAGCCACTGGATGGTGCTAGAACCCAAGCGCCTTGTCTTCTTCAATGCTCCGAACTTCGAGATAAATATAGCACATGAATTCCTCTATCTTCTCCTCCATGAAATGCAACACATTTTCAAATTTGAATACATTTATTTTGGCCTTAGCAAGGCAATATTTATATTGCTAAGTGCCTTGCTTTGTTATTTCTTCCAACACGTCGACGGGGTGGTTTTCGACTTGCACGTCGATGGGGTAACCTTAGGGTTATACCATTTCAAATAAATAAATATTTATTTATAAAATTTAAATTCAATTTGAATTTAAATATTTATAAATTAAATATTTAAACCTTCCTTGGAATTTTTAATTTGGAATAAAAAGCCTCCTTGGGTTTTTATGAAAACCTTTTATTTCGTCTAACCATGGTTTTAATGAAAACCTTTTATTTTGCCAATCCATGGTTTTTAATAAAACCTTTTATTTTGCCAATCCATGGTTCTAATAAAAACCTTTTACTTATGCTTCCTATAATATCAAAAATGAATATTATGAAGCTCTTTTGCCATCAACCTTTTGCATTGCTCCTTTTGACCTTTTGGCATCAATGGTGGTTCACTCCTTGGCATCAATGACAACCTCATGCCTTGACATCAATGACAACTTTATGGACTCAAAATGTCCAACACACATCCATGGATTTCATTGAGGACCTTCATAAATATGAGCGTAAAATGATGATCCTTGTGGTAGTGGATTGTCTTTCCAATAACACTCACTTTTGTTCATTACAACATAACTATTCAACAAGTAAGGTGGCCAAGATATTCCTTAATTCTATTTTTAAATTACATGGTATGCCCAAGTCCATTATGAGTGATCATTAGAAATAATTATTTCATCTTAGTGGCACTAAGTTGAGCATGTCCTCTTCTTGTCATCCGTAGTTGGATGACCAAACAAAGATTGTTAATAAATGTTTGGGTACTTACCTACATTGTCTTTCTCAAGACAAGTAGTATCACAAGGTTCATTAGCTCTTGTTAGTTGAATGGTAGTATACTATTTATTAGCATTATTCCCTCAAGATGCCCCCATTTGAATCATTGTATGGCCAGACACCTCCATCAATGGAAGACTATATTATAGGATCCCCCAAGGTTTCCCAAGTAGATGATTTGTTATAGAAATGTTGTCTTGTGCTTTAGCTTCTTAAAGATAATTTGATCTAGGTCTAAAATTGCATGAAACGTCAGTATGATTCACACCATTCTAAATAATAATTTATTTTAGGGTTATGTTTTTTTTGTGTATACAACCCTATAAGCAATTATCATTGAAGACCAATTCTATTCAGAAGTTGGCTCCTCGATTTAATGAACCCTACAAGGTGGTGTGTTGCATTAGTGAAATAAAATATTAGTTGGATATCCCACCATCTTCCTGCATCATCCTATATTTTATGTATATTGTCTCTAAGAGATTATTGGCTAGAAGGTGTAATCCTAGATGAAGGTTCCAATACTCAATGAATAAGGTTGAATCAGTATCCATATATAAATAATGTTGTATTCTAGAGTTCATCTTCTACAATCTCAAAAAATTTAGGAGTTCCTCACAAGTGGTAGGACCTTTAAGAAGAATATGCTTCAAGGGAGACTAAGATATTTTTCTAGTCTTTTCTAGCTTTGAGAATAATTTTTTTGGAGGTGGGAGCATGTAACAATTCCAATATTAATATGTCAAATATATTTATTTTTATTTCCTTGGGCCCTAGGTTTAGATAGCTATCCCTTTAGCATTAGGGTTAGGGTTAATTGTTGATTTAGTCTATAAATAAAAAGAGTTATGTGGCTGTTGGAATTATCTTTCATATTGGAATCTTAGTGGTCTCTATTATGCATATAAGACTTGCCCTCTCCAAGTGGCTATCAGACTTCTCCTTCTCTAAGTGGCTAAGGATTTATATTGATTTAAATATGGAATATCATCTTACAGATTTGAGTTTTTGACAATTGGATTTAAATTATTGTTATCATTGAATATTGTTTATTATGCATTTTGGATTGCTACTGCTATTGTTGTATTTCTTGAAGTTGTTTTATTACAATAAGCTATTAAAGAGGTCATAGATGTTGATACAAAATATGACAAGGTAGGATAGATCTCATATCCCATTGTATAAACAGTATATTTCCTTAATGCATTATTATTTAGAGTACTATATTCAAGTAAAAGATGGATATATCAATCCTCCTAAGTACACTAGGTTCCCTTTTGGTTTGAAATTTTCTTTGGACCAATTTCTGGTAGATGTTATTAGTTTTATATGGAGTCATAACACCTTCTCTTGAGACATCAATGCATATCTAGACTTTGAAACAATCAACCAGAATTAAAGAAAAATGTGTATTCAACTATCTAGCATATTATAAGATATATGGCATGTTGTGTTGTCTTTAAGAGAAAATCAAGGCCATTTACAAGATTTTATTCATTATGACGATAAAAATGTGTAACCTGTTTATGAAAGGGATGACCCAACACACAATATTATTAAGATTTATGAGTGCAATTGTATCTCTCAAGCTTCACCTTTAAGTTCCTTACTTTAACATCAACTTTAGAGGCACAAACAGACTCATTATTTTACTCAATAGTCATGAGTTGTTAGAAAATATCATGTTAGGTCCTTCACCAAAATCAACAATTTATCTTCTTAATGCTTTATGATTTATATTTTTTTGTCTTACAATGTTTTATATAAAATGTACTTTTCTTGCATTCCCATTAACCTAAATTAGTTACTAGTGGAAAAAAATATAAATTTTAAAGTTCAAACGTCTTTTAATGCATTTGAATATGCTTGGAAAGCTTGAATGTAGTAGAATATGAAGGTAAAGTAAATTTAGACATTTTTGAACCATGTAGTACTTTGTTTTGTGCAAACACAAACTCTACTATTTTGGCAAAAATACAAGACAATTTTGGTACCTCAAAGTGAAGAAGGCATAAATTATTCATTATAAAATTTTTGGATGTAAATAAATATTAGTTGGAAATATTAAAAATATGATAAAAATAAATAAGACTTCTTTATTGTTCGAGTCCTTTGCAATAATGAAAATATACTACCCTTATTTTTCAAATTTTAAAATATAAAGTGAAGAATATTTTAATTTTTTTATGCAATTAAACATGAGTAAAGGTTAGTTTAGGCCTTTATTAAAATATATTTAAGTCATGTTTTTAGTTTATAAGTGTTTCATTAGCATCCAATGTACTATTGAGGAATTCTCTAAAAGTTCTTACATTAAAATCCTAGGAATATACCTATGTTTTCTAAGTAATATTCAGATCAGCTATCCCATGTTATAATAAATATTCGAACCAGATTTTAAATCACAAATTAGCATATACATACTCAAAGGTCAATGTGATACATAGCCCTTTTGTTTGTCTTTCATATCTTGAACTCTCTACATGTATTATAGACCTATTTATGCAAGTTTTTGAATGTGTTTCAAAATAAACATTTCAAATTAGAAATCATAGTTATCCATACAACATAATGCTTACAAAATTCTAGCATTTAAAAACCACATAATTCATGTAAAGTGGAATAATTAATGTGACCACATTTTTTTTGTGCATAGATTTACCTCTAACTAAAATGCTAATGTAACCTACTATTTCGCAATATATATCTCATAATTATTTGTTGAATAAATGCTAATTTTACATTTATAGTGGTCTAGTTGAGATCCTAATATTTTAAAAAGTATGCTTTCAAATTTAAATTATATATTGAAGGTAAAGATATAATACTTTTTAACATGTAGGAGGCCATAGGCCATATGGTATGATCCTCATAGAGGATGGTATTTTACCCAATATATGGATATCCAACCATCCTTTGGTTATCAAATCATGGTGCATAACCCTATCCCTCATAAGATTCAAACCCTGAAGACACTTTTCAAATATGACCAAGCATAAGGAATATCTAATAGCTCATGTTGTTTAAGATAAAACTATACAAATTAAGATAATAAACTGAATAAATATAAAACTTAGTTTTAAAAGAACTCAAATTTATGGGATTCCCACACATATAAACAACAACCAATTATGATGGAGAGAAATAAAGGAACCTTAGATGATTATCTCCATCACAATATATAATAAAAGAACAAATATATGTACATGTAGTGATAATGTATGACAAAGGATATTGAACCCATTCATGGTGTTGTAGCTATTGGAACTGAATTCAAGGTAACACAATAATCCTTGTTGATAGGAAGAAGTAGGTAAATTTTTCCCTAAACTTCTTAGCCTAAGCCTTATTGGCCATGTAGTGACGCTCATGATAAGACATTGGAGCCCTCATTAAAATTTGGCCTTACCACATTTAAGTGAATTAAAACTAGATATATTCTAAAATTCTTCATTGAGTTAAGGCCATTTTTTTTCTTCTTTGGATGCTTTTTGGTTGATTTAGGCTTTTATGAGTTCTTCCTTAAGGCTCATTTGCTACTTCAACCTACTTGTACACTTCATCAGGTCCATAGAGACCTTGATGGTATTGTTCTTGATTATTGTTCTCGAATTTGGAGGAGTCAATAGCTCTATTTCCTAGTTAGTCATACCTCCTACCAACAATAAGGACCTCATGTGGTGGCATTGCAACTATTTATCCTTCAATAGCCTATGATCCATACATGTCAAACTCTCCTTCTCCTCTACTATTGCAACCATGTGATTGAATATCAATGGTTTCTATACCTTTCTTTTTATAGTTTCCAAATTCGAGGAGAGGCTAGATTAATTAGAATCACTCAAATTTATGGGCCCAATTTGACCATTGTAGAAGAGCATTTTTTTATCATTTGATCCTTCATACTCAAAGTAAAAATTGACATATTCAATATGTATGTTTTAAATTTTGTCTTGCTTAATTAATTTGAAAGGCTCTATGCCATATGAACTAGCAAAATAATATTGCTCTTATTAGTGGAAGAATATTGATAATAGAGAATAAAAATGAAAATTCTCTCTTGACATGTCATATGACTTGATATACTCTATAAGAGCTTACTTGGACCTCCAAAATCTAGCCACAACACATCTAGCTAGCAATGCCAAAATCTCTATACTATCAATATAAGTTGGGTTTTATTTTTTTGGAAAATATTATCCTCTATCTCATTTGGAAAAGCATAACACCAAATTTTGCATTAAACATTATAAAATAGTTTTAAATATAAAAATATATATTCATTGGTTAGAAGTATCGAAAGACTCAATAATATGGGTCTTTGACAACTTTCCTTCAATTCTCTACACAACCAACTAAACTAAATCCTTATATTGATATTTAGTCCTTGTTTTTTTGTAGGTTGTCCCCAAGGGCTAGGTGAATTGGTAAGTGATTTTCTGGCCAGGCACTTACCAAGTAGACACCTAGGTTCAAACCTCGGGGGCAACTTATTTGCAAAGGTATTAGTCTGATTTGAAACCTTTGAGTGCATGCCAAACCCATGATGATGGTATGAATCCTGAGCAATCAGTGGTCCCCTTCATGGTGGATCAACAATAATGAAGCGGAATAGGTTTGGTGGAAGTAGCCCCTGTGGTTTGAACCCTGCACTTGTCAGTTACTAACAATAGTGTGGTTGTGACAAACTCTCCTACGTAACGAAAAAAATATATATAAAATATCTTCCAACTAAAAGTAAAAATAAATCTTATTATAATTTGATGTCAAGGAAACTCATGTATAAGAAAAAAAACTATTCATAAATACGAAACATTCTAATTTAAGATTTTTCTTAGCTTTTTGCATATTGATGTAGATTTTACTACTCAATACGTTTAGTGTTCTACCATGTGTACTTATACAGGACCCACTTGACTAAAAATACACATGGTAATTGAACTTATCTTATCAAATTCCTATTAAGATTATATATTTTAATTGGTTATAGTGAATTGGGATGGGTCCTACCCATGTTACATCATGACCATATAGTGTTATTACAACAACTTGGTTATTATTCATATATCACTTAATATTATTTGAACCCGGGTCTTCTCCTTGAAAGTTATCTATTGAGATTATGTTACCACTGATATTAATGAGATTGTATTCCATAATATCCTAAATAATATATATATATATATATATATATATATATATATATATATATATATGAGTTATATGGGTTTGAAATGGGACCCACCCATATTACATTATGACCACACAGTGGTGTTATAATAGCTTGGTAATTATACATTGCTTGGCTAGACTCAAACCTAGATCCCCCCTTGAAAGTTGAGGAATATAACATATTGCATTGATGTCATTTCATGGTAAAATATTTTTAACTTTACAAAAATATTGGACATACAAACAAAAAAAATGAAATATTATTAGCAAAAAGGCATCCCACTAGTTGGAAAGAGCTACCTATGTTGGATGCATACTCCTAGTAGATACTAACAAGAAGATATAAAATAATTCATAAATATTATTAAGTTATTCAAAATTTCATATGGAATAGTGATTAATAGTAACAAAATTTGGAACCTAATTAAAAAAATCTTATTTAATTATCTAGAAAATAACAATCTTATATTTTTTAAATTTGATGAATCATTAAAAAGTAAATCATATGAGTTTGAGACTAATAATAGTCATTATGATATTGAATCCCTATAATTACTTTGAAATCTAATAAGTAATTTTCAACGTGCACTGTGGTTAAGGTTTGTTTGTAGGAGCTCGATAGTGGGCATATCTGAGTTTCAGAGAGTTTAAAATTTTACTGATGAAGGAATTCCTTCAAAATCAAGTTGGTAATTTTCAACATGAACCGTGGTTAGGGTTTGTTTGTAGGAGTTTGATAGTGGGCAGATTTGAGTTTTGAAGAGTTTAAAATTTTTACCAGTGGAGGAATTCCTTTGAAATCCAATCGATAATTTTTATAGTATGCTATGGTTAGGGTTTGTTCGTAGGAGCTTGATAGTGGGTAGATCTAAGTTTTAGAGAGTTTAAAATTTTACCGATGGAGGAATTCCTTTGAAATACAATTAGTAATTTTCAATATGCGTTGTGGTTAGGGTTTGTTCGTAGGAGCTTGAAAGTGGGTAGATCTGAGTTTTGGAGAGTTTAAAATTTTATCGACGAAGGAATTCCTTCAAAATCCAGTCGATAATTTTCAATGTGTACTGTGGTTAGGGTTTGTTCATAGGAGCTTGACAGTGGGTAGATCTGAGTTTCGAAGAGTTTAAAATTTTATCGATGAAGGAATTCCTTCAAAATCTAGTCGATAATTTTCAATGTGCGTTGTGGTTAGGGTTTGTTCGCAGGAGCTTGATAGTGGGTAGATCTGAGTTTCAAAGAGTTTAAAATTTTACCATCGAAGGAATTCCTTCGAAATCTAGTTGGTAATTTTCAATGTGTGTTGTGGTTAGGGTTTGTTCATAGGAGCTTGACAGTGGGCAGATCTGAGTTTCAGAGAGTTTAAAATTTTATCGATGGAGGAATTCCTTCAAAATCTAGTCGGTAATTTTCAACGTGTGTTGTGGTTAGGGTTTGTTCATAGGAGCTTGATAGTGGGTAGATCTGATTTTTGGCCAACATAAACCAATTTTTGGGTTGTTCGGTGACCTCTCACAGTGAAGAGTTTAAAATTTTACTAACGAAGGAATTTCTTCAAAATCTAGTCAATAATTTTCAATGTGTACTATGGTTAAGGTTTGTTTGTAGGAGCTTGACAGTGGGAAGATCTAATTTTAGGCCAACATAAACCAATTTTTGGCATGTAGTTTCCATTCTGGTTGTTTGGTGATCTCTCACAGTGAAGAGTTTAAAATTTTATCGATGGAGGTATTCCTTCAAAATCTAGTTGGTAACAAAATCTAGTCGGTGAAGTTTTTTAAGAACGTCGATAGCACAAGAGGAAGTCTATCTCTGTTATTTCCACAAGGTGATATTTAGGGTTACAATCAATATTTGCAAGTTTTTTTCTAAGTTGGAGAGATAAGTTCTTGGAAAATTAAAAATTAAAAAGGGTTTCAAGTTGGTGAGCAAATTTTTTTTTATGATCGACGATGGCAATGGCATCGATGAGTGAAGCGACAAGCAATGGCGATGCAACTATTGATGGTGATGGTGGTAGTGGAGGTAGATCTGTGACTTCAGATAGTATCGAGGTAATCATAGGATCTGATGTGTGTGTTGGGAGTGAACCTATGATCCCTGATGGAGGTGGGGGTCCCTTAGAGCAAGGTGGAGGGAGAGATCTAACTTCAGTTGTTGACACATCACAAGGTCAAAATGGATCCAAGCATGTTTCCTCCTCCCTCTCCTTTGCATCCCTTTTCAAAAATATAGTTTCTTTTGGGCCTCTCCCTTGCCCCAAGGTTGATATGTGTCCTTCTCAAGGTACCCTTTGAATTCTATCAAAACTTGTTTCCTCCCTTGTGGACTAGGATTCTCATTCTCTTATGGGAAAATTTTTAGGGCCTCACCCTAACATGGAGTCGATCCGTAAATGGGCCATTACCCATTGGCACCCTCAAGGATCCATGGACCTGGTTGCCTTTCCCAAGGGATTTTTTCTCATCCGTCTGAATAACCCCATTGATTCAAGTAGAATCCTATTAGGTGGACCATGGTTCTATGGTCGAAGAGGGTTTTTTCTCAGGAAATGGAGTGTGGATTTCGATCTAGAGACTCAAAATATCAACCTAGCTCTGATCTGGGTTCACCTTTTGGGTCTTCCTCTCCATTTTTGGGATGAGAATATTTTATGGGGGATTGCTTGAGATATTGGTGAGTTCATCGGTCTTGATCCACCTACCAAATCCAAGACCCGCATGGTCCATGCCCGCATGTGCATCAATGCTAACCTTAATTCCTCTCTTCCTTCTTCCATCGAGTTAATTTTAGATGAGATCTCCAGGACTCAGATCATAGAATATGAGAACAAGCCAACCTTCTATTCTAGGTGCTCCAAGAAAGGTCACCTCAGCTCTCAGTGTCGGATGTCTAAGGTTTCTAAGGTGCCTTCCACCAAAAAACCTTTAGGAGAAATGTTCTAGTAGCAACAACATTCCCATAATCGATCTAAATCTTCTTCTTTGGTGGGCTCCAAGCCCCCTCCTTCTGGTACTAAAGTTATTTCAAATTAGGAGATTCCTTCTCATGGTCCATCAAGGGAGGCTTTGAATGATCTGGTCAAATATTTACCATCTATTACTCAAATTTTGTTGGGGGATCCTCTGAATGCTTCATCCTCTGTAGGTCAAGCTCTCCAAGATGTTCCTCAAGTCGACATCTCTTCCTCCTTTAAGGTATGCCCTCTGACTTCTATTTCTAATCCTTTTTCTTCTCTGTCTATTCCTGAGGTTCCTCCTTCTATTGAGAATGTTGCTCCTCAAAGCCCTCCTCCATAGATACCTCCTTCCCCTAAAGGCCTTCTCGACCCTTCCCCATGTAAAAATATTCCCAACAATATTTTTTCCTCAAGCCCCCTTTCACCAAAAATAAAAAAGGCTCCATGCTGATGTTGGTTCAGAGAAGAAATGAGGTCATCCTTCCTCTTAGCTCATCAAAAATAGAGAATATTCTGAGGACATTGCCAATGGAACTCAACTCACTTTGAGTCTCTCCTCCAAGAAAAACCTTCTTTTAGATCCACTTGAAAATGATACCCGATCCAAATTCCCCTCTTCACAAGGAAGAGGGAAAAGGTCTTCTTCCAGAATCTCCAAATGAAGATCCTCTCATGGAATGTGAGAGGCCTCAATGGACACAACAAACAATGTTTGGTTAAGTCCATGAGGAAAGACCTTAAACCAACCATTTTCCTCTTGCAAGAATCCAAACTAGATACCCAAAATGCTTCATGCATTTCCAAATACATATGGAAAAACTATGAATTCCTCATAAGCCCTGCCAATGGAGCCTCTAGAGGGTTGTTATGTTTGTGGGATCCAAATTTTGTTGAAGGTAGACTCTTGTCTATGGTAGAAAACTACATGAACATCTTGTTCTTTAGTAAGGACTATCATTGTAGATGGGTTTTATCAAATATTTATGCTCCAAACTCCCCATCTAGGAGATTTCATCTCTAGAACAATCTTAGTCAGATGAGAGAGGTTTTTTCCAATGAGGTTTGGATGTTGGCTGGAGATTTTAATTCTCCCTTATTCCCCACTAATAATAAAGGAGGCTCTAAAATAACAGTTAATTCCTATGAGGATTTTGCTTCATTTGTGGATGAGAACAAACTCATGGATATCCAACTCAAAGGTCCAAAATTCACCTGGAGAAATCATAGAAAGGGTGACCAACTTATTCAAATAAGGCTTGATAGATTCCTAATATCCATTAACGACATCTACCCCTTTGGAGATGTTGTCCTTTGTTCTCTACCCTGAATAGGTTCTGATCACAACCCCCTTCTCCTTGATTGTTCATTCTAGGTCTCCCCATTCAAATCCCCTTTCAGATTTGAGGCTATGTGGCTTCAGGATCTGGATCTCAAGGCACTCATTGCAAATTGGTGGTCTTGTAGTTTTTTTGGGTCCCTAGCCTCTCAGGTCAACAATAAGCTCCATTTTGTGAAAGCACAACTCAAGAAGTGGAACAGAGATATTTTTGGAAATATTTTTTCCAGAAAATAGAATATCCAATCCCAACTCACAAACATTGAGCTTCTTGCCCAACAGGGAGAATTGGACACAAATATTCTTGAGGCTGAAAGGAAGCTTCTATTTGAATACCACAATATTCTTAAAAGTGAAGAAGTTTTTTGGAAGTAGAAGTCTAGAGTTACCTGGTTGAAAGAGGGAGACTCTAATACTAAATTTTTCCATGCCACCACGATGAGGCACAGGGGCTCTAACAAGATCAGGGAACTCACCAGAGCTGATGGGACCATTATTTCAGAAATTATAGATATCAGAGATGAGGTAGTGGCTTTCTTCAAAGATCTACTTGGACCCAGTCTGGAGTGCAATATGCAAATGTCAGAGACCCTCCTAAACAATATCCCCAGGTTGGTATCCCAGGAGCATAACAATTGTTTGCTTAAACCATTTTCCACTGAGGAAATCCGTAATGCAATTTTTTCAATGCAAGGTGGGAAGGCTCTAGGCCCTAGATGGTTTTCCCCCAATTTTCTTTCAAAAATATTGGGACATTGTGGGGCTTGACATCATTTTAGCCATCCAACAAATGTAGTAGACTAAGAACATTCCTAAATATGTAAACTCCACCTTTCTAGCCCTCGTCCCTAAGTCCAATAATGCCAAATCCTTATCTGATTTTTACCCAATTAGTCTGTGCAATATTTTTTTATAAAATCCTCACCAAAGTGATTGCCATGAGGTTGAAACCTATTCTCCCTTTCATCATCAATTCCTATCAAGGTAGTTCTATTCTAGGGAGGCTAATTACTAACAACATAATTACAATCCATGAGCTTATACATTTTGTTTCTAAAAGTGGTAAATCTAGCCTTTTCCTCAAATTGGACATGAATAAGGCTTTTGATAGAGTGTCTTGGAGTTTCCTCTTCTCTTTCTTGTCCAAATTTGGTTTCCATCCTGATTGGATCAACCTAGTCAAGGCATGCATCTCAGGAGCCAGCTTCTCTATCTTAGTCAATGGCTCCACTGCTGGTTATTTCCAAAGCACCAAAGGTCTAAGATAGGGTGACCCTTTGTCCCCTTTTCTATTTATCATTGTGGTAGAAGCCCTAGGGAGAACTCTATGATCTTCCTATTCCAAAGGAGAAATTTTTGGCATTAAACCTACCTCATCTCTCATGCCCATATCCCACCAATAGTTTGTGGATGACACTATTCTGGCCACTCATGCCTCTGTTCCCCAAGCCAAAATCATCAAGTCCATTCTTATTTCCTTTGAGTCTATTGTTGGCCAAAAATTCAACTTCTCCAAAAGTAAACTATATTTTCTCAATACACCCCCTAGATGGTAAACCAACATAGCTAATATCCTTGGTTGTACCATTGCTAACCTTCCTGCTACCTACCTAGGTTTTCCACTTTTTGTTGGTTCTACCAAAAAATCTCTTTGGTTTCCACTCATTGAGAGAATTCACAAAAAAATGGTAGGATGGAAAGGAGGGCTCCTTAGTTAGGTGGGAAAAGCCACCTTAGTCAAAGCCACTCTCTAGAGCATCCATATTTTCTTTTTATCCATATTCCACATTTTGGTTGAAGTTTGTAACAAGATTGAACAACTCTAGAGGAATTTTCTATGGTCAGGCTCAGAACACAAACAAAGATTCCATTTGGTTGTGTGGGACCAGGTCTTCTCCAAGAAATAATATGGTGGTATCGGGCTCAGGAAGGTCAAACAAATGAACCTAGCCCTCATTGCCAAGCAAGGATGGTGGATCCTTCAAAATGAAAAGTCACTATGGGTTGATATCATCAAGGCTAAATACCTCTAGCATCAACCAAATTTTTTGGATGATCCTTCACCTATTCAAGGTTCTACCACCTAGAATTCCATCTTGTGTATGAGGGATATCATCAACAAAGGAATCCATTGGAAACTTGGTGATGGCTAGAAGATACGCTTTTGGGAGGACAAGTGGTTGGGTAACAACCCTCTTCAGAACCATCTTGATCTGATCTACCTCAAACCTGTGATTGACATGTTGTTTGGTACATAGGTGTGCAATTTCATTGATGCTGGTAGGAAGCACTGGAAAACCATTCCTCATGGTAATATGAATGAAGACAAAAAAATAGCTAATCTTGTTTTGTCTAACATGTTGCATCTCTGTGTTATTCCCAGTTGTTCTATTGAAGATAAGCTCCTATGGGCACCCAGTGAAAATGAGCTTTTCTCTATCAAAATCACCTATTTCCTTAATGAAAACCTCGGTCAGCCATGGTTCCCTTCTAAGATCATTTGGAAGAAGCACCTCATTCCCAAAGTTTATTTCTTCTTTTGGCTTGTTGTTTAGGACAAAATCCTCTCCATTCCAAATCTCTAGATTCGAGGGCTCCCCATTCCTAACTGTTGTTACCTTTGCAAGTAGGAGTGTGAATCCACCCAACATATTTTCCTCTCCTATCCTTTCTCCCTCAAATTTCTTTGCTCCTTATTTTCCTCTATGGGTATTGTCTTGGTTTCCTCCCTTTTCTCTGAATGACCTCTATTTATAGTGGCCTAATCCCTTTAAAAGTTTTCATGTCAAAACCTTTTGGACCTTTTGTCTCCCCCATTTCCTATGGGAAGTTTGGCATGAATAAAATTCTAGAGCCTTCAATAACTCCATCCATGATTCCAACTATGTTCTTTCTAGAGTTATCCATGCAGTAGCTAAAAATCTCTCTATTATTCAGGGCACTAGGTGGCTAGAGTCCCAAGTGAAGCTCAGTTAGCCAAGTCCCTCCAACTCCCTTCCTGTAATATTTCCTCTCCCTCTTCTGTGGTTGATCGCTCGATTATCAAGTGGTCTCCTCCACCTTTGGGATGGATCAAGTATAATTTTGATGGTGCTACCAAGGGCAACCTAGGGCCGACTGGAGTAGGAGGTATCTTTCGAGATCATACAAGGAAGATATTGCTGGCCTTTGCAGAAAATATTGGCATCCAAACCAACCATTTTGCTGAAGCTTGAGCCCTCTTCCAAGGTCTATCTCTCCTATCCAAAATAAATTACCCTAACCTTATTGTCGAAGGTGACTCTATGAATATTATTAGAAGCATTGTAGGCACCCAATCAACATCCTAGAACATCTCCAGTTTAATCTTTAAGGTAAAGTTTTTTGAGCTCTTCCCCTAATGTCACTGTCCAACATGTCTTTAGGGAAGGAAACCAAGTCATTGACTTTCTAGCTAACTTGAGGGTTTCTTTGCCTAACCTCACCATTTGGAATGAAAGTTCTCCTCCCCCCTGGTCGATGGCAATCCCATGCCTATATCTCTTTTGTGATTTTTCCTAGGATTCGGGTTTCTTGGGTAGCCACATCTTCTCCATGTTATGGGAATCCTCCTCAGATTGGATAGCATTTTTAGGACACATCATTGGAGGTTTCATCGATCCATGGAATTTTTCTAAGTTCACAAGATCTATTTTCAACATACACTTTCATGTGTGGCTTCACCTTGACAAAATGAATGTTCGGGGCATGTGGAGCTTGTGGCTCAACATGGAGAATGTCTTTGTGAGCCATACGTGGAGATATTGTACTACACCATCTTCAATGAACACCTCCTGTAGGTTTTTTGTTGCGTGATGGATGATAAAATGGAGCCATCTGTTGTTTTACCCAAACACGTGAGCAGGCTCTACGTGAGCCCGTTGAGGCTTCCTCTTTTGCCCCTACGAGGGTTTCTCTATCTATTTTTGTCTTTCTTCTTGGTTGTTTTGAAGAAGGTGCTTCCTTTTTGTTTCATATGGTTGGGAGCATTTTTCCTAACTAGAACTTTTTTGTAAAAGGTTACGGGATCCTTTCAAAACCCCTCTTACCAATCAAAATATATATATAAATAAGATACTATATATTATAGAAATAAAAAATAACCATACTTTTATAAGTGAAATTTTGTCCTATTCTTCTTTAGAAAATTTAAAACCATCTATCTATATTGTAAAGAGGATGAAAATCAAACACGTTTTTGTTTAACTCCTACTTACAGTGATTTTTTTCTAACAATCCTTGATCAACATTAAGCAAAAATTGTATAGGATTATGGGTGTAGGAGCATAATGGGCCCTCAAATTATAGTACATGGGTGCAAAATGCAAGCGTACATACGGTTGAAAGATGAAAAGGTACCAAATTTTTAAATCTCAAAAGATTTTATATGTTATTTAGTGAAGTTGTAAATTTAAAACATGGACTTCGGTATGTTGTAATAAAATCATAAAATCAAAACCAAACAAAACAAATCTTAATGAAAATGAAAAAAAAAATCAAATATGAGAATTATAGAGGCATTGAGAATGTATTAGATTAAATATTTTCTATGTTCTAGATAGGAGAGAAAGATAAGTTTTCCTTTCATATTTATTTATTTTAAGGTATTTTTCCATTTTAGTATAAATTTTAACTTAGTTGCATACATAAATAAGGGTTATTGTACAATGTGCATGGATTCACCATTCAATAATAGGATTATTAGAATATTTATTTAACATTTCATGCTAAAATCTATAGGAATCTTAGTGAAATTACATTCATCCATACTAAATTCCACCATTAGGTCCAAGGCATACCTAGGTAATGAAATAAAAATACCATCCTCAAATTATACTTACAAATACAATAGCTATAAAGGATCCAATTCTATCATCACAAAATATTTTTTAGCCTAGTCTTCATTCCTTTGATGTCATTGGGGGAATTTTCAATGAGAGTAATATCATCCACATATAGCACAAGATAACATGAATTACATATCGAGTTGCCCTTATTTTTTAAATTCATTTCACATTGTATGGTTGCATCTCATTTTTATTAATATTAGACATTATGATCTAGCTATTAAAATTTTTAAAGCTTACCACCCGAACCACATATTTTATTTATTTTTTAATTGGCTATATGAATTGGAGTGGGTCCTACTTGTACTACATCATTACCACATATTTTTATCACAAGAACTTGGCAATTACATATGGGTTTTTGCGTAAAATATGGACCTAAGTTTTCTCCTTTCAAAATCAAGATATTCAATTTGTTAGGATTATACCATTTGACAAATGTTAATGTTCACCAATAAGATTTGGACCTTGGTTTAAAATATAAAACTATTCACGCTCCACCAATTTTTCTAAACACCATAAATAATTGTATTTATTTTAATCAAAGTAAGAATGTTGTGAAAAATCATTATATTATAACTACACAATGTACGTTATATATAATTAGTTTTTAAAGTTTATTTTAACCAATATTTTGTTTGATTATGGTGAATACTTTGGAACTCCAAATAAGAGGTCTGAAGAACACAAGCTTATACTAAGAGGGAGGGGTGAACAATATAAGATCACTTTTTACTTATATTATGCGGTGTATAGATAGCCTTATCAATAGCAGTAATCAAAGCAATGCATAAAACACCATACACAATAGAGATATCAATTTAACGTGGTTCACCCAAGATGGCTACTTCCACAGAGAAAATCTTTCACTAAATTTTCTCAATCAATCTCTTGGGAATCCTTACCAATTACAATGTTTATATACCTCTATCCAAATGAGATGATGATCCCCTAAATATGATTTGTGGATCTCTATCCACAGGAGAACTCCTTCTCCTTTGTTGTAGCTGGTGATCCTCTAGAAGACTACTGCCTCCACTACACTGGCTTATGGATATCTCTCCAATGAAGAATCTTATCCCCACTCAGAAGACCTGTCCTCACTACCCTGGCTGATGGATCTCTATCCACTGAAGAAAACTATCCTCTCTGCTCTATCACCTCCAAAGCTTTATCTTAATTTTATACTAAACTTAGTCTAGTTGGTCTAGCACAACTCTACTCAACTCTTGTACTAAATAAATTCCAGTCAATCTAGCACAAGTTTTCTCAACAATCTCACTCAAAACTACACTAAACATAGTTTATTCGGTCTAACATAAATATGCTCAACTCTTGTACTAAACACAATCCAGTCAGTCTAGCATAAGTCCACTCAAATATACACTAAACACAGTCCAGCCGGTCTAGCACAAATCTACTCAACAGGTCCTCAGAACCTTCTCAAATATACTCACAGGTCCACTTAGAACCTACTCAAATCTACTCAACAGGTCCACTTAGAACCTACTCAAATCTACTCAACAGGTCCACTCAGAACCTGCTCAAATCTACTCAATAGATCCACTCAGAACTTGCTCAAATCTGCCCAACAGGTCCACTCAAAACTTAATCAAATTTTCTTAATAGGTCCACTCAGAACCTACTCAAATATGCTTCGTATGTCCACTCAGAACCTGCTCAAATATGCTCAACAAGCTCACACAGAACTTGTCCAAATTTTCTCAATAAGTCCTCTCTAGGACTTAACCAAATATGTATTGTAAGCTTCCACAAAATCTCACACAAAAATCAGTCCACAAGTCTTCTCAAATACTTGCCTCAAATATTCTTAATAAGTCCACACAGAACTTGTCCAATCTCATAGAAACATAAAGAGAATTGTTAGAGACTCAATATGTTATACACTCAAAGTTCAATCACTTTCTCAACTCAAATCAATCTCATAGAAGCATAAATAGAATTGTTAGAGACTCAATATGTTCTATACTCAAAAATCAATCACTTTCTCAGCTCAAATCAATCTCATAGAAGCATAAAGAGAATTTTTAGAGACTCAATATATTCTATACTCAAAACTCAATCACTTTCTCAACTCAATCTCATAGAAGCATAAAGAGAATTATTAGAGACTCAATATGTTCTATTCTCACAACTCAATCTCTTTCACAACTCAAATAAGAATATAGAATAGTTTGTTTTATGGAACTTGAACAACCACTTCATACATCCACTTGACTAGGCTTAATCAACTTACTCAACCAATCACTCAAGAAAAAACTCTTGCTCACAAACCCTAGTCCAAGCATGTATCATCCAACTCAAAAATTTTCCAACAATGCTCAACAAAAAATCTCACATAACAATGATACTCATGATATTTTCAAACCCTAACTCAAGTTCTTCACACAACCAATGGTTTCAACAACAATGCTATAAAACAAGGTTTTAATTACAACTCTTAATTTTAGAAAACCTTGAAGTAATAACTCAAACACTTTCAAAAAGGAAACCCTAATCAAATCCTTTTCACTCCAAAATTTATTTTCTAGTAAGCCATTCAATCAACTCAACCAAATAATAATTTGCCCATACCTTTTTTCTTGACAAGTAGATGATCTCACAAATCTACCACACTCACAATTACTTCTTTGCCAATCTCAATAAGGGTTAGAGGATAATTTTCTCAACAAAACATAACACAAAAACAATATCAAATTTACACCTTATCACTCCAACTTGATTAATAATCAACACCCTCACAATAATAACAAAAACCCTTAATTCAAAATAACACAATACCCACAAAGTCTTAATCCTCCAATATACTACTATAGCAATTTAAGACTTTATTAAAAGTTAAGAACATAAATCTCCTTATAAATCCTAATGATAATTCTCAACTACCACAACTTTACTACAAAGCAACCTTTCCAAACACAAACCACTAAACAACCTTATACCTCCAACTTAGGCATTTAATTAAAATTAAAATTAAAAAATATTACCTTGTCTTCAAAGGGAATCGAACCCTAAACATTGCCCCTAATGTGTGCCTTAGCCACGGCCAAAGTTGCCACACAAGCCAAGTGCTCATATAATATTAATGAAGCACCACATAATTCTTAATCTCCTCACACCTTCCACTTTGGGTAAAGGAAAGTGCATCGTAGGCGCCTTAACCAACACAACTCATGATGCACCTATCAAAATTCGAACGCAAACCCTCTTGCAAGCCAGCACTTTTGCACTTACCAAAATACCACTAGGCCACTATGTCCTATGCAACTTCAAGGATTAAAGCTTCCTCCCTTAAACGCTTCTCTATCATGACTTTCAAAAAAACTCATGAGCTCTTTTCTTTGCATGCAATATTTTTAATTTTCGAGCAAGGATAATTAATTGAACTTTGGGCATTGTATTTATATGCTTTCTCCATTGTTTTAAAAATGTCGGTGCTCTCCATGTTGTATTCCATGATGTCGAAGGAGATTATAAAGGCTTAGAATACCTTTTGTCTTAAACCCAACCTTTGGGTTTATAAAATATATTTAGACTTTATAAAACCCACTTTTGCATTATAAAATATTACAATAAGAATTACAAATATTTTATTTGGGTTTTCACCATATCACCTTTAATATTATAATAAGCATTATTATAATATTATACCTTTGATAAAATATCTCCTTATCACTGTATTCCATGTCGTAAATAATATTTATTTATAAAATTTAAATTCTCAATGAATTTAAGTAATTTATAAAAATAAATATTATATCTCCTTTTGAACTCTTAACTTTTGCACTGATTCATTTGATCTTTGGCCTTCTTCCTAGATATCAAATAACCATTTTTATCCCCTTTGTTTCCTTTTTAAATCCTTGATTATTAATGATGACTTCATATGGTGACATCAATGATAACTTTGACTTAGGAACCCAAAAATTCCAACAATATCCAAGGTTCAAATCCCATGAGGAGTAAGATAGTACATCGTGCTTTGATATGCACTAATGAAAATCTAATTTCACGGTGATGGTACATTCATACTGAAAGGCATCATCCCTATGACCTATGGTATTGTAGATGTTAAAAACCACTTTTCAACTTTAATTTTTATAAGTTTAAAATATAAGTAATTGAAGATAATAGAATATAATATTTTAATATCCACAAGCAAAAAGTAGACTATGGGACAAGAAATTTATAAAGAAGTATGACTCCTAACTCTAAAATATAACCCAATCATTTATTTTTTGTAAATTTAATCTTTTGCTACTGATTTTAATGATTAATTCTCCTAATTTTTTTGAATTCTCCTCTTTAAACAATTCTTACAATGATTTTACTACTAGAATACCATCATAGCTAGCTCTAATATCACTATATGTCTCGCATTCTAAATAAAATAATACTCTATCTCAATTGCCCATGACATATAAAATGTACATATCCTCTCCTTCCTTTCCTCTTATGATCTCTTCCATCTACTTATTTCATATTTAAGTTGGTGTGAGCTAGTCTTCAATTGGTCCATGAACATCTTTTCTCCCTAATTGATGTTTTTATTGGATTTTTAAGCCTTATACTACCACAAATATCATAGGTTATATAACACATGTCCCAATATAAAATAGCCACAATATAATAAAGATCAAGATAATAATATGAGAAAATTAATATGTATATCAAGGCTTATAATAAATCAAATAACATTCATTTATATGGAGAAATATGAATGTAAATAGCATGAATCATTCATGTACTATGCATGAAGAACAACTTACAATATTAATTGTTCAAAATGTATACAAGCTTTATTGCTTCTCTTTTTGTTACAACTATGAATACTTGAATTGCTTAAATTACTTGAATTGATTTCCTATGGAGCATTGTATCCATAATATAGCAATAGTAATGTGACTCTTTGGATACTTGACTATTTCTCTCCATATGCCAAGTCTCATGACTCTTGGCTTATCAACTTACCACTTGCATACTTGATGAACACTTGACTCTATAACATATGCACACCTATACATGACTCTTACACTTCTTACTTGCACTCTCTAATCTAGGATACTTATGCACATATTTACATTACATATTTGTTCTCATACATACAAGACACTTGTGCACATTTACTCAACTTACACTTGCACACTAACTTACATGACACTTGTGCATTTCCTGCACATTACAACTTTACATGACACTTGTTTGTTAAAATTTTATATTTTAAAATACATGATTGATAAACTCTTGTGTAATTGCTATAATCATGATGAGACATCTCTTTCTTTTACATATTAGAAAAAAATATGGCTTTATATATACATGCATATCATTATAACATTTAATATTCCAAAAAATGTTTTGAATATTTTTGCATTATTTAATTATTTTAAAGGTCATGCAACTACTTTAGAAACTATTTTTTTAGTGTTTATATCCAAGTGTATATTTACCTTACTTATGTGTAATGGCCCATCTTGGTAGGACCTTCCCTTATTGTTTAATTGATGCACTGGTGTATTGATAATTGATGCATGACCCTATTTTGTTCTATGATGAGTTGATAGTTGTACTTATGCTTACTTGAGTTGGATTATGCTATTTTAGAACATGGTACTGCTGATGAATTTTATGGTTGCAAGACTAGGTACTCTCATGGGTGGATTGGTATGGAATAACCACTAGAGCTGAGAGAAGTGTGAATGGGAAATGATGTATTTTCAGTTGACAATCCATAGGGGTAAAACAATCATGTAGAAGTATTTGCATGTGTGTATGTGTGATTAAATGCATCATCAGGAAATGAGGTTGCTATAAAAGCAAAAGAGATGTTATTCCTATGCTTAGAGATCCTTTGTAGGTGGTTGATAACCTTGTAGTAATCATAATACCTCCTACTTAGAGAATAATGTTGTGCATATCCTTTCTTATTATTGATTTCATCTTAGTTTGAGAAAGGACAACTTTTAGCAAGATCCCTCATGTTGCTTAGGCTCTTAATTTATCGTTAGGATGTATTAATACTTGTACCTCGAAGTGTAGAACTTAATTGATTAACTATTTGGCAAGTAAGATATTAATAATAATGTTAGTATTATTAATACTTAAAAATATTAATATTAATGTTAATAATTGATATTAGCATTAGAAATTAATAATATAATTAATTTAATACTATGAAATGAGTAATTATTTTCATTAGTAATACCTTTGTTTAGAAATTATTAGTTAATTATTATTAATCTTATTAAGTAATACTTTATTGAAGGTGCACATTTAATAATTAAATATTATTAAAATAAATAAAGTCCATATTTTAATTATGGTGAGGAGCGTTGAAAAAAGTATAACATATGGGGAAAACAAGAAGTCACCTCGACCCTTGAGCTTCTTCTCCATTCTCTTGGTCTCCCTATTTCCTCCAAATGCTATTTGATTCCTCTTGCTAGTAAGGCTTGGGGGATTGCTACCTGGAAGGAAGTGCAAAGTGTGAAGGATCAAGAAGAACGTGGAAGAATTTGGGTTGTTGTGGTGGAGGTAACTTCTTTTCATTTCCTCCTTTGAGTGGATGAAAATGTTTATACGCTTTGTTTGTTGGTTTTTACATTTGGTTTCCAAAATTTGTATTCTTTATTCAATCCCTATTTGGATGATTAATTTTAAATCTAGAATAGAGGGCTACACTCATCCATGTGTATATAAGTATTTTATGCTTTTGCCTCATGATAAGCTCGAATTGGATAATAAACATGTTCTCTTTAACAAAACTTGCTTTGTTTTCTAGGTGACCTTTCCAACTAGAGCAATAATAGCAACACAAACAACAATGCTTTACCAACATTGTGATGTAGGAGCATCCGGTGGCAGCAGAGCAATCTTACATCAACAAAAAAATTTCTAAGTGTTTGCCTCGATGTCGCAATATCATGACAGAGAAAAATGTCGTGATATCATGACATGTCGTGTTTTCGCGGCTCAGGAAGGAGAGAGAAGGCACGAAGCAAAAATGCCACAATTTTGCGACATGTCACGACAGAAAGGAGATAGGAGAGGCGCAAAGCAAAAATGTCATTATTTCGTGACATGTCATGAAATCACGACCGAAAGAAGATAGGAAAGGCCAGAGGACAAAATTTCACGATTTTGTGACATGTCATGAAATCGCGACCGAAGGAGCAGAAAGAAAGCAAGGAAGGAAAGCTGTCACGATTTCACGACCCGAAACAGAGAGAGAAAACAGGGGGAAAAGATGTCGCGATATCGTGACATGTCATGATTTTGTGACCCGAGAGGCAAGGAGGAGGTAGCAAGTAAATATGTCGCGATATCGTGACATGTCGCATTATCGTGACCAAAAATCGAGAGAAGGCTCAAGAGAGAAAAGTGTCGCGATATCGCGACATGTTGCATTATCGCGACCAAAGGACGAGAGAAGGCGCAAAAGAGGAAAGATGTCGTAATATCGTGACATGTTGCATTATCGTGACCAAAGGACGAGAGAAGGCGCATAGGAGGAAATATGTCGCGATATCGTGACATGTCGCATTATCGTGACCAAAGGACGAGAGAAGGCGCAAAGGAGGAAAGATGTTACGATATCGTGACATGTCATATTTTCGTGACCAAAGGACGAGAGAAAGCGCAAAGTAGAAAAAGTGTCGCGATATCTTTATTAAAATAAGCATATTGGAGCTTGTGCTTAGTGGAGATGTTGGGAGAGTTGTAGATATTATTTGTTTCTTCTAATTTAATGGTAAAATAATGAAGCATGGAAAGATTAAATTTCTCAAGTATTTATCAATTTATTCATGTGGATGCCTTTCAGAATTATAAAGAGGACAAGTATCTTCACTGTATTGTGGATGGAAGGAATTCCTCCACAAAGCCTCCTTTATCTTCGATGAAGTATTTAGAGAAAAATAATTAGGTTCTTCTTCACCTACTATGCATGCCAAGATGTTAAAAAGAAATTATTATTAATCTATTGAGTATCATTCCATATTTAATTTAGATTAATACGTCATTTTTTTATTATACTAGAGGAATCGATAACTCGTTACAATTTTCTATGCCTCTTTGTGGGTTTGAATCTTGATCCTCATCACCACTATAACCTCTAGTTGCATCGGGAAAACCTTTTACGTAATCGGCTACACTGATGCGACACGCCCACCAATACTATGGGGCTCGAGAGATTGGAACCCTAGTCTTCATGCTCCTACATAAGCGTTTGACCGTTGAAAAAAGCCCTCATATCCTAATACATAATTTTTAATTAATAGGGTTAAAATTATTAATTAATATTAATAGAAGATTGAAGACTTTTGTATTATTAGTTTTATTAAGTCATTATTAATTAATAGGTTTGAAACTATTAATTGATATTAATAGAGGATTGATGACTTTTATATTACTAATAATGATTAAATAATGCATTTGGTTAATAATCAATATTAATTTAGTATTTATGAAAATATAAGGATTATAGATGGGTCTATTAGGAGAGTAAGAGTAATACACCCATGTTATAAAAGAAGATTTTAAGAATTATTAGTAGAGATAATGTATTGAAAATAATTCTTTGAGAAAGTTATTATTTAATCTTGAAAAGGTTGAATAGTAATTTTATCCAAAGAGATGTATGTGGCTTGTGTAACAAGATAATTTAGTGAGAGAAGTATGGTTTCTCTTATTTTTTACTAATAATCATTACGCCATAATAATCCTATATAGATGTGTCACCTTAAGAGATATGGTCCTTAAGGTGATATGTGTCACTTTAAGACATATGTAGGGATTGACATCACTTTTAAGTGATATGGGCCCTAAAGGGTAATCCCATGCTATGGTCAAGTTGTTTATTACAAGGTAGTGTAAGAAAATTTGGGGATCACTTATGACATATTTTCTAGCGGTGAGGTTAGAAGAGTGAACCCCCACATAGAAAGAATGCTTTGAAGTCTATTATGGAACTGAGATCTTACATTGTTGTTGAATTTAATTGTATGATGCATGCTCTTGCATTTTTGTTGGATGATTTTATTAACATGATGTATGTTAGGCTTGCATATTCATTCAAAGAGTTGTTTTGATTTCTATACTTAAGTTCAAATGATTGATGGAGAAAATCTTTATCAAGTAGAAGACATTGAAAAAGAAAATGAGACTAGTTACCATTGTGTATTAATATATTAAAATGTAATATTATATTTGGAATAATAGGAGAAAGATAAATGATTGCTTTCCTTCTATGTTATGTTTCTAGCAGCGAGGCTAGAAGATTAAACCCCCACATCAGAAGAATACTTTGAAGTCCATTATGGAATTGAGATCTTTCATTGTTGTTGAATTTGATTGCATGATGTATGTTCTTGCATTATTTTTGGATGATTTTATTAACATGATGTATGTTAGGATTGCATATTAATTCAAAGAGTTGCTGTGATCCCTATACTTAAGTTCAAAATATCGATGGAGAAAAGCTTTATCAAGTAGAAGATATTGAAAAAGAAAATGAGACTAGTGACCATTATGTATTAATATATTGAAATATAATATAATATTTGGAATAATAGGAGAAAGATTTATTGCTTTCCTTCTATGTTAAGATTCTAGTGGTGAGGTTAGAAGAGTGAACCCCCACATCGAAATATTGCTTTGAATTCTATTATGGAACTAAGATCTTGCATTGTTGTTGAATTTAATTGCATGATGCATATTATTGCATTGTTGTTGGATGATTTTATTACATAGGCTTGCATATTCATTCAAAGAGTTGTTTTTATCCCTATACTAAAGTTTAAAATATCGATGGAGAAAAGCTTTATCAAGTAGAAGATATTGAAAAAGAAAATGAGACTAGTGACCATTATGTATTAATATATTGAAATGTAATATTATATTTGGATATGAGAAATACTTAAAATGTATCATGTGTAGAAGTTATGCTATGTAATGATTATGATGAAAGAATGGATATCCTTGTAAATATTCTTGTTGTATTGTCATGAATTTTGTTCAAAGGATGAAAGATAAATTATTTCTTTCCTTCTATGTTAAGTTTTTTTAGAAATAAACTATTTATAGCAGATAAATAAATTGCATTTATAGAAGAAATATGATGCAATAATAGGAGAAAGTGCACAATAGGGTTGCTATAGTGCACTACAGGATTACTACAATTCTCTTTAGTGTTGTTATAGTAGTTACTACATTATGCACAACAGGGTTTCTACAATTCTCTTTAGGGTTGCTATAGTGTGCGAGAGGGCTGCTATAGTACACACATCAGGGTTTCTACAATGGTCTTCAAGGTTGCTATAGTGCATAGTAGGGTTGCTACAATACTCTTCAGGGTTGCTACAGTGCGCAATAGGGTTTCTACAGTGATCTTCATGGTTGCTATAGTGCACAATAGGGTTGCTACAATGCATACAATAGGATTTCTAAAATTCTCTTTAGGGTTGCTATAGTGCACAATAGAGTTTCTACAGTGCACAAAATTGCTCTTTTTTTATGCTTAAAAAGCACTTACATTAGGCTAATAGCCTTTTAAAGGATCGAGTGCAAGTCTCGACCACTTAATTGGGAAAATTACTTAGGATTATTTTTTCCCTAAAACTCATTATGAGGGGTACCCCAAGAACTCTAGATTGACTAGTTTGAGTGTGTTGCTAGTGAAAAGATTCAATGATCCCACATCCTATCAGTAGTTTTTTCCCTTAAGAGTGTATACAAGGAGCTATCATTTAGAGGTAAACCCATGGCTGGTTTCTTAGCAATATTTCTTAGTGGGATAGTGTTGGAAATTAGAGAGTAGTACTCACTTAGATAGTACTTGTGGATGGTGAGATTTACCTTAAGCCTCTAGGAAGCCACAGTTCACGGCCTAGTTCTTCTTCTTTCTTCTCTATAGGTCTTTGGAAGAATGGAGAAAATTTTGAGGAGATTGGCAATAAGGAAGCAGATCAAGGAGGAACATCTCCTCTAGAACTAGGAGAGTATCAATCATGGGCAAAAGTATTGATGGGAGTTAATAACTTAGAGAGGGATATTTGAATTGCATCCAATAGAAGAGGAGGAAATCCCAATGTTGAGGATCCCACAACCTATCTTTCAAAGAATATCAAAAGAAAGAGAAAACACTTTGGTTGGAAAATTTATAGGTATCCAACCAAATTTGGATACAATCAAGAGTTGGGTAGATCAGAAATGGAAAGTGAAAGGAAGACTAGAAATTGTGGCATTGACCAAAGGTTTTTTATTATTCAACTTTAAGTGTCAAGAAGATATGAGTTTAGCTCTATTGAAAGGGCCATGGTTTTTTGGGCAAAAAGGTCTTTATTTGAGAAAATGGACTCTAGACTTTAACCCAGATACATAAAATATTTATATGGCTCCCATTTGGGTCTTATTACCTAGATTTCTAGTGAATTTTTGGGATGAAAATATTTTTTGAGTAATATCCAAATCAATGGGAAAATCGATAGCTTTTGATCTAGCAAAAAGGAATAAAACAAATATGGTTTTCGCTCAATTTTGCATGAATGCAGATCTCATGAAACCCTTACCCATTGCAATAAAATTGGTCTCAAATGGAGTTTGGACACAAGAAATACATTATGAGTCCTCAATGCCAATTTGTTATGGTTGTAAGAAGGTAGGACACTTACAAGCAAAATACCTAGAGAGAAAAGAGTTAAATAAGGGAAATGCTCAAATATGGAAGAGAAAAGAGTTTCAATCAGAAGAAAAATCAACTCTATTCAAGAAAGGAGAATCTTCTAAGACAAAAGCACATAATGAAAACAAGTTTGAAGTTCTAGAGGAGATAAATGAGTAGGAAATAGAAAAAGAAAGAGAGGATGAAGGAAATATGACCCATCAACAACTAGACCAAAATCAATTGGTTTGCAAGAAGTTGATATGCTTGACCACTATACTCTCGATGATGACAACTATACTCTCGATGATGCTCAATGTAAAGCTTTATCAATAAAATAGAACCTCTAGGAACCCAATTCCCAATATAGATGTCACTTCAAATATTCACATCCTTACTTTAATAACTATAATAACAAGTGTTCTAAGGGTTTATTTTGTTTAAAATGTCATTTTCACCATCCTTGAGATCAAGGTTGTGAAGAACGTCATAAATTTTAAGTGAAAGGTGATGGCATAGTAGTATCAGAATATGAAGATTCATTGTAATAGGAGCAATCAACACAAGTAGATAAGGGAAAACATGAGGATGATACCATAGTAATTGCTAATAATGCTTTTATGGATCTTAAATCTCACCATACTATCAAGGTACAATGATTCATTAAATAATAGTGCATCAATATATTGAGTGACTCAGGTAGTACACAACTTTATAGAGAGTAAGATAGTAAAATATTTGGGATTGTATATCAACTATTCAAATTAGAATAAATTTCAAGTACTAATTGCAAATGGGGGTACCACTTAATGTGTGGGTCAAATAGCTAGGGGTAATGTTAAAATTATGGAATATACTTGGTTAGTGAAGTATGGGAAAAACGGTGCACCTAACAATGCTAAACAAGATGCATCTATCGCTAGTGTTGAATAAGCATTACAAAAGGAGCATTCAAGTAAGCATGATAAGATAAAAAAAATGCATGAAATGGAGTTATTATTTTATTCATTTGATGGATCAAATCATGGTTACATAAATGTCCCCTTGAGGGCTCTAGATTGATACACTTGTTACAAAATGGGGCCCAAGGATCAAATCCTTTCAATAACTCTGGTGCACTTCCAATGTTCTTCCTCGTACCCACAATTGAAGTGGGTGGGCCTATGATGCCTCCACTTTGTTATTTGATGTTCTGATCCTATGCTCCTTCCTCATGCACTGTAAAACCTACACCTACACACAAGGAAACCAGATTTTATCAATAGCAAGTGCGGATTGTGAAACATGCAAAAGCAATACATGCAATGAAAGGCTAGAAAGTGTAAATATGCAATGCGACCATCTAAAACAACTCCAAATGATTCCAAATTTTAGAGGCATGCATAAAATATGATTTTGGAAAGATATAATTGAAAATAGAATAGAAATTGCATCCGAATCCATGTCGCATTCACGGTGTACCTATGAAGCCTACAAAACCCAAAATGAGCAATTTCTGGCCCTAAACATATCCAAATCAAACCAAACTTGGACAAAATATATAAAATAATATTTAAAGAGGACCCATGTGAATATATTAGAAAAATTGATCACAGATTCATGTGCACCTTCAGATGGGCCAAGTAGACCTGCAAAATACTAAAAATGCAATAACTCACTCAATATAACTCCAAATTGCATGAAATTTGAATAGTAGGTTCCTAGACTATCCTAGAATATGCCTATTTAAAAATAGTAGAAAAATAATGCTTCAATATATCACCATCCCTTGCAGGGATGGTGGTGACTATCATAGAATGGGGACCATCCTAGGGTGGGACGACCACCAGTTCTGCTAATTATTTGCCACCAATTCCTCTATGAATTGGTCAAAAAACCTCTCAATAGTGTTGTCATAAAATTTGGTGGTGAAATTCACTCAATTGGTTTGGTTTTGCAAACAAATTGCGCCTCTTGAATCACTCGAGAACCTCCTTCGCTAGGTAGAGATTTCGAGGGAAAAAGGCACAAAAGGGTGAGGGGAAATCTTGGCAGCACTTCGTTGCTATGTCTCAAAACTCCTCTCTATGTTTTGGGTGGAAAATGGATCCACTTTATAGCCAAAGGAGGCTCATGGCCAAATGGGCATGCAAGGACATGCAGGGCAAGAGGTGCCATTTGTCCAAAATTTGGCATGCATTGGAAGGGGAAGAGAATCTCCCTTTTTGGCCTCCATTCTGTAGCATGTCATAAGGATTCTGTGCCCTCAGGTCTGCATGCTTGAATAGGTAGGATAAATGGTAGTTTATGGGTGCCATTTATCCAAAATTTGACTTTTTTGGGAGTCAAAGGCCCTGGCCGTCCCACCCAGGGATGGTGGCCTGTGACCGTCCCTGGGTGGGACGATGGTGATCTACCCTCATCCCTAGGGTGGGACGGTCATGCCTATGTGGCCCAAAACCTCCCAAAAGTGGGGTAGAGCCTTCCAAGAGTGGTTAGGACCACTGTGTAACCTCTAAGGGTTGCCCAAGGGGGCCATATGATGTCAATTAGCCAATGCTTTTGGTCACCTAATCGGATTGACATGATTTTAGTGTCTACAGATGCCCCTTTTTGAGATGCGTTGTGTGCAACACAATGCTGAGAAAAAATAGATGACTAAAATGTTAAATGATTAGGGTTATTCAATAACCTAACCAACTTTAGATGCCCCAATCATGGAAAGAGCATGCATTCTTGAATCCTTGCTTCTGACGAGCTAAGGAACTTGCTTCAAGTACAACCTCTCTAGTAAGGTTTACTTGATCTTGGACATTTTTCATTCATGAAGTAGTGAAGCCTAAATTCCTTCATGATTCTATAATGCCAAGCATTTATTTAATTGAAATTTTTGCTTGTTTGCTGCCCCAAGTAGGGGTATGATTGTCTTTGTCAATGATTCATTGAACGAACGTAATTTGCATGATTGAGTGTTTGATTATTGATTTTGATTATGAATTTGTTAAGTATGACTACCCCCTCAAGTGATGAGTCGATGAGGGAATGACCAATGATAAAAGTGATGAGTCACTTGACCCATATGACTTGGTTAGGGTTTCCTTTAGTTTTACCCATTGAAAAATGGAGCATTTTTGGGAGGATTTTGATGATTTTGTTGATGTTTCATGGAAGAAAGGAGTTGAAAACCTCATTCCCATGGGGTGGTACAGACACAATGGCCTTATTAGGGTTTGAATTAAAGACTTTTCCATTTCTCCATGAGAAATTTAGGTTCATCTTGATCCCTAGTGAATTTTGACCAAATTTGAGTTATTTTTGGTGGGTTTTGGACCCTTTTTGGTGCATTTTTGAGTTATTTTGATGTGATTTTTTGGTGGCCATCCTAGGGTGGGATGGTTGCATATTTTATGACTATCCTAGGGTGGTACATTCAGCCAATTAGCTACTCATACCACCCTATGATGGTGATGCCTCTTGGAGGTTTATTTAAGCCAAAAATGTGGAATTTGGGCTCATTTGTGCATTTCTAACTTTGTAGTTTGAGAGGTGAGGAGGAGGAGAGTGATTCTATGTAGTGGAGTACTATCAAAATCATCCTATAGTCACCATGAGCTAGTGTGTAGACTCATCCAATGGTGGAGTCGATGCAAGATGGGTAAGAATTGAATTTCTTACTACACTTTGCTAGTGTTAGAAGTGTAATTATGGCTTGTTTTTTATTTTTGGTAGAGCACACTAAATCCTCGGTAATTGAACCTAATTAGTGATGTCCTATAATATTTTTTGCTTTTATTTGTGTTGGTGTGCAATTTTATTGCTTTTCTTGTATTAGTTTGCTATTTGTTTTACTGTTTTTGGTGTAGGGAAGGCCCATTTTGGCCCAATTTGGGGGTCGTCCCTGGGTGGGATGACCAGCCTGGGCTGTTTTGTGGCCATCCTTGGGTGGGATGGTCATATATTTTGGGGCCATACCTGGGTGGGATGGTCATAAATTGGCCTAAAAAAGAGGCCTTTTTTGGTCTTTTTTGGGTATTTTTGGGTAATTTTGAAGCATGTTTGGTGCTTGTTATTAATCGGCTTACCTCTGCTAGGTGGTTAAGAGTCAGTATCAAGTTTTGAATCTCTTTGAGACCATGAGAGACTTATTGATAGAGGTATACTAGGAATGGCTTGATGCCATTGGCCTCAAGCATGTGACATGGTTAGAGCCTATGGTGGGCGATCATGCTTATTTGATTGCTCTTATTGACTTGTGGGATCCATGCACCAACACCTTCCACCTATCGATAGGGGAGATGATGGTGATGCTTGAGGATATCTATCATATTTTGCATTTTTATAGAGGGGTGGTCGATTATATCTACTCATCGCGATCGAAGAGATACATTCATGGAGAGGTACTTTGGTAGGGAGTGGGAGGAGGCAATACGTGACTCACTGAGCGAAGGGATACTGGTGGGGTTTTGGTATGAGGTCGATGTGTTGAGGACTAGGCATGTTTTTTGATGACACTAATCTCTAATATGCTACTACTAGACTCATCAGGAGCTAGGTTTCCTTGGAACCTATTGGAGTTAGTGTTTACTCTGGTAGAGTGCACTATGGAGCAACCACTAGTGATGGCTTAGGGGATGACATTACTAGCATAGTTGTATGATGAGTTGTATGAGATCTACTCCTATGGGTGGAAGGGCTTGGGATGTATTTTTCTACTATAGGTGTGGGGATGGTAGCACATAGTTATGGATCGATCGTAGGGATTGCCTTGGACATGCATTGGTAGATAGGAGATAGGTTATGAGATCCTATGGTAGTGGCCTAGGAGGTAGGGTAGAGTCATCATTGGATGGGTAATGTGGACCATTATGCATAGTCCTTTTCATGACTTAGGGTAGTATATGTGCTTTGGAGACCTTACAGGGATTGCCCAGCATGGGCCGATGTTGAGGTACAACTTCGTAGGGTGAGGTGAGGGAGATGGCTAGTCGGGCAGCATGGGACTGAGTAGGGGAGTACTTTCCTATATGCTTGAGTCCTGTGATAGTTTGGGCTATGTCATGGGTTTCCTAGTGAGCTAGTGGTCTACTGATGCTACGAGGATGAAAGGACATTGAGTTGGCCAACAATGGTGGTAGTGGGGGAGGATGCAGATCCTTGTAGTGGATATTCTAGATTTAGATGATGTTGAGACTATAGAGGAGTATGACTCATGGTGGGTGATGCACCAGTGGTAGGGAGAGGGGCCACTAGGGGGTGATGTAGCTAGGGTAGTAGAGGAGGCTCAGAGGCTTCCTGATGAGGGTAAGAGGTAGGTGAGCGACATGTGGCATAGTGGATGAGTGGGTAGACCTCCTTGACTTAGGAGATCTAGGGGATGACTTTGGGGAGGATGAATCTAAGGATCAGGGATAGATAGTAGGTACATGAGGTGAGATGATTGAGCTTAGAATGAGTTGGTCAGGGTTAGGTAGGAGAGATATCTCCTATAGGTATAGGTATAAAGCACACAAGCTGAGCTTGACAGGCATGTAGAGATAGTGGCTTTGTGGGCACATGTTAGATCATGGAGTCCTAGTCAAGAGGGATCTAGTAGTGGGGAGATGGCTAGGCTATGGGAGGAGGTGGCACAGCTCTAGGCTTAGTGGGAGTCTTCTAAGCTCATTTTTGAGAGGAGTGGACCTATACTAAGGAGTTGGAGGATGAGATAGTGCACCTTAGGGGGCACTTACTAGCTCATCCATCTGCTAGTGGGTCACACCAGAGTCGAAGGAGTGGTACAGGGTAGTATTCGGTGAGGATGGAGGCACCTGGCTCTACATGGAGGGTGGATAGGGTAGGGGGTGGTTAAAGGTTGAGGACCCACTTTATTGTAGCCTATGAGCAGTTCAAGGATTATGATGTATCTTTTTACCATATATATATATATATATATATATGAGTTTTTTTTTATCATCATGTGTTTCCTTATTGCTTTATGAGATGTATGCAATGTATTTATTTGCTTTATGATATTATGATGGATGCTTATCATGTATGCATATGTTGTAATATGATTTGATTTGATGATATGTATATGCATGGATGCATAATGATATGGATGATTTATTGATCTAGATGATGAAATATGGATACTATATGACATACTATGTTAGCACCATAGATTGTATAGAATTCATCGATTCATTTGTAATGTTGTTATGTGATGGATTTATGGAAATGTAGACTAATGAAATGTGATAAAATGGAATGAATGTTATAGAATGTCTATGAGGTTTTCATGAGACTCAAACACTCTAGTTGATTGATCAAAAGTTATATACTAACCATGCAAGACTTTTTGACAAGGTATGAATCTACTAGGATGACCAAGATACTCAATATCCCTATGTGTGCAAGTGAGTTCATTGTAATACGCATAAGATTACCCTAGTGCCAAACAGGATTGATGCAACCCATCTGTACTGAATATCACCCTATGAGTATCACGATCCTAGGTTTTGTACGTAGTTGGATTAGACCACTAGGTAGTATAGGCTACCAAAAGCTAGCTCATCCACATGCAAACATTGGTCTGTACACATGCAAGATGCTAATGTGATAGACATATCATCATGCGTAAGGATACCACCATTGCTAGGCAGGCTTGATGCCACCTAACCTGTAATGAGGATCACCTTATGGTTTGTCAAATGCTGAGAATTCTAGGGATTCAAGTTCAATACTCCCTTCTTTTCTTTTATTTGATTTGGGATACTTGCTCATACTTAGTGATGAAAATCACTATTTATTTTGTATTTTATTTTCTTTGAGCAAGGGATTTGTTTAGTGATGAAAATCACTATTTATTTTGCTTTTGATTTTTGCTTTTGGGATTTTGCTTATTGATAGTGGTGAAAACCACTATTTATTTTGGGGAATTGGGTAAGGAGGAGCTTGTCCTTTTGTCAATTCTCAACATTTTTGAACCATTCACATAAGGGGATGAGCAAGGTAAACTTTTCACTTAAGGTAACCTAGACCACTTTGTAGGTTTCATCTTTCCTTGTGCAAAACTTGGATTTATTAGTGTGAAAATGTGTTGGGATTTTGAAATATACAAGGTATAATCCAAGCAAGACTCTACCTCCTAAAAATCAGGATAGCTTTCTACAAAATTTGAAAAGAAAACTAGAGATGGTTGAGTGATCAAAAACCCTAATGACATTCTAGAACAAATGACTAGGTGAAGGGAAATGGACACAAATATGAAAAGTGGGAAATGTAGGTGGAGATGATAAGTGTGAAATATGAAATGATGTGAATGATGACTTTAACAAAATTGATTTTGAATGATGACTAGTGTACAGTCTTAGTGCTAGACATGTATGAGCAACTCTAAAATGTAAAGTGCAATGATGAGTATACCTAATGCAATTGATTGTATAATGCAATGGTATGCAATGTGATGTAATGCAATATTTTTGTATTTTTGATGTTTTGATGATGTTTTTGAGTTTTTTTGATATATATATGTATATACATTTGACCAATGGGCTTAATAAATGCCATTGGGGCTTTTTGGGTGACCAAAGGGCTTATAGATGCCTTTGGAGGTATTTTGGGGTGACCTAGATGGTCATAGACATTTTTGGTTGTCCCGTGTCGTAGACACTAGGAGATTTCGGGATTTTGGGGTGACCTAGATGGTCGTAGACCACCTAGGAGTATTTTGGGTTGACCAAGGATTTGTAGGATACCCTTGGAGCATTTTAGGGGTGACCTAGATGGTGTTAGACTACCTAGGAGCATTTTGGGTCTGACCCGGATTTTGGGGTGACCTAGATGGTCGTAGACTACCTAGGAGCATTTTGGGTTGACAAGTTAGATACTTTGGGTGACCTAGATGTTAGATTACCTAGGAGTATTTTGGGTTGACCAAGCGGTTTTAGATACCTTTAGAGCATTTTGGGGTGACCTAGATGGTCATAGACTACCTAGGAGCATTTTGGGTTGACCAAGTGGTTTGTAGATACCCTTGGAGCATTTTAGGGTGACCTAGATGGTCGTAGACCACCTAGGAGAATTTTGGGTTGACCAAGTATGTGTGTAGATACCCTTGGAGCATTTTGGGGTGACCTAGATGGTGATAGACCACCTAGGAGCATTTTTGGGTGACCTAGGTAGTAGATAGATACCCTTGGAGAATTTTAGGGTGACCGTGGTGCTCTTAAGCATAGAAAGGTTATAGATGAAGGATGTTCAAGGGTTTAGGATCCTCGACTCCTTCAAGGGTGGCTAGGTGGTAAGTTTTGGGTCCTATCTGACTAGTGATGATGAAAGGACCTAACTAGTTTGTCGTAAACTTGTCCCTTAGATGGGGTGGCAAGTTAGAATTTTGTTGGTTCTCTTTCAGAATGAGGTCACCAACCTAAAAGTCTCTAGGATGGACTTTCATATTATAGGCTCTCTTAAGTCACTCTTGATAAATGTGTAGGTGCTCAAGAGCATTGACGCATCGTTCATCAAGCAATGTAAGTTGGTCTAGGTGAGCCTACTGTACAGTGTCATCATCGATGAACTCTTGCATGGATATGCATAGCGATGGGATTTCTAGCTCTAGAGGTATGACTGCCTCTGCACCATACACTAGTGAGAATGGAGTTGCCCCAGTGGGCATCCGAATACTAGTGTGATAGGCCCATAGAGCAAGGGGTAATTGCATGTGCCAATATTTGTGATTCTCTTTAACTATTTTCTTCAGGATGGCAATCACTATTTTGTTGGATGCCTCAACTTGCCCATTTTCTTGTGGATAATAGGGCATCGAAAAGTTGTGCTGAATATTATACTTTGTTGTTAAAGCATGCACATATTTGTTCTTGAAGGGCATCCCATTATCAAAAATTATCTTGGATGGAATACCAAAATGACAAATGATATTATGCAATATGAACTCCACGATGCGGGGTCCTATCATAGTGGTAAGGGGAATTGCTTCCACCCATTTTGTAAAATACTCGATGGCCGTAATGATAAATGTGTGATGGCTCAAGGATGCGGGTGAGATTTTCCTGATTAAATCAAACCCCCATTGCGAGAATGGCCACACCGATTGAATCGGTTGTAAGGCTTGAGAAGGTACGTGTGTCAAGTTAGCATGGTGTTGACACTTTACGCACTTCTTAACATAAGTGCAACAATCTCGCTCTAAGGTTGGCCAATAATAGCCCATGCAAAGAATGCACTTAGCGATAGCCATGCCACTGAAATGGCCACCACATGTACCATCGTGTGCTTGGGCGATTACCCAAACTGACTCTTGATGCTCTAAGCAATGAAGGAGGATACCTTCATAGCTTCGATGATACAAAATATCTCCTAGCAAGACATACTTTACCACTTTTTGTTTAAATATCCATTTGGTGGCATGCGACAACCTAGAAGGGATATTACCAAGCTTTAGGTAATATTTGATTTGAGTAGACTAGTCCTGATGTGAGGAAGCCTCGATTGCATGAATTGCTTATCCCTTTTGAAGTTCATCCTGAGTGAATGTTGATTGGGAGAGAACTTGTAAGAATAGCATTGTGCTACTATCAAAAGGAGTTTGAGGGAATAGAGTCCCCCAAGCGGCATGATTCAAGTGATCATGAATTTGTGAGAACCTTTCCTGAGGAGGTTCAATCTGAATCAAGTGGACTTCTGGCATGGATTGAGTGTTCTCATGCTCAACCATAGATTGTGATAGTATTTTAACTTGAATGGTTGTCATATCATCAGCAGGGTTCTATGGGATTAAAGACCCCAAGGAGGCCATGGTATCCACAAAATGATTCGATGAGTGAGGGAGTGCCTCGATATCATACCATTCAAAATTTATCAGAAGTTTATCCACAAGGGCTTTATAGGCTTGCAGAACTAGACACTTGCATTGGTAAATCCCTTTGACCTAGTTTACGATGAGCAAGGAGTCACCAAAAATGTTGAGCTTGGTTATTTTCATGGTGATAGCCATTTGAAGACCTATGAGCAAGGCTTCATACTCGACATTGTTGTTGGTGCATGGGAAATCAAGTTTGAATGATAGGGGTATGGGAGCCCCTTGAGGTGTGAAAAACACAATTCCCATGCCACCCCCTTGCTCGCACTTGGAGCCATCAAAGAATAGAGTCATATCGGCCTGTGACTCAGGCTCATCAGAATCAGGTGATTCTGATATTTGGAAGACTCCATCATCGGGAAGCTCCATGCTAAGAGGTTGATCATCCTAGAGAGGAGCCTCTACGAGTTGATCGATGATGACCTAACCTTTAATAGATTTTTATCTAATGAATTCTAGGTCAAACTCCATCAACAACATGATCCATTTTTTCATGCGACTATTGTGATAAGTATGACTCATCATGTATCACAATGGATTCTCTTTTGATACAACATACGTGGTATGACTAAGCATGTAATGGCATAGCTTCTTGGTGGTAAAAACCACTGCTAGGCATAACTTTTCAATGTATGCATACTTGATTTCATAATTGACCAAGGTGCGGCTAAGGTAGTAAGTAGCCTGTTCCTTATGCAATTCATTCTTTTGGGCCAACATGATGCCCAATGCAATCTCAGTAGCTGAGATGTATAAGCGGAATGACACTCCTGGTCGAGGTGGAGCCAATACTGGTGGTGAAGCTAGATATTGTTTGATTGCATCAAAGGTAGCTTGACACTCATCATCCCAATGGAATGCGACCCCCTTGTGCAATAGTTTGTTCATGGGTCAACATTTGTCCAACAATTGCGCTATGAAGCGCTTGATGGATGTGACCTTACCCTGTAGGCTTCATAGCTGCTTGATGGTAGTTGGGGGAGGCATCTCAAGGATTACCTTGACTTTGTTGGGGTCTACTTTGATGCCTCTTTTAGAGATGATGAATCCCAAGAGTTTTCTAGATGTGATACCAAAGATGCACTTCTTGGGGTTCAGTCTCACATTGTGTTCAATAAGGTGATCGAGGACTTTTCTCAAGACATCGAGATGCTCATGGCATAATAACGATTTGGCCAATAATTCATCCATGTAATCTTCCAAAATTTTATGCATATAGTCATGGAAGATGTATGTCATGGCACACTGGTAGGTAGCATTAATATTTTTAAGGCCAAAAGGCATGACCTTATAGCAAAATGTCCCCCAAGGTATTGTGAATATCATCTTGAGTTGGTCTTCTAGATTGATATGAATCTGGTTGTATCTAGAGAAATCATCCATGAGGGATAACATTTCATGGCCCATTGTAGCATCTACCAGGGCATCGATGTTCAATAATGGGAACTCATCCTTGGGACTCACTTTGTTCAGGTCTCGAAAGTTAGTGCAAATGTGAATCCTCCCATCGGGCTTCTTGATGGGGACCATGTTGGACAACCATGGTGGATAGTCCACTGATATGATGAACTTGGCATCCAACAACTTTTGTAGCTCATATTTCACCATCAAGGCTACTATCGGATGCATTTTTCTCAACTTTTGCTTAACTGGCTTGGCCTTTGGGTCAAGCATCAGATTATGCATGACTAGATTTGGATCCAGTCTTGGCATATCTTTGTAGGACCATGCAAAAGCTTCCTTCTTCTTGGTGAGAAGGGCTATGTAATCGGCTTGCTCGATGGGGACAAGATTTCCCCTAACTTGATACATTGAGGATTCTTAGGATCTGAGCCGATATCTTTATCAATCATTGGTTCGATTGACATATGCGACCCCTCCTCCAACTGATGGGGAGTAGGGATCAGATGAATGTCATCTACTGGGTTTAGATCATCAATTGGAACATCAGGTTCCTCCTCAGCATGAAAGACATCATGAGTAGGCCTTGGAGAGAAATGAAATGGTTGTAGCATCTCATCGCAAGGCTAGTACTCAAAAGGTGATGGGGGAGAATCTCCTCGATTAAATTCAATTACCCCCAAGTCGAGGTGTAGTGGCTTTGATGGGTTATCTAGATCTCGCATGGGTGCAAAAAGGTCTATGGAAATCATGTTAATGGATGGATGATTTCCCCTAGGTGGTTGATGGTGTCTATTGACATCTGGGTGTCACAAGACTTGTGGAGGTGGTTGCGATGGAAGTGAGATGATTGGAGGTGGTCGATGTGGCTATGGGTGAGCTTGCTCCTCTAAAGGTAGAAGTTGTCACTAGATAGGATGGTGTAATGGGAACATACATAGATAGAACTCATCTTCATCATCCATAGGGATGATTCATGGGTATTCTCCATCTAAACTAGAAGAGTCAATAGGTGCTACTCCATAATATGACTCATCATCAGATGTCCATTCATAGGGAGACCCTTGATCTTCTTCCTCACTATCATGTGGAAGGGTATGTAAACTTTCACCTCTCTCGTAAGATTGGTTGACCTCGCAAGGTATCTCTTGATCACTCATGGGTGTAGGGAAGTAGTCTCCTAGTGAATAGACTTGATTGGGGTTGGCGTAGGGATCATGCACAAGCTCATCCCTAAAGTTTAGGGTCATGCACTCTAAACTATCCATGAGGACATCGAGGGGCATAGGCTTGTTGTGTCCCAAACTAGACTTATCATAAGGCATTTGATACTATGGCTGGTAAGGAATGTGGGTGCCTTGCTCATACAAGCCCAACCCATAACCATGCCAATTGTAGATATGAAGATATCTCATGGTGAAGGTAGGATTGGACATGTAGTTGATATCCTTGAAAAAGGGCTCTTCATCCTCTTCCTATTGTTGATAGGGCTCTATGCCATAGTCGAGACCCCCATAGATGAAATTCATTTGATTTGGGGGAGGCCAAGAGGTATGATAGTGCCTATGGGAAGATGAGGTCGACCCATGTCTTGCATCGACTCAATGGTAGGAGTAGTTGTGATGTTCCTAACTAGGTATTCTCCTAGATCGGTGGTAGCTAAATGCACTATGACTTGTGGTAGTGGAGAAGGAGGGGATGGGAGCGAGGCTTGAATTGATTCAATGTTTGCCTCATAAGGTGGCTCCTCATCCACTAGGCTAGGAATCTCGCTTGTGGAGATGGTGGATATGGTTGGAGGGGTCTCATCAATAGGCCTTTTCCCCATGTTCCTCGATGGAGGATTCATTGATGATGAAGGCATGTCTGGGGGTGCTAATTATGAGGATGGTATGGCATGAGATGATGATGGATTGATTGAAGGTGATGGTGAAGGAGTCAGACCTTGGTTGGATGCATTCGGTAGAAAATCTAGATGGGTTGATGGTAAGGTCGACTCAAGGATTTGTTGCACCAAGTTGTAGTACTTAAAGGGCTCAAGGTCTATAGAGATGACATGGACTTGCCCTTCATAGGTGTACTTTAGACATTGGTGAGCGATGGAGGGTACACACTTCATGTCCTTGATCCAAGGTCTACCCAACAAGATATTGTATGCCATCTCACCCTCCAAGATGTGGCACAATGTTGGTATGGTCTTTTGTCCTACCTGGATAGGTAAGACTATCGTACCAACTATTGAGCATATGGCATCATTAAATGCTCGAAGGGTGTAGGTAGACATGATAATATGAGATGTCGAGAGCCCAAGATGTTTGAGAGCTATTGTAGTGATGATGTTGTTGGAAGAACTAGTATCAATCAAGACTCTCTTGTAGGGTGTTCCATTTACACATGTGATGATGTGCAAGGGGGGATCCACCATATCATTTGGAACCGACTTGAGCTCATCTTCTCGAAAGGTGATCACTGGTTTCATACATTATCGAACATGCCCCACAAAATTGTTAAAGGAGTTAGACTCTTAGGGTTGTAGCTCGATCACCTTGAGGATCTCCATTAAAGCTTCTTGATGAGGTGGAGATTGTTGAATGAGCTCATATATGGAGAGCTAGGTAGATGTTGTTCTCAGGCTCTGAGCGAGCTTGCTCTTGATCATGACCATAGGCTGAGGTGGGAGGCTTGGCACTAGAGGCAGTAAAGGCTGTGACGTTGAAGGAACATCGCTTGAAGCCATAGGTGGTGCGACTGGACTTGGGTACCACCTATTCCTCATCATAATGTTGATCATGCCAATGTACCCTTGCTTAGGGGGTGCATGATGGACCTCATTCACTTGTGGCACTGGATTTGCCTATTCTACATGGGTAGGCAATGGGTCTTTAAAAACACCCATCTATTGATTGTTTGGTATGATAGGGTTATCGACCTAAAGGTCATTCCTATCGATCATATCTTGTACCAGATGTTTGAACTTATAGCACATCTACACGTCATGCCCATTTTGCCTATGAAACTTATAGTATAGGTCTTCTTGATATCCTTTGGGATTTGGTGCATTTGGATCGATAGGTCGACTCTCAGGTAGATTAATTGCCTTAGCTACATAGAGGTACTCAAAAAAAGAGTCCATGGACTCTACAATGGGTGTAAACTATCACTTAGGGTGATGTTGTTGATTCTACCCTTGGTTTGGTTGATTATCCTTGTTGTAGTTCCTAGGTGTGGCCTGATAATTAGGCTTTTGAGGTGGCACTAGTTGTGCAGGCCCTGGGACACTAATGGCAACCTGATTGATTGATGTTGGCTTAGGTTGCACTAGGTTGTTCTTGGCATTCTTGTTCCACTCCTTGTGAGGCTTCACAATCTCTCCCTCTTGAATCTTGATGTCTTCGATTGTTCTAGCTTGCGCTAGAGCATCTTCAAGAGTTGGATATTGTTAGAGTTGCAGCAATAAGGAGATCAACTTTAAGCAACTCTTAGAAAATATTTGAGTCAACTCCATCATGGGGAGTAAGTATGGTAGCTTGGCAAGCAATGCTCACCACCTATTGCCATAGTTTGTGATTGACTCATCATCAAATTGTTTCAACCCTGCAAGGTCAGCTAGTGTCACCTTTCACTTGGTATTGAAGGTGAAGCATTCTAGGAATGCATCTATGAGTTGATCTAGATTGTGGATGCTATGCTTCAGGAGTTGGGTGTACCACTCCATAGCTGGGCTAGAGAGGGTAGTCAAGAATATCCTCAAAAGCAAAGCATCATTATCCTGGATGCCAAAGCATTGGCTCAGGAACTTGGTAACATGCTCCTGCGCATCTTCGTCTCCCTTAAAGGTAGCTATATGAGGTATCTTAAACTACTCTAGATAGGAAGGGGTAGGTATCGAAGGATGGAGTGGTTGACTATGCAACTAGTATAGAGTGGGCTTCTAGGACCCAGGACCTAGAGGTCTTGTTCTCCACTGATTCTAGGTACTCTAGCAACACCCTATATGCATCGAAGGATTTGATCTCCTCTTCTTTGCTTCGATCCTATGATGGAGGGTGAGGAACCTCAGGCCTATTGTAAGGTGGTGGAATATCACCCCCCTACCTCGATAAGGTATCTCAAGATATTCTACTTCTGGCTCATGCTCGATGTAAGCCCCATAAGGCATCTCTTGAGCTGGCCTATAAGGAGGGATAACTACCTACGGTAGGCACTCTATGTTTGGCCTAGGAGGTAAGTCTCGATTTGGCCTAGGAGGTCATGGAGGTAACATTGGATAAGGCCTAGGAGACCTATCTTGAATGATAGTGGGTTGCCTCTGATGGACTTCCTATCTATGGGTACTAGGGGTAGGAACCCTCTCATGTAAGGTTTTCTAGAATAGCTCATTGGTTTTTTGTTCAATTATTTCTTTTTCTTTCTAATGTAAGCAGTCCAAGCATTATCTATCTTGCTAAAGCTGCTTGAATTATGCTTGGTGTTTTGCATACCTTGCGACTACTCGATTGATTTGTTCTGTCGTTTAGGACCAAGGAGGCCTAGCAGCATCACCTTGAGGTCTATCTCACTCAAGATGATCTGAGATATCAATCATGCGCTTCCCTCGATCGAGGGTAGTCGTATTCACTTGAGGTTCAAGTTTAAGCATGTGATATTTATACTCTATTGCATAGAGGCACATCATGCTTGCATAGTATACTGTTCTTGAGGATAATCAAGGATCTCCTCATGCCTTCCTTCATTGATGAGGAAGGGAAGGGCTGAGTTGGCTCATCCTGAGCGATGAGTATCATACTCATCCTGGTATCTAGGCTATTGTAACCTATTAGGGTGGTGTAAGGGTGAAGTATGATCAATTGGCCCTACCCAATGTGTGTACTCTTGCTCTTGCCCATAAGTGGGTGTGTTAGACCTAGCAGGCATGCGGATGCATGGTACTGCTCTATCCACTAGCACCTCAGTGCATGGTTGCCTTTCATCAAAGAAGGCATGTGAAGTGTCTAGATATTGGGAATATGCTCTCGGATTAAGATCAAAACCTGTAGGGGTGTCCCACATAGGGCTCCCTTGTAGGTGATGTTCTTGACTTGCTATTCTGGGACTTGGGTGAGTAGAAGGCTACCAAGGAGGTATGACCAGGTCCTTGGGGCTAAATCAGAGATGACTCATGTCTCTAGGTCTACTCTCTAAAGCATCCACCCTTAAGTGGGCTTGGTTGTGGGTACACACCATTGCTATTCCCTACCAAACCCTAGATGATTATCTCCTTTACAAATTTCTTAATAAAGCAGCACACAAGAATGGAAACATGCAAATAAAATAAGTGTTTATCTCTTTTAAGGATTATGTGTGTTCCCTAAGTTATTTTGTGTGTTTAGATGTGTTGTTTGTAAAGAAGACCTTGTGTCATGTGTTTTGCTCTTGTTGGATGATAATCTTGTGTTTAATTGGATTTCACCTGTATGCTCATAGCTCGACAACCGACAATGAAATTTTGGTCATGTAAACCCACCAAAGTATGGAGATGAAACCCATACCTGGTCAGGGAGCATAGGTCCTACCAGTCCTCACCTAGTACTCACTTGGTCAATGTTATACCCTCTAAAGAGAAGTACATGCAAATTTTCCAAGCTATGTTGGATCTTGGAGCTGACCTTGGCCAAAAATTAGGGTTCATGGGATTTGAGACAATGGGTGGAGATGAAAGCCACCGTCGTTGATCTCTACTAGTGGTTGGTGATGAAATCCAACTCACTAGCATTTAAGTGGAACATGGTGTGTGTGGTTCTTTTTAATCTTAAATAAAGTAAACAATGAAGCACTCAATGATATTTCACTAAATGCAAGGAAAGGTACATTTTACTTTCAGAAAATCTAGATAAAAAGCAACCTACAAAATGCATATCCTAAATGATAACCTACCCATTAGGTAGGCTACAAGCAAGCAAGCCATAGAAATGCATTTCTACTTAGTTCCTTTTTAGTTTTTCTTCTTTTTTTGTTGTTTTTGCAATTATAGAAAAGTAAAACCTATCTTTCTACCTTTCAAGCAATCAAGGGAAGCAAGAAAAACCAAATTTCAGCAATTTTGAATAGTAGAAATGAAAACTGAAGGTTTAGGCACTTACCTTGATGGCCTATAAGCTTGTTATTTCTAGAATTTTGAGCAGAAAAGCTTCTATTTTGTGGCCATCCTAGGGTGGGATGGCTAGTTTGATGGCCATCCTAGGGTGGGACGGTTGTGTGGCCATCCCTGGGTGGGATGATCAGTAGTCTAGAGGCCATTTCAGGCTAGAATGACCAGTTCCTACAATAGAATAAAGGCAAAAATAAGGTCAAATATTTAACCAACTCAATAGGGATAGGGTCCCACCATGATCACCACTGAAGTATGGGAAAAATGGTGCACCTAACAATGCTAAACAAGATGCATCTATCGCTAGTGTTGAATAAGCATTACAAAAGGAGCATTCAAGTAAGCATGATAAGATAAATAAAATGCATGAAATGGAGTTATTATTTATTCATTTTATGGATCAAATCATGGTTACATAAATGTCCCCTTGAGGGCTCTAGATTGATACACTTGTTACAAAATGGTGCCCAAGGATCAAATCCTTTCAATAACTCTGGTGCACTTCCAATGTTCTTCCTCATACCCACAATTGAAGTGGGTGGGCCTATGATGCCACCACTTTGTTATTTGATGTTCTGATCCTATGCTCCTTCCTCATGCACTGTAAAACCTACACCTACACACAAGGAAACCAGATTTTGTCAATAGCAAGTGCGGATTGTGAAATATGCAAAAGCAATACATGCAATGAAAGGCTAGAAAGTGTAAATATGCAATGCGACCATCTAAAACAACTCCAAATGATTCCAAATTTTAGAGGTATGCATAAAATATGATTTTGGAAATATATAATTGAAAATATAATAGAAATTACATCTGAATCCATGTCGCATTTGCGGTGTACCTATGAAGCCTACAAAACCCAAAATGAGTAATTTCTGGTCCTAAACATCTCCAAATCAAACCAAACTTGGATAGTATATATAAAATAATATTTAAAGAGGACCCATGTGAATATATTAGCAAAATTGATCACATATTCATGTGCACCTTCAGATGAGCCCAGTAGACCTACAAAATACTAAAAATGTAATAACTCACTCAATATAACTCCAAATTGCATGAAATTTGAATAGTAGGTTCCTAGACTATCCTAGAATATGCCTATTTAAAAATAGTAGAAAAATAATGCTTCAATATATCACCATCCCTTGCAGGGATGGTGGTGACTATCATAGAATGGGGACCATCCTGGGGTGGGACGACCACCAGTTCTGCTGATTATTTGCCACCAATTCCTCTGTGAATTGGTCAAAAACCCTCTCAATAGTGTTGTCATCAAATTTTGTGGTGAAATTCACTCAATTGGTTTGGTTTTGTAAATAAATTGTACCTCTTGAATCACTCGAGAACCTCCTTCGCTAGGTAGAGATTTCGAGGGAAAAGGCACAAAAGGGTGAGGGGAAATCTTGGCAGCACTTCGTTGCTATGTCTCAAAACTCCTCTCTATATTTTGGGTGGAAAATGGATCCACTTTATAGCCAAAGGAAGCCTATGGCCAAATGGGCATGCAAGGACATGCAGGGCAAGAGGCGCCATTTGTCCAAAATTTGGCATGCATTGGAAGGGGAAGAGAATCTCCCTTTTTGGCCTCCATTCTGCAGCATGTCATAAGGATTCTGCACCCTCAGGTCTGCATGCTTGAATAGGTGGGATAAATGGTAGTTTTTGGGTGCCATTTGTCCAAAATTTGACTTTTTGGGAGTCAAAGGTCATGGTCGTCCCACCCAGGGATGGTCGCTTGTGACCGTCCCTGGGTGGGATGGTCATGAACTGTGACCATCCCAGGGTGGGACGGTCATGCCTATGTGGCCCAAAACCTCCCAAAAGTGGGGTAGAGCCTTCCAAGAGTGGTTAGGACCATTGTGTAACCTCTGAGGGTTGCCCAAGGGGGCCATATGATGTCAATTAGCCAATGCTTTTGGTCGCCTAATCGGATTGACATGATTTTAGTGTCTACAGTCAAGTAAACTCTTTACCATGAATTTGGGTTGTGCAGATGTCATATTGGGATCACATTAATTATTTTAGCTTAGTGATATTACTCTTAATATGTAAAAATTATATGTCAAGTGGATAGAGAATAGAAGGGTCATTTATCTCTAAAGAATCCAAACCCCTCCCTCCAAGGTTGTTAGTTCACATAGCATTAAAAAAAAGGTTGTTATGGGTTCCCCATCCAAGTCAATATCATGGAAGTTTATTCTTTAAAGTTGTTTCTTCCATACCTTCCTTTGGAATTGCAAAACATTATGGATTGCTATAAGTAGGTCTTTGGTGAACCCACGAGTCTTCCTCCTAAGCATACATATGATCATGTTGTCTACATTATTCCAAGAAGTCAACCTCCTAATATGCATCCTTACTACCATACCCAACCCTAAAAGTATAAAGCTAAGAAGTTGTTTTAGGAAATGCTAGAGCAAGGAATCATCCATCCAAGCATCAATACATATTCTTCTTCAGTGGTGATGGTATGATGCAAGAAAATTTCTTGGTGTATGTATTTTGATTTTTGACCTCTCAACAAGATGACCATTAAAGATAAATTTTCTATCCCTATTATAGATAATTTATTGGATGAATTACGTGCTTTTAGGTACTTTATAAAACTAGACTTGCATTTTGGGTTTCATCAAATAAGAGTTAGAGAAGATGATATCCCTAAGACTACTTTTCACACATATAAGGGTCCTTATGTCTTCTTAGTCATACCTTTTGGTATTGCTAATGCTCCTTCCACTTTACAAAGTCTCATGAACTTTACCTTTTGTTCTTTTCAATGCAATTTTGTCCTATTTTTCCTTGATCATAATTTAATTTATAGCAAGTCCTAGGATGACCATCTAGTTCATGTTGAAAAAGTTCTTCACCTATCACAAAGGGATTAAAACTCTTTTTCAAAAGATCCAAATGTTCTTTGGGGTTCTAGGAGGTATAATATTTAGTACAGGTAGATTCTAACAAGATCAAAGTTATGCAAGATTGGCCCTTGCCTAAATCCCTTAAATAACTCCATGGATTTTTAGGACTCATTGACTACTATAGGAAATTTGTCTATAACTATGGCAAGATTGCCACTCCTCTAACTACTCTCACTAAGAAGGATGCATATTTTATCTAGAGCCACTTCCTAAGCCTTCTAATCCCTAAAGTATTCTATGTGTAGCATTTATATTTTGGTGATCCTTAAATTTAGCATATCTTTTATCATTGAGTGTGATGCTTTTGACATAGGTATTGGAGTTATTTTGGTGTAGGATGAACTCCCATTATCTTTTGAAAGTAGGTAGGATTCTGGTAAGAATTTAGGATGATCCACTTATGAGAAGAAAATATTAGTATTTTTGCATGCTATAGATAAATGGATGACTTATATATTAGGGTGTCACTTCATCATCAAGACCAACCATAGCAACCTTAATAATTTCTTAGAATAGTGTCTCTCTTGTCCTAACAAAATAAATAGATGATCAAACTCTTGGGGTATGATTTTGTCATTGAATACAAGAAATAAAAGGAGAATGTGGTGTCTAATGTTTTGTCTTGCAAACATGAGTATGTTCTTGTTGCTAGAGCTATCTTTAGTCCTCTTCCACAATGGCTTTCTCAACTTTGGGATGATTGGATTTCTAACCCCAAAGACTATCAATAATTTAGGAAGTGGAGGATAGCTCATCACTACATTCATTTTTCTCATATGTTGATGGAATTCTCCATAAAAAGGATCATATTCATCTTCCTTAGTCCTTAGTTATTAAGACAACTATCCTCCAATAATTACATGCATATCCTTTGGTCAGACATTCTGCATTCTTGAAAATATATTAATAGGTGAAGCAATATTCATTTTGAAAAGTATTAAAAGTAGATGTCAAGAATTTTATGATTGAATACAAGGTGTGTTGGCATAACAAGGGGAAAGTAGTTAAATATTCTAGATTGTTGCAATGCTTGGCTATCTCCTATGTCTAAAGGAAGCACATATCCATGGATTTTATTGAGGGACTTCCCAAATTTGAGGGTAAAATAGTGATCTTTTTGGTACTAGATTTTCTTTCCAAGAACAATCAATTTTATTCATTACAACATACCTATTTAGCAAGTAATATGGCGAAGATATTCCTAAATTTTGTTTTTAAATTGCATGGTATGCCCAAATTCATTGTGAGCAATCATGATCTTGTATTTTACTAGTAATTTTTAGAAGGAATTATTTCATCTTAGTGGAACTAAGTTGAGTATGTCCTCTTCTTGTCACCCTTATTTGGATGGCCAAACAAATATTGTTAATAAATGTTTGGGTACTTACCTACATTGTTTTTCTCAAGACAAGTAGTATCAAAAGGTTCATTGGCTCTTGTTAGATAAATTCTAGTATAATAATTCTTGTTCTTCTTCCCTAAATATCTCCCCATTGAATCATTGTATGGTAAAACACCTCTATCAATGTTAGACTATGTTATAAGATTCCCCATGGTTTCCTAAGTAGATGAATTATTATATCAATGGTGGTTTGTGTTTTAGCTTATTAAAGATAATTTTACCTAGGTCCAAAACTACAAAAAGCATTAGTAGGATTCACACCATTCTCAATAATAATTTATTGGAGGGTTATGGTTTTCTTGTACCTATAACCCCATAAAAATTATCATTAAATACCAAGTCTATTCAGAAGTTGGATCCTCAATTTAATGGGCCCTATAAGGTGGTTTTTCATATTGGTGAAGTGGTATATCAGTTGGAGCTTCCACCATATTCCTACATCTATCATATATTTCATGTATCTTGTCTCAAATAGGTTATTGGCCAAAAGGTGTAGTCCCAAATGAAGCTTTCAATACTTAATTATGAAGTTTGAATCAATCTCCATATAGAAACAATGTTGTCGTCTAGAGTTCATCTTCTACACTCTCAACAAATTTAGGAGTTCCTCAAGCAGTAGGACCTTTAAGAAGAATATGCTACAAAGGAGACTAAGTGCCTTTTACAGTATTTTCTAGATTTGAGATTAAATTTTTTTGAGTGGAGAGCATGTAACAACTCCAATATAGCAAAGTCAACTATTTTTATTTTTATTAACTTTGGCCATAGGTTTACATAGTTGCCCCTTGAGAATTAGGGTTAGGGTTAATATTGATTTAGTCTATCAATAGGAAGAGTTATGTGGTAGTTGGAATTATCTTTCATATTGGAATATTAGTGGTCTCTATTGTTCATATGATACATTTTCCTTTCCAAGTGGCTATGATACTTCTCCCTTTCTAAGTGGCTAAGGATTTATATTAATTTAAATCTCAGATTTAATTATTTTTATTTCATTTTTTGATAATTATATTTTAATTATTGTTATGATTGAATATTATTTATTGTGCATTATTGGATTGCTACTACTATTATTGTATTTCTTGAAGTTGTTTCATTATAATAAGCTATTAAAAGGGTTATAGATGTTGATACAAAATAGGGTATGGTAGGATAGATCTCATATTCCATTTTATAAGTATATTTTCTTAATGCATTATTATTTAGAGTACTATATCGAAATAAAATATGGATATAACAATCCTCCTAAGTATACAAGGTTCTATTTTGATTTGATATTTCCTTTAGGCCAATTATCGGTAGATATTATTTTTGTATGGAGTCATAACACCTTCTCTCAAGACATCAATGGATGTGTAGACTTTGAAATAATCAACCATAATTAAAGAAAATTTTGTATTCAACTATCTAAATTATTATGATATTTTTGGCATGTTATGTTATATTTTAAGAGAAAATCAAGGCTATTTATAAGATTTATTCATTATGAGGATAAAAACGTGTAACCTGTTTATGAGAGGGATGACCCAACACATAATATTCTTAAGATTCATGAGTACGATTTTGTATCTCAATCTTCACCTTTAGGTTCCTTACTTTAACATTAAATTTAGAGGCACAAAAAGACTAATTATTTTGCTTGATAGTCATGAGTTGTTAGATAGAAAATTTTATCTTAGGTCCTTCACCAATATCAAAATTTTATTTTCTTAATGCTTTATGATTTATCGTTTTTCTTGTTTAACAAACTTTTATATAAAATGTACTTTTCTTGCATTCCCATTAACCTAATTTAGTTACTAGTGGAAAAAAATATAAATTTCAAATTTCTTTTGAGGCATTTGAGTATGCTTGGAAAGCTTGAATATAGTAGAATATGAAGGTAAGGTAAATTTAGACATTTTTAAACCTTGTAGTACTTTTTTTTGTGCAAACACACTCTACTATTTTGGTAAAAATACAAGGCAATTTTGATACCTCAAAGTGAACAAGGCATAATAATTCATTATAAATTTTTTGGATGTAAAAAAATGCTAGTTGGTAATATTAAAAATTAAAATTTATGATAAAAATAAATAAGATATCTTTATTTTTTGAGTCCTTTGAAATAATGAAAATATACTACCCTTCTTTTTCAAAATTTAAAATATAAAGTGAAGAAATATTTAACTCTCTTTTTATGCAAAATAAACATGATTGAAGGTTAGTTGAGATCTTTATTAAACTATATTTATAATTTTTTCATTATCATTCAATGTACTATTGAGGAATTCTATAAAAGTTCTTATATTAAAATCCAAGGAATGTATAGATATTTTCTAAGTATGATTCAGATCAGCTATCCCATGTTATCATAAAGTTGCAAACTAGATTTTAGATCACAAATTAGCATGTACATCCATGAAGATAAATGTTATACACAACCCTTTTGTTTGTATTTCATATCTTTAAGGATCTATGTGTATTCTAGGCCTATTTATGCAATTGTTTGAATGTGTTCCAAGATTAAAAATTTTAAATTAGAAATCATAGTTGTCCATACAATATAATGATTACAAAATTCTAGCATTTAAAAACCATATAATTCTTATAAAAGTGGAATAATGAATGTGACCATATTTTGTTTGTTACTAGATTTACCTATAATTAAACTAAAATTCTAATGTAACCTAATACTTTTCAATATGTATCTCATATCTATTAGTTGAGTAAATGCTAATTTTACTTTTATAGCAGTCAATTTGAGAGCCTAAGATTTAAAAAATATAATTTAAAATTTAAAATTATATATTCAACGTAAATATAAAGTACTTTTTAACATTCAAGAGACCATAGGCCATATGGAACAATCCTCATAGAAAATTTTTATTTACCCAATATATGGCTATCAAACCATACTCTGGTTACCAAATCATGGTTCATAACCCTATCCCTCATAGGATTTAAACCCTAGAAATACTTTTCAAATATGACCAAGCATAAGGAATCTATAATATCTCGTGTCATTTAAGATAAAATCTATACAAATTAAGATAATAAACTAAATAAATCCACAACTTACTTTAAAAAGAACTCAAATTTATGGGATTCCAATAAATTACAAATCCTTATTAGCTACTTACTTCCACACATATAAACAACAACCAATTATTATGGAAAGAAATAAAGGAACCTTATATGATTATATTTATCACAATATATAATAAAAGAACAAATATATGTACATGTATTGATAATGTATGGAAAAGGATATTGAACCCATTCATAGTGTTGTAGCTATTGGAACTAAATTCAAGGTAACAAAGAAATCCTTGTTGATAAGGTAAAAGTAGCCAATTTTTTTCCTTAAGCTCCTTAACCTAAGCCTTATTGGCCATGTAGTGAAGCTCATAAGAATACATTGCAGCCCTACTTAAAAGTTATCCTTACCACATTTAAGCGAATTAAAACTAGATGTATCACCAAAATTCTTCATTGAGTTAAAGGCCATTTTTTTGTCATCTTTGGATGCTTGTTGGTCAATTTAAGCTTTTAAGAGTTCTTCCTTAAGGCTCAATTGCTACATCAACCTACTTGTATGCTTCAATAGGCCCATAGATATCTTCATGGTATTCTTATTGATTATTATTATCCAATTTGGAGGAGTCAATAGATCTAGTTCCTAGTTAGTCATGCTTCCTTCCAACAAAAAGGACCTCATGTGGTGGAATTGCAATTATTTTATCCTTCAATAGCCTATGATCCATACATGTAGAACTCTCCTTATCCTCTATTATTGCAACCATGTAATTAAATATCAACGGTTTCTATATTTTTTTATCATTTCTAAATTTGAGGAGAGGCTAAACTAATTGGAATCACTCTAATTTATGGGTCCAATATGACCATTGTAGAAGAGAATATTGGCCATCATTATTAATATAATAAAAAATATAAGGAATATATTGAACTCAAAATCATAGTTTATAGTGGACACAACAAATGTGACCTCCAACCCCTTTTCCAAAGAAATATCAAGTTCCAAGTTCTATTCAAGAGTCAAATTCTATGCATGCTAGCATGAGGCTACAATATCATATAAAAACTAGAATTCATGAAGCTATATGATAATATTTTTGTGGAAAATACTTCCACAAAGAAAAACTATGCAATAGATCGAGTAGTATTTTAAATATGTGATTTGGATCCTTCATACTCAATTCAAAAATGACATATTCAATATGCTTGTATAAAATTTTAGTCTTGCTCAACCAATTTGAAAGGATCCATGCCATGTGAAGTAGCAAAATAATATTGTTCTTATTAGTGGAAGAATATTTCTCTTAGAGAATATAAACAAAAATTCTCTCTTGACATGTCATATGACTTGATATACTCTATAAGAGCTTACTTGGAGCTCCAAAATCCAAACACAACACATCTAGCTAGAAATGCCAAAATCTCTACACTATCAGTATAAGTTGGGTTTTAATTGTTTTGGAAAACATCATCCTCTACCTCCTTTGGAAAAGCATAACACCACATTTTGCATTAAACATTATAAAATAGTTTTTAATATAAAAGTATATTTTCAATGATTAGAAGTATCGAAAGATTCAATAATATGGGAATTTGACAACTTTCCCTTCAATTCTATACACAACCAACTAAACTAAAAACTTAGTTTAATATTTAGTCCTAGAATTTTGTAGTATCCAACATAAATAGTGTAGACATTTAAAACATGTCAATTTTGTAATCACCCAATCCCATCTTGCAATCAATTCATTAAAATCCTCAAATTGTCACCAAACCCTTGCCAATTCCCCAAATTCATTCCAAATTCATTCAAATTCCTCCAAATCTCTAATTTTCCCTCTAAATTCATCAAAATTCCTCCAAAATTCCAATTTCCTATCTAATCCATCTAATTCCTCTAAAACTCCCTTATTCTATCTCCAATTCTTCTAATTTATCTAAATGCTCCAAATTCTTCTAATTATATGCTAATTTCTTCAATTTCTTCTAATTTTCCCCCAATCTTTCTAATTTCTTTTAATTTTCCTCCAAATATATTTAATCCTCTTTAATTATTTTAATTCTTATCTAATTTATTTCTTTCCTTCTCATTCCTCCCTAAGCTCTCTAATTCCTCTTTAATTTCTTTTTATTTCTCCTAATTTCTTAAATTCCTCCTAATCTTCCTAATTTCCCCCTACTGATTTAATTTCCCAAATATCCTCAAAAATCCCATAATCTTGTTTATCTGCAAAATCCCCTTATCAATCCCCAAACAATACCCTAATCACACCCCTTAATCCTTAGCCAAATCCCAAGGAGATTGCATCATAAATTCAAAAATCCTAAGAAAATCCCTAGGAATCCTAATCCCTTCCCAAATCCCCACAAAAATCCCCTAGAAATTCCCCACATTCAATATGTCATGTCCTCTTCATGTTTCCCTCTATTTTGGATGAATTTTATATTGCCTCAATATTCCCAAGTCAACCCCCTCATGATAATGTCATTAACTCCCTAATCCTCCCCACATATTTCCATGCAATTTTATTTGAATTTAAAATTCCCCACCAAAGCCCAAGTCAAAACCCATTAAATATTCATAATAAATTGTTGAGTCCTTCTCATCCTCCATTGCACTTGATATGAATTTTAAATTTGGCCATATCACTCAATGTTCCTATGTCCACATGCCCCCTCACTTCTACCTAGGCCAATTTATGGTATTTGGGTGGGTGAGAGTTCACCTCACCCAAGGCCAATAATTATGGAAAGGTGCACACTCCTCCATGTGAAATTCTCTTATTTTTCTTGGTTTCTCCACATCCTACTTGGCTGCCATGTCACTTCCACATAATATCTACTTCACCACCCCCTCCCCGTGCCAAAAGCCTATAAATACCCTCTCTTTCTTCTATTTTGAATAACATATTCTCATATAAGTCAAAACTCTATCAAAATTCTGACCCAATCCTCCATTAGGCATTTCAACCACCACCCATAACCATCCTATTTGTTCATCCCCACTTCACCATGAATATGAATACAAACTCCCTCATGCCCATAACCTACTTTTGAAACGACACACAAATAAGATACCATCTCAACACTTGTGTGTAACCAAAGACTCATATCATTCTCTTGAAGGCCTAAATAGCATCAGGGTTGCATAGGCCATATTCATGTGACCCTACATGACCAAAAGTTGCAATCGTATGACATCTAAATGGTAAATAGTGAAAGTTATCATCCCTTGGATGGTCAAAAGCTAAAGACAACTCCTACCCATATTTTAGTGACAAATAGAGCAATAAGGCGGATACAGGTATATTTTCATTGTTTGTCATATTTGGGCCTTATATTCATAGTTTATGTAAGATTTTAATAAAATTATTTTTTTATATCTTTCATATAAGGTTTGAGGACTAACCTAGGTAGGCCCCATTGATGCTACTAACTTGTTGCTCTTGGTTGTGCATAGGTACTTCAGAGTTAGAGTTAGCCTAGTATGGTCAAAGCTCCCTCAATAATATCAAAAAACCATATGACATTCGTGTGTGACAAGAGGAAGAATTGAAGGCACCACTTGATTATTGTAAAAAGAGACCTCAATATTTTTGAGAACATTATTTGTAATCCCCTAGAGGGCATTTTGTAAAAGGAAAATTTTACAATAAAATTATTTATTTCATATATTTGTATGGTGGTTTTCTCTTCTTACAAATAGAATCTCTTCCAAATAAAAGATAAAATAAAACGTATCATAGTTTGAGATCAAGGAAACTCATGCATAAGAAACAAAACTATTCATAAATAGGAAACATTATAATTATATATTTTTCTTGCTTCATGCATATTGATGTATATTGTACTACTCAATTAGTTTAGTGTTCTACCATGTATAATTATATAGGACACCACTTGACTAAAGATACATATAGTAATTGAACTTGTCTAAATAACTTCCTATTAAGATTATATTTTTTTAATTGGTTATATGGAATTAGCATGGGTCCTATCCATATTTCATCATGATCATGTAGTGGTATTACAACAACTTGGATATTAATCATATATCACTTAACAATATTTGAACCTAGGTCTCCTCCTTGAAAGTTTAGGAATTTAACCAGTTGAGTTGTTTTCATTTGCTATCTATTGAGATTATGTTGCCACTAATATTAATGATATTCTATTCCATAATATCCTAAATTATTTTGAGGGTAAACAAATATATATATATATGAATTATTTACATGGTATTAAAATGGGAACCACCTATATAATATGATGACCACATAGTGGTGTTATAACAACTTGGTAATTATGCATGTATTGCTTGGCCAAATTCAAACATAGGTTTCCTCCTTGAATGTTGAGGAATATAACCTATTGAGATAATGTCATTTCATTGTAAACAAATATTTTTAACTTTACAAAATATTGTATTTTGATCATACAATTTAAAAATTTTAAATGTTATTAGCAGAAAGGCATCCCACTAGTTGGAAAGAGCTACCTATGTTGGATGCATACTCCTAGTAGATACTAACAAGAATCCATCAAATAATGCATAAATATTATTATGTTATTCAAAATTTCATCTGGAATAGTGATTAATAGTAACAAAAATTAAAACTTAATTTAAAAAATCCTATTTAATTGTCTAGAAAACAACCATATTTTTATTTAAATTTGGCAAATCATTAAAAAATTCAATCATATGAGTTTGAATATAAATAAGATAATATATTATAGAAATAAAATAACCATAATCTTTTAAGTGAAATTTTATCTTATTCTTATTTATGAAAATCAAAACCATCTATCTGTATTGTAAAGAGGATGAAAATCAAACACATTTTTGTTTACCTCCTACTTACAATGATTTTTGTCTAACAACCCTTGATCAACATTAAGCAAAGCTTGTATAGGATTATGGGTGTAGGAGCATGGTGGGCCCTCAAAATATAGTACATGGGTGAAAGTATGCAAGCATACATGGGGTTAAAAGGTGAAAAGATACCAAATGTTCACATCTCAAAATATTTTATATGTTATTTTATGAAGTTATTAAGAACAAAATAGAACAAAAACAAAAAAAACAAAAAAACAAATTTCAAAAAATGAGAATTATAGAGGCACTGAGAATGTATTAAGATCAAATATTTTTCATGTTCTAGATAGGAGTTAAAGCTAATTTTTCCTTTCTTATTTATTCATTTTTGTGTATTTTTACCAATTTAGTATAAATTTTAACTTGGGTGCATGCATAAATGAGGGTTATTGTATGAAGTGTATGAATTCAGCCTTCAATATTAGGAATATTAGAAGATTACTTTAAATATTTCATGTCCAAATATATAGGATTCTTAGTGAGATTACACTCCATATTAAATTCCATAAATAGGTCCAAGGCATACCTAGGTAATTAAATAAAATATCATCCTCAAATTATACTTACAAATACAACAAGAGCTATAAAGGATCTAAATCTATCATCTCAAAAGAATTTTTGAGCCTAGTCTTCATGCTTTTGATTTCCTTGGGGAAATTTTCAATGAGAATAAGATCATCCACATATAACACAATGATAACACGAATTATATATCGATTTCTCTTCATTTTTTAAAATCATTTTACATTTCATGGTTGTGCCTAATTTTTATTAATATTAGACAACTTGTTCTAGCTATTACAAAACTTAAAGCTTACCACCCCAACCACATATATTTATTTTATTTTTATTTGGTTAGATGGATTGAAGTGGGTCCCCTTGTACTACATCATGACCACATATTTTTATCACAAGAACTTGGAAATCACACATGAATTTCCTGGCAAAATTTGGACCTAAGTTTTCTCCTTTCAAAATCAAGATGTTCAACTAGTTGGGCTCATTCCATTTGACAAATGTTAAGGTTTTCCTGTAATATTTGAAGCTTGGTTTAAAATATGAAACTCTTCACTCTACCAATTATTTTCAACCCCATAATTAATTGTATTTATTTATATCAAAGTATGAATGTTGTAAAAAAACCATTTACATTATAACTAGATAATGTGCATTATATATAATTAATTTATTTTTCCAATATTTTGTTTGATTTATGTTGAAGAATTTACAACTCTAAATAAGAGTTCCAAGTTTCAAATCCCATGAGGAGTAGGATTTTACACCATGCTTTGATATTCTCTAATGAATATCCAATTTGACAATGATGGTAAATTCATACTTAGAAGCATCGTCCCCATGACCTATGTATAACAACCCAAGTCTACTCACTTGGTTGTACCACATAAACTAACCCATGGAATTTTCAAGGTAATTATTTTTCAATTTGAGTTCACCACTCATCCTAGAAATATGTTTCATGTTCATGGAAATTAACATTCATCCAATGATTCAATAATATAAAATTCAAATAGTACAAGGTATATCAACCACTTTTAGGAATATGGATTGTTGTAGATAGTCACCCAAGTTGAAGAGATTGGCTAAATCCCATAAAGGTGCCATTTTGTAGATCCAACTCTCTCATTTATCTTCCACTTTTTTTGGCATGAGTGTCGATCCACGATTGGGGTTATCCTCTAGGACCCATAACACCTAGAGGGTGGACGCATACTCTCCCCACCCCTTAACATGTTGAAACATGACTTAACCAGTCGACTTGTTCAATATTTAGTATGCAAGGGGTTAGCATACATATGCCTAGTGTCTAATTTATGTCCTTTTTCCTAGAGTCGGCTAGAGCCATGTCATTGCCCTAACATTGGACTTGGTCTCAATTATCCATTATGACTCATGATAGTTTATCCCATACCAAACATTGTCGTTGGACTAGTTACATAGTCTTACTAATCCACTTCTAGTCAAATGGTACAAAGACTTATCATCGTACTCTTGGGCAATGACTTAGAGGAAGCATCCTATACCACCCCTCATTACAAGTTTTGACAAGGTCACTCAATTCGACCTAATCCGTGTCATAAAATGGTCCCTCTTGAGTTGTGTTGCACACTTACCTGCATCTCAACAACATTGGGTGTATAATTTCAACCCTCATGTTGGTTCATAAAGGTTTGGGTTATAATAGTTTAACTATTTTTGTAAGAAAGCCCAAGGTTTCTAATAAGGGTTTACATAAGATACTTATACCCAAGCTGGTCCTATTCCTATTCAACATAGAATTACAAAACAACTTAAATATAAGCAAGCACAAATTTCACATGAGCTTATCCCTTTAGGAAGAAGGATTCGGTTTCAATAGTCATAATTTCTAAGTATAGTACATGTTATAAATAAATAGGAACTATATTTAAAACCGGTAACTTAACATCTTTAAATAAAGTGTTAGTAAAGGCTTCATTTACTCTTATCAAGCTTTACTCAAGGCATACTACCATTTAACTTTATCTAATATGCATAACTAATTGACTCGAATCTCTATCTCATGATTGTAATCCTTTCCTAAGTTGTTTATCAATTATTAAACCTAATAATAACACAAATAATTATGCAAGGCCTTGATAAGTTCAAACTAACTAATATCCAAGAAACGGTAGTGGTTTCTACCCATATTCATTTATTTAATGATGACTAAATAGTTATAAAATAATGCTTTATCTACCTACTCAACTACATATTTTCCCAATTTGAATTGATGTTTTAGGCTATAAAGTAAAAGTATTAATTAAAACCTTTCCTTAATAGAATTTTTATCTTTTAACCAGTACCTTTTAAAATGGAATAATCCAAATTCACTTAACAGAAAATGATTAATTACCTATAATCATCATACCCAATTTTTTTCTAAAAAAATGCTTCATTATCTATCTACATGCATAAAAATATTTTCACATATACTTGATAATCACCTCTTTTATCTAAAACCAACACGTAGGATGTCTTTATTTTTCATATTCAACAATAAACTAAAAGAAACAATAATATTCATTTCCAGTATTTTTTTTAATAATTCTAATCATGACACAGTTTCATACAATTTCAAATGTATTCTATTTATACCCTATAAAAAAGTAAATAACAAGGTAAATGAGACATTGGAAAATAGACGGGGTATATCTTCTTTGCATGCAGGCACATCAAGTCAAAAAGAGGTTTCACACAGTAACAAATTTCATAACCTTACATTGATACATTGAAAAGCCTTCATTTCTAATACATGTAATAAAAGCATTCTAAGGAGATGATAATAGAAGTATAATAATTCGCTTTGAAAGTAAAAGCCTCTCAGATTAACAAATCAGCTCTCAATTTTCTACTTCATTTATTGCAAGCAAAATAATGTTGTTTCCATAAACACAATCATTACAACATCCAGGTTACTTCAAAAATTCATAGTAAAACTAAGAAAAATTTATTCTTTTCTCGAACTACACTTTCAACTAAAAATTTTAATGAAAAAAGCTTCTATTAAACTGCAATATGTATTATTCACATAGTTGTAGTTCCCAAAGAAATACAGTTCATAGAATGTCAATTTTTTATACTAGAAACACTTATCTAATATTCCAGTTCCACTCACTATTATTACAAATTAGTAAGCATAATATTATGACATCCTCAAACCTGAGTTATCACCCATATGAGCAATAGAACCCATACAACAAATCAAGGTTACAGTCATTAATTTCATAATAGAAACACTTAGTAACACATGATTTGGTTTTATTCTAGAACCAACAATAAGCTATTATGGGGTTGTATCTCATAATCACTGCTCAATTGTAAATGTTACAGTCTCCTTGCCTGGTTATGTGGAAAATGAGATTGTTGAAATATCTTTGTCATTGTCTTCTACAGGCATTTTTTGAGTTGGGAGTCTACCTTACACTTCTTTCAGCAACACTGCACAGGGGATCAAAATAACTTTATTCTACATGCAATGCATGTTATCATGAATGCAAGGTGAATCTAAATATTTTATTTGCTCTATTTTTTCATGACATGCATGTGTATGCAAACAATAAGTTCTACTCAATAGTTCTATTTTATCATACGTGTTTCCTTTAATCATGAAATATATAGTTGCAAAAAACACATACACTACTAATTATCAGATATTGATTCTCACCCAATCTTAACACACAAAGGTGAATAAAATTTGTTTCAACACATCACCAAATTTATCATAAAATGGAATTGTAGGAAAATATATAAATACCTAAGAAATAAAATGATGTCATTCTTGAATTTACAATCTTCAAAGTAAAACAATTACAGTCACAAATTGCACGCAGGAGTTTCAAGTGTTTCAAATTTAAAACACCATCCATTTCTTTTTCAAACACAAGGATCAAAAATCAAAATGCCAACCTGTAAATTCTACGTTCGCTCATTGGTTTCTTCCTCCCTTCCAGTCTTGGCTCATTGTGTGTAACCCAACGCACTTTTTCTGATGCAAGATCCTCCTTTCATATTTTTTTTATGCACCATAATACCATTTGTTTTAACATATTTTCCTCTCCATCCTCTCAGGATCATGGGAGGTTTAATAGGGCAATCATAATATTTCACATGCCACTAACAGGCCATTACCACAAATCGCAGTATCTGCTCAAACCTTTCATACACTATATTCAAAGTAGAAAGAAACTATGCAATTTATATGTTTATTATTATTATATTATATATTTTTATTTTTATTTTTAAATTCTTTTTCTTTTAACATTTACTAATTCCTTTATTATTCATGAAACCACCACAAGCATTAACATTTTCCACATTTACCAAAATGTCTCCCATGATCTTTGGCACTTTCATTGCCATGCCACGCTTAGTTATTTAACTATTCAAAAACACAATGTAACATCCTATTCAATAACATGACATACAATCAATGTAATCAGTCATTTATATGTGCCTACATGAATGCAACCTATAGGTTGTGGTGATATTTCACACCGCCATCATATCCCACTTATCTTTTTCCGTCGACCCACTCCTACCCGTCGAAGGGATGCACCTGGTCTTGCATGCACAATAGCCATCAATAGTACCACATTCTAGAAATAAAGGTAAGTATAATCCATCAATTCATCTACTATCAATGGTCATGCGAGGAGGGTCGTTACATCCTCCCCCACTAGAAACAAACATAGTCCCTGTGTTTTATTGCATATTTAAACAAGTCAAATATATACATATATGTTTATATATATATATATATTCATTCACATATCCATCAGTATATATGTCCATTCACAAATCATACATCATTTAATCATGTCCATACATAATCATTCAATAATTCAAACTTGTTTACATAATCCATTCCACATAGTGTTTCATTTTGCATTCAACCATATATCCATACATAAACCAAAACATACACAAAAACAACTCTACTCAGTAGTCCAGATATACATCCACACATATATACATATACATCATAAATCCACATAAAAAGTTTTAAAATGTTCATGTTTACTCAAACAGAAAAGGAAACTATTTCTGCATATCAACCACATTCTTCCATGTGGCATTTCTATCTGAGTAGTGGTCCCATTGGACCCGACATTGCTCAATGTTCCTTTTTCTCAAGCTCTTGGTCCTAAAACCAAGTATTCAAATTGGCCGAACTTCAATTTTCAGTGGGTCGAACATCTACAAATTGGAAACATCCCAAATATGAGTGGGGTCAGCAATGTACTTCCTAAGGAGGGACACATGGAAGACATTATGGATTTTTGATAAGCTTGGTGGTAGAGCAAGTTTGTAGGCAATAGGACTTATTTTACCTATAATTTCAAATGGACCCACATATCTAGGGTCAAGTTTGGAAGATTTAATAGAACTCTTTGTAGGTTTCACCCTTAAGAAGACTCTATCACCCACAAAGTATTCCCTCGGTGTTCTTTTGAGGTCCGCATAGCTCTTTTGGCGATCTACAACCTCCTTGATATTTTGCTAAATTCCTTTTAATTGTTCTTCCATTTCTTTTACAGTATATGACCCGATCACTACCCGATCTTCCATATTATCCCATGACAAGGGAGTCCTACATCTTCTTCCATACAGGGCTTCAAATGGTGCCATACCTAGTGATGCATGATAGTTGTTATTGTATGTAAATTCAACTAGGTACAAATAATCTTCCCATTTAGTATGTTGATCCATACAATACATTCTCAACATATCCTCTAAGACCTGATTCACCCTCTCAATTTATCCATCTATCTCAAGGTGATAGGCTAAACTGATATTAAGTTTGGTACCCAACGCTTCATGCAAAGCTTGCCAGAACTTTGATGTAAAACATGAATCCCTATCGGAGATTATAACTTCTAGAAATCCATGTAGTCTCACTATCTCCCTGGCAAACTTACTTGCTATAGCAGGTGCATCATCCTGTATATTCCTAGGTATGAAATGTGCAACCTTGGTTAACTTATCTACAACAACCAATATTGCATCATGCCTAAACCTAGTCTTAGGCAATCCGACCACAAATTCCATCGACACCACCTACCATTTTTGTGTAGGAATGTCGTGTGGGTACAAATGACCTACTGGGTGCAAATGTTTTACTTTAACTTTCTGACACTCCAAGCACCTAGCCACATAATCATTAATGTATTTTTTTCATTCCTGGCCAATAATAGGTCTTTCTCAAACTCTCACGCATCTTCACCCCTCCTAGGTGCACGAAATAAGGAGTATTATGTGCCTCCTTTAGGATAGTTTCTCTTAATCCACCCAAATTTGGAACAACCAATCTATTCTTATAGTACAAAAAATCATCTCTATGTACAAAACTTGTATCCTTTTAAGCTCTTGCTCAATTTGAGCTTGATATTTCTAATAAAATTCATCATTTTGTTGCAATTCCTTAACCTGATCTATCAAATCATAATGATATTGTGTCATTGCAACAATACACCCTCTCCTACTCAAGGCATCAACTATCTTGTTCTCCTTACCCTTGATGTATTCAATGCTAAAATCATACTCAGCTAGAAACTCCATCCAGCGACGTTGTCTAGCATTCAAAAAGGGTTGAGTAAAAATGTACCTTAAGCTTTGATGATCTATCTTAAGTTCAAAAAAGTTTCCCAAGAAAATAGTACCTCCAAATATTAAGAGCATGCACAATAACTACCAACTCCAAGTCATGAGTGGCATAGTTTACCTCATGTCTCTTAAGTTTTCTTGATTCAAAGGCAATGACCACATCTTCTTGGGTAAGAACCCCTCCTAATACCTCAATAGATGCATCAATGCATACTATAAACTTCTTGGAAGGATCAAGTAACTATAGAATTGGTGTGGTCATCAACCTCTCTTTTAGAGTTTGGAAGGCTTCCTCACATTATTCTATCCACTTAAAAGCCTTTCCTTTTCTTTGAATGTTTGTGATAGGTTGAGCAATTTTTGAGAAACCTCTAATAAATCATCTATAATAGCCTACCAACCCCATAAAACTATGCACCTCAGTTACATTTGTGGGTGCAGGCCAATCAATAATAGCTTCAATTTTCTTGGGATCAATAGCAATCCCCTTAGTAGATACTATGTGCCCTAGATATTGTACTTGAGGAGTGTAGAATTCACACTTTGATAGCTTCCCATATAGCTTGATTCCTCCTAAGGATATCAAGTATAGTTCTCATATGTTGATCATGCTCCTCCTTATTTCAAGAATAGATTAATATGTCATCAAGGAACATGAGCACAAAATGGTCTAGCTGCTCTCAAAAAAATTATTCATGAGATTCATGAATGTAGTTAGGGTATTAGTCAACCCAAAAGGTAGGACTATAAACTCATAATATCTATACCTTGTTCTAAAAGTAGTTTTATGTGTGTCTTCTTCTTGAATTCTTAGTTGATGGTAACTTGATCTAAGATCAATTTTTGAGAAGATGGTAGCTCCTTTTAGCTGATCAAAAAGATCATCTATTCTTGGAAATGAATATCTATTCTTGATGGTAACCTTATTTAGCATCCGATAGTCTATGCACATTCTTAAGGATCCATATTTCTTTTTAACAAAAAAAATAGGAGCACCCCATGGTGACACACTAGGCTTGATAAGCCCCTTCTCTAACAGGTCCTGAAGTTGCATCTTGAGTTCTTGTAACTCTATAGGGATCATCCTATATGGTGCCCTAGCAATGGGTGCAACTCTAGGAAATAACTCTATTGAAAAGTCAAATTCTCTTTGGGGAGGTAGACTTGGTAGGTCCTCCAAAAACACATCCTTAAATTCACTCAAAATAGGATGCTTTTGGAAGAGGTCAAAATCAGCTTTAGTTTCTTCCTTCTTGTTCATCTTAACTACATAGATCATTCCCCTCTTCCTTATTGCCTTCTTCACTTGCATTGCTGACAATAGATGTGGTTTAATAGAACCATGATCATAATGAATTCTAACTCTCTAATTAGATTCATCTGTGAACTCTAACCATCTATCTTCAAAATTTAGGAGGGCTTTATGGGCTTTCAACCAATCAACACCAAGAATGATGTCAAATGCATGCAAAGGTGCCACATACAAATACCAGTTGGTTTTACCTTGGGGTAAGATAATGTGAGGATCAAATAAACATTGGTTAACTTAGTAGGTCTACCCTAACCCATACTCCACCTTCCAACCATTAGCCAAAAATCTAGGTCTTTTCGGTATGTCCCTCACTAAACTAGTGGAAATAAAACTATTAGTAGATCCACTATCAATCAAAATGCATACATTCTTATCATAAATTTTACCATTTAATAGAAAAGGAGTAACTTGCCCATCAAGTATGGGACTACTTGTTGCTACAAAAATTTTGTGGGTAGTCTCTTCTAGTGCTTTCTAGTGAAGGTCTACTCTATGAGGACACTTGTTGGCAAAGTGGGGGTCTTTGTAAACATAGCAACTATTTGGAGGAGCTCTACTACCCTTGTTTCTATCCTCATTCCTACTTTATGGTGCAACTTCCTTAGCCTTCTCTTGATATGATGGTATTTGTTCATTCTTTCTAGGATACCCTTTACCACCCTTTCTGAACTTATTGCCTTAGAAGTTATTTTTGTTTTTATTTCTCGACTTGATTTGATCCCCTCCTTTAGGATTTTTACTCTATTATTTTTCCCACTTCATGAATCTTGTGCTCTTCCACTTCCTAAGTTCATCCTTATATTTTTTAGATAACTTTTGATAATTAAAATATATCTTTTTGTCTTCTTGATTTGCTTCTTCTTGATGAGCTAAATCAAAAGCTTTAGGAAGGTCTTTAAGGTTAAGCATATTTACTACAGTTCTGATTTTGGGGTGAAGTCCCAAAATGAACTTTTGAACCTTCATTTCCTCATTGCTCTCATATTGGGTAGCATATTTCAACAGTTGGATGAATTTTTGATGATAACCTCGGATAGACATTGATTCCTATTGTAGATTAGTAAACTCGCCAAATTTCTCCACATAGTATTGCTTAGTCAGGAATATTTTTCTAAATTCCTTAACAAAGTCCTCCCATTTGAGATCTATCACTTCAATGCCCTACCCCTTCTTAAAGGTCTTCCACCAATCCAAGGCTGCTTCTACCATATGCATGACAACCAATGCAGTTTTGGATTTTGATGACAAAAGTGTCAGGGAAAAGTATGATTCAACCTCATTCAGCCAATTTTCTACTGCATCTCCATCATCCTTTCCATTAAATTTTGAAATCACGACCTTCTTTAAGTCCTTGGCCAACTCAACGCCCACTCTAGCCCTACCAGTTCCTACAGGCTCATTGGATGCTCCCTCTGCTCTACCTATAGGTTCCCTACCCCTAGTTAAGTCCTCTATCAATTTTTGTTGTTGGACTATTAACTCTTGTTGTTGGGCCATGTGCGCTTTCTGTTGCACCATTTCCTCTTTTTGTTGTTCCATATGAGTTTGCAATAGTTGTACTACCTTTGCCAAACTTCCATCCTCCCTATTAGGCTCATTTTGTGGAGGCTCATTTAATTGCTTCATTCTTATTTCCCTTTGAGGACCTTCTTTTCTATCCCTTGTTCGTGGTCCCTTCTGAGGTCTTATGGTGGTCTCTTCCTACCCAGCTCCCGTGGGATTCCTCAAAGATCCACCTCACAACATTTGTACCATTAGACCTATGGGTAAAGGAAAGTAAGTTAATTGATTGGTTTAAATTTGTTAAAATAAAACATTATACAGAGTCCTACAACATAAGGATCTTTTCTGCTCTGATACCACATGTAACAACCCAAGTCTACTCACCTGGTTGCACCACATAAAATAACCCAAGCAATTTTCAAGGTATTTTTTTTTATTTGAGTTCATCATTCATCCTAGAAAGAGGTTTCATGTTCATGGTAATTAAGGTTCACCCAATGATTCAATAATGTAAAATTCAATTAGTACAAGGTATATCAACCACTTTTGGGAATTTGGACTACTACAGATAGTCACCCAAGTGGACGAGATTGGCCAAATCTCGTAAAGGTGCCATTTTGTGGATTCAACTTTCTCATTTATCTTCCACTTGTTCTGGCATGAGTGTCAATCCATGGTTGGGGTTATCCTCTAGGGCCCATAACACCTAGAGGGTGGATGCATACTCTCCCCATCCCTTAGCATGTTGAACCTCGACTTAACCGATCGACTTGTTCAAGATTTAGTATGCAAGGGGTTAGCATACATATGCCTAGTGTCTAGCTGATTGTCCTCTTTCCTAGAGTCAGCTAGAGCCATGTCATTACCCTGACACTAGACTTGGTCTCAATTATCCATTATGACTCATGATAGTTTATCCCATACCAAACATCATGGTTGGACTAGTTACATAGTCTTACTAGTCCACTTCTAGTCAAATGGTACAAAGACTTATCATCGTACTCCCAAGAAATGACCTAGAGGAAGCATCCCATACCACCCCTCATTACAAGTTCTAATAAGGTCACTTGATCCGACCTCATTCTTGTCAGAAAATGATCGCTCTCAAGTCGCGTTGCATGCTTACCCACATCTCAACAACATTGGGTGTATAATTTCAACCTTTTTCATGTTGGTTCATAAGGGTTTGAGTTATAATAGTTTAACTATTTTTGTAAGAAAGCCCAATGTTTCCAACAAGGGTTTACATATGATACCTATACCCAAGCTAGTCCTATTCCTATTCAACATAGAATTATGAAACAACTTAAAGATAAGCAAGCACAAGTTTCATATGAACTTATCCCTTTAGGAAGAAGGATTCAGTTTCAATAGTCATAATTTCTAAGTATAGTACATGTTATAAATAAAATGGAACTATATTTAAAACCAAAAACTTAAACTCTTTGAATAAAGTGTTAGTAAAGACTTCATTTACTCTTACCGAGCTTTACTCAAAGTATACTACCATTTAACTTTATCTAGTGTGCATAACTAATTGACTTGAATCTCAATCTCATGATTGTAATCCTTTCCTAAGTTATTTTTTGTTAATTATTAAACCCGATAATGACACATATAATAATGCAAGGCCTCAGCAAGTTCAAACTAACTAATTTCCAAGAAACAGTAGCAGTTTTTACCCATATTCATTTATTTAATAATGACTAAACAATTATAAAATAATGCTTTATCTACCTACTCAACTACATTTTTTCCCAATTTGAATTAATGTTTTAGGCTATAAAGTAAAAGCATTAATTAAAACCTTTCCTTAACAAAATTTTTATCTTTTAATTGGTACCTTTTAAAATGGAATAATCCAAATTCACTTAACAGGAAATGATTAATTGCCTATAATCATCATACCCAAAATTTTGCTAAACAAAAATGCTTCATTGTTTGTCTATAGGCATAAAAGTATTTTCACATGTACTTGACATCACCTCTTTTATTTAAAACCAATGTGTAGTACGTCTTTTTTTTCATATTTATCAATCAACTAAAAGAAATAATAATGTTCATTTCCAGTATTTTATTTAACAAGTTTATGAAACAATAATTCTAATCATGACACAGTTAAATGTATTATGTTTCTACCCTATAACAAGGTAAACTAAGCACTACAAAATAGACAAGGTATATCTCCTTTGCATGCAGGTACTTCAAGTCAAAAAGAGGTTTTACACAGTAACAAATTTTATAACCTTACATTGATACATTGAAAAGCCTTCCTTTCTAATACACATAATAAAATGATTCTAAGAAGATGATAACATAATTATAATAATATTCTTTGAAAGTAAAAACCTCTTAGATTAAGGAATCAGCTCTCTAATTCCTACTTTGTTTACCACAAGCAAAATAATATTATTTCCATAAATACAATCATTCCAACATCCAAGTTACTTCAAAAATTCACAGCAAAACTAAGCAAACTTTATTCTTTTCTTGAAATACACTTTCAACTAGCAGTTTCAATGACAAAAGCTTCTATTAAACTGCAATATTTATTATTCACATAGTTGTAGTTCTCGATGAAATACAGTTCACAAAATATCAAATTTTTATACAAAAAATGCTTATTTAATACTTCAGTTCCACTCACTATTATTATAAATTATTAAGCATAATCCCCAAACCTGAATGATAACACGTATGATCAATAGAACCCATACAACAAAGCAAGGTTACAATCATTAATTTCATTATTGAAACACTTAGTAACATAGTATTTGGTTTATTCCATAACCAACAATGAGATATCATTTGGTCATATCTCATAATCACTGCTCAATTGTAAATGTTACAGGTTCCCTATATAATTATATGGAAAATGAGATTGTTGAAATATCTTTGTCATTATCTTCTACAGGGATTTTTTGAGTTGGAATTTAGCCTTACACTTCTTTCAATGGCACTTTCGACATTCCAAACTCAAGCAACAGTGCACAGGCGATCAGAATGGCTCGGTTCTACATGTAATGCATGTTATCATCAATGCAAGGCTAATCTAAATGTTATATTTTATTTATTTTTCATGACATGGGAAAGCATGCAAATAATAAGTTCTACTCAATAGTTCTCATTCATCATACATGCCCCTTTTAATTATGAATATCTAGTTGTGAAAAACACATACACTACCAATTACCAAATGTTGATTCTCACCCATTCTTAACACACAGAGGTGAATAAAATTTGTTTCAACACATCACAATATTTTTCATAAAATATAATTATAGGAAAATATATAAATACCCAAGTAATAAAATGATGTCATTCTCAAATTTACCATCTTCAAAGTAAAATGATTACAGTCAAAAATCACACGTAGGAGTTTCAAGTGTTTCATATTAACACATCATCCATTTCTTTTTCAAACACAAGGATCAAAAATTGAAATGCCAATTGTTGGACATTTTGAGTCCCTAAGTTAAGAGTTGTCATTGATGTCAAAAGGATCTATGTAAGTAAGCACTATGTTTGTGTTTCACAAAGAGCCTCATGAGAAGCAAATTTTTTTGATCAAAGGTTCAAGAAGGGATACATGGCATTTGGTTCCAAAAGGAGCTTCAAAGGAAGCTTAGTAAAAGGTTTTATTTAAAACCATGGATGGCATATTTGAAATGGATTTTTCTTAAAACCCAAGTTGGCTTTTCGTTTCATCGAAAAAGGTGCCCCGGTGATGGAGAAATTTAATTTTAAAGGTTTTTATAAAAACCAGTGGTAGATAAATAATTTTAATTAAATTATTAATTAATTTTTAAATTAATTTAATATTAATTTATTAACTTCCTAAGTTAATTAAATTAATTATTGATTAATTTATTTAATTAATTATAAATTAATTAATTTTATTTATAACCCTAAGAAGGGTTTATAAAGTTTATTTTTATAAACTTTATTATTCGAAAATCGAATGGCGCCGACGTTTTCAAAATATATTTATTACATATTAAAGGAGGAGCCTTTAATGTTAAAAGGTAGAGGAAGCAATTCGATCTTTAGCACCCACAATATTCGTTGTTTCCATTTGGAGTGCAAAGTGTTCGTTGTTCACGCCAGTCAATGAGGAGGACTTGATGCACCTGCCACGATGAGAGGTTTTGGTGCATGGTGTTGAGGGAAGGCCTTGCACTTTCCTCACGTGGGTTTTGGTAGCCCACACGGCTAGGCCAAAGGTGTTGGCCAAGAGGAGATGGCGGTTCTATTCACCGTGCCCCCCTTTTCGCACGACTTGAGAGGTATGCATGGTTTTCGAAATCTGCGAAAGGGGATGAAAATTAAATTTTAATTTTTGTTTGCTTATGGTTGTTACTAAGGTTAGTTGGGAGGTATAAGGAATTTAGTGGTTAAAGTCTTTGCATTGTGTTAAAGGTTGGTTGTTGAAAAACATTTTAGGAGTTATAAGGAGTATAGTGGGTTAAGGTTAAAGTCTTAAATTTGCCATTGTGGAATATTGAAAAATAAGAGTTTGTGGGTTATTTTAATTAAAGGGGTTTTTAATTATTGTGAGGATATTGACTATTATTAAAGTTGGAGTAATAAGGGTTGTTTTTGGTATTATATTGTAATATATTGTGTTGAAGAAAATTATCCTCTAACCCTTGTTGAGTTTAGCAAAGAGGTAATTGTGAGTGTGGCAGATTTGTAAGGACAACTACTCTTCAAGAAAAGGTATGGGAAAAATTCTTCTTTGTTGAGTTAGGTGATTGGCTTGACTAAAAATTATCATTGGAGTGAAAAGGATTGATTGTGGTTTCCTTTTCGAAAGTGGTTGAGTTAATGCTTCAAGGTTTTCTGGATTGTAAGTTGTGATTAAACCTTGTTTGATAAGCATTATTGTTTAGACCATTGGTTGACTGAAATACTTTGATTTTATGCTTCAAGGTTTTTTGAATTGAGAGTTGTGATTAAAACCTTGTCTTATTAGCATTGTTGTTGAAACCAATGGGTGATGCAAAGAACTTGAACTTGAGTTAGATAAGAACATGAGTATCATTGTTATGTAAGATTTGTTGTTGAGCATTGTTGGAAATATTTTGAGTTAGTTGATTCATGCTTGGACTAGGGTTTATAAGAAAGAGTTGTTTCTTGAAGTGATTGGTTGAGTAGAGTTGATTGAGCCTAGTCAAGTGGTTGCATGAAGTGGTTGTTCAAGTTCCATGAAACAAACTATTCTATATTCTGATTGAGTTGAGATTGATTTGAGTTGAGATTGGAATTTGAGAATAGAACATATTGAGTCTCTAACAATTCTATTTATGCTTCTATGAGATTGATTTGAGTTGAGATTGAGATTTGAAAATAGAACATATTGAGTCTCTAACAATTCTCTTTATGCTTCTATGAGATTGATTTGAGTTGAGATTGGGATTTGAGTATATAACATATTGATTCTCTAACAATTCTCTTTATTCTTCTATGAGATTGAGTTGAGATATTGATTAAGCATTGAGTGTAGAACATATTAAGTCTTTAACAATTCTCTTTATGATTCTATATGATTGAACAAGTTTTGTGTGGACTTTTTAAGCAGACTTGACGACTGATTTTTTGTAAGCTTTTGTAGAAGTTTGCAATGCAGATTTGAGCAAGTCCTAGAGAGGACTTATTGAGAATATTTGGACAAGTTTTGTGTGAGCTTGTTGAGCAAATTTGTACAGGTTCTGTGTGGACCTGTTGAGCAGATTTGGACAGGTTATGTGTGGTTCTATTACGCATATTTGAGCAGGTTCTGAGTGGACCTGTTGAGCAGATTTGAGTAGATTCTGAGTGAACCTATTGAGTATATTTGAGCAGGTTCTGAGTGGACCTATTGATTAGATTTGAGTAGGTTCTGAGTGAACCTATTAATTAGATTTGAGCAGGTTCTGAGTGAACCTATTGATAGAGCTTTTGAGGTGACAGAGTATAGAGTATAGAGTCTCGGTGGATAGAGATCCAGTAGCCAGGACAATTGAAGATAGATCTAAGTGAGGAGTCTTCAAGTAGAGCAAGATCCACCAGTCAGTTCAGTAGAGAGACAGAGTATTCTAGAAGATCACTAGCTAGATCAGAAGGGGAAAGAGTTCTCCTATGGAAGAGATCCACGAACTTAATATTAGGGGATCAACATCTCCTTTGGATAGAGGTCCATAAACATTGTAATTGGGAAGGATTCCCAAGAGATTGATTGAGAAAGTTTTAGTAACATATTTTCTCCGTGGAGTAGCCCGCATTGGGTGAACCACGTAAATTGTGGTATCTCTATTGCATGTGATGATTGGTGCATTACTTTGGTTATTGCTATTGATATTGTCATTGATTATATTGATTAATATTGTTTGGGAAAGAAAAGTAAAAAGTTTTCTTATACTGTTCATACCCCCCTCTTAGTATAAGCTTGTGTTCTTCACCAACATATAAATTTTACGTTCATTCATTTTTTTCTTCCTCCCTTCTAGTCCTAGCTCACATTGTGTAACCCGATGCTCTTAATATGATGTAAGATCCTCCTTTCATATTTTTTTCATGCACCATAATACCATTTGTTTCAATATATTTTCCTCTCCATCCGCTCAGGAGATCATGGGAGTTCTAATAGGGCAATCATTATATTTCACATGCCACTAACAAGCCATTACCACTAATTACTGTATCCACTCAACCCTTTCATATACTATATCCAAAGTAGAAAGAAACTATGTAATTTATATGTTTATTATTATATTATATATTTGTATGTATATTATTATTTTTAATTCTTTTTTTTAAGCAAAAAACCCCTTGCGGAGCCGCCTTGGTCTGAGATACCACGAGCAGGGGGTTCTACACCGTCAAAGTCACCTAGGGGTCGCACCTGACCCTGCCCACACCAACACTATCAATTGGATTTTAGATACCCAATTCAGCTTTTTGGTAGGGTGGATATTTGAACCTGAGACCTCCCTTGGAGGATTGCCCTCTCCTCTCCAACTCACCTACAACACCTGGGTTATTTTTTTTAATTCTTTTTCTTTTAACATTTACTAATTCATTTATTATTCATGAAACCACCACAAGCATTAACACTTTCCACATTTACCAAAATTACTACCATGTTCTTTGGTACTTCCATTGCCATTCCATGCTCTACTATTTAACTATTCAAAAACATAATGTAAGTAGCATCTTATTTAATAAAATGACATACAATCAATGCAATCAGTCATTTAGATGTGCCTACATGGATGCAACCTATGATCCATGGTGATATTTCACACCGCCATCATATTCCACTTATCTTTTTCCCATTGATCCTCTCTAACCTGTCGAAGGGATGCACCTAGTCCTACAATCACAATAGCCATCAGCAGTACCACATTCTAGCAATAAAGGTAAATATAAACCATCAATTCATCTGCTATCAATGGTCATGCAAGGAGGGTCATTACACCATGATATTGTGGATGTTAAAAAATACTTTTCAACTTACATTTTTATAAGTTAAAAATATATGTAATTTAAGATAATAGAATAGAATCTTTTAATATACACAAGGGAAAAAATATCCTATGGGACAATAAATTTATAAAGTATGATTGCTAACTCTAAAATCTAATCCATTCATTTGTTGTTTGTAAAATTAATCTTTGGATGCTGATTTTTATGATCAATTCTCTTACTTTATCTAATTTCTCCTCTTCAAACAATTCTTACAATGATTTTACTACTAGTAGTTACCTCTAATATCACTATATGTCTCACATTCCAAAATAAAATACTACTCTATTTCAATTGTCCATGATGTACAAAAGGTGCATATCCTCTCCTCCCTTTCCTCTTTTGGTCTCTTCCATATCCTTATTCTATATCTAAGTTGGTGTGAGTTGGTCCTCAATTGTACTATGAGCAAATTTTATCCCTAATTGATGTATTCACCTATATAGGCCTTTTAATGGTAATAATATATAGGGTTAAATTCAACAAGATAATATTATCTCTTTCTTCCTAACTTATTTTTCCATGTACTTGCTATGAATTTGTTCTTAACATATTTCTTTATATCTTTGTCATTATCTGGACAATCATTTTAGTTGATATACCATTTGTTCATCCAATTTCTATTTCTTCATATATACTTTCTTTCTTTTATTCAGGGCTTTTTCTATAAAACATTTAAGTCGTTGGTTTAAATTTATTTGCTTGTTAAACTCTCATATTTTAAAATGCATGATTGATAAACTATTGTGCTATTGCTATAATCATGATGAGATGCCTCTTTATTTTACATATTAGAAAAATAATGGCTTTATCTATACATTTGTCTCATTTTGACATTAATATTACAAATTTTTGAATACTTTTGCATTCTTTACTTATTTTAAAGGCCATGAAACTAATTTAGAAACTGTATTTTTAGTGTTATATCCAAGTGGATACTTACCTTGCTTATGTATCTATCATTGATGTATGTTTGAGTGGGTTAAATTGTGAACATATTCGAAAGGTCTATGTGTAGTGAATTCTCACTACACGCAAAAGCAAGTATCCTCCTCTAGAAAAACTGGAAAAAGCACAAATAGGCTAAAGCACTAAATAGTTGAAACTGAAAGAAAGTGAGGGTTGAGTATTCTCATTAGTTCAAAAATTTTGGTGATCGTGGTTTGGAAATATTAATCGAAACACTGGGAAAAAGCAAGAGCACAATCTAGATCAAATAACACTAGTCATGTTGTGGAATGTAAAAACTAAAACTTCAATCAACATGCAAGGAGAATTACATGTTAAAAGGAGAAAACCAAAGTTGTAACCAAAGAAAGAAAATTGACCAAAAAAAAATGAGGTCAACTGGACCATCAAACATATAAATCACCAAAAACTATACTTCTAATCATATTCCAAATGGAACTCATATGCAAAAGGGCAGTAACCCAATTATGGGTGCACTAACTTCAATGCCCAGGCATAGTATCCTTGGGGAATGATAGATGCATTTATGTCATTGACATGGAGGTAGTCCAAAAGCAACCCCAAGCCCAAGGATATTAGTGGTAGAATATCATAGATTTTAATTGCCAAATATTTCTAGTATGGGTAAGTGATAGAGGCAGCAAAGAATCCCACATCCAATAGAACTAGTACTCCTATAACTACAATGGCTTTGGATCCAGATACCTCAATATTACCTATAATCAATGTAGTATATCATAGGTAAAATTATGAAAAGGGTATTTTAAATTTTGGAGGAAATTTTTTTCAATTTTGTCTATAAGTAATAGTTCTCTCAGTTTTTGTAAGCATCGAAAGTTGCTAATTCATGCCTAGTATTTGGTCTTGTGTGTAATATTTCTTTCATATCTTCTTGTGTGATAATTTGGCTCAAGACTTGAGTATTTTTTTCAATTAGTCATTGATACTTTTTCTTTGATATGAACGTAACTGGATTACGACATATATATAAGAACTTATGGTTATTCAACATCGTAACTCGATTGTTATGCATGCATGTCATATTTAAATATTAATGTTGAATGCAGTTATGTTCATTTCATGTTACTGATGAATGATGCATGTGTTCATTAATACCACTATTGCATGGAGAAAGCTTAGGATCTTGGTGCATTACCTCCCATAGCATAGGTTTTATTTTTCATGTTATTTACTTTTTGGTTGTTCTTTCTCTCTCCCTTTTCCTTGGAAATATTGTTAGTTTAGGATGGCTTAGGAGGGTGAGATTCAAGATCACATTCAAACAAAGATCCAACCTTAAAAAAACTTGAAGTTTTTCCTTTGGTCCAAATCTCATGCTCTCTAGACTTTTGGATTATGTGCTCTCCATACGATATGGGCATCGAGATATCTAGCTACTATAATGGATGACCATGATATCTGTTGGCAATTTTGGGTTTGAGATCCTAGCTTTTTGTCTATGAGTTGTCATTGATGTCAAAAGGAACTGGAATTAATGTCAAGAGGATTTATTGGCTTCAAAGGTTGAAGATTCCAAAGAATATTTTCTAGAAGATTTTGGAGAGATTCCATGTGGCAGATGAAAAGGTTTTTATCAAAACCATGGTAGGTTTAAGGGTTTTTATTAAAACCAGGTGGATGCATTAAGGGTTTTTCTCAAAACCACTCTCAGCTTAATGCAAAGGCTGGAGACACTTATTAATTAAATAACTTAATTAATAAAACCTTTTTAAGGTTTTTTAATTAATTATTTATTTGATTTAGTGATTAAATTATTTTAATAATTTAATGGGTTCTCCACCTAAGGTCTAAGGTCTAAAAGACCTTTGATTATTTTTTAAATAATCAAAAGGGTTTCATAAACCCTAAAGTTGTTTCGAAGGCGCAAAAATAATATTAATTCGAAAAGTTTGAATTATCCTCCCGTCGACGTCGTGCATAGCATGGAAGTTTGGCTATATAAGCCATAACCTATAGTCCAAAGCAATGGTGTGAAAGTAATTCGAATTGCGCAAAATTTGGGAAGTAAAAGCTACGACTATCGTTGGTTCGCCATGTTTATCCGCCACCAAAGGGTTAAGGAGAAGGAGACTCTTGCTAGCCTTCAAGCTAGCGTCGTTGGCCTAGTGGCAACGACTATTCTGCGAAGGCGCTTGAAGGGAGGTCAAGCGTTCGACTCCCGTCGTGGAGTGTGAGAAGAGTTTTTGCGCTCCAATTTTTTTGGAGGCACTATTGACCCGTGATTTTTAGAAGCATTTTTTTTGGTAAGGTTTTTTAAATAAAATCTGCATTTTGTTAAAGAAGAAGTGGTTGGGCAGATTTATTTAAAATTATTTTTAAGGTTAAATGCTTCTTTGGAGATATAAGGTTGATAGTGTGTGGTTGAGATTTTTGGCTTGATTGTTGAGTGAGATTTGCTTAGAAGCTATTATTCCTTGAGCATGGTTTAATTAATTTGGAGAAATAAGGTGTAAAAGGATATATTGTTTGTATGCTTTATATTTATTGGTAGTTGACTTCTAAGGATTGGACTCATAAGGTGTTTTATGGAATAAATATTTTTGTGGTTACTTTATGATCTAACCCTAACTTGGTGGCAAAGTTGAGGGTGGTGTTGGTAACAGGTTGAAGAACTATCCTCTTCTTCCTCAAACAAAGGTATGGGCAACTTCTTCCATGTATATTTTTGATGGTGTATTTTCTGAAATTGAGTTTGGAGTGAAAAGGTTGTCTACTAGGTATTCTTGTTGGTGTAAATCCTATTTTCTGGATATTGAAGATTGTTTATGCATTAAAATCATTGATGAGTTTTTGGGTGAATGCATAATTCTAGTTGAGGAAGAGGAAGCATTTTGCACTAGGGTTTATGTTAGTAAGTCTTGCTACTTGCATTGAGATGGTGAAACCCTTAGTTGGCTATTTTGAGATTGATGGTTGAGTTGCTTCCATAGAGGTTGTTTTGATCAAGTTAATGCTTTACTTGATACATGATTTGGGCTTTACTCCATTGAGATTGATTTGAGCAAGTTATTCTTTGTATTGGTGATTTATGTTGGTGGCTTTTTTGTTCAAATACCTTTGGAGGGAAAAGGATGTCTACTAGTTTCCTTTTCATGTAGTGATTGGTTGAATGCTTCAAGGTTAATGTTGAGTTGAATGATGTTGGTTAAACCTTGTCTATAAGCATTGTTTTTAAATCCCTAATTGGTTGAGAAAAGATATTGGTTGTGGAAAGAACATGAGTATCATTGTTATATGATATATTGCATGGTTGGCAATTGTTGGGTTGTGTTTCATGTTCTTGAGAAAAGCATACTACATCTATCTTATTCTTTTGAGATTGAGATTGAGTTGAGATTGAGATTGGGATTTAAGTATAGAACATATTGAGTCTTTAACAATTCTTTTTATGTTTCTATGAGATTTGAGATTGAGATTGGGAGTTAAGTATAGAACAAATTGAGTCTCTAACAATTCTCTTTATGCTTCTATGAGGTTGATGAATCACATTGGGTCTCTAACAATTCTCTTTGTGGGTTCATGCTTGATGAACTTGTGAGTTGATTTGGACATGTTCTAGTGAAGACTTGTGAGCTGATTTGGACAGGTTCTAGTGAAGACTTGTGAGCTGATTTGGATAGGTTCTAGTGAGGACTTGTGAGCTGATTTGTACAGGTTCTAGTGAGGACTTGTGAGCTGATTTGGACAAGTTCTAGGGAGGACTTGTGAGCTGATTTGGACAGGTCCTAGCAGAGGACTTGAGGACAGAGTTGAAGTGGTTCTTTGAGAAGAACCTAAGGACAGTTTTGACAAGTCTTTGAGAAGGCTTGTGTGTAGCAAAGATTGATTTGTTCAAGCTTTATGAGTTGAGCTTGGGATAGATCTGACAGAGTGAGGAAGACTTGTGCTAGACCGACTAACTGTGTTTAGTACAGGTTGATGAGTTGTTGTGGAGGTGATCAGTGAGGACAGAGGTCTCTTGATGCTGATCATTGAGGACAGGAGGTCTTCTATGGAAAGGAGTTCCACATGCTAGCGGAATAAGAGGTAGGTGATCTTTTGAAGTATCATTTCTAGAGCTGAGGGGAAGGATTCTCCTTTGGGCAGGAGGCTCATAAATTTGTGATGAGGGGAAGGATTCTCCTTTGGGCAGGAGGCTCATAAATTCGTGAGGAGGGGAAGGATTCTCCTTTGGGCAGAGGCTCATAAATACTTGAGTAGGGGAAGGTTTCTCCTTTGGGCTGAGGCTCATAAATATTGTAATTGGGAAGGATTCCCAAAGAACTTTGAGAAAGCTTTTTAGAGAAAAGTTTTGTGGATGTAGCCCATGTTGGGTGAACCACGTTAAAATTGGTGTCTCATTGTGTGTTGCTTTATGCATTGCTTTGATATTGCTATTGGTTAATTGCTTTGTGAAGTTGAAGTTAAATAGAGAAAGTAAAAAGAGGTCTTATACTATTCACCCCCCCTCTCAGTATAAGCTTGTGTTCTTTAATATCCTAAGCAAACAACAACCGAACTGGCATGCCTAGTGGGATGAATCACTACAAGATGAATATACTGAACTAAGGCTTTGTTGAAGGTCTTAGCTCATCTTCTTATTAATGCACCATTCAATATTAACCTGGCTACTCCATTGGCTAAAGAACCCAAAGTATTAATAACTCTGGTAAAGAAATATAAACTAAATCCACTTAAAAGAAATATTGATTTGAGATTTCAATGAAGATATTAATCTATCCACATGGTGAATCACATTCAATATCCACCTAGCAACATTGCTTATGACAAAATAACCCATAACTATATGAGTAAAATTCTTGTTACCAAATCTCCTATTGCTACAAATAATTAACCATTAGTACAACCCCTTAGTATGGTCTCAAGAAAAGAACTCAAAATCTAAATATGGTTGCACATAAAAACCAATCCATGAGGAGATCTCTAGCCTAAAATGACAAAGGTCCCCTAATTTATCCTACTCTGTCTATCACCTTGGATCCGATCTTGATTTCAATTTTAAAGCCAAGACTGCACACAGGCTTACCATGTGATGCAGGTGCTCCATCAGTGTAGTTGCACCTTCATCAATGTAGGAGGGCAATGACTTCAATGCTAAATTTATTGCCCTATTATATTGATGAAGCACCTGGATCATATGGTAATCCCATGTATGGTCAATAACATCAATGAACAAAACATGGTATTGAGGATGTTGATGATATCATTAAAAAGGAAAGAAAGGGAATGGTATATAACTCTTATCCCATATTAAATCAAGATATGAGATCAACAAGTTGGTCAATTAGTGAATAGATTTAGAAAAAATACTGAAGGAGTATCTTTACTAAAACAACTAACAACCACAAAAAGGGAACCCATAAAGATGAATAATTTTAATACCCAATTTCACAAAACCTAGTATAAAATCTTGGATAAGATCCAACCTTCCCCATGTATGGCATTCATATACTACTTGAAATATTTTAATTCTAACATTTCCATGATGATAAATTCTAGGGGATGAAACTCCTTGCTAGTAGTCTATGGGATAATTATCCAAGCATAAAATAACCTTATTCAGATAGGAAGGCTACCCTTCAGGCTCCCATACCCTTGTTCCCAAAAATTCAACCTCCTTTGGTAATGCAACCCATAAATTTCTAGCCCACCTTGGTTGTGAGCCTAGTTTCAATCCCAACTCCCTTCACCACTCCCATCCTTCCAGCTCCAAACTCTCAATCCTCAATCAAGTTTAATTAAATAAAAATAATACTTTAGAAACTCTTAGATGAGGTATTGGCTCTAAGGAGGCATAAAATGCTTAGAGGTTTCAATATAAAAATAATTCAAGGCATAGATCTCCTCCAAACAGGTACTAGTGATCCTAGTTCTAGGACAACAAGGATGAAATTTAGGCCTAGGTTATAGTCAATATATAGTGCGTATACTAATCCCATTGTAATAGATCCCCTCTAGCCACATCAAATACATTTTCTCGATTCAAAACAACTATATAGACGAGTCTGCAACAATGTACTGCCCATACCTGGATGCTTACCATCAAAATTCTTAGTCTGGGAAAGTTTTTAGCAATCCATACTAGTATTAAGTGAGGTGATGTCCATCCAGTCATCTATTCCTTATTCTATGGTAAATATATTAGCACAAAGTCATCCCATACCTACCCTGGCCCTCTATGGCTCAAATTGTTCTCATCTAGAGCAAGTTCTAGCCATGTGGGATGAGGAGGTTTTTATACTACATTTTGTAGGGGAGGTACTCTGGTACTCAACAAGTCATAAGTCCAATAAAATTATTAGATGTGGTCTAACTTAAAAAAAACAAATAACAATAGGAGGAGAACTAGATAGCCCCAAGCATCTAGAGTAGGCCAATTGAACCAAAAGAAGAGGTTGTCACTACAACTACATCAAGCCAGGATGCACTAAATCTTTTGGAAGCCACAAAGAAAAATATATGTGAGGTTCAAACCAATACCTGCTTTGATCAAAGCTAGTAAAATTTCTCAATTAGTTGAGGACTAGCTTGGATCATAGCTTTTTCTAAGTGCCTCTTAGAAGATCAATCCATTAATACCATTTAGCATGGTTGATCATTTGGAGAGGTCCCTAGTGATGGATCCTATATCAAAAGTATGCTCATCCTTGGATATGGTAAGAGCCCAAAATAAACCCTGGTAGATAGAGAGAGGTGGAATAAGAAGAGAACTAATGATCTAGTAAATGTTTAGTCTAGTAGCAAGCCAAGTCATGTCCATGCCCTTCTACTTATCCCTAGTCTATGGTGATAAGTTGGGACATAACTGCATGATTGACTCTAGGTCAGTACTTTGATTATGCCAAGGGTAGTGGTAGACACATTAGGACTAACTTTACAACTAATCATCAGCATGGTGGTGCAACTGTATGGGAGCTCAATCCATATGTCATGACCCACCTTGGTAGGACTCAATTATGAGATGACAATGTATTGAATTTACTATTTCAATGCCAATATTGTTTGCATTATGGTTACATAAAATGTATTTGTAGCATTGGTTATATTTTGTGAATATGGTACTATTGATGTCTTACGTATTTACAAGACCAGGTGTCCTCGAAGGTGGTGACGAAGTCGACCACCAAGATCGAGGTACCAAAGAAAATGAAAATTATTTTGATGGCTTGTTCATTGATAGCTCTATGGTAGATGATACCCTCATATAGTTGCATTTGTAGATATGTTTATGCATAAAATAGATCAGGTAAAAGGATACCCTTAAAAAAGAATTAATAGATATAAAGGTTTTATTAATTCTTGATCCACCTAATACCATGCTAATCATTAATATTAATATAGGTATTATTTGAATTAATTAATTATGGAGATGATTAATATTTTTCTATGCTTCCCCTGAGGGTTAGGTGGATTGGTAAGTGCTTTTCTAGCCAGGCACATATCAATAAGACACCTAGGTTCAAACCTTGGTAGTAGCTTGTTTGCAAAGGTATTAGTCTGATCTGAATCCTTTGAGTGCATTTCAGATTGACAATGATGGTATAAATCCTATGTGATAGGTGGTCCCTTTCATGTCGGGTCAAAAATAACGAGGTGGAATAGGTTTGGTGGAAGCAACCCCTGTGGTTTGAACCCTATGCTTATTAGTTACTAAAGATAGTATGGTTGTGACCAACTCTCCTATGTAACAAAAAAATATTTTTCTATACTTGTGTTAGTTTTAATTAAAGTGATTAATTTCATGAATTACTAATGTATTTTGTTTCATTAATACAAGTGGATCCCATCAAAATAGATGTTCTACTTAAGTGGCCTCCTCCTACTCTCACCGAGTTGAGGAGTTTTCTAGGACTTTTGAATTTCTATTGCAAATTCATCCCTCATTATTGCACTATTGCAGCTTCATTACACCACTTAACCAAAGCAAAAATTCCCTTTCAATGGGGAAAGAAATAGGAAATTATCTTTGAGATTTTAAAAAAAACTTTGTATAGCACCTATGCTTGTTTTACCTGATTTCTCTCAACCCTTTGAGATTGAGACATATGCTTCTCAGGTTGCCTTAGGTGTTGTCCTCAAACAACATGGTCATTTAATGGCTTATCATTTTGAAACTTTTTTTGCTGCTAATATGAACTATTCAACATATGACAAGGAGTTATATACCTTAGTTCAATCCATCAAATACTAGAGATACTACCTCTTGGGAAAAGAAACAATTGTTCACACTAATCATATGCCCCTTAAGTTTCTTCAATCACAAAAAAAAAATTGAAGAAGTTTAACACATGAAGTGGGCATCTTATCTGCAACAATTCCATTTGGTCATTAAGTATAAAAAGTGGAAGAACAATTTTGTGGTAGATTATTTGAGCAGGCCTCCTACTACTCATGCCTTTATAGTTATGACCACTTCACATTTATATTTTAATGGCCATATTAGTATGATCACAATCCTTATTTTGGAAAGTTGTACTAGCAATTGTGTCATCCTACTTCTTCCAATTTGCATCCTTTACAATATTTTTATATCAAGGATAGTTTGCTCTACAAATTGGATAAATTTTGTGTTCCTCATGAGCCTAGAGTGTCTCTTCTCAAAAAGTCACATTCCACACTCTATGGTGGCCACTTTGGAAAACATAATACACTCCATCATTTGCAGTGCTTCTTCTATTAGTCACTTATATAGAGAGATGTTTTGAGGTTTTTGTAATAGTGTGTTGTTTTTTGTCAATATAAATCTACTAAATAAAATTTTGGTTTAGGAATTTCTTTGGCTATTCCTTCTTGTTCTTGGAAAAGCATTTCCATGGACCTAGTGGTTTTCTTATGACTATATGACAACATGATTGTATATTTTTTGTTGTTGATAGATTCAACAAAATAGTTAAGTTTCTTCCTTATCGCAAGACTTGTTCTGCGCTAGACTTAGCCCAACTATTATTTGGTTGCATATGATGATCCTTCGATCTACCAACCAGCATTGTTTTTTATCATGATTCGTGCTTTGTAGATCACTTTTGGTGCTCTTTGTGGAAATTTTTATAGGTCTCCCTTAACTTTTCCATCACCTATAATCCTCATTCTGATGGGTAGAATGAAGTGATGAACCATACCATTGTGCAAATTTTTATGAATCTATCATCATGCTTCACCAGCCAAGTGGGACTTGATTCTCACCCATATTGAGTATGCATATAACAAGGCAATACATTATTCTATAAGGCATTCTCTATTTGATGTTTATTTAGATTTTTATTTACTGGCTCCTTATGACCTACCCTTGTCTTTGCCTTCTCCAACCACCACTCATGTTGAGAAGAAGTAAGACAAGGCCCACTCTTTTATTTAGCATTTATAATATCTTCAGTCCAAGTTGATTCAAATTTTGCACAAGACAGAACAACAATAGAAGCAAGCCATGGATAAACATAGAATTCTTCATCATTTTTAGGTTGGTAATAAATTTTGGTTGCACTTGGATAAGCAATATTTTTTAGAGAACGTACATAGAAAAATCAAACCTCTTTTCTATGGATCTTATACTATCATTCAACATGTTTTTGAGAATGCTTTTCACCTTGATCGACCCGCACATCTTGGGATTCATGATGTTTTCAAGGTAGATATTTTGAAGCTATACCATGATTCTACATTGAATACTGAAGCTTCTATCAACCATCATGTCAATGTGGTTCCTAATACTCAATTATCATTGGATTATGATCAATTCTATGACACCAAGACTTTTCAAACTATCCACGAGTCTTCTACTTCTTATCTTCTTGCTCGACATGGTCAATTTCCACATCAAGCTCATTGGATTTCTTCTCATCAGATTTTCCATGAATTTTCTTCTCTTCTAAAATCATTGGAGTCCAATGCTTCTATTGTGGGGAGGCATGATGAGGAATAATAATCATATAACCCCTCTTTTTCCTAGTTAGGCTTAGGCTTGCACTAATTTATTATCTTATCTTAGTTATTTTCTTATTTTACAAATAAATGTAATGTGAGAATAGTATTCTCACATGTTGCATAGGTGGTTTTTTAGACCTTAGGTGTAGTTATAGATATTTACTTCTTTTAATCTTAATCTAAACTTTTCTGAGTTAGTCTAGATAAAATATTTGTAAATATCCTTTTATTGGTCTCCATTGGAGATATGGCGAATGGTTGTTATGTGTAAATATGGCATCTTCTATGCTTTATAATTAAGGCATATGAATAAAACTATAGTTGGAATTTGCATCCTCAATAAAAGAAAACTAGGACAAACTTGCAAGGAAAAGGATGAAAGATAGATTTCATGATAACTTTGGAAAGTGGAAGGAGCATTAGTGAGATTAAAAGGCATGACTATGAACACATAATGACTCTCATGTGTGCACAAAGTAATCTTAGGGATATACTCTTCTCTACTCTAATTGGATGAAACCCAAAACACAAGTCTAGTTTTATAAAGTATCTAACAACATATAATTTATCCAATAAATCATCTATAACTATAATATCCCATTTTGAAGACTATGTAGACCCCACGCATTGTAATTTTTTATTTTTGTCATTTGTGGACAAGGAAGTGGGATGTCCCCTTTTTGCTAGGCTAATAGGTGTTTTATGTCCTCTAGTGGGGTTACTAGGTATATAGGCTTGGAAAGTCACTTTTAGGGTTTCATTATGTCTTGTTCATCTTGTGAATTGTAAGAGAGATGGTTGAACCCTTCCTCACCTTCTACTACTTAGGTGGTGTGACCTAAGTCTTTATAAATAGCCAATCTTGTAGATAATGTGATGTGCCCTTGTTCTTGATTGGAGATTGGGTGGATCTATCTTAGGATTCACAATTGTGTTGCATATTTTGGTGTGTTGGAGTCTAGGAGTGGGTTGTCCAGCTTTGGGAGGCCATTTGTGCATGTTTTGTGACCTATTTTGCCCTCATAGGAGGATCACCCAACTTTGGATATTTTTCTAGCCAGTTTTGAGGGTTGATTTGTGTTTTTGGATAGTTGTTTGGTCAATTTGCACTTTAAAAAAATTAATAAAAATTTGTATGGTTAAAACTTCCATTTTTTAGGATTTTTGGAGTAATTTCTAAGTAGTAATTGCAGATTTGATCTACTTTGCAAAAATCTAATTTTATTTTTTTAAACTATAGTTTGCTAAGTTAGGGTTATTACAGTGGTATCAGATATGGTTTCCTACCAGCCTGTGAGAGCTCTTTATGCAGCCAAATAGGTACTATCTGAGGAGAAATAATTCAAACCCTAACCTCAACCAGGGGAAAGAAATTCTAGAACAAGAAGATGAACAAAGGGAGTTGGTGGAGATGGTATATGAGCAAAGGGATCCTGCTAAGCAGAAATTTGACACCATGCTTGAGTTACTAACTCATTTTGTGACCAATATGGATCAGGGTGGAGTTCAACCACCACCAAACCAAGGAGTAAACCCTAACCCTTAGCCACCACCATATCAAGGAGAGCCATCAAATAGGGTGGCTAGTCATGACCAAGGGAGTGAGAGGTCTATGAGATACACTCATTATCCTTTGCCCAGGCTAGCAAAACCTATGTTTTTTCCCAAGTAAGAACTTGATGTACGCTAATAGATTGATGAATTGGATGTCTTATTTATAGAATATTAGTGTAGGTCTGAATAATTCAAAAATGCAATCACTTTCTAGAGTTACCTAGATATTGTGGGGAAGAAGTCTAGGAGAGGCATCAAGTATGGAGAAATAAATAAATTATAGCATAAAATGCAAGTACCAGTGTTCAATGGAGATGATAGCATGTCTGCTAAGACATGGCTATAGAAATTGTAGACATACTTTACTCTCAGCTCTATGAATGAAGAGGATGCAGTACAATTTGCTACCTTACATCTTGAGAGGGTTGCATACGACTAGTGGTATCATAGTCTCAACACACAAGGCCATGGAGAGATCGCCTCATTTGGTGATTTTAGTTAGAAGGTCTTAGATAATTTTGAGATAAGCTATGAGGAGGAATATTTTAAGGAGTTAGCCACCCTTAATTAGAAAACTACAGTGGAGGCATACATTGAGAAGTTCCAAAATATTTTAGTCATGGTGCCTAACATTTCAGAGAAGAGAGTTACTTTTATTTTCATTGAGGGTTTGGTGGATTCCTTGAGAGGCTTGGTAAAAGCCTTTGAGCTTACTTCATTGCATATTGCAATGAGAAGGTATTTGACCCTTGAGTCTATAGCATCATCGAAACCTAGGGTTTTAGCACCACCACTGCCTAGGTTTAGCTAGGTAGGACTATCAGGATCATTCTAGAGAGATAATTTCTTCCAAAAGGGAGAAACACCTCCTTCAAGGAAGAATTAGGATTTTAGAAAGCCAACCCCTCCACAGATGGATTCAGCACCTATTCCACCAAGAAGGAGGGTAAATGAGGAGCATGATGAGCTTAAGAGAAAAACATTATGCTTCACATGAAAAATCCCTTGGGTACCAGGCCATCGCTACCAGGGAAAGGGGTAAATTCACTACATTGAGGTCATTTTAGATGAGGAGGTATCAAAAATTGAATATGAGTCTTCGAAGGAGCGTGAGCTTGAGAAGCCATCCCTTGAGTCTCATGAGAGCTCAAATGCTAGCACGTTGGCCATGTTGAGCAGTGCGAATAGGTATATCACAATAAAGGTGCCACAACAGGTATTAGGAAATAAGGTGATAGTATTGATAGATGGTGGGACACCCCATAATTTTGTGGATGAGGGTTTTGTAGCCAAGAAAGGGCTAAAACCAAAAAACATTTTTTGTATTTAATGTTGCTACTAAAAATGGGAGTATTGTGCCTTGCAACATATTTGTGAGGTAAATGAAGGTAAAATTTGAGAATAATTCCATAGTAGATGAATTCTATATGTTTCCATTGGGAGGAATTCCTCATTTCATAATAGGAGTTCAATGGTTGTATTCATTGGGAGACTACAACACAAATCACCAAACATTGCAGTTAAAATTTAAATCTAAAGAGCATGAGGTATTTTTGCAAGGGATTAAGGAAAATGTGGTCTAAGAGGACGTCCAAGAGGATGGAGAGGATTCTCAAGAAAGAGAAGATAGTTTGGGCTTCTATTATATTTATGACAAAAGGTATGCTTTATTCATATGATAATCATATCTCTTATCATATTGAAATTCAGATTTTGTTAAAAAAACATAGCATTGTTTTTGGGGATGTCTAAGGGATTGCCACCCCATAGGGGATTTCAACATGTGTTTGAGTTGGAACCAGGAATAAAACCTATCATGATAACCCTTTATAGGCATCTTAGAATGTATAAGGATGAGATAGAGAAGGCCATAAAATAGCTACTTGCCATGGGGCACATTCACCCTAGCTCTAGCCCATTTGCATCACCCGTAGTGTTAGTGAAAAAGATAGATGGGACTATCCATATGTGTATTGATTATAGGGTCTTGAAAAAAAAGGCAATAAAAATAGATACCCAATTCCTAGAGTAGATGAGCTCATATATGAATTGCATGGGGCTATGTATTTTTATAAGATTGATTTGAGATCAGGATATCATTAAATTAGGGTGAGAGATGAGGATGTGCATAAAACAGTATTTAGATGTCATTTTGGCCATTTTGAGTTTTTGGTGATGCCCTTTGGATTGAAAAATACCCCTGCCACTTTCCAATCAACCATGAATCACATTTTTATGGAGTATTTGAGGGATTTTGTTTTAGTTTTCTTTGATGATATTCTTGTTTATAGCAACTCATGGGAAAATCACTTGAAGCATTTGGATTCTATTTTGAGTATTTTGGGATAGTAGCAATTTTATGCAAAGAAGTCTAAGTGTGAATTTGGCATGTCTAAAATTTTATATATGGGGTACATAATCAGCAATAAGGGAGTGCATGTAGACCAACACAATATAGAGGTAATTAAAAATTGGCCTATTCCCACTATCTTAACTCAATTGAGAGGGTTTTTGGGACTTTGTAGCTATTACAGGAGATTCATTAGAGGGTTTTCAGCCTTGGCAACACCTTTGACTGAATTAAAAAATAAGGGAGCATTTGTGTGGAGTGATGAAGCCCAAAAGACTTATGATAAATTGAATGAAGTGATTTCTTCTTGCCCTTTACTTGCAATTCCATATTTTTCTTTACAATTTACCATTGATTGTGATGCTTCAAGTGTTGGAGTAGGGGTTTTCCTAATGCAAAAGAAGTGGTCAATTGCCTTTGAGAGCAATAAATTTAGTCCAGTGGAGATAACTTTCAACATATATGACAAGGAGATGCTTGCCATTATGCATGCTTTGACCAAGTTCAAGCAATACCTTGTTTGTGGTAAATTTATGGTAAGGATTTATCATAATAGCTTTAAATATTTCTTTGGAAAATGAGATTTAAATGATAAGCAACAAAAATGGGTCACTAAAGTGTAGGTATATGATTTTGAGATTGAGTTTATAAAAGGGAAAAAGAATTCAGTTGTTGATGCACTATCTAGAATGCCCACATTTCATTCTATTTCCATTATAACAACTGATTGAAAGGCTGCAATTATGGCTGAGTATGTGAAGAACACTTTTGAATCTAAAATTCTTGATGGCCACTTGAAATATGATAGGCACAGCATGAAGGAAGGTCTAACTTTTTACAAAAATAGAATTTTTATTATGTCAGATTCTAAGCTTAAATAGAAATTGATTGCCACTATGCATGACGCCCTTATGGCTTGTCATCCAATATTTTTTAATACATATATACAACTACGTGAAAGGTTTTCATGGAAGGGGATAAAATATGATGTATTGAAGCATGTGAGGGAGTGCACCACTTGTCAAAAAAATAAAATTGGAAACACATTGTCTACTGGTATTCCTCAATCCTTACCCATTTCCAATAAAAAAAATGGGAAAGTATATCAATGGAATTTATCACGGGGCTGCCAAAAGTGCATGATAAAAATCGTATATATGTTGTGGTGGATAGGTTAACTAAATTTGTACACTTTTATGTTATTTCAGCTTTATATAAAATAGTACAAGTTGTTGATTTGTTCTTTAGAGAAGTGTTTAAATTGCATGGCATGCCAAAGAATATTGTGAGTGACAGGGACAACAGATTCATGAGTATGTTTTGGCAAATGTTGTTCAAGATTTGTGGCACATTGTTGACTCCAAGTACAAGCTATCACCCTCTAACAGATGGCCAAATAGATATTGTGAATAAATGGGTTGAAGGCTACTTGAGAAACTATGTTTTAGGGTAGCAGAATGCATGGATTAAATGGATGCACTTGGGAGAATTTTATTATAATTATTCCTATCACATGTCTATTAAAATGACCCCATTTATGGCTTTATATGGATATGATTCTCCTAAATTCACTTAATGAATAATTAGAAGCCTCTAGTGGGACGACTAGGTATATAGGCTTGGAAAGTCACTTTTAGGGTTTCATTATGTCATGTTCATCTTGTGAATTGTAAGAGATAGGGTTGAACCCTTCCTCACCTTTTGTTGCTTAGGTGGTGTGCCCTAAGTCTTCATAAATAGCCAATATTATAGACAATGTGATGTATTCTTTTTTTGATTGGAGATTGGGTGGATCTATCTCAGGATTCACAATTATGTTATATATTTTGGTGTGTTGGAGTATGGGAGTGGGTCATCTAGCTTTGGGAGTCCATTTTTGCATGTTTTGTGACCTATTTTTCTCTCATAGGAGGATTGCTCAGTTTTGGGGTTTTTTCTATCCAATTTTGAGGGTTGATTTGTGTTGTTGGATAGTTGTTTGACCTGTTTGCACTTTTAAAAAATTAATAAAAAATTGTATGGTTGGAACATCCATTTTTGAGGGTTTCTGGAGTAATTTCTAAGTAGTAATTGCAGATCTGATCTACTTTGCAAAAATCTATTTTTTTTGTTTAAACCCTAGTTTGTTGAGTTAGAGTTATTACAATAACAGGGATAGAAAACTTATCTTCAATGGTCATGTTGTTGAGAGGTCAAAAATTAAAACACATACACCAAGAATTTTCCTTGTGTTGTACCATCACCATCAAAGAAGAGTATGGACTAATGCTTGGATGGATGATTCCTTGATCTAATATTTCCTAAACTAGCTTCTTAGTTTTAGATTTTTGGGGTTGGGGATAGCAGTAAGGATGCACATTAGAAGACTTCTTGGAATAAGGTAGACAAATGAACATATGTATGCTTAGGAGGAAGACCCATGGGCTCATAAAATACCTCATCATAGTAATCCATGATGTTTTTCAAGTCCAAAGGAAGGGATGTAAGAAGATAATTTGAAGACTAAACTTCCATGCAATTGACTTGGATGAAGAGCCCACAACCACATTTCTTCAATATATTTTCTATGCTATGTGAACGAGCCACCTTAGAGACAGGGGATTGGCTTCTTTAGAGACAAATGACCCTTCCATTTTCCATCAACTTAACACATAATATTTATAGATTAATAGCAACATCACTAAGCTCACGTAACCATTGTGCTCCCAAGATGACATATGCACAACTTAAATTCATGGTAAAGAGGTTGTCTAACAAGTATATTCCACCATTTGAATGTTAATTTTAGTTATTCAACCCAAAAATTGAGTGGTACCCGCATTTGCAATTAGTACATAGAATTTATTATGATTTGAAGAGTTTGTATACAAGAACAAATACTTTGTTGTCTTACTATCTATAAAGTTATGTGTACTACTTCAATCAACAAATTGATGCACTACTATTTTATGAATCCTTGTACCTTGATAGTATGGTGAGCTTGGAGATACATAAAAGCATGAGTAGAAAGAGCTCTGGTAGCATCCTCATATTTTACCTCATCTACTTCTATCAATTGCTCATGTTGCAATAAAGTTTCATCTTTTGATATTGCTCCGTCTTCACCTTTCACTTGAAAGTTATGACATTCTTATAGACCTGACCTTAAGTATGGTGAAAATGATATTTCAAATAGAAGAAACCCTAGGAATATTTGTTATTGTAGTTATTAAAGTAAGGATATCAAGAGTTTAAGTGATGTCTATATTGAGGATGGGGACCTTGGAGCTTCTATTTTATTGCTAAAATTATACGTTGAGCATCATCTAGAGTATAGAGGTCAAGCATATCAACTTCTTGCTAAATTTTATTCTTAAGATGATGGCAAAAGGCTAAGACCACCACCATTGGATTTAGTTGGAGGTGTAGGTGATAATACTTATGAACTTTGTGCTATACTCCTCAACTATTAGTATTTGCTTTATTTGCATCAAATGGACCACATATGATGTAGAATATCCTTTGTTAAAACTTTAGAGAAATTATTCTTTGAAATGAAACCATAAAAGAAGAGCCCCTAGTTGGTGAACATCCCATAGCAACCATTGCTATGCATAGGTACCTAACTTAGTAGCCACTAATGTGACACAACCTTCTTCAAAAATATGGTGTAGATAGATAATGTTATCCATCTTGGCCAACCACCCACATGGATCAACACCCTCAGTGGTGGAGATGTTAATGCATGGTATAAAAAAGTCATGAGGTCAATGGGGAAAGTCAGAAGCAACTCTTGCAAAGGAATCTAAATCAAAAGCAAAGCTTGAGTTGTAACCACCCATACCTAGAGTGCCTTTGGTATCATAGGGATCTGAGTGAATTCCACAGGAAATGGAAGGACTATGACTAGATGGCAATTATAGAAGAATTTTTGTGTGCCTTGTATGCAGTGCTTTATGAATGATTGGAAGCTACTACTAAGTGATTTATTGGGACCTATGGACAAGGGGATGCATAGTAGAGGATATTTGTAAGATTTTTTATATGTGAGATAAATACTTTGCAATGGAAGCAACCAAATTTTCTTGATTCTCAATATGGAGATGCAAACTAGGATGAATAGTATTACAACAAGGATTACCAATTTTATGGGTAGTGGGAGGAGTGATAGGAGGAGGGTTATTAGAAATAGAAGAGAAAGGATGAGAGATGTTGGGAGTAGGCAAAGCCATGGCATTTAAGGAAGAAAAAAATAATGGTCAAAACTATTGATATTTGGGAGAGTGTTTTGATGCTTACTAAAATTTCTAGGTTGGTGTTTCTTTTTGCTCTTACACATCCTCTAAATGACTAGTGTGATACAACCGACCATTGATTTACAACCAAACAATAGGGGCAACAGGTTAATTCATACACTAGGGTGATTTGTAAAACCCAAAAAAATCCTTGGAATGATACTAAAAAAATGTTGTGAGAAATATCCATTTGATTAGCTTGAAGATATGATTGTAAGAGATAGATCTCTCACAAGGGTCTCCACAAACTCATTTTCCATAAAAGTGTTGTTGGAAATATCCCTTGTTTTGACTAGCTTTAAGATTCGACCACAATGGAATAGGTCTCTCGCAAGGTTTTGAAGACACCTTACACCCTTTTTGGGTTTGAGAAAATGAATTAACAATAGCAAACTCACAACATTCTAGAAGATAAATGCACCAAAAGATGAGCAAAAAAATACTATGAAACAAGAAGTAGTATTGTTTGGCATAGGTTTTGGAATGGTTTGTGTGCCCTCCTATTGTAAATTTGCATCACTATAAGGAGCCAAGATCGATGCTCTAATACCAATTATAATGAAACAACTTCAAGAAATACAACAATAGCAATAATAATCCAACAATGCACAATAAAACATATTCAATGATAATAATAATTCAATCCAATTGCTAAAAAATCAAATATGCAATAACAATATTCCATATTCAAATTATAAATCCTTAGCTACTTAGACAATGTAAAGTCTCATAGCCACTTGAAGAGAGTGAAGTCTCATGTGTGCAATAAAAGTAACTAAGAATCTAATATAAAAAATGATTCTATCACATAACTCTTTTTATTTATAGACTAAATCAACATTAACCCTAATCTTAATACTCAAGAATCGATTAACTAATCTTAAAACCCAAACTAAAAAATAAAGATAACCAATATAATTATTTTAAAACTATTACACCTATATAATCATACAAGTCTAACTACTATAAAAATACCAAAAAACATATAGAAAAAAAATATCACCTTATATTTTTTACATAGATTGGTTTAACTATTTATGGCAGATATATGTGATCAACTTCATACAAAAGCAAGTAACTTCACGTGCAAAGGTGTGGTTAACATAACTTTACATACTAAAATGTGTTTGATATAACTCCTTTTCATAACTTTTAAAAATAAAGTTTTTATTAAGATATAACTTTTATAATTATAATATATTATATATCTCAATCTTCTTTCTTAAAAAATCAAGAGAGAACAAACATAAGCAACCGGGAAAGAATGTGGAATTACGCGAAAAGTACGTGTTTGTAATGATAAGAAAATGATTCATAGAAATAATCAATGGAAAAGGAGAGATGCATGCTCCTCCATCCAAATATTCTACACACTCTCCGATTAGGGCAACGGAGACTACAATTATGACAAAGATATGACATCACTAACAATCCCTAAAGACAACTTTAGCTTAAAATGAGATGCACATCTAAGTTGGTTTTAGCCAAATGAACGAGGAGCGCCACCATGCGTAAGCTTTTTCCATAGGATTTCCAAAACAGACGATATGATTTTAACGGGTTCGACTCTTATTAAATAGTTTATATATAATACTAATATGTTATAATATCATTATATTTTTTGAGTAATATTTTGTATATTTATTATATTATTAATAATATAAGATGAAGAATATTATGAGTGAGGAATATTATAGGCTTTCATTCAGGAGATTTAAGTTCAAACTTCAGTATGAGAGGATCGGGACCCCCTATAAAAACTTGTGTAAACTCAAATTTTTTGGTGGAGGTAGTAGATGGACTGATTTTGCTTGAATGTTTGTCAACTTGAAGTTGATGTTCCCATCTCAAGTCCCTCAAGTCCCCTTGCACGAAGTAAACATTTTTTTTTATTGAAACTAGCAATTATATTCAATAAAAATAAAAGAGGTCACAATAAAAAGGAGTTGAAAAGATCACAACTTGCGGTGCAAGGTCACTCATACAATTAAAACCGGAACCAGCCTTAAAAGGGCGAAAAAACAACATAACTAAACATAGAAAAATAAACTAGAGTAAAAAAACTTTAAATTGTAAAAATGTAACTTTAGAAATCAAGTAGACTTATTACTCCGTCATCATGTGTCTGTTCAAATCCAACACCTCAAAGGTGTTGGAATTGTTGGGTTAGATGGGTGAAACCTCTTTTCGGATAGACTGTCTCCATCTTCTTTCCCTTGTCGAGGACTACGAGAACATTAATTTTTCTTCCTTTGTAGGAACCGTCAATTCCATCAATGATGGCTTTGCATCCAACGACATATCCTCACTACCGCTAAGATACTCCAACACACTGTAGTTTCAGCTAGGGGATCGACTTTTTTTTTTTCATACCCTTTTTCTATGGGCTTTGAGACATGTGGGGACTTGGACTGTGTACCTGTAGAAGCAGCCAAACGTGCATTTTTATGCCCTCTCATCGTCGTCCAACCATCCTCCTGAGGTTGAGGAGTGGGCGCACTCGGTGTAGTGGGGCTCTGCTTGTCCTTGTTATGCAACATCAAGGGATAATCTCTGATCTTGTGTGTTGAGGATTAGCATCGAAAACATGTGTTGGATAAATTAATGTAGAGGATCTATTGGGATAGCACAGAGTCACCAACTTGTATGTCAATAGTCTCCTTGAGATATTGAATTGCAAACATGTTTTTTAGGGTGTGCATGGCATGGAAAAATTTATCCATCTCCACCAAAATGACATGCCCTAGAGGGTTTGCTATGTGATTGAGAAAGAGCCACAGAGATAGAGGGAGTCCTGGAAATTCCACCCACACAAGGACTTTGGTAGATCTTTCCTTAGAAACAGAAAAGTCATGGGTTCAAGGAAAAAAAACAAGCAAAGAGTTTCTCATGTACCAAGGACCATGCTTACAAATCATCTTAGTGTAAGATGATCCACAAAGCGAAACAAAAAACCCTTTTGTAAGGTTTTTGTTAGCTAGACCTCATGAGGAGTCCAAGTTGTGTTAACTGAGGCCCTAAAGGACAACTCATTAGGGATGTGTCCAATGAAATACTCGACAAGGGTGAATGACTCTAAACAATGACATGCAAAATCACATTCAAACAATGAAAGAATTACATCAGGAGAATGAAGGTTACCTTGTAGACCATTCTCAACACAAACTTGCACATTCAGTTGAGAGGAGCCATTATCGCATGCATTCCCTTCTACAATGCCAATGTTGTGTATTAGTCCATCAGGGTTGGGGACCATATTAATACTCAAAACCCTAACCATCTTCTAAAACTAATCAAAAAATGAAACAAATTTTATTTCTTTATAAATGTGTTACCATATTAATTTGTCTTTACTTGATGTGCATTAGATAAAAAATAAAGTTCATAATGTTGACGAGTAGGCCTAGGAGCAAGTGTTCTTCTATATGGTGTTTGTCTCGAGAGAGCTTTTGGCTTTCTAAAATATTTTTAGTTGATAAGTTTTAAAAATAATTTATAAACTAAAATTCACACTCGGATAAAATGTGATTTAAAAAAAATTGAAAAAAATAATTTGTAGGTATTCTCTTATTGCTTTAATTGTAATTATTATAATATATTGTAAAAAAACTTCAAAGATAAAATGAATATATAGGGCGGAGTACAATGGGTGTTGAGGGCTTTTTTTCGGATGATTTGAACTTGGGTAGACTGAATTACAGTTCAAGACATACACTAGGGTGTTCATGTGTCCATGCAGACTATAAAAACATTTTAATTGTGAGTGTATATTTTTAAATGTGAGGATAGCACAGTAGTTAGGGCTTTAGTTTTTCTTTGAGAGGTTCAAGGTTCAAACCATGCATATGTGTGTTTGTGTGTTAAAAAAATGTGATTATTTAAATACCTTAGAAGCAATATCTTAAATACTTAAAGAAATACATATATTCAAATTTATGTAATTATTAATAAATTAAATTTATTATGAAATTATATGTAATTATTTATAAATTAAATTTATCGTAAAATTAAATAAGTTATAATTTTTAATTTTAAATAAAGGTAAATATTTTTAAATTTTAAAGAACGTGTTTAATTTCATTCAAGATTTCATTACGTGTGATTTGAAGCAAAATGCATGAAATATTAAGCAAAATAATTATCAATCGAACATTAGAAATTGCATTCAATTTAGAAGCTTAAGTAGGTTACAAAATAGGTTTATTAACCACTTAGCATTAGAAGCGCTAACGGTGATTAATAATAGATTTATTCTAACAACCTAACTAAATATCATAAGATATTTAGTTATTAACCTTAGTTAACTAGAAGGTAATTCATAGAATAGTAAATATCTCCTATGGTAGAAAAGTAGATGTAATAACCTATGTAGTGTAATGCAATATACTACCTTATTTTACCCTAACATCCCCCCTTTATTACATTACTTTGATATACAAAGTCTACTTCGGAACAATTCAAATTTGACACGTCCAAGTGCCTTTGTGAAGATGTCAGCAACCTGTTCATCGGTGGGAATGTATTGGAGCTTGATCCTGTGTTTAGGAACTTCATCACGAATGAAATGACAATCCGTGTCAATATGCTTTGTGCGTTCATGATGGACTGGATTCTTGACCAAGTTCAAAACACCTGAGTTGTCGCAAAACATGTGAATAGGAAGTTTCTTTGGTAGGCCCATGGTAGCCAAGATGCGACTTAACCATATCGCTTCACACACAACTCCACGTGCAATGCGATACTCTACCTCTGTTGAAGATAAAGCAACCACCTATTGCTTTTTACTATGCCATGAGACAGGACCAGATCCAAGATGAAATACATATCCTGATGTTGATTTTCTGTCATCTAGGGATCCAACATAGTCAGAGTCAGTATAACTCTGTAAGAAGAATGAGTTATTCTTCTTATACTCTAGACCATAATCTACACTACCCTGAATGTAGTGAAGAACCCTCTTAGCTGCTTTCCAGTGAGAGACCTTTGGTTCCTGCATGAACCGAGAAAGATAGTTTACAACATAAGTAATGTCTGGTCTAGTATTGGTCAGATAGATGAGGCTTCCAATCATCTGTCTATATAGCGTGCCATCTACCTGTGGTGAGTCATCATACCGTGATAATTGAAGCCCTGATTCCATCGGTGTTGCTTTGGGCTTACAATCAGTCATACGATATTTTTCTACTAAAGTCTTGGCATACTTTTTCTGAGTCACCCTAAGATGATTCTTCTTCTGTTCTATCTCAAGGCCAAGACAAGTAGTGGAGAAGTCCTAGATCTGTCATATCAAATGACTCTTTCAAGTCATCTTTCACGGCGTTGATCAATTTCTCTGAATTGCCAATGATGATCAGATCATCTACATATAATACAAGAATCACTATTTCAGAACCTGTGTTCTTGATATAGAGATTTGCATCAAATGGACTTCTCTTGAAACCGTGTTGTAGGAGGTGACTATCCATTTTGATGTACCATGCTCTTGGGGCTTGTTTTAGCCCGTATAATGATTTGACCAACTTGCAAACCTGTTGCTCATGGCCTTCCTCAAAAAATCCTGGAGGTTGAGTCATGTATACCTCTTCTTTTAAGTCACCATTTAGAAAGGCACTTTTTACATCCATCTGATGTAATTTCCATCCGAACTGTGCTGCCATAGCACAAAGAACTCGAATGGTGGTCATCCTTGCAGTGGGTGCAAAGGTTTCCTCATAATCAAGGCCTTCCTTTTGAGCATAGCCCTTTGCCACAAGATGGGCCTTATGCTTGTCTATGGTACCATCTGCCTTATATTTGACTTTGTAAACCCATTTGCAGCCTATGGGCTTCTTTCCTTTAGGCAAATCGACCAGCTTCCATGTTTTGTTTTTAATGAGGGATTTATGTTCAGCATCCATAGCTGCCTTCCACTGAGGCTGACTAAGTGCTTCATCAACTGTAGAAGGTTCATTTTCATCATATGAAGACATGTAAACCCTCTCCTCATCAATTTCCATATCATTTCCACTTTCTAAATCTCTATCAACAGAAAGCTCTTGAAAATCTGCACAAAGATCATCAACTGAAGTAGATGCTTCTGTCGTTCTCTGTCGAGACATGCTTCGTGTCTTTGGATGATTGAGAGTGAGATCTGGTGGTGAAGTGAGTTTGGAATCTCTCATAGTACTTGTATACCATTTTGGAGGCTTTTTCTGTTGTGGAGGAGTCTGTGGTTGTTGCTCCTCATCTTCCAGGTATATTGATGTAGTGTTAGATGTGAAAGCTTCATCAAACACTACATCTCTACTAACATGTATTTTCTTGGTGAATGGATCTATCAATCGATAGCCTTTTGAGAATTCATCATATCCAAGAAAAACACATTGTAGGGTCTTCTCATCTAACTTCTTTCTTTTCTCCTTAGGTATATGCATAAAAGCCTTACACCCAAATACTCGTAGATGAGATATGGAGGGTTTCCTTCCACTCCATGCTTCCTGAGGAGTCATACCTTCAAGAGCCCATGTGGGTGCCCTATTTAGAAGATATACTATAGTTGTTACAGCTTCAGCCTAGTAAATGTGCTCAAGATTGGCTCCCTTAAGCATACATCGAACCATTTCCATAATGGAACGATTTCTTCTCTCAGCAACTCCATTTGACTGAGGAGAATAGGTTGTTGTTAACTATCTTTTTATCCCATGTTTCTATAAAAATGAGGAAAATTATTTTGATGTGTATTCCCCCCTCGATCTGAACTGGAGGGTCTTTATGAAACATCCTGATTCTTTCTCAACAAGCTTCTTGAACTGCTGAAAATAGTCAAATGCTTCAGACTTCAACTGCAAGAAGAAGACCCACATTTTTTGTGAGTGATCATCTACAAACAATTGAAAATACCTTTTTCCTCCACAACTAGTAGACATAGGACCACACAAATCTATGTGAACTAACTCCAAAGGTACCTTAGCTCGAAAGGAGCTAGGTTCAAAAGGTACTCTATGTTGCTTTCCTGACAAGCAATCTGAGCACACTGGCAAAGTAGATGAAAGAGTAGGCAGTCCTTTCACCATTTGATATTTACTGAGTTCTAGTAAATACCCTGAACTTAGATGCCCAAATCTCTTATGCCATAGAGAAGTGGCCTCTTTTGTGGTTACTGCCATTGCAGTATGTGTAGAGGTAATTGCATCTAAGATAAACAAACCATGTTTGTATGAACCTGTTGCTATCTGTTTTCCTTTCTGGGTGATAAAGCAACGTTTCTTTTCTTTGTCCACTTTGAAATTGACATTCATGTTATTGTCCAGGATTTGTGGAACTGACAAGAGATTATTTTTCAATCCTGGTACATAAAGAACTTTTTGAATCTTACATTCTCCATCTGGAAGGGAGACAGAAACACTTCCTTCTCCCTGAACTCGATAGGTCTGATCATCAACAATGGTTACCGGTCTACCTTCTCGAGCCTCAAATGTCTCAAACCAGGACTTATCGCCAGTCATATGTTTACTAGCGCCTGAATCTATGTACCAAACAGTATCCTTGTGAGAGGATTTTGTATGTGTCATGAGCACTTTGTGTGCTCGTTCAGAGTCCGAACTAGAATCTTCAGCGGCAATGTGTCCCTGTTGCTGTTTATTCTTGTTCTTTGGTTTACCTTTGCCCTTATTTTGACCTTGTTCATTGGGCGGTTTGTTCTTAAACCAACATCTTTTGGTTTCATGAGTGTCTTTATCACAAATTTTACAATACTGCTTCTTCTTCTTAATCTCTTTGCCTTTACCCTTGTCTTTGTTAGAAGAAGATCCTTTCTATTGATTCCACTTTTTCTTTCCACTTTGCTTGTTTGAGAAAAGTGCATTGTTGGATGCCTCATCTCTTTGGAGTTGATTAGCTTCTTCAGTTTGAAGCAAATTTACCAACTCTACAAAAGTCATTGTCCTCCCAGAGACTTGTAGTGAAGTGATCAACATTCTATAGGAGTCTGGAAGAGCCCTTAAAATGATTGAGGTCAGGACATTGTCTTCCACTTTTTCTCCTAAGGCTTGCAGTTTTGTTTTTATATATGTGACTCTATAGAGGAATAGCTCTACTGTCTCTCCAGATTTCATATGAAGAGTATGAAGTTGTGTTTGAAGGTTAAGAATTGTTGATTGATTATTTCCTTCAAAAATGGTTGCTAAGGCATTCCATGCCTCCTTACCATTTTTAGCTTCACTTATATGAGGTTGTATGTCATCAGTAATAGCTAGCAAGATCAATAAGGAAAGTCTTTTATCCTTTTTATCATAAGTTGTCTGATCTGCTCCTACTGATGTGGGTCTAGAATCAGTGCCATCCACTATTCCCCACATCTCCTCTACAGTTAAAATGGCTTTCATCTTAGTTTTCCAGGCAGAATAATTTGAACCTTTGAGCAGTTGGCTCTCATTGAGATACTTGTTGATCATGGCCATGGTGAAGGTTTCAAATTGATATGACTAAGATGACTTTATCTTGCAGTATACCCTCAAAAGAGTATATGGAAGATTTTAATTTGCTCTATAAGATATTTAATGACACCTGCCTTAACACCCTTAACAAGGGATGAAAAGTTTGAGGAAATTAAGCCAAACAAAATAGAGCAAATTAAAGGGGTAGGTTTTGAAAGACTTCTGATTTTGCTCTCTAGGATATTTAATGGCACCTGCCTTAACACCCTTCAAGAAGGATGGAAAGTTTGAGGAAATTAAGCCAAACAAAGAGAGTGAATCAAGGTGTTTGGATTTTGACCTTTGGTGAGGAGTAAAAAAAATTGACTTTGTTTAACCTGTGCAAGGTGTAGCACGATTGTAGTGAAATTTGGGTTTTGTGAAATGCTTCTTCAATGTTTTATATGATTGTTTAATTGCACACACAAAAAAAACATGATTGTTAGTGCAATAATCAAAACAAGAGAGCAACCCAAATTATTATCACTATAGGTGTCGGATACAACCGAAAATGCACCTAGTATAGTCAATTTTTAAGAAAAGGTGTCGAGTACAATCGAGAATGCACCTTTCTTGCTTTTGAAATATCCCCCCTTTTTCTTTACAATTTTGCAAAAAATAGAATCACAAAAATATGACTTCTATCCCCCCTTAATTTTTACAAAATTGAAAAAATTCGAGCACTCCTTTCAAGACAAGTCGACACACGACCCGCGTTTGAAAGGCTTCCAGACCAGTCGACACATGACTTTGGTTTTTTTTTTCGTCAACAATTTAGCATGAGGAGCAAAAAAAATTGGTTTAAGAGATCTCAATTTTACAACAAAAAAATTGCTATTTTATGTCTTATGTCTCCTTTCTTGAAGGAGAAAACAAAAGCAAAGTTTTTTTTTTTGTTTTGTTGCAAATGAGATGACCTTTATGCTTCCTCAATCATGGCTTTCTGTTTGTTTTGCAATAGAATTGTTGAGATTCTATGTCTTATATCTCCAAAAATGAATGAAGAAAACTATAGAACTTCTGAGGAGTTTATTGCAAAAAAAATGTTGAAGAAGGTTTTAAATTTTGCAAAAAAGAGGTTCCTATGTCTCCTTTGTCTCCAATTGAGAGAAAACACAATTTTGACTATGAAACTTTTAAGGCAAAATGATTTGGTGTTTTGTTTCAAGTTTTCTAAGTTTTATAAAGCAAAAATATTTATTTAAGATCAAATTCCTATAATTTAAGAAAAAAATTGGAAAAAAAAAATCAATTTGGCTAAAAATTGAATTTTTAAAACCAATTTTAACTAAATTATAAAAAAAAAATCAAAAAAAATATTTTATATAGCTAAAAACTTTAGAAAAATGAAAAATTTGATCGAAAAACACCAAAGCTTTTTAAAAAACCTGGTTTTGGAGGCGTCGGGACTCGATCGCGCGCCCTCATGGGTGCTAGGCGGTCGCCTTGGCCAACCAAGCCACCGGCCGGTTTGATACGAAGGTGGCGGGGCTGGTATTTAAGGTGGCCGCGGCCCCTTAATTTGTTCTATGGGATTTATCCCACATGCATCCCGATTTGGGATGCATAAGGCTTTATAAGCCTGAGTCCTCCCCTCAAATGTCGATTGCCTATGGGCAATCGATGTGTCATGCCCACCCTTTTGGATGCCGCCACATCGCGCCAGGGGGTGGGGCCAGTTGTGTCGTCGCGTCGGGTCCCGTCCAGTGGTTGTCCACCATGTGTCCGATCTGAGTCTATCCCACGTGTCCCGATGCGATAGGTCAAATTCAGGGATCGAAGGGCCTCCTACCCTTGCGGATCTCGAGGTTGTCAAGGATCGGAGGGCGCTCCTACCCTCTCGAATCTCGATGTTGGGTCCCATGTGTGTCCAGCTGGGAGGGGGAGGGCGCTCCTGCCCTCTCGGCTCTCCCGAGCGGTGATGAAGCCACGTGGCTCTTGGGCCCACGTGGCTCTGCGGTCCTTGGCTGCGTTAGCGGAAGCCGAGGCTCCAACTGCCTCAGGCTTTGACCGTGGAGCCCGTCGACAGCGAATCGATGTCGACTCTAGGGGCTTGGTCGATCGCGAGGTCGGTCGATCGCCTAGCCCGATCGGGCTTAGGTGGATCGGCTAGCCCTGGTCGATCGCCAAGGATGCCTCGCTACTGGCAGGTCGATCTGACCTGGCCAGGGTGGATCCTACGGGCGCATGCCTAGGCACTGGCAGGTCGAGTTGGCCTGGCCAGTGATGGGCCTGCGGGCGCTCCGGCCATCACCAGTCCTCCGGGCGAGAAAAATAGGGATTGGCTCTGATGCCAATGAAGCAAAATGCATGAAATATTAAGCAAAATAATTATCAATCGAACATTAGAAATTGCATTCAATTTAGAAGCTTAAGTAGGTTACAAAATAGGTTTATTAACCACTTAGCATTAGAAGCGCTAACGGTGATTAATAATAGATTTATTCTAACAACCTAACTAAATATCATAAGATATTTAGTTATTAACCTTAGTTAACTAGAAGGTAATTCATAGAATAGTAAATATCTCCTATGGTAGAAAAGTAGATGTAATAACCTATGTAGTATAATGCAATATACTACCTATTTTACCCTAACATGATTGATGTTCTTGGTCTCAAATCACTGTCCCTAATCAGATGAAGCTTATAATCATTCAAGCTATCACTACTCGAGAAGATTTATTTTAATTTTTTCATAAGTAAATCAAACTTAAATATTTTTAAAGGCATTTAATTTTATTCAACATTTTATTACATTCCAAGTGTGAGTGATATTTTTGGTCTCAAATCACGATCCCTAATCAGACAAAGCTTACAATCACTCAAGCTATCACTACTCAAGAAATGTATTAAAATGAGATATTTTAGAAAAAATAAATCATATTATATATAAATAAAGATCTTCCTTTGTCATCTTGCGTAGATGGGCATTTATTTTTGGTAGATGGGCATTTATTTTTGGAAGTTGGGATTTTAGTTTTCTTGGCATAGATCTTTTCCCTTTTTTAGGAGGCCTAGAGGAATGTGGGAAGAATGTTGGAAGTTTTAGAAAAATAGCGAGAGGTTTTTTGTTTGGAAGAATCTTAGAGGCTTTGTGGGAGAAACATTTGGAGGACTTTCTGAATGCTTGGAGAAAAACCAGGTTGGATTTAATGATAATTTCCTTTCCATTATTTCTCTGTTTTTGTAAAGCTTTAGGAGTAATTCAGTAAATGTTATGTGAATGTTTTCTAAGTTGTAAATGTTTTGGAGGAGTTTCATTTGGCCACCTATAGCAAGACTTAATATTAGGACCTTGAATCCTTTGTTAGATATCTTCTAAGTTAGGCATTGTCTATCTATGACAACTTGTGTCATATGTGCTTTTCATACCATTTTATCCTACGAATTTTACCTTGTTGAAGGAGTTTTTTTCTCAAAAATCAATCCTCCATGTCGTTTGGTAGTAAATCTTATTTTTCTATCACTTGGCCATCTAGCCACACATTGAGCAAGCCTCTCCCTAGTTGCCCATATGACATGGTCCAACAACTATTCAATCATTTATTCCTATTTTGTATCTAAAATTCATTGAAGATATTTTAATTTCTAGTTAAGCTTGTTCTAAGGTTATTAAAAACCCTTAATTTTTTAGCCCGACGTTGCCTCGATGCATGCCATAATTGGTGTGATGTTCGTTTTCAAGCAAGACTTGAACAAGGGAAGGTCAATTCAGGCCTTCCCATTGTTTATTCCACATGTGGAATATGGGGGGCGCATATGCATCCTAAAAGGGTGCACGCCCCCTTATTAGCCCAACCACCACTCAGTGGTCAAGGGAGCCATCGAGTTGGGGTCATCCATATACTAGTTAGAGGTATTATTCCCTTAGCTCATGCTATATGTTAATTGTTGATACCTGTTTAGCACTTGACCCTCTTCTATGTGTAGTTTGCTGACACACGGCTTGGTTTGATGCGATGCTTGGGTGGGAAAACATTGTTTTATATTTCAAACTTTGTAGGAAGAATCTCACGTGTAATATGTGGGGGTGCTTTAGCACCTTAAAGGGGATAAGTCTCCCCTTGTTATTCGACCATGCTCAATGGTCAAGAGCATCATCGAGCAGGGTCACCCATGTGCCAGTTGGAGGCTTTGTCTCTTGATATTTGGTATGTTTTATTTTTGTTGACCCCACCCTGTTTGATCGACCCTGTGGTTGCCACGTGGTATTATTTTGAAGGTTATATTTTGTGCATTGGGTGGCTTCTGCATGGGATCACCAGTCGGTGGGACCTTTTAGGGATGTTGTTCTTTGTCTGTTGATTGGTTTGAAACCATATGGTTCATTTGTTGACTGTTTGATTATGATTAAACCAACCTTTTTGGATTATGGTTAGATAAGCCTTTTGGGATTATTGTCATAACCTTTTTGATTAATTAAAAGAATGGATTATGGGAATTTTTATTAATTGAAAGAAATATTTTTTGATGATAAGAAATGATTATAGGTATCTTTTTTATTATTTGAAAGACAAGTTTGTTATATTATGGAAATGTAATAAAGCTTAAAGATTGAAATATTCTTCTTTATACAAGAGAAGAACTTGTTTTTATAAAGGAACATAGTGGATAATATTAATGGAATTAAACTTATATTTATCTATGAATTATTTAGATTGATAAGTTTATACTTTCAAATGATGAGATTTGAATGTGTAGAGTTTATATTTAAGCTTTGAATTTATGGTTAAGAATAGATAGGTTATCTATTTTAAGAGAAGTATGGGCTTCTCTTGGTATGCTTCTATGAAAACTAAATAGAAGTAAATATTGGATTATTCTATGCTTGTGTTGAAGTTGAATGTAAGATGATAGACTATTTTGAAAAGAGAATTTACTTACATTTAAAACTAGTGGGAAATATATATTAAAAGAAGTATGGGCTTATTTATATTTTAGATTGCATTTTTTGTATTTTGAAATGAATCATACATAGATGCATACATGTGGGTGGAAAGAGTTATCCTGATACCTTACACATATCCAAACTTGCACAAATATTAAGGAGGACAGATTTGGAGAGAGGAATAAATCATTCTTTTAATAGTGAATTCTCATGTTGTACCTCTCTATGAAAAATATGTAATTAGTTAACTTGTAATGAGAGTTTATTATTTCTCGTATTGAATTGTATCCTTGAAAGGAAATAAAACAATGTATGTTTTGGTTCTTATGTTAATTTAAGTCTCTTTCATTATATGTAATAGACTATGGTATAATGTTCCAAATTTATGTTGGATGCAAGGAAAGTCTAAATGTATATTTTGAAAGAGAATTTTAGTTTCTTTTGTATTAATCTTGTATTATTATGATTAATGAAGTCCTTAAGGATGTCGCTATCATTTACATTACATTTTGAATTTATGTGATTTTAGTTCCTCATGAAGAGAGATTGGGTGATCTTTATGAATGGTATAATGAATTTTAGATGATTGGAAAATGACATCTATCAAATGTTTATGCTTATGGATTAGAAGTATCCTACTAAGATGTGAAGTGTTTATACATGCTAGTGATGCTTGAGTTAGAAAGGACTTTATTCATTGGAATATTAGAAAGAGGTAGAGAGAGATAATATAAGGGATTATGGGTTCCTTTTGAAGGAAACTTCAAGTAACCTTGTTTCTCAACTTCTCCTTAATGACCTAAACTTTGGTAGTTGTGGGAAGGCAACAATTAGGTTGTAGTGTCAATTAATGGACTATCACACGAAGTGATAGATGCTTGGGTTGGTTCATCCCTTAGATGAGATGGACAACTAAAACTTTACCTATATAGATGGACTTATGTATGGTAAAGGAAGCATATATGCCACTACACTTAGTACACCCACATAGGTTGACTTATGTATGGTGTAGGGATGGGCATGCCCTTTTGATAGACAAAAAGAGATAAGTTGGCTCATTGCAGATATGATATGGACAACTTAACCATAAGGTATTACATCAATAAATACCTTCATAGAATTACTTATGTCATGTGGGGAGATTTAAATCCCTAATGAGTATTAAAAAAACTCTCTCTCAAGTTGGTTAGTTTTCTTTTGGATTGTTACAATATCCTTGGTATAACAAGGAGTCTTCCACTTACACTATAAGCCTATCCTAGCCTCATGATCCCACAAGACATAGCGATGTTTGATATCCTATCTTCATTTGATAATTTTCTATCAAGAGACTTCACCGCTAATCTCATAGGCTACATTTATATAGATTGGAAACTCATGGTCCTAACAAACTGAGATAATATTAGGATTAATATTCCTCTTACACCACTTTATGGACATCATATCAACCAATTACTTACAACATAACTAAATTCTAGCTAGATATTCACAAATGAAAAGGAAATACTAGAGGTATCCAAGGGTGGATTACCTTATTTTGGAATTGTAGACACCAAAACAGCACCAATCCGATTATGCGACTGCAAACACTGATCGCTTTGACAAACACAGCCCCCAGGGCAGCCCTCAGAGGTCAAACAGTGGTCCTAACCACTTTCATAGCAATTTTGTAAGGTCAAGAGGCAATTTGGCACATTCAGGCACTTTGCTCAGTATTCGTCTCACCCAGGGACGAATTCAAAATGGAATCCGTCTCACCCAGAGACGAATTCTGAATTCGTCTCTGGTAGGGACGAATTCTGAGTTTAACGGGCAAAAAGAAGAATGGCGCCAAGTGGCAGCCAAAGACAGTCAGTTGATGACTCCTGCCTCGCACGCGTGTGTGGGTGGGCAGATAGGCCGTTAGAGGACTGTCACAAGGGCAATTATGAAAGCCCAAGTCATGGAGGACTCCCCTCCCTCATGGGAAGACATGACCGCCACATGGCACCTATGACCAACACATGGCGCTTATGCTTCCCTCTCAAAAGAGACCCCATGGGTCTATAAAAGGTGGGACTTTTCTCACCCAAAGAGGATAGATTGGAGGCGATTTCAAGCAACGAAGTGTTGTCCGATTGATTACCCACTTGCATATTTTTGATTCACCTTCTCACATCCACTAATCTCTTTCGCAAGGGAGGTTATTGGGTGGCTTTTGGAAGCGTGGATCCAACCCAAATCCAACATTTGACCACCTTACACCACCAATTTGTAGACATCCCAATCCTAAGAGGTTTTGGGCCCATCCCTAGTGGATTGGCACCGAAATCAAGTGCCAACGGTGGGAGGCCCACTTGGGCACCCCCGCACTCTCTAAGTTTTATTCTAAAGCATTCTAGATTATTTGTTCATATGGCATCTTATGTTATTCTGTCTGGTTAACTCATAGCTTCAATTTCATAACACTTTGATCAGATTTTATCATGCCTTTTGTCGCTTTGTTGTCCTACTAACTTGCAGGTGGCGATATCGAATTCCCGAGGATAGAGGCCAAATTGGGAGAATCCGACCATCTGGGTCATCCCAAAATGGCCCCAATTACATAACCCCTCTATTTGCAGGTGTTTTGGAGGTCTCGGGAGTCGACATTGGAGCAGCATCACCTCGGCTTTTCCAACACAGCAGAATTCGTCCCACCCAGGGACGAATTGCAGTCAGAATTCGTCCTGCCCAGGGACGAATTCCAGGTGAAGGCAGATTGGCCAACTGTTTTAGTGGCAACGGCCTTCTGGTAATATCTTCTGTCTTCTGTCAAGTTCTTAGGCCATTTGGACTCACTTTACTCTCTTTGTTTTAGACAAATGTTTATATGCATCTTTTGGCGATTTTAGAGAACAGACACTTCTTATTTGCAGCAGGTGCTACTGACATCTTCGTTGTTTCTTTGTTCGTAGGAGGAGCAGCAGAGGTCAAGGACTCATCAACATCAGCGACGACATCGTCTTGGCCCGCCCATCTCAAGTGTGGGCACGCGGAAAGAGGAACCTTAAGTCTTGATTGTAATCAAATTCTTTTAACGCTCCTAGCCCCTGAAAAGGGAGGAGGCATCTTTGTAACAGAGATCAAGAGAGTTTAATGAAAGGGCTGTGTTTTCTCCATTTGCTTGTATCTCATTTCAATGCGTCTCTTTCATTTCATGCATTCTACATTTCTAGGACTTAAGCGTATTTGATTTTGAATGCATCGCAATTAGTGTTTCCTTCGCCCGAAATCTCGTGCTTTCAGTGGCGATCACGGTGGGACCCAGTCCCCTATTTTTAAGATCACAAAAACTGATCAAATTTTTGTGTTTTGTGCTTGACAAGTACATTTTTTTGTTGCAGACTGTTATTCGTCTCTGATTGTGATGAATTCTTTACTGTAATTCATCTGACCCTGAGACGAATTCAAATTCGTCTCTGGCAGGGACGAATTCTGTTCTGAAATTCGTCTCACAGAGGGACGAATTCCTGCCTGTAGATTTTCAGAGCAGAAATTCAGAAGCAACCGGTCCAGGCAGAGAAGAGGTAGGGATTTTTATAATCTCTGTTAAATTTTCTGTTTCTGTTTCTGTTTCTTTGATTGTTTTCATTTTATCCTGCATTGCTTAGGGAAAGTCATTTATGCTTGTTTCATTTTCGTTAAATAAAATGAATCCCACACACATCACGTGGTAAATTAAACCAAGGAGCTGGTCGTAAGACCCCAGCCCTTGAGCAAGACCAACGGTGGGTTCATCACCACCTTGGCTTAGCTTTGCATCCATTTCCCCGATTGTCACCTGTTGTTAGGCGTAAATCCTGACGAAAGCTGACCGAGTGTCGCTGGGGTGATTCCCATGCGTGCGAGGATAAGTCTTCTATGGTAGGTGCCATTAACAGGACAATCCCCCTTCCGTACCGCCTACGTACCACGTACCATCTGCTCTCACGTACCTATAGTCTCCCTCTCGTAAGGGCGGGTATATAGAGAGGTTGGTATATCGGCCTGGTTGGTATATTGAAGGGGCGACCATTTTGGGAGTTATATGAGCCTTCATTATGCATTTAAACGTTCTTCAAAAACATTCAAAAACAAAACAAAACATCAAAATGCACTAAACCAGCTTTAGGACACACCATTAATCCTTAAAAGAGATAATCACGGTTTGTGTATGTGTGTGTTCATTTCTGCTTAGTGTAGACAAAAAGAAAAATCATCATAAACGAGATAAAAATCTGCTTAGATAGTAGAGAAGCACCGCAATGGTGTACACCCGTAGCCAAGCCCAATCAAGGGCAGAAGCTCCGAAAGGTACACAAGAAGCGAGCACAAGTCGCCTTCGCTTTAGTCTTGAGGACTTAGTCATACCCCCATGGCGGTCTGGCCCACAAGAAGGTCCACGTCAGACCACATCAAAAAAGAATTATTGGGATCCCCCTCGGTGGGGTATGCCCATTCAAAACAGCCCCTTTCGGGAAGACGCTTTACATGTAGACCTTGACGTAAATAGAGAATCACCTTTTGAGGTTAGGCATGAGTGGCCACAACGCGATGAAGCGCTAGAGAGGCACACCATCCATTTGGAGGGACAACGTGGATATGGCGTCCCTTCTTTACCTCCCATCAGAACAGAAAGACAAAATCCAGAGCGCAGGGCTCTTCACACAGGGCGAGCTCACTCCGCCCGCCCCTTTCACACCCATGAAAGGGAGTATGAGGAAGATCATCGCATTCCTCGGAGACAACATACAACGTGGGAACCTTGCGCTTCTGCACCAGCTGGATGTCATGATCACCCATTGAGGCCAGAGCCTCGAGTACATGCCACCTACCTCGACAAAGGGAAGCGACCCATTGAAATTTTAGACCATCAAGATCGAGGCAAACACATAGAAAAAACATTCAAGCCTCCTGAGCAAAAGAGGGCGGACCAAATTGACCCGACAGTCGCCACACATGCCGCTCGCCAAGCCCGAATCTCGCAGCTTGAGCAAGGTCACCAGGAGTTAGAGTACTTATGCCGCCTGAACAAAGAGCGCATGCAGCGCGAAGTGGATGAGTTACGCTATAAACTACCTGAGAGGGAGCCAACCCCTCGCACCCAAAGAGCCAAACAATATGAGAGGCATAATCCGTTGGCACAGGACAGGTCACCACGACCTCGTCAAGCTTTGCCTCCGAGACCTTATAGACCCGAGAGGGAAGCTACTCCCCGAAACGATGATAGGTACCCTCAGCGAGGACTCGATCAGGGTCATAGGCTTCGCCCAGAGACTCCTCAAGAATTTTATGAGGAGTATGAACCAGAAATAGAACATGCTGAAACTCCCCATCAAGGCAGGAGGGCTGCCATTCGGCCACCCCTCCATAGGCCTCCAGTCTCCCATAACTTACAACGGGAGCAAACAAGAGAGGAAGAAATAAAATCTTCCGATGCATACAAAGCGCTATTAGAGCGTTTAGAGTCTGTGGAGACAAAAGCTTCTGGGCATCAAAAACCCACATTACGTCAACTCCGCAGTCATCCGGTGCATCCCTCAGTTCCCACACCTCTTTACCCCGAACATTTCAAGTTGCCTCAATTGGCAGTCTTTAAAGGTGAAGAGGACGCACAAGAACATGTTACAAGATTTCTAAGCCAATGCTTCGGCATCCAAGATAATGACGCATTGTTGCTTAGGACATTCATAACCACATTCGCAGGCCCTGCCTCGGATTGGTTCACACAATTACCCAAACACAGCATAAGCAACCTAGATCAATTAGTAGATGCGTTTCTTGAACGCTTTGCCTTCAACACAAGGAAGAAGGCATCACTGAGTGATCTGGCTAGCCTCAAGCAATTTGAGGAAGAAACAATGGCAGCATACGGGAATCGATGGAGAGCTTTGCTTTCTAAGTTACCCTACCGTCCCCCTATGTCTGATCTCACACAGATGTTCGCAAAAAGTTGCTTGAAATCGATCTCTGGGCTATTGCAGCTACAACAATACGCCAACTTAGAAGAAGCTTTGGCGCAAGCCAAAGTTATAGAAGAGATCAAAATAGGCGAAGGCGCAATCGCCAAGCCTAAAAAGAAAGAGTGGAATAAAACCACTAAGACCGGGACAACGCAATCACAACACGCTGCGGTTAACCAAGTTGCGATAAATGTCCCCAAGCCTGTGCAAGAAATGCAGCCCCAAAAGGCTAATTACTAGGCAGTGCCTCCTAGTTATGAAAGAGAAAATACAAGACAGGAGCAGAATCAGCAGCGTCGCCCTAGGCGACAATTCACCCCTTATACGGAGTCTCGGGACTCCCTATTTGACCGCTTGTCAGCGGCAAATTTAGTCACCCTGCCAGAAATCCAAACTATAGACCCTAACGCTCCTAAGCCTAAGGGATACAGAGAGGAATTGTATTGTAGATTCCATAGGCGCAGAGGACACGACTTGAATGGATGCTAGAAATTCAAAGGATTAATCCAAGATTTGATCGACAATAGAACATTGGCCGTGGACAACCCCATAGCACCAAATAATCAACAAATGGGGGTATTCAAGGACCCTTTGCCTGCCCATGAGGCACAGGCAAAACCTCTCCAGATTAATGAGGTGCGATAGAATCTTCCCATGCAAGGATTTGTGGGAATGATTAGCATAGTGACGAGGAATAAAAAGTACCAAGCAGTTGCCCCCGAGGTAGCTACGAGGGAAGTTCCAACAACGTCGCAGCCTCAACAATGCCCTACGCAGTTGCCTCCGCCTAGACCCGAGGTCACGATACGGACCAAACTCACGCAGAGTTTGCGGACCACATCGGCTAGGCTTTCCATCTACGAGCTTATTCAACAGTCAGCACCTCATAGAGAAGCTCTTATGGAAATTTTAAAAGCCATCGAATTACAGCCTCACGAAGCAAATTCTTTCAACAACTTCGTGGGACATGTGAAACAATGTACGGAGCCGGTCATTACCTTCAGAGAAGATGAAGTCAAAACGATATCGAATGACATGGCAGATCCACCCTTGCACGTTATCGCGTGGGTCAATGGGATCCCGTACAAGAGAGTGTTGGTAGATACTGGCTCGTCCAGTAACATCATTACCACTGTAGCACTAAAACATTTGAAGCTGCCAGCCTCTCATATCACAGCCTCCACGTACACACTACGAGCTTTCAACGATGCAATATGCTCGACAATCGGCACAGTTGTTCTGCCTGTCCAGGTAGGACAAAAGACAATACCTACATTGTGCCATGTGTTGGAAGGCGAGATGGCTTACAACATACTGCTAGGGCGGCCTTGGATCAGGGACATGAAGTGTGTCCCTTCGATCGCTCACCAATGCTTAAAGTATGCTTTTGAAGGAGAAATACATGTAGTCCCCATGGACTTAGAACCCTTCAAGTATTGCAATGCGGTACAATTCATGCCTCAATCGACCCTCCCTTCAACGCATTTGGATTTCCAGTTAAATCCATCTAAAAAGGGTCCGATACCGCAGGCACCATTGGTGACAAAATCAACAAAATCCCAGCCAGGTGAGCCTTCATCATCTGCTCCTTCATTATCAATGCCACCTGTCATGGCCAAACAGAAGGACAAGGGAAAACAGATCATGGAAGAGGCTCAGCCCTTAGAAAAGGGGTTGCCCACAATTTCAACGGTATCAACAGAAGAAACACCTCGCACAGCGGAAGCAGAGACTCCTAAAACACCAAACATGGAATGGACTCAGGAAGGACTACCGTTCCCTCCCTCCCAAGCATCAACAATCACTGTTGAAATGGCCAGTACGGGCCTGGGGGAGTATTTAGTGCAGAATGTTGTGGCAACGCCCGCATTAGAATCAATACAGGACATGGGAAGACCTCGCCTTCCCATAGGAACAATTGTTCCTCTAGGTTACCCACCAAACCAGACAAATTTTGTGTATGGGGGCCTTGATCATGGTCTTGAACCATGCAAACAAAAGGAAGCAGACGAAGAGCCTTTTGTTGAAAATATCAACTATCTGTCAAACCCGAAATTCGCTCTAAGATATCTCGACCAATGCAATTGGCATGGATACGGGCTAGGCAGATATGAGCAAGGGATGCGTGTCCTTTGCCAACCAAGATATCAAATGCCATATGATAAGTCGGGAGTAGGGTTCAACCACCCCCTGCCCTTAGACATCTTGGTCAAAAATATGCAAGGCCTAGAAATAGGCAACAAGGGGGGATTGGCACCGGATCTTTATGCCAACCCAAATACAGAATATACATTGGGAGATTACCTCCCATGGTCAACAAACACCCTTGGCAATAGCAGTAATCCCTCTCCTTTGCTAGAGAGAGGTGAAAGTTCGAACATTAATCCTCAAAGAGAACATCAACGGTGTCCGGACATCTTTTTGAAGCTGTTCCCCTTAGAGGTTCCAGTTGAATCAACACAGTGTAAAGAGAATCAGGTCCCCCCACTGAGAGTGGAACAACCGCAATGGGATCAGATTAACTTACTGGAACAAGGAGAACCCTCAATGTCATGAATAGTCGCTGAAGAGAATGAACATTTTTGGATATCCGAAAGTGATTCAGAAGATGAGACTGAGATGATCTATCTCAGACATGCACGACGGAATAATCGCCCTTTAACTCATGAAGATCTGATGGGACAGATGGGCATAAGGTTAGGGCATGAATGGTGGGTAGACCCAGCAAGGTGGGACCAAGTGTTGGATCCATGGCTCCAAATTCAAGATGAGCACCCTCCACCACGAGACCCTATCATGACATCAGTGCCAAGAGAAGACCCCGTCTTCCTACCAACACATAGGGCCGATCCGTTCATACCCGTCCCTACAGAACCAGATCCAGAGCATAGGGAGCATCCAGAATGTTCAAGTTATAACACCCACGGTAATGGAGACCAAACTCATTTCATCCACATGATCTCCATTGACTTGACCGCACCCATTCACAATCCGGCCGATCCAGCAAGGTCATTGCATCTAGACATAGATGCCATCGACTGGGATCGCGTCAATTCACCTTTATCACCATCAGAGTACTGGCCTTTCGGTGAAATGCCTCATTTTACCCCAAGGACAACTCAAGATATTTTTCAGGCTGAAGAGGGACCCGAGGTTCCAAACGCAGATCTAAACTCAGCCAATGATATCCATTTGATCCCAACTCCACATCAGTTGGAGGACGGATCCCACATGTCAGTCGAGGAAATGACTGATGTAGATATCGGCACAGATCCAATGAATCCACAGATTCTCAAGCTGGGGGTAAGTCTTTCCCCCGAAGAGCAAGCCGACTACATTGCCCTTCTTAAAGAGAAGAAGGAGGTTTTTGCATGGTCATACAAGGATATGCCAGGACTAGACCCGCAGCTAGTCACGCACAATTTAACGCTTGATCCGACAATCAAGCCCGTAAAGCAAAAACTACGAAAGATGCACCCAACAGTGGCCTTGATGGTCAAAGACGAATTGCAAAAGTTGTTGGATGCACAGTTTGTCATCTGCGTGGATTATCCGCCATGGCTGTCCAACATGGTTCCCGTCAAGAAGCCCGACGGGAGGATTCGCATATGCACCAATTTTTGAGATCTAAACAAAGCGAGTCCTAAGGATGATTTCCCCTTGCCAAGCATCGACGCGTTGGTAGACGCAACAGCAGGTCACGAAATGCTTTCCCTAATGGATGGTTTCTCAGGATACAATCAAATTCGTATCAATCCTGAAGACCAACTAAAAACGGCGTTCACAACGCCTTGGGGGACATTTTGTTATAAGGTCATGCCTTTTGGCCTTAAAAATGCTGGCGCTACCTACCAACGTGCCATGACATATATCTTCCATGATTACATGCACAAAACTTTGGAAGATTACATGGATGATTTGTTAGCCAAGTCTCTTTTGCGCTCAGATCATCTCGGTGACTTAAGCAAGATTCTCGATCGCCTCATAGAGCATAAGGTCAGACTGAATCCCAAGAAGTGCGTATTTGGCGTCACATCTGGAAAACTCTTGGGTTTTATAGTCTCAAAATGAGGCATCGAGGTGGACCCAAAGAAAGTCAAGGCAATCCTTGAAATGGCTCCCCCAACCACTATCAAGCAGCTCAGAAGTCCGCAAGGAAAGGTCACGTCGATTAAACGCTTCATAGCGCAATTATCTGACAAATGCCGACCCATGAACAAATTATTGCACAAAGGGGTTACATTTCATTGGGATGACGAGTGCCAGTCAGCCTTTGACGAAATCAAACAATACCTGGCTTCGCCACCAGTATTGGCACCACCTAGACCAGGAGTGCCGTTCTACTTATACATCTCAGCTATCGAGGTGGCACTGGGCGCCATGCTAGCCCGAAGAATGAACTTCACAAGGAACAGGCTACTTATTATCTTAGCCGCACCCTGGTCAGTTACGAACTTAACTATGCATACGTTGAGAAACTCTGCTTGGCAGTGGTGTTTGCTACCAAAAAGCTACGCCACTACATGCTGAGCAACACTACGTATGTTGTGTCTAAGGAGAATCCATTGCGATACATGATGAGTCGTACTTATCATAGTAGTCGCATGGCGAAATGGATCATGTTGTTGACGGAATTTGACATAGAGTTTATTGGACAAAAATCTATCAAAGGACAAGTCATAGCCGATCAACTAGCAGAGGCTCCTCTTGAAGACGATCAGCCTCTGGTCATAGAACTACCCGATGATGAGGTCTTCCATGTCTCAGAATCGCCAGATTCTGATGAGCCTGAGTCACAGGCCGACATAACCCTATTCTTCGATGGTTCTAAATGTGAGCAAGGTGGTGGCACGGGAATTGTATTCTTCACACCGCAGGGTGCTCCAATGCCCCTGTCATTTAAATTAAACTTCTAGTGCACCAACAATAACGTAGAATATGAAGCCTTGCTCCTAGGTCTTCAGACAACAATCGCCATGAACATCAAACGACTGAACATCTTTGGTGATTCGTTGTTAATAGTCAATCAAGTCAAAGGGGTATATCAATGCAAATGCCCAGCTTCGAAGGCCTATAAAGCCCTTGTGGACAAATTCCTGGCAAAACTTGAGTGGTATGACATCGAGGCACTCCCTCGATCATCGAATCATTTTGCGGACACAATGGCCTCCTTGGGGTCACTAATCCCGCAAGACCTTTCCGGTGATATGACAACCATTCAAGTCAAAACCTTATCGCAATCCACGATGGAGCGTGCAAGCCCAGACTTGACGCCAGGAATCCACATGATCCAGATTGAACCATCCTCGGATAAGTTCTTTCGAATCCGAGATCGTCTGAAACGTGCCAACTGGGGGTCCTTGTTTTCCCCCACTCCCACTAATAGCAACACAACGCTATTCTTACAAGTTCTATCCCATTCAGCATTTGTTAGGGAAGAACTTCAAAAGGGATTGGCTGTCCATACTGTCGAGGTTTCCAATCAACAGGACTGGTATTTACACATTAGAGACTACCTCAAGTTAGGTAATCTTCCCTTTGGATTGACGCACGCCGCAAAACGAACATTCAAGCAGAAAGCGGCTAAGTATGTCTTGATAGGAGACATTTTGTATCGTCGTAGCTATGAAGGAATTCTTCTTCGTTGCTTGGACCAGCAAGAGTCCACTTGGGCAGTCGCCCAAGCGCACGATGGTACATGTGGTGGCCACTTTAGTGGTATGGCCATTGCAAAGCGCATTCTTCGCATGGGATATTATTGGCCATATTTAGAGCGAGATTGTTGCGCATATGTCAAGAAGTGCGTGAAGTGTCAACATCATGCCAATTTGATGCACGTACCTTCCCAGGCCTTGCAGGCAGTCCAGTCTGCTTGGCCATTTTTGCAATGGGGCTTCGATCTAATTGGAAAGATCTCCCCTGCATCGTCAGGCCGTCACACGTTTATCATAACGGCCACAGAGTATTTTACCAAATGGGTGGAAGCAATTCCGCTAACCTCTACGACAGGACCCCGCATTGTGGAGTTCATCTTGCATAACATCATATGTCATTTTGGTATTCCATCCAAAATAATCTCGGATAATGGGCCATCATTCAAGAACAAAGACGTGCGTGCTTTGACCACAAAGTACAAAATTCAGCACAGTTTTTTGACACCCTATTATCCACAGGCAAATGGGCAAGCAGAGGCGTCAAACAAAATGCTAGTTGCCATCCTCAAAAATACGGTCGCAGACAGTCATAAGGATTGGCACATCCAAATCCCACTTGCCCTTTGGGCTTATCGCACTAGCATTCGGACGCCAACTGGGGCAACTCCGTTTTCGCTCGTGTATGGCTCAGAGGCAGTAATGCCTCTCGAGTTGGAAATTCCTTCCCTCCGCATATCAATGCAGGAGTTCATCGATGATGACACTACGCGGCAGGCCCGATTAGACCAACTTACGTTGCTTGACGAACGACGCGTTAATGCTCTCGAGCACTTACGTATCTATCAAGAGCGGCTTAAGAAAGCTTACAACATGAAAGTTCACCTAAGGGACTTTCGGGTTGGTGATTTGGTTTTGAAGGAAAACCAACAGAACTCTAATTTGCCGTCCCACCTAAGGGACAAGTTTGCGGCAAATTGGTTAGGTCCATATGTCATTGATAGCAAAATAGGACCCGGGACGTACCGGCTAGCTTCTCTTGACGGTATCAAGGAAACAGAACCCTTGAATATCAGTCATTTACGACCATTTCATATCTAAGAGAGCCCTATCCCAAAAGCTCCAAGGATTATCGCAATCACTTGGTCACCCAAAAAGCTCCAAGGATTATCGCAATCACTTGGTCACCCAAAAAGCTCCAAGGATTATCGCAATCACTTGGTCACCCAAAAAAGCTCCAAGGATTATCGCAATCACTTGGTCACCCAAAAAGCTCCAAGGATTATCGCAATCACTTGGTCACCCAAAAAAGCTCCAAGGATTATCGCAATCACTTGGTCACCCAAAAAAGCTCCAAGGATTATCGCAATCACTTGGTCACCCAAAAAGCTCCAAGGATTATCGCAATCACTTGGTCACCCAAAAAGCTCCAAGGATTATCGCAATCACTTGGTCACCCAAAAACTCCAAGGATTATCGCAATCACTTGGTCACCAAAAAGCTCCAAGGATTATAAAAATCACTTGGTCAAACCAAAAGCTCCAAGGATTATCTCTAAAATCACTTGGTCAAACCCAAAAAGCTCCAAGGATTATCGCAATCACTTGGTCACCCAAAAAGCTCCAAGGATTATCGCAATCACTTGGTCACCCAAAAGCTCAAGGATAATAAAAAGCCCCAAGGATTATCGCAATCACTTGGTCACCCAAAAAAGCTCCAAGGATCCCTAAAATCGCTTGGTCAAACCCAAAAGCCCCAAGGATTATCGCAATCGCTTGGTCATCCAAAAATGCTCCAAGGATTATCGCAATCGCTTGGTCAAAAATCAAGAAAATTCAACAACAAAAACAACAAAAATCATCAAAAACAACAAAAATTTGCAAATCATTTCTAGGCATGCTAAAATTCATCAATCGAGAATTTTTCTCGCATCTCATCTTCATATGCAAAAAAAAAAACAATCCATCAAAAATACAAAAATACACAGATGCATAAAAGCATTGCATCCATACATTGAATACTTGTGGTCATATAGGTCAAAGGCACCATAGGCTGTAATTGCTCTGCTAATCCATCTTGTTCCACACTGTTCCATTTCACAAAAACAACAACAACACCATACATTGCTTTTTACCACACTAGAGTCAGTGGTCTTTTAATGTATCAAGAGTTTTTCGTGATTCAGTCATCATTTTGCTCTTAAGCCATGTAATGTATCAAGTCAAACAGATTTTACGAAGGTAGAGTCATACTTGAAATACGCCTTGTTACGTAACATCCCATCACAAGCTAAAACAATAAAACAATTCCAGAGTTGTGTGAACGAAAGATGAAACTTGCACAGTAATCCAGGTCACCACAAGCGAAACGGTTATCTTGCTCATCCCCCTGTGCGAATGACCCCAAGAATGCTGAGAGTTGGCAAAAGGACAAGCATCCTCCCTACCCAATTCCCTAAGAATCCCTAAGTTCTCAATAGTTGCAAAACATCAAAAATTTGCAAAACGTCAAAACTCCAAAATTTGACATCCTACAGTGCACACATCAAACGGCACAAACGATAGTGATTTTCATCACTCCATATCCCCAATCCCTTGCTCAAAAGAAAAATAAATCAAAATAAACAGTGATCTTATCACTACAAACGAGCAAGTATCCCAATATAATTGAAGAAAAGAAGGGAGTTGAACTTGAATCCCTGGAACTCTCAGCATTCTAATAGGTCATAAGGCAAGCTTCAGTACCGATTTGGTTGATAGCCTATCGGTAACTAGCAGTAAACCTCTCGCATGACGATATATCTATCACATTAACTTGCGTACAGATCAATGTTTGCATGTGGATGAGCTAGCTTATGGCATCCTGGATAACACCGCAGATTAATCTAACTGAATACAACAAAGGAGTTCATGGAGCTAATTAGGTGATCCTCGGACAGGTTCGGTTGAAAGCCCATCCGCACTGGCGGTATCCTGACAAATACCACATAAATGAACTCAATTGCACACACAGGGATGTGAAATAGCTTGGTCAAAAACAAGTCCGATTCATACCTTGTTCAAAAGTCTTGTAAGATAGAGTACAGTCGTGGCTAGTGAGTTAAAACCGTCTGAGTCTCAGAAAAAACTTAGCTACATTTCTAAACCAACTGCGCTGCTTTTCATCCTTACAATACCATCAAAAAATACAAAAAGAGAAAAACCACATGAATACATACAGAGTCATACATCATAGCAATCGCCTAAAAATGAAATAAAGAGCGTCTTAAACAGTCTATGGTGTCATAACCAACCATCACAAAAGTCCATTCATCCATTTTTGCATATCACATAAAAAATCAAAAACATTTGCATTCATCATAACATAAGCATTAATCAAAATAAATAAACACGCATTCATCCATAGTCATTAAGCCATCATGAATAAACATCAGATCATCAAATGTACATAACCAAAATAAAACCGGTATATATATATATATATATATATATCGTCAAAAAAATGCCCGCAGGCTACAAAACTGGTCCTCACACCCCGCAATCATATAACAAAACCCACCCTAAGGCGTCGACCACCATGATCACGAAGGATCGGTGCGACGGGAACTACCCCCCGTGGTGTGGGTCCTATGGGACCCTGTAGGGCGGCTACTACTAGCCCCCGCATCACGCCTGCTACCGCCTCCCTCATCCAATCGCCTGCGACGAGATGATGCTGACTGCTCAGTCGCACTATCCCTCGTCCGACGTGAAGATCCACTGCCCGAGGGCTCAGGTAGCCGCCCACCAAGGCGGATGACCTCCCTCTCCAAGTCTAACCGATGCCGAAACCACTCTGCCTCCCACCGATGGTAGTAGGATACTGCATCATCACGCTGTGCCAAAACCCTATCACGCTCTACTAGCTGAGCCCGCAGGAGATCCCTCTCCCGCAGCGCGTCCCCCAGCTCCAGATCTCGAATCCGTAGTAGCTCTGTCGATCGTGCATTCTCAGCACGTATCCCGGACTCCATCTCCTCTGTATCCGCCTGAAGAACAGGACCCTCTGAAATAGCAGCCTGCTTCGGCTCCCACTGCTCCTCCATGTCCTGCATGTCTGGCTGATCCGCAGCTCCCACCGCTACATCCTCATCCCCCACCTCAACCATGTCGGCATCATCCAATGGAACTCCCCAATCATCCCCTACTGCCTCAGCACCATCCACTACCACCTCCGTGCCTCCTAGTGGCCCCTCTCCTCTCCATCACCGCAGCACCCACCACGAGTCATACTCAGTGGTAGTCCCGACGTCATCCACGTCCGGGACGTCAATCACCGCATCTGACTCCTCGCCCAGTGGCGCGATGACAGGACGATCTAGAGCCCTCTCATCTCCCCGACGTCGATAGACCACGGGCTCACCAGGAAACCCCTGGCGCACCCCAAACTGTCGTGTCACCCGGCTATATGAGAAAAACTCATGCTCGGTCCCATGCCGCCCAATCAACCACCGCTCCCTGCGTACCCGTCGGAGCCACTCCCCAGCCTTCGGCCAGGCTGGACAGTCCCGATAAGGGCGCCAAACCACCTCCCCTGGAGTGAGCCGAGAGAAGGCATCAGTATAGTGCTCTACGGCACCTGCCCATCGCCGACTCTGCCCCTGCTCCGTAGACCGCCGCCACAGAGATGCATAGCCTATCTCCTCATCATCCATCGTAGCCCGAGTCGTCCATGGTAACCCGATCGGCCTCTCAACTGCTATGTGCTGCCAACCCCAACACTGCAATAGATAACTACAGCTGACCCCCTTTCGCTATCGACAGCGGACCCCATACAGCTCCCCGTAAAGCTATGCCAACAATGTCTGTCCCCATCTCAAAATCAGCGGTGCCTCTATCGGGCACTCTACCAACTGCCACACCAAATCCAGCAGGTTCCACGGGAACCTCGCGCCTGACGAATCAGGTAGTAGCATGTTAGAAATAAGGCCCATCAAGAATGCGTGCCTCACTCCTAACACCCCCTCTCCCCCACCATCCAACCAAAATCCCCCACCTGGCAGTCCACCTCGATTGTCTCCACAGGGTTCGCTACACCCAGCCGCTCCCCATGCCCGAAGCATCTCGTCAGTATAGCAGTCCGTTGATCAAACGGTGACGTCCTAATAGGCAGTCCATCTATCGGAATCCGAAGCAACCGATAGACATCCTCCAGAGTCACAGTCATCTCCCCTGTCGGGAGATGGAAGGTGTTGGTCCACGGATCCCAAAGTTTGATCAGGGCCATCAGATAGGCCTGATCCGGGACAACAGGCTCCAGTCGAGCCACCTGCTTGAGCCCAAGGGCATCAAGCCATTCCCAGTCATCATCAGTCAGTGCCCCTCGTGCCTCAGTAAAAGCAGCAGGTACACGGTACCGGCTCCTAACAACCTGCAAAAGAAAACATGTCAACAAAAAAAAAAAAAAAGCATGGAAAAGAACTGTACAGCAAAAACAGCGCAAAAATTCAAATAAAAATCAAATTTTCAGTTCTAGAAAAAAAAAATTAGGTTTCTAATCTTAACTGATTAATTCAAAAACAGCATAAAAAAATTCAAAAACACAAAAAAATACGTCTTAGGGTTTTACGTTCCGTTAACCTAAGGTTTAGTCGTAAATAAAAATCTTTACCTAGGTTTTACGTTACGTTTAATTGTACACTAAGTCTTAGTTGTCTTCAATGCAGTTTAAAGGTTTAAGTTTTAAAATTTTTGAAAAACATCATCACAAAAATAATTAAATAAAAAACTTGCAATCTTAAACAAAAATAAACTCTAGGGAGCACTTACGGGTTTCGCTTCGGCTCCGCCGCTCGAACCAGTTTGTCCACTCATAATGGCAGGGAAAATTTCAGCAGCGCTTCGCTTCGCAGATTTACCTCCTCCTCCCAGAGCTCCAAAATCGCAAGAAAAATTTGACACAAATGAGCCCAAATTCAAGTTTTGGCCCTTAAATAGGCCTTTTGAGCTGGAATTCATCCTTGACTGGGACGAGCGCTCTGGTTAGCGCTCGTCCCACCCAGGGACGAATTCTACAGATAGAATTCGTCCCACCCTGGGACGAATTCAGGCCAGAACTTCAAAAACATCAAAAAATGATCAAAAATGCACTAAAAACAGACATTAAATTTGCCCGATAGGAGTGCTGCTGCACCTGACATCCAGGGCATACAAAATAGACATTGGAGTCACAAATTATCATTATCCTACTCCCTAAGAAGGCTACCATAGCCGGACCGCTCCACGGGAAGACGGATTTCCGATAATTTAATCCCCAAATGGTGTCACAAAAAAAAACAAAAACAATAAAAAATGCAACACAAACAAACAACAATAAGCATTGCCGGACACAAGTGCTCTTGCACTTAACATCTGGGCAAAGAAATTCGATGTCGGGGTCAAATTCTCACTCTCCTACTTCCCCAAGAAGGCTACCATAGCCGGACCGCTCCACGGGAAGATGGGTTTTCGATGATTTCACCCCATTACGGCATCGCCAAAAGGGTTAACACCCACCAAAAATAGGTCCAAATGTTGGAAAAATTGCAAATGCTTAAACGTAAACCCTCTAAAGGCCCCCTTGCACAAGTCATCTTGGGTCAAGCGACTCGTCGCTTTTCTCACGAAGGTCATTCCCTCATCGATTCGTCGCTTGAGGGGGTAGTCACACTTAGTCACCTATCAACAATCACACACCCAATTAAGGAAAACGACATGCATTCAAAGAATCATTGACAAAGACAATTACGCTCCTGCTTGGGGCAGTAAACAAGCAACAATCAAATTGATCAAACGCTTGGCATTCGTGAATCATGAACACAAGGTTCCCCTGAGGACAAAAGGTTGCGCCCTTTGCCTAATCATGACTGATCAATGTCCAAGCTCAAGTCACACCTCACCAAAATAGGTTAATACTTGAAATCAAACTCCTTAGCTCGTCAGAAGCAAGGATTCAAGAATGCATGCCCTTTCCATGCTTGGGGCATCAAAAGTTGGTTAGGTTACCAAGAAACCCTAATCATTAGTGCTTTGGTTATCTATTTTTGCTCGACGCTGCGCTATGCACAACGCATCCCAAAAAGGGGCATCTGTAGACACCAAAACAGCACCAATCCGATTATGCGACTGCAAACACTGATCGCTTTGACAAACACAGCCCCCAGGGCAGCCCTCAGAGGTCAAACAAGTGGTCCTAACCACTTTCATAGCAATTTTGTAAGGTCAAGAGGCAATTTGGCACATTCAGGCACTTTGCTCAGTATTCGTCTCACCCAGGGACGAATTCAAAATGGAATCCGTCTCACCCAGAGACGAATTCTGAATTCGTCTCTGGTAGGGACGAATTCTGAGTTTAACGGGCAAAAAGAAGAATGGCGCCAAGTGGCAGCCAAAGACAGTCGATTGATGACTCTTGCCTCGCACGCGTGTGTGGGTGGGCAGATAGGCCGTTAGAGGACTGTCACAAGGGCGGTTATGAAAGCCCAAGTCATGGAGGACTCCCCTCCCTCATGGGAAGACATGACCGCCACATGGCACCTATGACCAACACATGGCGCTTATGCTTCCCTCTCAAAAGAGACCCCATGGGTCTATAAAAGGTGGGACTTTTCTCACCCAAAAGAGGACAGATTGGAGGCGATTTCAAGCAACGAAGTGTTGTAGATTAAAAATACACGCCAAACAGAAAGATAAAACCACAAGAATGGAATACAGGAAAGTTGCACAAAACAGACGATTTATATTAATCGATGGAGTTTAAAAACTCCTTTTTGAATACAACTGGGCCTGTAACCCTTTTTGTGATACAAAAATTACAAGTTATGCTAGGGTTCTCCGAAACCCTAGCTGGCACGAACGGTGGCGCTTTCGAAGATCGTATCTTCAATCCCAACAGAGTGAGTGGGCTTTGTCGTATCCCTTGCTTGGACCACTCCAGCTTAATCAGCTGCCATCAATAAACTGGATCTGTCATCAAAAACCTGCACACATTAACACTATCAAGGAGTTAGAAATTAATGAGAGGGCTCCACTGCGTGAGCCCTCAGAAACAATCTAAAACCTTATAAAAATGGAATGCAAGAAATCAATAACAGATTAATACATAAAATATGGCTACTTGCTTTAAATTAATTTATACCTATTCTCTGTTAACGCAGCTAGACCAGGCAACACCTGGAAGTAATGTTGTTGTCAAAATAGGTTGTGGAAGGCGCCCTAGTGCACTCGCAGAACGCCCGCGTGCTTCTGGATCTGGATTACAGACGTCAGTCTGAGTCTGAGGCTGAAGGTAAACACTCGTGGGCACTTGTTAAACGCCCGTGGGCACTTGGTAAATGCCCGTGGGCACTTGCGACAGGAATGGGAGATTCTGCAGAGTGCTGCAGAAGGAATGGCGGCGAAAGCGGCGACAAAAATGATGATAGATGCGGTGAAAGGGTAGCGAAAGAGAGGAGATAACGGTAGAAGAATTAGAATCAGAGATAGAAGTAGCAAAAGACCTAGGCGAAGAAGATAGATAGCAGACATAGGGTTTGAGCCATCAAAGTGACTCGATTTATAATCCACTCTTAGGGCACACTTTAGGGTTTTAACGACACTTTGAACGTGTGGCTAAGATTAAAGCGGATCCAAGGGTAGAGAATAAATCTTGGTTGTGGAATGGATTAAGATGGATGGACGGATGAGATTAAATGAAGGATGGACAACTCAGATTAAATCACTTAAACTATTATTTAAATATATATATTAAAATATTAAAATATATATATATATATATATATATATATATATATATATATATATATATATATATATATATATATATATATATATATAAATATTAATTTAAATAAATTTGGGGATGAAAAATGGCGGGAAAGGTGAAATTGGGCCAAATAATGGCGGGAAAGTGTGAATTTGGGCCAAATAATGGCGGGAAGGTGGATGACCGACATGTGGCTGACAGGAAGGTATAGATGACTTGCAAGTGGCTGGATTTTGGTGTCTACAGATGCCCCTTTTTGAGCTGCTTTGTGTGAAGACACAATGCAGCACAAAAACTTAGGACACCTGAAAAGCTGGATCAGATGCAACTCTCTCTCAAGACTAAAGCACAACTTTGAAGACCAAAGAATAAAAGAATGTTTAAAATTTATTAGCTTACCCCCTCAATTGGCGAGCGAGAATGGTTCTCACAAGCCAATTGGAAGAAATTCGAAAGAAAATGAACCGTTTTTGCCCCAACGGTGAAAAAGGGGTTGGTGTATGAACCATCTGTTTATGTCCCAAAGAAAAGGGGTTGGTGTACAAACCAGAAAATAATATGATTGAAGACGATATGAGTGATGTGAAAGATGAACCGTTTTCTGCCCCAACGGTTATAAAGGGATTTTCACCAAATTTTAAATTCCATGATCATGTAAGATGAATTCTAATATTAGGAAAGTTAAAAATTGATAACGGATGCCCCAACTCCTGTGGGTGAATCCATACTGTTGATGAAATTGCCTTGTTGGTGCCATTGATATGCGAGAGATGCAATATGAAAGAGTCCGAACTTCAGAGATGCTCCTAGTGACTGTATGGATAATTCCTCGGGTCGGAACCAATCAACCTAGGTAGCCTTAATCTCTAGCAAGACTCAAAATAATGATGATATTGAAGATTTGTCCACGTTTAAGGCCCCATGAACTAGGCCATCAATGACTATGAGGTCACTTAAAAAGTAGGATACCCAGAATTGATTTCCAATTTTCAAACGGTGAAATAATTGATGATGATAAATGGTAAGTGTCCTTATGGTGGTTTAATCCTCTTACCGAATTGCATGGATGCAAATTGCTATAATTGCCAAGGTGATAGAATATACCACTAGATACGAGGTTTACTTTAATTTAATTTGGCAAAAATATGCATGATGAAAGAAGAATGGATGAAATTGACGATAGATCAGAAGAATTGATGAATGTGGTTAATTTTGTGAAGGTTTTGAACATTTTTAACCCAATTTGTAAATCAATGATGAATGATGCGCTTTTTGAGCAAAATGAAAAAATTTGTTTCCAAAACTGTTGTATCCTTCACAAAATGTTTTATTATGATAAGAAGAATGGATGGATGCAATTTGATGAAATTTGGAGGAGGTAAGCTTCAATTTTGTAAGTTTTGTTGTTTTATTCCATACTGACATCAAACGCCGGTATGCATTTGGAGGTGGCAGAAATTTCCGTCGGTGTTTGAATGCATCATGAAATGCCCCACTACGTCTGAATGTGCCATGAAATGCCCCACTGCGTTTCAGGGCGCCAAAACCAGCTATTTAAACAGTTTCAGCGAGAATTTCGCTCATTTGTGCGTTCAAGCTTGAGAGAAGTGCGTCTGAGGGAGTGAAATGAAGTGAAGTGAAGTGAAAGGTTGTGTAGGAGAGTGAAGCACGTGGGAGCTATGGCGGAGATGGGAGTGGACGCGCCAGTGTAGTCAGCTGAGGTATTTGTTTATTTAAGCAAGTGCTTTTATTTGTTTTTTTTTTTTTTTTTTTTTTTTTTCGCTTTTTTTTTTTTTTTTGAAACAAACTTGTAACCAATTTTTGTTTTGTTGTTTTGCAGCTTAGGGTGTTAGAGGCATGACACCAATTCTCCCCTATCATTCTGGGGATGAGGAGTTCATTGTCCCAAGAATACTGGGAGACATTGGAAGCAGTAGGGCTAGCGGAGGTAGCCCGGTTGGAGGTAGTTCGGGCAGATGAGGGGTACCTCTCGGCTTTGGCCGAGAGGTGGGATCCAGATCGGGGGACGTTTTAGCTCCCAACTGGAGAGATGACGGTGATGCTTGAGGATGTATATCGCATCCTCAAGGTGCCCATAGAGGGGGTGCGGGTGGAGGTTGGACGAGATAGGGCCACGGAGATGGCCAAGTTGTTTGGGGATGACTGGAGGGAGATCCGGACGAAAAGCGGGGGGATTCCTTACTTGGCCATGTATACGGCCAAGGAGTTGGTAACGGTGGAGGCTCTGATGATGTTCGTATTGGCCAACATTACGGCCCCAAACAGCATCGGGTGCAGGTTTCCATGGAACCTGATGGGTGTAGTGAGCGAGATGCTCACTAATAGGGTAGTGTATGCCTGGGCGCCCGTTTTATTGGTGCAGGTGTACCAGGAGTTGTATGAGGTTCAAAGACAGGGGCCGGAAGGGCCTAGGCTGTAGTTTGGTTCTCCAGTGTTGGGGCTGGGAGCACTTCAGAGTGGCTCGACCGGAGGGGTTGCCATGTGCTTACTAGGACATGAGCCAAGCTTATGGTAGGAGATGGCTAGTGGCGGAGGAGAGACAGCCGAGCCACCCCGTGAGATCGGGGCAATGGTATAGGAGTTTATGGGCAGACTTGATAGATGCCCAAGTCATTTGGAGGCCCTGGCGGGAGGCACGGTGGATCGGTGATGGAGAGCATCTAATACGGGTGCGACAGGCTAGATGGGTAGTGGGTCGAGGCCACAACGAGGCAGAGTATATACAGATGTCTCGAGTGCTCCGCCAGGTCAGATTGAGACAGGATGTCCCCGGTGAGCCAGTGCGCTATCAGAGGCACAGATCAGAGGGGGATTTGTCATGTACCGAGCCATGGAGAGAGGTGATAGAGGACGATGAGGACATGGAGATCCCTGACGTGGACGATGTCGGGGTAACAGCTGAGTATGTAGCATGGATGGCCGCAGAGCCAAGGTGGGAGCCACCATTAGTGGCTGTTGCAGCTGGAGAGGACGAGGGAACCACGGAGGTTCCCAAGCGCAGGGAGGGTCCCCGCCTTCGAGCTGACAGTCAAAGGCAAAAGGGGAAGATGGTGTGGCAGGCACCGGGGAGCGAAGATGACAAGGATGATGATGGCGAGGGCCTAGGAGAGGCCACTGGAGAGACTAGAGAGGTACCCCCTAGCGGGCACGAGGATGATCTGGCGCAGCTACAACAGCAGATAGTAGAGCGTGATGCTATGCTAGCGGTCCGAGATGAGAGGATAGCTCGGCTGGAGCAACAGGTTGCAGAGCGGGATGCCCTGATAGCTGTTCAGGAGGGGAGGATGGCCCAGATGCAGGCGGACTTGGATGGAGCGACTAGGGTGCCCCAGGATGACAGGGTGACGTGACTCCAGGCAGAGCTAGCGGAGCGAGAGCGACGACACGGGATAGACATATCTAGACTTAGATCTAGGACTCGTTATATTGAGGAGGACACATTGTTTAGGCATCACATTGTGTTGCCTAATCCTCCATCCTCCTCTGTCTCTAGGCATAGTGAGTCTAGGCACACCACTAGGTCTAGGGATCCTACTAGGTCACAGGGGTCCTCTTTTGATGGTTAGCTTAGTGCTTAGATGCACTCTTTATGAGCCTTGGTGCTCTATTGTATTTTGTAGCCTGTTGGCATTCATTGTACAGTTTGACTTTTATACACATATATACATGGCTTTTATTTTTAGTGTTTTACTTTCTTTTGTGTGAATGCCTATGTTTTTGTGATGCATGTTTTTATATGTTTTAATGCATATGTGATGGAATGGAATGCAAAGTTTATAGATGATTAATGCGAGACTAAGTAAATAAAATATGCACTAAGAAGAACTCATACTTTTAGATAGTTAGATTTAGCCAACTGTTATCATAATTGTTTAATCAGGGGCACCGAACTTGGTGGCTTGTGAATGGATGACGTATGGAATGACATGAATATGGAAGAAGATATGGAGGTTGATATGGAAGAAAATATGGAGGAAGACTATTTTACAAAGACTCAAACATGCTAGTGGTATCAAACAAACTTACTAATACTTCCTAATTCAACTAGGACCAAATGTGTGTGCATGTGAGTTCATTAACCAAATCAGAAGCATGGTAGTGACTCTAGGCAATCAAAAACATGTGTGTGCAAGTGTGTTCATTAACCTCATCTTGCACAAATTAGGTAACCTCTGTTATGGAGAAGACCCCGAAGCTAGTTTGTCCGTATGAGCATTCAGAGGTCTCTCTTTGAGGAGAGACATGTCGCCACGCAATGAGTATACTCCACTGCCAGTCAAGCGTCTATAGCCCCGGTGAAGGTTAACTCCATAGTCCATGTTGTTTTTGACCTTTGTAAGCCTTGGGGATGACTACCTATCCGTCTGACTAGACAAGTAGTATGATCCTTACAACTTATTTGGGATCAGTGGTGTGTGAAAAAAATATTCATTTCCTTAGAGCTTTGGGGAATCGGATTCTCAACCGAAGTATGATGAGAATTTTACCCTATCCTTACTACTCTATTTATATTTATATTTTGTGGTTGCTTGTGATAGTGGTAAGAACCACTATTTTATGGACTATGTTTGCATGATAGGACAAACGAGGATTACCCTGTTCACTTCGAGGCACAACCCAAGGATGGTGTTATCTCTATTTGACACAAGATGTTTTTAAGATGTGAAAATGTGATAGGTTCAAGACCGCTTTTGAAATCATTTCCCAATACTCAAGATTTTATTTAGTGTAATTTGTGATATGGCCCTAGAGAATTTTGACATGCATTTCGAAGTTTGCTTAAAACACTAGGAATGGCTGAGTGACTAAAAACATTTTGGCAATGTAAATATGTGCAAATGGAAAATGGGTGTACGAATGACAATTCGGTTTGATGGATTTTATGAAGGTGCCCCTGATTAAGGCAACATGACTTTTGCTTGACCAAATTTTATATCCAAAAGATAGAATTGTCTCTAACATGATATGCAACTATGGCTGAAAATGAAATGTTATGGTTTTCAATGAGATGTATGCACATGAAATGTTATGGTTTTCAATGAGATGTATGCACATGAAATGCAATGTTTTTGAATGAGATGTATGCAACTAACAATGACATGCAAATTCTTTTTATTTTATTTGTTTTTTTTTTTTTTTTTTACAAGCCATGTATATATGTACATATAAAATTCAAACTATGCATAAAATGCCCTCAAGTGTATAACATTAAGTGGTTCGGGTTCTTCCTCTCCCTCTAAACTAGCAAGTCTATAAGTTCCATTACCCACTCTTTCAGTGACCATATATGGACCTAACCAATTAGCCACGAATTTATCTCGAAGATGCAGCAATGCATTGGTGTTTTGTTGATTTTCTTTAAGGACAAGATCCCCTACTTGAAATTCTCTTAGATGAACTTTGGCATTGTAAGCACGTTTCAATCGGTCTTGATAAACTCGCAAATGCTCTAAAGCATTGATTCATTTTTCATCTATGAGTGTGAGTTGATCAAGACGTGCTTGTCTAGCAGTATCATCATTGATAAATTCTTGCAAAGAAATTCGCAAGGAAGGGATCTCGAGCTCAAGAGGCATCATTGGTTCAGCTCCATAGACCAAAGTTCAGGCCCCTACCTCAATGGGCAAGATAACTGTGCCAACCGTGGAAGATAAAGCATCATTGAATGCTTTAAGGGTAAAAGTCGACTTGGTGATAAGGGATGGCGACAGCTTTAGATGACTCAATGCCGATGTTGTAATGATATTGATTGAGGAACCGATGTCAATTAAAACTCTCTTGAATGGCTTGTTATCGATCTTGGCCATGATATGCAGTGGAGGATCTATACTTTCTGTTGACATAGGTTTGATTTCAAAATCATAGAAAGTGATGGAGGGCTCCATGCATGTTTGAATACTCCCCACAAAGTTGTTGAAGGCATTAGTATCTTGAGTTTGAAGCTCAATTGATTTTAAAATTTCCATTAATGCCTCTCTATGCGGAGGAGATTGTTGAATGAGGTCATAGATCGATAACTTGGCAGAAGCCATTTTTAAACTGGTAGTTAACCGGCTACTCAATGACATGATGGGTCGTTGGCGTTGAGTAGAATGATTTAGCGATTGTTGAGAAGTACTAGCACGTCGTTGGGTCATCGTTACTCGAGGTGGACTGGGGGTTTGTACAGTGGTCGTGGTTCGACCTGATTTGGTTGGTTCGCCCTTTGATCCCGGGTTACTACGTTAATAGTACCCACAAAACCTTGGTATTGTTGTACATGGTTGACTTGATTAGGAGGAGTTACTTGAGTTACTCCCCCTGAAGTTGTTGGAGCTTCCTCCCGATGTGGAAGGGGTGTTTGAAATATACCAAGATTTTGATTTTGTTGGGCTAAGGGGCTATCCAATTTAATGGCTCTCTTTTGTACATTCAAGGAGAATCATTGGGCTAAGGGGCTTGTATAAGCCAGACAATGAAACTCTCTTTTGTACATTCAAGGAGAATCATTCTAAAAATAGATTAATCAATTGTTCATAAGCATAAATGCTATGGTGAGCTAAATGATTATACCACTGTACATCATCTCCTCCTAATGTCTGAGGAAAATTTTTGAGCATAAGAGCATCATTATTTTGGATTCTAAAGCAAGCATGCATGAATGAGCTCACATGTTCATGAGGATCCTCAGTTCCTCAAAATTTGTCAAACTTCGGTAATGTGAAATCAGTCGGATATGGTGGTGAAGGTACCGAAGGATGAATTGGTTGATTGATCAATGACCTTAGCATAGGTTTATAACTAAATGAGCTAGGCGCATTAAGCATAAGGTTATCAATCTGCTGTTGCATAGCATGGAGTCGAGAATCTTCATGAAAATTTTGACTCGTTTGATGATTATGATGATGTAATGGAAGAGTGGAAAATTGATGAGATGGGATGAAATTGCCTGAATTAGGCGGTGTAGAATGGACATGTTGTTGGTATGGATGATACCGAAAAGAAGGTGATTGGGGTAGATGATGAACTGGACTGGGTTGGGAGAAAGGTGGGGTAGGAATGGACACCACCGAAGATTGGGGTACCCAGGTGGGGCCTGAGCTAATAAAAGTTGGCTGGGTAGAAATTGGTTGGGGTGTAGGTTTTACTACGATAGATGGTTGATCATTTTGTTGCTGTTGTTGCAAAATCAATTTGTCGAGATACTCCTTAACCTTATTGATCTCTAACCCAAGGGAGGTGGGATGATTGGATGAAGGTGGAGGGCAGGCTGCCATGGTAGTCACAGAAGACTGCATAGCAGGGGCAATGAAGTTGGCTGAAGTAGGCGATACCTGGGAAGGAACAATAGACTATGTCCCAGGTAGGGTGAAACCATAAATGGTTTGGGAAGAAGAGGGTTGAAATTGGTTATGGTTGGAGGAGTTTCCACCAACTTCATAAAGAGAATTGGTGTACACCCGGGTACATGGGGGAGAAGGTGGTCGGGAAGACACTACATTTGTCTCCAAAGAAGAACAATTGAGCATCCGGGAAGATGTTGGAGATGAATTCGGCTGAACAGGTACCACATTAGCCTCAAAAAAAGGGTTAGTGTAGACCTGAGTGAAACCAGCGGGTATGGTTGATGCAATATCCTACTGAAAATAGAATCTTGCATAGGGGAATCTTGGATTGGCTCAAGGACATAACCAGTGCCATATCTTAAGTGAGTTTGCACTTGGGCCATATCAATGTGGGTAATATGACAGGAATTGTCTTCCTCCATGGGCATGGCCATGTGGTAGACGGTAGGAGGACGTGAAAGACCTATAGGCGAAGAAGATAGATAGCAGACATAGGGTTTGAGCCATCAAAGTGACTCGATTTATAATCCACTCTTAGGGCACACTTTAGGGTTTTAACAACACTTTGAACGTGTGGCTAAGATTAAAGCGGATCCAAGGGTAGAGAATAAATCTTGGTTGTGGAATGGATTAAGATGGATGGACGGATGAGATTAAATGAAGGATGGACTGCTCAGATTAAATCACTTAAACTATTATTTAAATATATATATTAAAATATTAAAATATTAAAATATATATATATAAATATTAATTTAAATAAATTTGGAGATGAAAAATGGCGAGAAAGGTGAAATTGGGCCAAATAATGGCAGGAAAGTGTGAATTTGGGCCAAATAATGGCAGGAAGGTGGATGACCGACATGTGGCTGACAGGAAGGTATAGATGACTTGCAAGTGGCTGGATTTTGGTGTCTACAGAAGTGATGTCCGATTGATTACCCACTTGCATCCTTTTGACTCACCTTCTCACATCCACTAATCTCTTTCGCAAGGGAGGTTATTGGGTGGCTTTTGGAAGCATGGATCCAACCCAAATCCAACATTTGACCACCTTACACCACCAATTTGCAGACATCCCAATCCTAAGAGGTTTTGGGCCCATCCCTAGTGGATTGGCACCGAAATCAAGTGCCAACGGTGGGAGGCCCACTTGGGCACCCCCCCCGCACTTTCCAAGTTTTATTCTAAAGCGTTCTAGATTATTGGTTCATGCTACATTTTGTGTTATTCTGTTTAGTGAATTCATAGCTTCAATTTCATAACATTTTGATCAGATTTTATCACATCTTTTGTCACTTTGTTGTCCTACTAACTTGCAGGTGGTGATATCAAATTCTCGAGGATAGAGGCCAAATTGGGATAATCTGCCCATCTGGGTCGTCCCAAAATGGCCCCAATTACCTAACCCCTTTGTTTGTAGGTGTTTTGGAGGTCTCAGGATTCAACATTGGAGCAGTACCACTTCGGCTTTTCCAACACAGTAGAATTCATCCCACCCAGGGACGAATAGCAGTCAGAATTCGTCCTACCCAGGGAAAAATTCTAGTTGAAGGCAAATTGGCCGACTGTTTCAATGGCAGTGGCCCTCTGGTGATGTCTTCTGTCCTCTGTCAGGTTTTCAGGTCATTTAGAGTCATTTTGTCTATCGATTTGGCTAATTATTTACATGCATCTTTCGTTAATTTTAGAGAACAAACACTTATTATTTGCAGCAGGTGCTACTGACATCTTTGTTGTTTCTTTGTTCGCAGGAGGAGCAGCAGAGGTTAAGGACTCATCAACATCAGTGGCGGCATCATCTTGGCCCACCCATTTCAAGTGTGGGCACGCGGAAAGAGGAACCTTAAGTCTTGATTGTAATCAACTTCTTTTAACGCTCCTAGCCCCTGAAAAGGGAGGAGGCGTCTTTGTAACGTAGATCAAGAGAGTTTAATGAAAGGGCTGTGTTTTCTACATTTTCTTGTATCTCATTTCAATGCGTCTCTTTCGTTTCATGCATTATACATTTTTAGGACTTAAGCGTATTTGATTTTGAATGCATTGCAATTAGTGTTTCCTTCACCCGAAATCTCGTGCTTTCAGGAACTAATGATTAGTAGTGGACTACTAAAGTTTAAGATTCCAGTCCTAATAGAGTATTTGAGCCAAAAAACATAGGATAAGTTTCAAGAAGAGGTTGAGCATCAACCATGTTTGGGTTTATACATAAAAGACAGAGAAAAAGAGGAAATAAAATTTTGTATGTAGGAAACAAGAGACTTTGTATATCAAGTTTTGGATGAGGTTTCCTCAAATGCATGACCACATACCTCATTTAGGGGTAGATATATGAGGTGTAATGATCTTGCAGATGAGTGAAGTTGTAGATAAAGTCTAACCTACAAATTCAAAATTTGATGCTAATTTAGATAGCCTTTGAGCTAACTATTTCATAGATAGACCATGTCATAACTAACCTCCATACAAACACCTACAACCTACCCCCAACTACCTCAAAGTATTGAGCCTTTATTAGAGAAAGGCTTAGCTATAAATCTCTCTAGAACAAGTCATTTTTATAGAAATTCTAGGATATATTCACACGATCTATGGAGCTTACAAAGTGTTGAAATATTAGCATGATAAGTACAAAATATATCTCACAACAACTAGGTTTTACAAGAAAATATATGACAAGATGCAACACATCAACCTTGGAGTCCTCAACCTCATTGATTAAACTCATATGCTTGTAGGGGTACTAGAAGGCAGGTGTGAGACATGATTGAAGAAATCTCACAGGCTACCAGATTATTTGACCTTCCTATCACCACCAAAATCCCAAGGTAGACATCTTAGGGGAATATGAGAAAATTGGGGTAGTAATGAGCAAACTCCAATAATTCCCTCTACATTTTTTGGTATTTTGAATCCACACCTAATGGATAATACGACCAAATTTTGTGTCCTCTATCTCTAGTAGGCTGGAGACCCCTATGAGTCACCAAAGTTGTAGTGAATTCTTACTACGTGCAAAAGTAGGTATCCTCCCCTAACAAAACTGGAAAAAGTGAAAAGAGGCTAAAGCACTAAAAAAATAAAACTGAGAGAAAGGAGGGTTGAGTATGCCCACGAGTTTGAAGTGTTCAGTGATCATGGTCTGGAAATATTAACTAGAACACTGAGCAGAAGCAAGAGCAATATCTAGAGCAAAATAATGTCAACTATATTGTGGAATACAAAAATAAAAAACTCGGATCAATGCACAAGGAGAATTGTGTGCAAAAGGGAAAAATTGGAGTTGTACCCAAAGCTCAAATAGTGACCAAAACAAAAAGAGGTCAAGCGGGCCTTCAAACATACAAATCATTTAAAATTAGACTTCTAATTAAATCCTAGAAGGAAATCACATGCAAAAGGGCGATAACCCAATTTCAATTTGCTACCTTCAGCTTCCAGGCACGATATCCTAAGGGGATGATAGACACATTTAAGGCACCAACATGGAGGTAGTCTAGAAGCAACCCCAAACCTGATGATATTAATGGCATAATATCTTAGAGTCTAATCATCTAGATTTCCAGTATGGGTGAACGACGAAGGTAGCAAAGAAGTCCACATCCAACAAAGCTAGTACTTTTGTAACTTTAATGGCTCCAGATCCAAAGACCTCTATATTGATTATAATCAATGCAACAGATCCCAGGAAAAATTATGAAAAATGTATTTTACATTTTAGAGAATTTTTTTTGCAATTATATCTATAAGTAATAGTTCTCTTTGCTTTTGTAAGCATCAAAAGTTTGCTCATTTGTGCCTAGTATCAAGCCTTGTATGGAATCTTTATTTCATCTCTCCTTGTGTGACAGTATAGCTCAATACTTGATTCATTTTGTTAGTTAGTCATTCAATATGTTTATCTGTCATGAATGTAACCAGATTACAACATATATAAAAAGTTGTGGCTATTCAACGTCATGTCTTGGTTCTTATGCATGTATGTCATATTTGAATACTCATGTTGAATAGACTCATGTTCATTTCATATTGTTGATGGATGATGCATGTGTTCATTAATCCTACTATTGTACAAATGAGCCTTAGGATCTTGGTGCATCACCTCCAATAACATAAGTTCTATTTTTAATGTTCTTTGCTTTCAGATTGTTTTCTCTCTCCTTTTTCTCTCAAAATATTGTTAAATTAGATAGCTTAGGAAGGTGACCTTCAATATCACATCCAAACAAGGAGTTAGCCTTGCAAAAAAACCTAGAGGTTGTTCTTTGGGCTAGGTCCCATGCTATCTAGACTTCTAGACCTTGCATTCTCCATGTGTCAAGCGCATCTAGCTACTACAAGGGTTGGCCATGACGTCTTGAGTGGATAACACTAAGGTTTGAATTTTAGAGGGTCTAAGGTTGTATGCCATATTCCAATGTGCACAATAAAAAATCCAATCCAATAATGATAGTGTATTTATATAAAAAGGTATCATACCACATGACCTATGGTCTCATGGATATTAAAAACTATTTTCCACTTTTTCTAACATTAATAAATTCAAATATTAAATTAATAATTTATGCGTTGTATGTCCTAACTCCATTTTACTTTTGGTTAGTTGGTAGGGTAATTTTACCATAAGTTATAATTTATTATTTTAGAAGAGATTAAAAAAATTACATCATTTTTTTTTGGTAAAATTATAATAGTTTAAGTGGGAGTTGATTTTGCTCTCGGCTTAAGCTTGAACAAAAAAACGTTTGATTTACTTATGACAAAATAAAATATATCTTATCGAGTAATGGTAACTTGAGTGATTGTAAACTTTGTCTAATTAAAGAACCATGATTCGAGACCAAGAATATCAATCACACGATTCGAGACCAAGAACATCAATCACACGATTCAAGACCAAAAACAACAATCACACTTGGAATGTAATGAAATGTTGAATGAAATTTAATGCCTTTAAAAATATTTAAGTTTGATTTACTTATGAAAAAAAATAAAATAAATCTTCTCGAGCAGTGATAGCTTGAGTGATTGTAAGCTTTGTCTGATTAGGGACCATGATTTGAGACCAAGAACATCAATCACACTTGGAATGTAATGAAATTTTGAATGAAATTAAACACCTTCTTTGAAATTAAAAAATATTAACCTTTATTTAAAATTAAAAATTATAATTTCCAAGATTCAAACCGTAGTGTGAGCGAGTGTATGAGGGGTAGTTGTGTGTATGGTTGTGTGTTTACCCCCTATTGATAAGTTCAAATCTCCTCTTTATGATAGGTCATGGTTGGGATGGGGATGCTCAACCCTGAGCGTCGATCGTAAGGGTTTCTGACACTAACCTAATCAAAAAAATATCTTATTTAATCTTACGATAAATTTAATATATATATATATATATAAGCTATGTGTGGCTTCTATTGGGATCACTTCCATTACAAAAACAAAACATTACATTGTTCTCATTACATTTCTAACAAGCTAATTAAAGCATATCCAACTCTGTATTTCTATCAGAGATATTCTTCATTTACCCTTCTATCAAAGATATTCTTCATCTTCCTCAAAAATCAAAATCAACTCCTATATCAAATGCCTTCACAAATATAATTTTTTTCAAGGTGAAATTCAACACTATGAATGACTAAAGTATTTGCTACCCGACTTCTATATCCAAAAATATATTGTCTATAATCATCTCATGATTTCTTAATACTTTTTTTAGGGTTATTTATTCTCCTAATATTCCAAGATATTATTTTCATTGTTATTTTTTTATTTTAATTGAGGGTTTAGCCCCACTTCTTGTTAACACTTGTGATATTTGCGTTTGTTTTCCTATATCAATATCCCTTTGTGTTTCTTTTTCTCTTTGTTTATGCTTCTTGGATCTTCCTCTCTTTTTTTCATTCCCAGCAATACTTTCATCTTCATCAATCCATTCAATCTTATCACACTGCTCATAATAAGACTTATCATCTTTATGTTTACTTTGTTCTAAAGGATTTGAAGTGCAAGGAATGACCTCAAAAGCACAATCTTCCTTATATTTCTCTAGAGACCCTAATGTGCAAGGATGCTCTTCTATAGCAATCACCTTATTTTACCCTAAAAATCCTAAATTGTTATGGGTGTCCTCCAACCTTATTTCTATATTATTCTACTCTTGAAACCTTAAATTGCAAGGGATAACATCTTCACCACTTTCACTTTTATTACTTGAAGAGGATTCTATACTACTAGAAGAAAATGAAGATGATTTACCTGGAATAAACTTGACCTTTTTTATTTTCTTTGTTTTGGGTTTTATCTCCACATCTTCTTTTGCACCTTTTTTTTTTGGTAAGTAACAGAATATTTACAACGGGTTTTTTAGAACAGGATCCCAAAACCTTAGTTACATCATAAGCCTAAGCTGAAAAAATGAACAAAAATTAGGGCTGCGCCCAAAGGCAGTGATTCGAGGCCCGGGGCCCGGGGCCCGGGGCCCTAGTGCCTACAAAAACAACTAGGACAAATAGCAACAAAACCTTGGATAGAAGCCACCAAAACCTAGAAAATGCCACTGCAAAATGCATAGAAGCTGGACGTCATTGAACCGATGGACCCAGCGACCGGTCCTAGCCAAGACGGGGCCCCACACCGACCAACACTACTCCCTATCGAGGCCATATCCCAGCTTGCATCGGAGCTTAGCCAGGGCCTTGGCAGCGAAGGAGGCTGCTTGGGTAACCGCATTCAAAGAGCCGATAGTCGTGTCAAGGAGGGCTCTGATAGCTAGATTTTGCATTCTGCTACCTACCTCAAAACTAACATCAACGGGCTTTGGGGCTTCCTATTTGGTCCTCTTGGCACTGTCAGCAACCCTATTGCTACCAAGGAAGGGGCCTTTGTGGGTGCCCCCAAGAGTCGGGGCCCCACCTGTGCCTTGGGCCAAAGTCCTACACTTTTGAGTGGGCCTACGATGCTTCAGGGTAGGGGAGCCTTCTGGTGAGGGGGACTCCTTAGAAATGGAAGTAGTAGGGGAGCCAACTGGGGAATTAGCCATATCAAGGGGGGACAACTGATAGGGGAGGAATGCGATGGAGTTGCGACTGGTTGGTCAGGGCATGCCTGTATAGCACAACCATGACACCTTGGTGGGAGGTTCGAGAATGGCTTTTGCGGGCACGGTCAATGGAAATACCCAAGGAATACAGTAGAAAACTGGGAGTGTTGACCACCGTGGCCCCTCGAAGGTGGTTGAAGTAGCTCAGATGGAAGCTAAAAAGCCTCTGGTCTGGGTCATCATAGGTAATGTACTACATTATCGGGATGATGGCCTCATCGAAGGGGGCTGGGAGGTTAGATCAGAACAGGTTTGCCTTGTCCCATTGCTGCTTCGAGAAGCGGGACAACTCCTCCTCCCAATTATGCTTGTCTCGCCTAACTACTCACCCCTTTTCCTCGTGGTGGAGGCCTATAACCTCTGTTAAAAATTCTTTGTTAACTTTGAAATGAAGCCCCTTGACCGTAACCTCACCATCGTTCCACGATTCCAGGAAGCATTGGGTGACCTCGTCATCAGCTCCAGTGAATTTACTAAAGAAAGGAGTGAAATGTTTGGCGTTGGAAAACAGCTTGGCCGACTCTCTCAGAGTGAGCATGGAAGGCTCGATGAAAACATTTTTGGTAGCCATGGGGCAAGAGAGGTAGGGGAAATCTGACTAGAAGCATGGGGGCAGGGAACAGGGGAAACAGACACAGTGGGAAGACTCAGCACGCGGTGGATTTAAAACCACGTAGGGGGCCAAAGAAGGGGGGATTCACCAACATCAGGAATGAGCACTCGAGGTCAGGTGCAGCAAGAGGGGGGAGGGGCTAAGGGGGCACGACTACAAGTTGCCACACAGGGCAAGGGGGAGGGGCCACTGCCAACGTGCCAGGTGGCACAAAATGAACAGGGGAGTGACTTGAGGGTACAACACAGGATAATGTCATGGGCAGACTGACGCGGCATGGGTATCCATCAGTGAAGCGATCGAGGTAGAAAAATTAGGGAGGGCCGATGTGGAGACAGTCTTGGATCTGCCAAGGGCACCAACAAAGCAATGTAAGTCCACATCGGGAACAGCCGATCTTCTGGTGTGGTCGAGCACAACTACCACCGTAAGGGGGGTCTGGGAGACCAACTAACGAGTAGGAGATGAGCTTGTAACAGGCAACGAGGCACCATAGGGGGGAAGTCATTTGTCCTCTAAAAACCACGTCAATGGAAATTTAGGGCCCCGACACGGGGTAAGTTAGACACCAGGGTCCTCCACATTGTTGGGTTGATCTTGCATGGTAATGTGGACCAGAGCTTTGATAAATTTTGTAGTCTAGGTAGTGAAGGCATCAGCAGAGATGGCTTGGTTTGCCATGAAATCGGTCGCCCTGTTGCCTTCCCTATACACGTGTCGGAAGCTATGATCAAGGAATCCCTAGAGGACGGAGAGGGCTTCCCAGATGAAGTTGTGGATGCACCAGAAGAAACTGCCTAGACTACGGGCAGCTTTGATAATGACTTGGGAGTTGCCCTCAATGATGACTCTTGAGGGAGACTCCCTGAGGGCGGTCAACCCACTTAGCAGAGCTACTACTTCGGCAAAGTTATTAGTCTAGAAGCCGAGCGGAGTAGCAAATGCCATGATCAGGGCCCCGTGGTAGTTGCGGATGACCCCACCCACCCTAGAGGGCCCAGGATTGCCTTTAGATGCACCATCAAAGTTTGAGCTTGACCCATTCGGGGGGGGCAGTCCACCTGGTCAAAGATCTGCAAGAGGGGACAGGGGGGTCCGAGGGGGAGCTGAATGCCGAGAGAGGATAGGAGAGAGGCTTCGTCCAGCCGTTAGGGCACCTCGATCAAGGGGATGGATTGGGAATTCTCAAGGGCAAAGTTCACAGCCTTGGTCACAATCCACTGGGGGAAATGGGTCAGGGAGGAAAAGGCTCTGCTATTGTGCTCTAGCCAGAGTTGCCAAAGCAGATGAGGAAGGCAATAACTCTAGAGGAAGCGGGTGAAGGGATGGGCAAAGGGGTTGGGCCACTACAATAGGAGGTCAGATATGGATTTGGGGCCCACCCACTGGATAGAGAATTAGGAGAGGATGAGGCCCAAGACTTCAGACAAAAAGGGACAGTTGATAAAGAGGTGATTGGTGGATTCCTAGACACCATAGCAAAGGTAGCATCTATTTAGGATCTAGAAGCCCCTCTTGATTAGATTCTCAATCGTCAAAATCTTATTTTGGATAGCTGCCCATACAAAGTGACTGATTTTGGGGATCAGCTTCTTGGCCCACACCTGCCAGGTTTGTAAGGGAGCCTCGTCAGGGACTCTCTAAAAATTATAGGCAGATTTAATAGAAAAGGCCCCACTAGGAGTCCCATGCCAAACACATCTATCATTTCCTTCGAATGATGGGATGACGGTCACATTGAGGAGGCCCTGGAGTCTGGCAGCTTGAAGCGGGTTCCTAGGGTCCAGGATGGGCTTCAGGTAGCACGCCCCAGGTTCTGAGAGAGATAGGCCGCTACCCTGGGACCTCTATCCACCAGTCCTGGTTTGAGAATGAGGAGCTCTCTGTCAGTAGATAGGGCCTCATCATGAATACATCTGTCATCCCAAAAATTGATCTTGTCTCTGTCCCTAAGTATCCATCTGCTCCCTTTCTGGATTATGTCTTTGGTGGAGATCAGGGACTTCCAAAATGCTGATCCATCTCGGGGTTGAGAATCACTGAGGAAGGGGTGGCTATGGCAGTATTTTTTGCACATAATGTGAAGAACACAAGCTTATACTGAGAGGGGGGGATGAATAGTATAAGACCTATTTTTAATTTTTCATTTATACTTCAAAATAGTAAAGCAATATACCCAAAGCAATATCAAAACAATGCACAAAATCATCCACAAAGTGACACCAATTTTAATGTGGTTCACCCAGAATGCCTGGGCTACGTCCACAAAACTTTTCTCTAAAATTTATCTCAAAGTTCTTTGGGAAACCTTCCCAATTACAATGTTTATGAGCCTCAGCCCAAAGGAGACACCTTCCCCCAATATAAATTTATGAGCCTCTACTCAAAGGAGATACCTTCCCCTCTGCTCTAGAAATGATCCCTTAGAAGATCAACTGCCTCTACCTCTTGCCAGCACGTGGAACTCCTTTCCACTAAAGACCTCCTGTCCTCAATGCTTAGCCTAAGAGACCTCTGCCTTCTATGATCACATCCATAGTAGCTCAGCTACCTGTACCAAACACAGTCGATCGGTCTAGTACAAGTCTTCCTCTGTCTGTAAGATCTGTCCAACTCTATGAACAAATCAATCCTCTGCACACAAGCCTTCTCAAATACTTGCCAAATCTGTCCTCAGGTTTTTCTCAAAGAACCAATTCACCTCTGTCCTCAAGTTCTCTGATAGAACTCTCTAAAACTCAGCTCACAAGTCCTCTGCTAGGACCTATCCAAATCTGCTCACAAGTCCCCACTGGAACCTATCTAAAACCTGTCCAAAACCTCAGCAAGCTCACCAAGAAAAACTTGCTTAGCATGAACTCACAAAGAGAATTTTTAGAGACCCAATGTGATTCATAAACCTCATAGAAGCATAAAGATAATTGTTAGAGACTCAATATGTTCTATACTTAATTCCCAATCTCAATTTCAAATCTCATAGAAACATAAAGAGAATTGTTAGAGACCCAATATGTTCTATACTTAACTCCCAATCTCAATTTCAAATCTCATAGAAACATAAAGAGAATTGTTAGAGACCCAATATGTTCTATACTTAACTCCCAATCTCAATCTCAACTCAATCTCAACTCAAACTCAATCTCAAAAGAATAAGATAGATGTAGTATGCTTTTCTCAAGAATATGAAACACAACCCAACAATTGCCAACTATGCAATATCTCATATAACAATGATGCTTATTTTCTTTTCACCAACAACTAGGGTTTCATCATCTCAATGCAAGTAGCAAGACTTATTAACATAAACCCTATTGCAAAAATGCTTCCTCTTCCTCAACCAAAATTATGCATTTACCCAAAAATTCAACAATAACTTTAATGCATAAACAATCTTCAATATCCATAAAATAAGATTTACACCAACAATACCTAGTAGACAATCTTTTCACTCCAAACTCAATTTCAGGAAATATACCATAAACAACATACATGGAATAAGTTGCCCATACCTTTACTTTGATGAAGAAGGAGAACTCAAAATCTGTCACAACACTAACTCTCAATTTGCCACCAATTAGAGTTAGCAACTATACAATAATACACAATAATAAAGATCCAAAATAACACCTTATTTCTCCAACTTAGTAAAAACCACCAAAGTACAATAACATACAAAGTAAAACCTCTTTACACCTTATTACTCCACATAAACATTAAACAACAATAAACCAATGTCAAAACAAAAAATGATACCTTAACCTTATACCTCCTGTGCATTTACAACCACCATTCTTTGCACACCGTGGCCAAAAGGAAATTCCCAATGAAGAGAATCAAACTCGGCACCTCTATCGTCTAGCGCTTTCACTTAAATGCCACCGTCATTGGGTCATAAGTGCCCAACGAAATAAAATGCTGCTGCCCTCTCTTTTATCTTCCTTTGACACCAAGAACTTGGAAAACGTAAACGTCTTCCACAAACCGCATGCAAAAAAACCACTATCGTCAAGCCAAAAGGTAAGGATGCAGCCCAAGCTCAAAATCGAGTTTGCCAAGCATAGTCTCCAAGATGCAGAACATGCACGATCTCAAAGATGTCAATCGGAGATTGAAAACATAGAGCAAGCTCAAACGAAGACACCAAGCGCTTTTCGAAGGATATAGAGCAATGCAAGTCACAGACGCCAAAAGCAAATCAAACGAAATGGTGCAAATGCAAATCGTAGATGCCAAGCGCAAATCGAACAAAATGGTGCAAAAGCAAATCGTAGATGCCAAGCACAAATCAAAAAATACAAAGAACCACAAATCACAGATATCAATGTCAAATCGAAGGTGCTCACTTTTGAGAAACATCCCCACTTAAATAGCCATTTTTCCTTCACTGTTTGACGTCGGCGCTCCTCCTCGCTTAAGGGTTGAAAGACCCTTTAATAATAATTAAAATAATTATTATTATTATTTTATTAATAATAAATTAAACTTGGACCTTTGACAAAGGTTTGAGTTAATTTAATTATTAATAATACACATGGACCTTTGCATTAAGTTAAGCTTGGTTTTAATAAAAACCCTTAATGAGTCCAAATTGTTTTAAGAAAAACCTTTAGCCTTGTCACCATGGTTTTAATAAAAACCCTTTAACATAATGAAGCTTCTCAAGATATTCTTGACATCACACTCTTTTGAAATCAACACAAAAATGCCTTTTGACATCAATGACAACTTATACATTTGAGCAAAGGCAATGTACCCAAAGTACCCAAAATTGCCAACACAATGTTGACCCACTCATCAGGGGTGTTGGGGTGCACCTTCCAGGCATGCTTGGCCATGAGAGCCTTGTTCATGGGAACCACTCGCCTAAGCCCGATCCCTCCCTCAGCTTTGGGGTGGCAGACCAGGGGCCAGGAGACCAGGGGAATCCTCTTCTTGTCTTCACTTCCTGACCAGAGAAAGTGCTTCTAGAATTGTTTGATGTGAGCTGCAATGGAGGCTAGGATTCTAAAGACCAACATGAAATATATTAGGATGCTTTACAAGACTGCTATCAAGAGGGTGGCTCTGCCAACCTACGAAAGGAGGTGACCTTTCCATGGAGCCAGCTTTCTCTGAATCCGCTCAATCACCCCGCCCCACAGGGCCCTGGAGGACGCACCTGTGAATAGGGGAAGCCCGAGATATGAGGAGGGGAGGAAACCAGTGGTGCAACCCAAAATTTGCCCGATTCTGATCTGTCTAGCCAAGGGGGTGTGGATGAAGAAAATCATGCTTTTTTGAAGGTTGATTTTCTGTCTGATCGCCTCCTCGTACAGGTTCAAAATATGATTGAGAGTTTTGGATTGGGGAATTGAGGCAAAGGTGGCAAGGATGGTATCATCCATGAACTGCTGGTGGGACACAGGGGGTAGGCCCGACATAGGCCTAATGCCTGAAATGAGACTATGGGTCACAGCGCCCGAGATGGTACGCCCTAGGGCCTCAGCCAAGATGATGAAGAGGATCGGGGATAGAGGGTCACCTTGGTGGAGGCCTCTGGAGCTGGGGAAGAATCCGAAAGGGGACTTGTTGACGAGGATAGAGAACCATGGGGAGGACATGCAGTTGCTAATGAGCCTAACCCAGGAAGGGTGGAACTCGAACTTGAGGAGAACCTTGGATAGGAAATCCTAGTTAACTCTGTCAAAGGCCTTGTTCATATCCAGCTTGAGTAGAAAGGAGGCCTTTTTGGATAGGATAGCCGAGTGAATGGCCTCATGCATGATAATGACCCCGTCAATGATAAATCTGCCTTTGACCGAGCTACCCTGATAGGGGGCAATAATCAAGGGGAGGATATCCTTGAGATGGGAAGCCATGGATTTAGTCAATATTTTGTACAGGATGTTGCACAAGCTAATGGGGAAGAAATCTAAGAAGGATCAAGTTGCTTAGGCCTTGGGGATCAGAGCTATGAAGGTGGATTTGATACCTCTGGGGATGGATCGGGGAGTCTGTAGGTCCCAGTTGGCAGCACACACTTTCGGCCTGACAATGTCCCAAAATGATTGGAAGAATCGAGGGGGAATCCGTCTGGGCCCGGGGCCACCTCAGCATTCATGTAAAAGGTGGCAGCATGGATTTCAAAGTCTGACAGAGGCTGCAATAGCATCTGATTTGCCATGGCTGAGACAGAAGGCGAGATATGCTCCATAAGGGAATCAGCCACATCTGGGGACATGGGGGGGTTGTCATCCAGGAGCTCCTGGAAGAAGCGAGTGGTTTTAGCCCGAATGTCCTCTTCTTCCTTGATGATTCTGCCATCGTTGCCCACCAACTCAACAATTATGTTGGAGCCCCTGTTCCTGAGAGTCAATGCATGGAAGAACTTAGTGTTTGTATCGCCATCTTGGAGCCACAGGGCTCTCGACTTCTATCTCCAAAATATTTCCTCCCAGGCCAGGATTTTATGATACTCGTTGAGAGTAAGGCGTTCCTCATCCCTAAGCCCCGAGTCTTGGGAGCCAGCTTGAAATTTGGCCTCGAGGGCTTCAAGTTTTTCTTTGAGAATTGCTTTGTTTTCAAAGATATTGTCGCACACCTCCTTGTTTCATACCTTGAGTTGGTCCTTAAGACGTCTCAGCTTATGGAATATTTGCTCAGCGAGGCATCTAGGGACTGGGGGAGCCCACCAACGCCCAACCTAGGTCCGAAAGTCAGGATGATGTAGCCACATGGACTCGAATCAGAAAGGTCTCTTGGGGGAGGGCCTGTGGTCAGTTTCAAGGAGGAGGGGGCTATGATCAGACCCAATTTTGGGGAGGGCCATTAGGGTGACATCAGCAAACATAGGCAAGGCTTCCTTGGACAAGAAAGCTCTATCTAGTCTAACTTGGATATGATTTGCTCTTGCTCTTCTATTGGTCCAAGTGAACCTAGCTCCTTTCAGGCTGACGTCCATGAGCTTGTTGAGGGTAGTAAAGGCACCAAAGTCCTCCATGCTCTTGCCTTGAGCTATTGAGCTCCTACTTTTATCAGAGAGGAACAGGGGGCTATTGAATTCCATGGCCAGGATCTAGGGCAGAGGGGCGAAGGCTTCTCTCATCAAGCTAATTTCCTTCCATAAGGTCGCTTTCTCGACGGGACTGTTAGGAGCATAGACGTTGGACAGAATCCATGAGTGCCTTGACTTTACGCAATGGACCAGCATGTTGATGATTTTGGGGGACGAAGATATGAGTCTTCCCTCAAAGCACCAAGGGTCCCACATGCACAATAGACCCCCGATTGAGCCAGCCGTAAGGGTAGACAGGGACTCGCAATTGCACCATGTAGCTTGGGCTACACGTCGGGTAGTAGCCTCATCTATTTTGGTCTCCTAAAGGAGGAGGAAGGATGGACAGTGATCCCTACAGAGTTGGTCAAGGATCCTTTTCTTGGGGGCCCCATTAAGGCCCCTGATATTCCAGGTGATGAGCTTCATTTGACACCCTTGAGGGGTCACTTGCCCCCCTTTCCAGAATGAGCAGGGGGTTTGGGTCGATTGGCGTCCGTATTGGAGAAGCTTGCCCCCACATCAGAGAGAGTTGTTTGGGAGCCATTGGCTATGTCATCTTCAGTGATCCTATTCCACTGAATGCCCATGTTGGGGCACCCTCTTTTGAGTTTGCTGCTAAATTCTATGGCAAAAGACCTACTCTGGGTCATCTTAGGACTGACTTCGTTGGGCCCGGACGAAGAATTAGCTTCAATCTCTTCATCGGACTTCTCAGTTCCGCACTCCAAAGGGGGAAGCCTAGCAAGGATCGCCGGGGGGGTGGGAGTGTTGCAAGTGTGAATGCCACTTCATCCTAAGTGGCCAAGAAAAAACCTTACTCTCATCCTAAGTGTGAACGCGCTTTGTTTTGTCGACATGTTTTGTGTCGGCAATTCTTTATCCTTTTTATCTCCCCTTATTTCTCCACTTCTTCCTCCTCTTCTCCCTCCTATATTCCCGCTACTTATCCCTTTGTTTCTTCCCTTATCCCTCCTATATTTTCTTCCCCTTATTCCTCCAACTTCCCGTCACATTCCCTATATATTTATGTGAAGCGTTTGCTATTTTTTTAGAAGAATAAAAATTTGGTTTTATTCCCACAGTTTGGTATTAGATCTACCAAGGAGCGAGGTGCTGGGCACGGAAGCTAAAGCCAATGAGCTGGGCATGGAATTCGAGAAGCTGAGGTGGCACACACAGGTCAAATATGAGCTGAGGTGGTGCACGTAGGTCAAGGAGGAAGAGCTGAGGTGGCGCATCTGGCACGTGTGGGTTTGGTAGGTAGAGAATAGGATGTAGACACAACGATCACCCAAAGGTAATCAACTGTTTATGTGTTGATTAAGGGTTTTCAACCCTTTCGATATCCCCATCCTGCTCGATGTGGGATAATCGAATTGTTTTTTTTTTTTTAAACTTAACCGCCACCTCAATAGAAAAATGGCGGTGATCGGACTTCATCTCAGCCAAGGCGTGTAGCGCGGTTGGCAAAGCCTGCTTGCTGACAGACTGGAGGTCTCGGGTTTGAAACCTGCTGAGGAGAAAGAACCAAGTTTTTTATTTTTATTTTTTATAACCATAGACGAACGGTAATAAAAATACGGGGTGCCTTTTTTGCTTCCAGCGGAGGTCTTGGTGCAGCGGTTGAGACGCCCGCCAGTAAAGGTCGAGGTCGCGGGTTCGAACTACGGAGATAAAGAAAATAATTTTTTTTTTTTTAGTTATAAATTTTTTTTAAGAGTTTATATATTTTTTTTATTAAAGTTTTTTTTTTCTTGATATTAATTTAATAATTTAATAACTACTTTTTTAATTATTTAAAAAAAGGTTTTTTTTATATAATTTAAAAAGACATTTTATTATTGAATTAAAATTAGGAAAAGCTTTATAAAATTTATTGTAAACTCTTATAAGAGAAAGTTTGTGCCAAATTGTAAATCGCCCAAGAGGCTTAAAAAGCTTGTTTTTTTTTTGGAAAACTTTGAAAGGGCCATCTTTGTAAAAAGAGGGAGCATAAAAGTGTTGGAAAGCCTTTCGGAGCTACCCCTTGGAACCCCGTTCAAGGTTAAATATTTGTTTTGTAATAGCCTCAACGACTGTAAAAAGGTGAAAATTTTAACCTTAGAGGCTCTAATGAAGTTGTTTTTTGCATTGATGAGTAGATGATCAGATCAACCGGATGTTATCATGCCCTTTGTTATCTTTTACGAAGAGAGAATGCTAAATGGTTTGACAAAAAAGTTTGGAGATATGGTTTGCATACAGTTTTCAATAAATTAGAAAATGCGGTCATAGCCCACCAAAGGAATCCGAATTCGGGATACGAAGCTGACTCAGAAGACAACATATTCGGACAACGAGTGGAGGAGTTCGATTCAGTTGAAGTCATACCTGAGGAACAATCCAATGATAGTTATACACCTACAGTGCCCGAAATAGAATCGAGTGAGAGCTATACACCTCGTTCTCCTGATTTAGAACCAGAAGAAGAGGAAGAAGAAGAAGAAGAAGAAGAAGAAGAAGAAGAATAAAAGGAAGAAGAACCAGTGGAGGTGAAACCTGCAATTGAAGAATGATATGTTCTCAAACAAAGTTATGAACCAGTAGCAGCACCTGAAGTCATTATAATTAGTGACGACGAAGCAGACAATTTCACCTTTCTAGTTTTGGGTGATCCTTGAGAAGAAGAACGCCAAATCAGTGAGCATATTAAGAAATCTAGATTTGATTTAAATCATTAAATCAGTGATCCATTTTGTACTTCTTTGTACTACTTGTTTGAAGTTGCAATAAAGTTTGCTTTCTAAAATGTCTTCCAATACTAGTCTACCAATCCCTGAGTTCAATGGTGGTGATTACGAGTATTGGTCAATTAAAATGAAAACTCTTTTGATAGGCAAATGTCTTTAAGATGTGATTGAAGAGGGATATACTGAACCTACTGTTGTTGAATGGGTAGCTTTGAATGTGGCTGATAAAAGTTCTAGAAAGGAAGCACAGAAGAATAATTCTTCTGCCCTTTATCATATCCAAGCCGCCCTTGATAGAAGTATTTTCCCTAGAATAGCTTCTTTTATAACTATAGAATCTTCTTGGAATTCTTTAAAAGAAAGTTATAGGGGTAGTGACCAAGTCAAACGAGTTAAACTACAAACCTTGAAACGAGAGTTTAAGACTCTTAAAATTCAAGTGAGTGAAAAGGTTGGTGATTACTGCGTGCGTGTGAAAGTCGTAGCAGATAAGATGGTCACTTTAGGAGAAGATGTAAAGCTTGAAGTTATAGTGAATAAAGTGTTGAGGACACTTCTTCCTAAATTGAATTCAGTTGCCATAATTATAGAAGAATCCAAAGACCTAACTTCTCTGTCTTTTGAATCCCTAATTGGCTCACTTCTCTCACATGAAGAGAGATTACAACAAACTCCTTCCACAAGTTATGGAGGAGATGATAAAGCCTTTGCTTCACAAGAAGGCAAAGGTAGAGGCCGTGGCAGAGGACATAATAGAGGTAGAGGCAAAAATAATCAGAGAGGTGGAACTCCTAATAGAGGAGGAAATCAGAACAGAGGAGGATTCTCAAACAAAGGTGAACAACAGAATAGAGGAGGACAGCAAAATAGAGGAAAATAATCGGGTAGAGGCAAAGGAGGAGATAAGTCAAAATAATCTTGCTACAACTGTGGCAAACTTGGCCATTATGCTTGTGATTGTTGGAAAAAGACTTCACAAGGAACTAGTAGCAGCCAGAGCAGTCAGTTTGGAAATTTTGGAGAAGAGGAAGAGGCCACAAATCTCTTTCTCTCTTATGGTCAGGCAGATCAGAACATGAATGATACATGGATCTTGGACACTGGGTGTTCAAACCATATGAGTTGCAAAGAAGGGATCTTTGCTACTCTAAACTCCTCATACAAATCCAGCATAAAATTGGGAGATGATAAATCATTGGCAGTTGAAGGCATTGGAGCAATGGCAGTTCCAACTAAAGAAGGCGTCAAACATGTAAGTGATATCTATTACACACCCCATCTTCAACACAATCTTTTATGTGTTTGTCAAATGTTAGAAAAGAACTACAAGTTGCTTTTTGATGAGGGTAAATGCACTATTTTTGATAAAAATAATAGTAATAGAATCATTACACAAGTGCCAATGTCAAAGAATGGATTGTTTCCTTTAAAGTTTGGCCAGCCAGGGGGAGATAAGTTAGCAAATGTTGCTATTTCCAATCCAAGTGTCCTATGACACTTGAGATATGGTCATTTGAATTCAGCTAGTTTTAAAATGCTAACTTCACAAGGGATGGTAACTGAACTTCCTAAAGTTCAGGATAGTAAGGAATTCTGTGAAGGGTGTGCTCTTGGGAATCATGCCAGATCAAAATTTCCTCATGGACAAGCATGGCGGGCCAGCCATCCACTCCAGCTAGTGCATACAGACATCTGTGGTCCAATGCAGACCAAGAGTCTTGGTAACAACTCTTACTTCCTACTCTTCATTGATGATTTTACTAGAATGTGCTGGATATATTTTTTGAAATATAAAGATGAAGCATTTGAATGCTTTGTCGATTCAAAACAAGAGTTGAAAGTGAGAGTAGATATTTTGTAAAATGTCTTAGATCAGATAGAGGAGAATACTCCTCTAATGAGTTCTTGAATTTTTGTAAGCAAAATGGCATTAAGAGGCAGTTCACAGCTGCCTACTCTCCACAGCAAAATGGTGTCATAGAGAGGAAGAATCACACAATTGTGGAGATGTCAAGGTCTATGCTTCAGACAAAGCATTTGACTAATTCATATTGGGCAGATGCAGCCAGGACCAGCGTACATATCTTGAACAGAAGTCCTACTACAAGTTTGGAAGGACAAACACCTTACCAAGCTTGGTATGGTAAAAAGCCAAATGTTAAGTATTTTAGAGTGTTTGGCTCACTGGCATATTCTCACATTCCTGATGAGCTTAGAAAGAAGCTTGATCCAAAGATTCAAGCATGCATCTTTGTAGGATATTGTGAGAATACAAAAGCTTACAGACTCTACAATCCCAGGACAAGAAAGTTTATGCTTTCCAGGGATGTGATTTTTGATGAAAGGGGAGAATGGGGTAAGCCTCATATTTTTAGTGATGTAGGTTCTCAGCAGGTGTGTAGCACCCTAAAATTGGTGCAGTAAAATTATAATAATTACATTCACCTTAGTAAATAATTTAAAATTCAAATTTAACCTCCCAAATCGCCCGTTAACCGTCGGGTAATCCATTTCCTCCTTTTTCGTGCCATTTTTAGAGGTTGTTTTGACCGTTTGACAATATCATCGCCGATCAGACGATATCCCCCCAGATCTGACGATTTCGTCTGGGCTAGGACGTCCAGACGATCTTGTCACAAAATTGATTTTTCACAATTAGCTTATGTTCCAACGGGTCTCCAATCCGGGTAGAAGCATGTCTTTGTCGTTAGGGACCCTCCCCTATTGGAGATCTCCCAAATTGGGATGATCTCCAACCTCCTAACTACTCCCCTAAGCCTATTTAATCCTAAGCTATTCCCTTAGCACCCCCCTGGCTGAAATTCTCTACAATTTAACTCCATCTACGTTGAACCATCCCAATTTTTCATTTGCACTGGTCCCATACCAATTTTGTTGCAGGTACATCATTGTTTTTCAGTCGAAGCCAGCACACATCGTCATCGACGAACCTATTCAGATCGAAGGCGAACCTGTCGAATTCGAGGCGATTTCGTACTAATGCGAGATGATCTCGACTGCAGTCCATATTGAGGCAATCAGTGCCTGAATTTTGCACTTCTCAACCTTTTCTCTACTGTTTTATTCTGCAAATTAGATAGTTTATTCAGTGTTTATGTTATTTTGCATTTGGAGTTCACCCATTTAGCTTAGATTGCATACTAAGATCATGATTTGTCATTAGAATATCGTAATTTGCTTGAATTTCTGTTCATAACTATTACTCAGTATTCATACAGTCATTTGGTGTTGTTTCCCTCTGTTAGCACAGTAGTATTTGTTGTATTTTGTATCTATTTTTTTGCTTGCAGGTCTCTAACAAATTTGTCAGACGAATTCATCAGATCTCAGATGATTCTGTCAAATTCCAGACGATCTTGACTGCTTCAAACATCAGAATCATCACCAGACATCTGGATCAGGTATTCCTCATTTGTATTCTGTAAATTCTTTGTTTTATGTCTTTAAATCTATTTTCTGTACTCATTGAATTTGCATTTTCATGTAGATTAATATATATTCATTTGGCCAAACCTAGGATATGAATGCTTAAAGTTAAAAACGAACACATTAAAACACATTCCAAACCTAGGCATGGAAACTGCCCTTAAATGTTTCCTGGTGAACCCACCATACATCGAAAAATCATCAAAATACACCTCCCTTGAGAGGCGGGACCTTCGCAAATTCCTCTCAGTCCGAGGTACCACGACATCCTTTTCCCATCCTCCTTTCGGGCACAGATCCAATAGCCTGAAGGTAAGGATGCGAAAAATTTGGAGCGATACATTTTGGTGAACCTGACTTGAATGCATCATAACCTTTTGAAAACAAAAAAAAATATATATATATATATATATAGAAAAACTAAAACATAGATGCATTTTAAATCTTTTAAGTTTGAAATCATGTTTAGATGGTAGCTCCTAAGAAAATATTAACAGTTACTATAAATGTAGAAAACCAATTGGCAATCGTAGAAATCAATTATATGCTTAATGTGCCTGAAACAAGTAGGAATCAATTCTTGTGGAACGAACTTGATAGAAGACTTAGTCTCATCTCATCTAGGTCCACACAACTTAAGCAAATCAAGAGGCTAGTCCTAGATAGAATCCTGGATCCTCATCAATTAGTTTTTTATCATGAACTTCAGAGAGCTTGCCATAGATGGTTAGCTTATAGGAGAGCTCTAGTATCTTCAGAACTATTCACCTTCGAGGAATACCTCGAGAACGCAGCCATTGTGCACTAGTTCCTAGGTTGTGTAGAAGACCAAGAGGTTGTTCTTATAGATAGGGAAATATGGAATAAAGTTCCGCGAGCTGTGTTATATCGAGAGTATTGCCACGAGCTTTACTTTTATCAACCAAAGATCTGAGACAGATAATATCACTATAGCTCTTTTCATCAAATTTTTAAAAGAAAACTTTCAATTTGAAGAAGAACACTTCATGACTCTGGAACAACTTGAACCTATTAATGATATTCATAAATTGTTTATAGAAAACTAGATTATTACTTTCAGTCTTATTTCTTGCATTTATTTGTGTTGATTGTCTTTACTATATTATTTCAAAAAAAAAAAAAAAACCAAAAACTTAGCAAAAAATTAAAAATTTCATTTCAAATATTGTAGTAGGTATATAGTAAACATATACCTCTTAATTTGTTGCATATATATATATATATATATATATATATATATATATATTTTTTTTTTTTTTTTTTTTTGCTGAAATCAAAACTTAGCACCATGCCTAAACTTAGGAATGGTAAAGATACTTTAGGAGAAGAAGAATATTGGTTACAAGATACAACTAGAGACCCAAATGTCCTTCTTGGAGATCCAAATCTGGAAGGAGAAACTCTAGGTCAATCAGAAGAAGACTTAGGTGAAGATAAGGAACAAGAAGGGAGTGTTAAAGAGGATGGATCCTCATCCCCTAGAGTAGCTCCAAATGGAACTATTGCTTTTGACAATGCAGAGCATTTTCGGAAATTTGTCATTGATAACATTGATGACCTTAATGTGGCAATTCGTATTGATAAAGGGCAAATTAGTAACACTCAAGCATCCATGGAATATATGTGTAATATTCGCACTAATCCCTTGTCTTTCATTGATCAAGAAAGTGACAAGGCTGGGCCATCCAATATGTATATGGTCACTATGGCTCAAAACATGTCAAAACAACAGGTTACCCAACCTCCTCAGGAACCTGTTATTCAACCTAAAATCACTCCCACACAAAATAAACCTTCCTTCGCTACTTTATTCCGCCAAACTATTGAGCAATATGCTTCAAGTAAACAAAAACCTAAAACAAAGCCAAATACAAACTGTCAACAATCTGGAATACATCATAATACAGCTTCAAAATTCCTTCATAATACTTTTCCTACCAATACTTTACACAACAGTAACATGGTATCTAATCTTCATGTTCCTCCATCCTATGCCCATAAAACCCATGTCAATGCCCTACCGAACCAATATGGGGGGCAAACTAGTAATCTGGAAGCCATGGTGAAATAATTAGCTTCACGTATGGACCAGATAGATCCCTATCGTCCCTCGTATAATTATCGAGAGATATGTAGTCAACCTTTGGATCCCATAGTTGTAGCTCAACCATACCCTAAGCATTTTCCCATGCCCATCCTACCTATATATAAAGGAACCGAAGATCCCATAGAGCATCTTCGCATGTTTAGGATAGCATGTCATGATATATCACATTATGACTTGCTATTACTAAAAATGTTCCCAAAAAGTTTAGGTGGAATGGCATTAGAGTGGTACTATCAATTGCCCACTCATTCTTTGAGAAACTTTGAAGAAACAACTAAATCATTTGTCCATCAATTTAGTGCCTACATCGAGAGGCATGTAACTATTAAAGACCTATACGATTTAAAACAAGACAAGGATGAATTTTTTGCCGATTTCTTAGCTAGATGGAGGCAATTGATAGGAAAACTGCACTTTGTGTTGCCTTATAGGGAAATGTTGGACATTTTCATTAACAATTTACAAGAACAAATATCTTATGAGCTATCAACTGCTACTTTAACTACCTTCGATCAAGCTATAGATTTAGCTCGAAGAGTAGAAGATGCCCTCATTAGGAGAGGCCAACTTAGGAAGAAGGATGATGAGAAAACATCCAGAAATCAATATAAAAACAAACAAGTTGTCGATGACAGAGTCATTGATAGCAGAAATATTGCTAATGTCAATACAACAAATACAACAAAAAAAATCATATTGAAACCTCTTGATAAGCCTCCTCGAGAATTCACTAGATTAAATAAACCCTTATCAACTATTTTACCTCAATTGCTCGAAAGAGGTTTGATCCAATTACCAGCCATCCAGGAACCTGATCCAACTATACCCGGATATAGAGCTGACTTGCACTGTGATTTCCATAGAGGACCTGGACATTCTACCAATGCTTGTAAAAGGTTGAAACATAAAATACAAGATTTTATTGACAATAATGAAATGGAAGTGCAAGCCTTCCAACCTAAACAAAACCCTCCTAATAATACTCAAAAGACCATTCCCCAAAATCAAAATCAAAATGCCAATCAAACTCTAGACATATTTCAACACCCTTTACCAAGACATGGTAAAGAGGTAGCCAATCAAATCGAACATCATAATGTTCCCCCTCCTACCCGATATGTAGGAACCATTAGCAGACAATTACCTGTTCAGGATCCTCAAATATTTGACACGACCTTATCCCTGGTTATGACCAGGCCCTTACATAATTTTCAAACTTTTGATTCTAGTGATATAGAATCAGATAGTGAAAGTGAACTAGACATTACTTCAAACCAATCGAATAGTTCTGAAAATGAATCAGATCCTATTCAACCCATCACAGATGCTATGGTTCCAGAAGAACCATTTCCTAGAAGAGTTACTACTCGACCTTCTTCCAATATATTCCTTTCTAATGAACAAGCCATTAATTCTCAACCAAGACAAGTTCAGCGTCTTCACTATAACATTGTAGGTACCATTGGAGTCGTCACCCGACAACAAGCTTAAAATTCCCAGCAAGAACCAAACCAAAACGATGGATCGGCTCCATTTGTTTTGAAAAACCCCAATAAAGGGAATCATGCTCCTACTGTTCAACCTAAACCCCCTTACAATATTAATGAGCAATTGTCCAATGCTACGGCCAGAATTTCCCTCTTAGATTTATTAAGATCCTCTCCCACCCATAGGAATGAGTTGATGCTTACATTGAGCCAAATGATGGTACCTCAAAACATTCAACCCGAAGCTATGGACAATACTATCATCACTTGAGAGATTGATTGTATTGACTTCCGAGATAAAGATATCCCACAACACAGTTTACATAAGGACAATCCCTTGTACATTACTGCTCTAATTGGAGATGTAGCTGTCAAAAGAGTTTTGATTGATAATGGCTCATCTCTAAACATTTGCACCTTTGACTTCTACCAACGATTTGGCTTTAGAAGTGATGAAATGAAGAAAACTGATATGATTATCAAAGATTTTAATGATGAAACACAAGAAACGTGTGGAGTTATTACCCTCCCATTGCAAGTTGGTCCTAGAACCCTAGAAACAACCGTGTTTATTGTACATTGCCCAGCATCGTACAATATATTTTTGGGTCACCCTTGGATCAATGCCATGCGAGCGGTCCCATCAACTTTACACCAATGTGTTAAATTTGAGTTTAAAAATCAGTTGGTCACTATCCATGATGACCCTAGACCTTTTGATATGTGTGCTTTGGCAAAACCCATTGGAGTGCAATTTTGCCCTGCTCTGTCATCCACACATCCTAGTTCTTATTTTTCATCTAAAACTGTGAAACATACACCCATAACTTCACCTATTTCCCCTCCATTAATTTCATCCTCCTATATAGATCAACAACCCTCTAAACAAATTACTCTAGAACCTCAAAAAGATCTTAAATCTACAACCAATCCTTCAAGTTTTATCCCTATAAATTCAAAACCTATAGACACATCTATCATACCTTCCACATCTAAAGACATAGGTAATAAGCCTTCTACATCTTATGCCCTTTCTGATGAATTTTTACCAGATTTATCCACAACCTTAATATCAAAAAAAACAAATGCTTTCATGCAAGATTCAAACCTTTTAAATAACTTGCCGCCATCTCCTCGTACTTTGGGCCTCCCACAACCTATGGGAAGTACTTACCAAGTCGGGAGTTGTGCCTTCATTTATAAATGATATGACTGGGGAAGAATCCCTCGGAATATCAAAACTCATCATGAGGGATACGCTCGGTGTTATTTTACCAATGATTATATTAAAGCTAAACCCATGATGCTTAAAATGGGATATAAAGGGAAAGGCTTGGGACCTTCCCAAAATGGCATGAAAGAACCTTTCGAGGTAGAACCGTGGCCTGCCCGTTGTGGTGTGGGCCTATTTCCTAATAAGGGTCAACCATTTCCTTTTGAGGATGATGATCATATCATATGTTATCAATATTATTTGGATAGGCATGTTGATTTGCCTCTTAAAAATCAGTCATTTTCATGTAACATGCTATCCATAGCTTACCCTAAAATGATTTCTAACCCCGATGAAGAGTTGGAAGGAGATATCTTCCATGATGTCTCTGTTGAAGAGATGTTACACAATGGATTTTATTTTGATGGTTCTATACCAACTATAGCCCAACTTGAGGCCCCTAATCCTCAGAATGAATTATCTAATTTAACCTTACAACAATTACAAGAATTGGGCGTTTCACCCGCCCCACCTAAATTTGAAATAGATCTACATATGAAGGTAGAAAACGTCATTAAAATTAATATTGAAACTGAGGACAATCCTCACATAATCAATATTGGATCAGAATTAAGTCAAGAAAAAAAAGAGCAATACATTGCATTCCTTAAAGAGTATGAAGATGTCTTCACTTGGACATACGAAGATATGCCAGGTCTAGACCCTTCTGTAGTCATGCATCATCTAGTGGTCCATCCGGATGCTAAACCTGTTAAAAAAAACTTAGAAAAATGCATCCCAAAGTGGCTCTGCTAGTCAAATGGGAGTTAGAAAAACTCCTGAATGTTATCTTTATACAAGCTATTGATTATGCTGAATGGATCTCAAATGTAGTTCTAGTCACCAAGAAAGAAGCTACCAAAGTTAGGGTTTGTACAAATTTTAGAGATATTAACGCTGCATGCCCTAAAGATGACTTTCCTCTTCCAAACATGGATCAAATCATAGAATTTACTACTGAGAGTGGGATGATGTCCTTAATGGATGGATTCTCCAGTTATAATCAGATCAGGATAGCTCTTGAAGATCAAGCTAAAATAGCCTTTATTACCCCCTGGGGTACTTTTTGCTGGAAAGTAATGCCATTTGGCTTAAAGAACGCAGTGCAACTTATCAACGAGCTATGACCTATATTTTTCATGATATGATGCATGATATCCTACATGATTATGTGGATGATATTATAGCTCGCTCTATTATTGAAAATAATCATTTAGATGATTTGAGGAAAGTCTTTAATCGATTACGAGAATATCTCATTCGATTAAATCCAACAAAATGCATATTCGGAGTTAAATCCAGCAAACTATTAGGGGTTTTAGTTTCTTTACGTGGTATTGAAATTGACCCTCTCAAGATTGCGGCCATCACTGATATTTCCGCACCTACTAATATATCTGAGTTACGAAGTTTACAAGGTAAACTTCAAGCCATCCGTCGCTTCATCGATAAGCTGGCGGACAAAATTGGTCCCTTTCTTAAACTCCTTAATAAGGATGTCCCTTTTAATTGGGACACAGAATGTAGAGAAGCTTTTGAACTTCTTAAACAATACCTCCTTAATCCACCTGTGCTTTCACCACCTAAATTTGATCGCCCATTTCTCCTATATATTTTTGCTTCAGATTCTGCCTTAGGAACTATGTTAGCTCATCTTGATGATGAAAAGAGAGAACGTGCTAATTATTATATTAGCCGAACCTTCATCAGTTATGAAACCCGCTACACAGTGTTTGAAAAACTTGCTACGCAAAAATTATGACATTATATGCTTAGTCAAAAAACTTGTCATTGGTAAATATGATCCCTTAAGGTATCTCATGAGTCGACCTTATTTATCGAGTCGCACAGCCAAGTGGGTTCTTGCTCTAAGCGAGTTTGATCTCACATTCATAGGATAGAAGTCTGTTAAGGGTCAAATCATAGCAGATCAATTAGCTGTTGCACCCTTAGAGTCTACCCATCCCCTCATCATCGAGTTTCCAGATGAACCATATCGAAAAATGGTCCTTATACTTTGATGGAGCCCGATGCATGAGTGGGGCTGGTGTGGGTATTATTTTAATATCCCCATAAAAACATCTTATTCCCCTGTCCTTCAAATTGACATTTTTTTGCACCAACAATACTACTGAGTATGAAGCTCTAATCCTTGGATTACGAGCTGCCCTAGCGCTAAAAATTAAACATCTCTTAGTTTTTGGTGATTCTCAACTAGCTATAAACCAAATTAATGAATTTTATTAAACCAGAGATGATAAACTGCACCCATATAAGGCCTATGTTTTACAATTAATGTCTTTATTTGATCAAGTTACCTTGGAATCTATTCCTCGAACTAGCAACCATGTAGCTGATGCTATGGCCGTGGCTGCATCTCTCCTGCCCTTGGAGTTAGATGACAAATATGCCACTATCATTATTCGTCGACTCCAGGAACCCGCTTCAAATAAGTCATGCTTAGAGCCTTTGGATGTGTTTCTAATCAATGAAACTACTCCTGAACATTGGTATATAGACATATTTGATTTTCTCCAAAATGGGACTTTCCCTGCCAATTCTAATAGAAACTAGCATCGGTTATTACGTCAACGAGCAAGTTGATTTGTAATAATTGGCAATACTTTGTATAGGAGATCTTTTGAAGGTATCCTATTAAGATGTTTCAACTTAGAAGAGTCTAAATCAGCCTTGAGTGAAGCCCACGATGGATCTTGTGGAGGACACTTTAGTGGTAGTGTCATTGCTAAAAATCTCCTTCGGATAGGATACTTTTGGCCTACCATGGAAACGGATGCACATGAGTATGTGCGCCATTGCGACAAGTGTCAAAAACATGTTGATTGTCCATGCGCCCGCACAAGAGCTGCAGGCTATTTCATCTCCTTGGCCCTTTTCTAAATGGGGCTTGGATATTATTGGCAAAATCAATCCTGTGTCATCTGATGGACACAAGTTCATCATAATTGCCACCGAGTATTTCATGAAGTGGTTCGAAGCTATGCCTTTAGCTTCCTGCACTGGCACACAAGTTTCTAAATTTTATTTTAATCAAATCATTTGCAGGTTCGGAATTCCTGCCAATCTCATCTCTGACAATGGAACTTGCTTCAAAAATAAAGATGTTAAAAAATTATGCCAAAAATATAAGATTCAACATCGCTGGTCCACTCCCTATTATCCTCAGGGTAATGGTCAAGCAAAAGCATCTAACAAAACCTTAATCAAAATTCTCAAAAGATTAGTCAATAAAACTGGTCGTGACTGGCACATTCAATTATACCCAGCCTTGTGGGCCTATCGAACTAGTGTTCGAACACCCACTGGAACTTCACCATTTGTTTTGGTTTATGGTGTTGAAGCAGTTTTTCCATTTGAATTGGAAGTTCCTTCTTTGGCTCTGTTACTTCAAGACACTGAAGTAGGAGATGAATATCGAGCTGGCAGACTCAGTCAGTTGGAACTCCTAGATGAAAAATGCATCAATGCTTTGGAGCATCTCCGTGCTTACCAAAACAAGCTTAAAAGATCATATGCTAAGAAAGTTCGTCATCGATCCTTTGAGATCGGTGACCTTATTTTAAAAGAAAATCAAAAAAATACAAATTCAACTAAGGACCTTAAAGGTAAATTTGAGCCCAACTGGCTCGGACCATACATTATTACTGCTAAATTTGAATCAGGAGCATACAAATTATCTACCTTAGATGGTAAAGAACTTAAAGAACCCATGAATATTTTGCATCTTAAACGTTACTATGCATAAATTTGGTCATTTCATCCTTGTATATAATTGTTTAAAATATTTCAAAAAAATTATCTTATATTTCTTTCAAATTTATAAAAATCCAAAAACATCAAAAATCTTCAAAACTATCTATTGCATTTATTTATGGCACTTGTTAAATTTTTTGCTCAAAAACAAAAATAAAACCAAACAATAAAGAATAAAATATAAAAACAGCTATATGCTTGACTCTTTCGAAACCAAAATAAAATAAAGAAGAAAGAGAGAGTCAACATTCTCAAAACTTCTCAAAAAATTATTTATATATATTTTTCTTACAATTATTGCAGTTATATGTTTCAAATTATTTTGGATAAATTAGCATTTATTTGGAATCCCTCACTTGCACAAAACACAAAAATAAATATCTTGATTTTATCTGGCATGATTACTAATCTCTCTTATATCAAAGTCCACAAAATTCAATTAAATAAAGTTTGAGCATAGAGAATTGATCTTGTTATTTACTTAAACCAAGCACATCCTTTCACAATAAAATGATTATATTTGTAATTTCCATGTTTTACTACATAGTAGACGTGATTTCTTGAGCGAAAAGTTTCCCCTGCTATCCTATCATGCACATGGTCTAGAATCTTTGAGAATTGGCAAAAGGACAAGCTCACCCCTCCCCGGAATAAAAATCCCTTGCTCTCTGACTAATCCGAGCAAGTATCCCTAGCAAAGAAAAAGAAAAGAAAAGTTCAAGAAAAAAGAGAAAAGAAAAATGTTATTTTATATCATTACAACAATATTGCACTATCTCAAAAATCAAGCAAAAAATACAAAAAGAAAAAGAAGCAAAGTTCAAAAGGAAAAAAAAGAAAGCGAAAGCAAGAAAGCAATAAAATCCCTTTCCCTACCCTTTGAAAAGAAAAGAAGGGTTGATGAGCTTGAATCCCTGGAATTCTCAATTATTCGAAAACTATGAGGTAAGCCCCATACCAGGTGGTTTGTGCCCAACCTGCTTGGCCTTGGGTAACTCCTAGCGTGGTGATATGTCTGTCACATTAGCGACCTTCTTTTTTACAGACCTATGTCTTCTTATGGATTAGCTAGCTCTTGATAATCCGACCTACATAGTAGTCTAGTATGGTTATATACATCTACATCATGGTTAATGAACACTTATTTGGTTTCTTCAAATCACTTGTATCATATTATCTTGCTCAAAACTGGTAAATGAACAATGCAATTGCACACACATTTGTATTTGAGATATTTTGTGTATCATTATGATAAATCAATATTGGAAATGAATTCACATATGCACACGGGATTCCTTATAAATCTAACTTTTATCTTCAAAATCCTTTGAAATATTATTTTTGCAACTTGTTTGGAATAAATCAAGTACAGTTGTCTACCACAAAGACAACTATATAATAGAAAAATCAAAAATTTCCTTCAAAATATCCAATCAAAACATATATATCTGGTTGACTTTCACGACGATGGTATAGTTTCAAAACCAAAATTGGAATTTTATGCCTAACGCAAGTCCTTATTTTCATATTTTCTGTTCATAAAAAATCAACCATGCAATAAAACTATCTTTTTTGGATTTTTGCGATGATGGTATAAGTCTATACCTACATAATCTATGCCTAGCGCAAACCATTGTAACAATTTTTATTCCCCATTTATTAAAAATCATGAAAACCGTATGACTTAATTCATTATGTTACACAAATTATGCTTTTAAAAAGCAAACCCATTTCATTATTTCATGTCATTATGTCAACCTTCAATTTTGCAATGATGGTATAATTCCTAAAGAATTATCCAAAAAATTTTATCACACCTAGGAATTTATGCCTAGCAAAAATCATTTTAACATTATTTCATGCATACTATTTTCATGAAAATCTAAAAACAAACCATCATCACTACACCAAAGTCTTAAGACAGTCTCTTAAGCATTCTTTTACTTTTAACCATATTTCTATACTGGGATTAGCTTGACGGTCGAGTGAGCAGCGACTCCATGAAATGGTCTATAATAGCAATAATGTCCTTTGAAATTATTGTTAGAAGTCTCTTTTTATTTTTATTTTTATCACATTTCATTACAACCAATCAATTTGTTACATCAGATTATTTCATTTAAAATATTATAGCATGACATCAAAGTTATAAATTTCAAAATGACATAATTTCATGAATCATCAATCCAATTATCAAATCAATCAATCAAACATAAAAGCATCATAATACAAGCCACAGGTCATATGATCAAAAATATATCATATATATATCAACAGTATGTACATCATCAAAACTGGATTGGTATGCCATAATCTGTACCTCGGCATACTCAATCCTCTATCAAAAAATAATCATATAATACAATGTCAGTCTAGCCCTCTAGCCTCGAGAGCCCCTCGAGCTCTCTGCCTCATCTCCTCCCTCGCCTTGAGGTGGACGAGGTGGCCCCATCGTAGTCTGCGTAGTCCTAGTCCTCGATCGGGACGTGGTCCTCGACGACCCGGTCCTGATCAGATCTGCAATGTTGGCTGGCAGGGGTAGTCTATCCGCCTCTGGCACCAGCTGGTAATATAATGTCTGATAGAATGTAAGCTGGGCGATAGCCTGTGTTAGCTATCCAGAGCTCGCCCCTTCACCTCCTTCCCTGAGGCGTGCAATCTCGTCCTGCAACTATGACACCTCAGCTCGGTGGCGTGTAGCCTCATCCTGTAGAGTCTACACCTATGCCTGGAGACGATCTCTCTCTACCCGAAGAGTAGCCATCTCGCTACTCTCTCCTGTGTCGACACCCTTGCCCTTATCAGGTGATGGTGGCCTTTGTGGAGATGGGGGTCTCGCCTCCCTCCTCTCCCTCTGCCGTAGCCTCTCCTGTGCCTGTGGCCTCCTCAGCTCTCTCCCACCGTGACCCTGGGCAGCATCCATAGCCTCCTGGCACTGCCTCCCTATCCGACGCACAACCGCATGAATCGGACCTTGTGCCGTCATCATCCGAGGAGGGTGGATGCCTACGTACCAGGCATCGTAGCCATCGGCTACCCCTGCGTCGTCCCCATCCACTGGCTGGATGGAGGCATCATCCGCATCCTGGCTCCAGAACCACTGCATGTCGGGAGCCCCGCTAACTGTGGTGTTATCCTAGACAGTCCAAGAAAACTCATAATCCCTCAGAGATGGGATCCCCTGCTGTAGATCGAACTGCCTCAAAACTCGGTCATAGCGATGGAGCTCCACCTCCCCCCTCTCCATCCGCAGCTAGTAGACTCGCCTGATGCGAGCCAACTCCTGTCCGTCCTCGACCCACCCTGGATGCTCCCTCCATGGCCTCCAGGTGATCTAATCTGGGACTAGGTCATCCAATAGCCTCTGGGACATAGGGAGGTCGATCCGCCGCTGTGACCCTCTTCGGAGCCACCAGTAGAAGACTCGGGGCCTCTCCCCGTCAACCCCTATCAGAGGAAGCCCTACCGGCCTCCGCACTGCAATGTGCTCCCAAGCACCAAACCTGTAAGAGCGATGTCATCACCAGACATCGGCCGCCCTTGTACACGACCCCATATAGGATCCTATACAGCCGACATAACACAAAACTGCCCCAAGAAAACCTGTACCCATGGTCCTGCATATCGTTGATCACATCTGTGAGCATCCATGACACCCTGCACCCGCTCTGGTGGCACAACAAAATTCCACCAACCACTCTAGCTAGTACCCATGTGAGCCTAGATGCCCCAGGTAGCTGGCGCAGTGCCTCGATATTAACTTCGCCCTTCTCCAGGGCGAAGCTCGGGTCACCACACAGTTGTCCCATAGCATGGCCCTGATTGGCCGTAGGAGTAATCAATCGTCCTTGTATGGGGATTCTTAGAATCCTCCATACATCCTCTAGTGTGGGAGTCATCTCCCCTGTCAATAGCCAAAAATAGGAAGAGCCCGGATACCACCTCTCTGCTAGGGCTGTTAGAAGCCCCATATCTGTAGACACCTATGGCATCTCTGCCACATGCTGCAAGCCGACCTGTGCCAGATGATCTTGCTCTGCCTGTGTGAGAGTGGCCAAGTCATCTTTCAACCCCCCGTACTTCCATTCCCTGCTCTTTAGTAATCCTCTCTGCAAACATAAACAACAAAACAACAAACAATCATTAATAAATAATTCAAATAAACAATAATGCAAGTTAAAAATCAATTTTTTTTTTTTGCAATTGATGATATCGCCCACTATTGGACGATATCGTCCCAAATTTGAGCAGAATCGTCTTCGATTTTGCAAGCCGAAATCGTCTCTAATTTGACGAAATCGTCCCCCTTTCGCCAATTTTGTCGTTGGGCGAAATTGCCAAAATTGAGACGATTTCGTCCCGACGACATCGACGGCCCAAAAACGGCCGCGATGCTCAAAAATCATCTAAAAATTACCTACAAAGCATGTAAATTCAAATTAAAGCATCCTAGTTAAGTCTAGACTCTTACCCGTGACCGCGCCGGACCTCTGTCGATCTATGCGTCATCTCCACCATTTTTGCTTCAGAGCTCTAAAAACCAGAAAATGAATAGTAAAAATGAATTAGGGTTTTACCCTATTTTTCTTAATTTTATTCAAAAATAATTTTTTGCTTTTTCGCCTTTTTACCTCAAACGTTCGATTTGGGTAAAAACACGGAGGGGGCACCATAGTAAGTTGTCGTACGATTCGACCAAGAATCGTCACCTAAAAATGGGAATAATTTTTGCTTTCTCGTAGATCGAGAAGAACTCATCTTTAACCCATTTTCTTTGAAAAATTCGCTAAAGAGGGGGCAAAATGTAGCACCCTAAAATTGGCGCAGTAAAATTATAATAATTACATTCACCTTAGTAAATAATTTAAAATTCAAATTTAACCTCCCAAACCGCCCGTTAACCGCCAGGTAATCCGTTTCCCCCTTTTTTGCGCCATTTTTAGAGGTTATTTTTACCGTTTGACGATATCGTCGCCGATCAGACGATATCGCCCCAGATCTGACGATTTCGTCTGGGCTAGGACGTCCAAACGATCTTGTCGCAAAACTGATTTTGCACAATTAGCTTCTGTTCCAACGGGTCTCCAATCCGGGTAGAAGCGTGTCTACACCGTTAGGGACCCTCCCCTGTTGGAGATCTCCCAAATTGGGATGATCTCCAACCTCCTAACTACTCCCCTAAGCCTATTTAATCCTAAGCTATTCCCTTAGCACCCCCTTGGCTAAAATTCTCTGCAATTTAACTCCATCTACGTTGAACCATCCCAATTTTTCATTTGCACTGGTCCCATGCCAATTTTGTTGTAGGTACATCATTGTTTTTCAGCCGGAGCCAGCACACATCATCGCCGATGAACCTGTTCATATCGGAGGCGAACCTGTCGAATCCGAGGCGATTTCGTACTGATGCGAGACGATCTTGACTACAGTCCATATTGAGGCAATCAGTGCCTGAAGTTTGCACTTCTCAACCTTTTCTCTGCTGTTTTATTCTACAAATTAGACAGTTTATTCAGTGTTTATGTTATTTTGCATTTGGATTTCACCCATTTAGCTTAGATTGCATACTAAGATCATGATTTGTCATTAGAATATCGTAATTTGCTTGAATTTTTGTTCATAACTATTACTCAGTATTCATACAGTCATTTGGTGTTGTTTCCCTATGTTAGCATAGTAGTATTCGTTGTATTTTGTATCTGTTTTTTTGCTTGCAGGTCTTTGACGAATTCGTCAGATCTCAGATGATTCTGTCAGATCTCAGATGATTCTGTCAGATCTCAGACGATTCTGTCAAATTCCAGATGATCCTGACTGCTTCAAACATCAGAATCATCACCAGACATCCGGATCAGGTATTCCTCATTTGTATTCTATAAATTCTTTGTTTTATGTCTTTAAATATGTTTTTTGTACTCATTGAATTTGCATTTTCATGTAGATTAATCTAGATTCATTTGGAAAAACCTAGGATATGAATGCTTAAAGTTAAAAATGAACACATTAAAACACATTCCAAACCTAGGTGTGGAAATTGCCCTTAAATGTTTCCTGGTGAACCCACCATTCGTCGAAAAATCATCAAAATACACCTCCCTTGAGAGGCGGGACCTTCGCAAAGTCCTCTCAGTCCGAGGTACCGTGACATCCTTTTCCCATCCTCCTTTCGGGCATGGATCCAATAGCCTGAAGGTAAGGATGCGAAAAATTTGGAGCGATACAAGGTGCAACAGCAGACACCACAAAAAAGTAAGTAGTCTCCTCCCAAAGATCTAGGTTCATCTTCTGATTCAACTTCTTCACCAAGTCCTTCTTTGCAGAGATCAGTAAGTTCCTCACCAATGGACATCGATTCTCCATCAAGAGGTAAGAGAACTCTACAGAATCATCCATCATATCAGATGTTGGATAAGAATTTTTCAAAAAGATATACTAGGAGTCAAGCTAGTGAAATGAATTCTATTCTACAAAGATTAGAAAATATGCACTTGTATGGTGATGATGTTTTCTAGCAGGAACCTAGGGGAGATTTAGTTAACTATGCTTTGTTAACTAATACCTAGCTTGAACCTTCTAGTTATGAGAAGTCTTGTACTCAAAATATTTGGCAAGATGCCATGAAAGAGGAGATCACCTCTATAAAAAATGACACTTGGGAGCTGGTGAAGCTTCCTAAAGGAAAGAAACATGTTGGATGTAAGTGGGTCTACAAGACCAAGTTCAATGTTGATGGTAGCATTGAGAAGCATAAGGCAAGATTAGTTGCAAAGGGATTTACTCATAAATATGGAATTGATTATGAAGAGACTTTTGCTCCTGTAGCCAGACAGGAGACTATCAGAACAGTTCTTGCCTTAGCTGCACACAAGGGATGGACAGTCCAACACATGGATGTAAAGAGTGCATTTCTAAATGGTTACTTGACAGAAGAAATGTATGTTGAGCAACCACAAGGATTTGAAGAGAAAGACAAGGAACATCTTTTTTACAAATTGAAGAAGGCTCTTTATGGCCTCAAGCAGGCACTGAGAGCTTGGTACTCACGCATTGGTGGGTACTTTAAATATTATGGGTTCATCGGAAGCAAAAATGAACCCATGCTCTACTACTTGAATCAAGGAAATGACATCCTCATAGTTTGTTTGTATGTGGATGATCTCATTTTTATGGGTAGTAATGAAAAAGTTAACATGGAGTTCAAGCACTCCATGATGCAGGAATTTGAGATGAAGGATCTTGGCTTGATGAAATACTTTCTTGGAATGGAAGTACATCAGACAGATTCGAGGATCTTCATCTGTCAACTTAAGTATGCTCGAGATATGATTCAAAAGTTTGCTATGGAGCAATGCAAAGCGATTGCAACTCCAATTGGACATGGGATCCAATTAAGCAAGAATGATGGAGCACCGAAAGTTGATGTGACCACTTTCAGAAGCATTGTTGGGAGTTTGATGTTTCTCACCAACACCAGACCAGACATTCAGTATGTTGTATCTCTTGTTTCTAGATTTATGTCTAATCCATCTGAGCTACATTTGCAAGCAACTAAAAGGATTTTGAGATATGTGAAGGGTACATTGGATTTTGGAATCCAATACTACAAAAGTGATACTATCAAGCTTGAAGGCTTTAGTGATAGTGATTGGGGCAGCAATATTGATGATAGAAAATCCACATCGGGTAACTGTTTTAGTCTTGGTTCATGCCTAATAACTTGGAGTTCCAAGAAGCATACAGTAGTAGCACTATCTTCAACCGAAGCTGAGTATATAGCGGTGACTCATGCTAGTACTCAAGCTCTATGGATCTGAAAGGTATTAGAAGATATTAGAGAGCAGCAAAGTGGTCCAACTCAAATATTCTTTGACAACATCAGTGTCATTCAGTTGGCATACAATCTTGTCCACCATAGTAGATCCAAGCATTTTGATATGAAGTACCACTTCATCCGAGATATGGTGGAAATTGATATTGTTGAGCTTCACTATTGCCACACTTTGGAGAACGTTGCTGACATCTTCACCAAGGCATTGGCTAAAGATTTATTTATAAAGCTGAGAGACTATCTAGTCAATTCTCTCAACTTTAAGGGGGAGAATGTTGCAAGTGTGAACGCCACTTCATCCTAAGTGGCCAAGAAAAAACCTTACTCTCATCCTAAGTGTGAACGCGCTTTGTTTTGTCGGCATGTTTTGTGTCGGCAATTCTTTATCCTTTTTATCTCCCCTTATTTCTCCACTTCTTCCTCCTCTTATCCCTCCTATATTTTTGCTACTTATCCCTCGGTTTCTTCCCTTATCCCTCATATCTTTTCTTCCCCTTATTCCTCCAACTTCCCGTCACATTCCCTATATATTTATGTGAAGTGTTTGCTATTTTTTTAGAAGAATAAAAATTTGGTTTTATTCCCACAGGGAGGGGGTCAAGGGAGGAGCGGGGATGGGGGGGAAAGGGGGCCCTGACCGAGGGAGCCGGCAGGGAAGAGAGCCTGGTTGGCTCGCTTGCTTGGGTGCAAGCAGGGCCTTGCGAGGAGGGGTTCAAAGTAGGCTGGGCGGAAGAACCTGGGATCGGGGCCACGAAAGACGACCTAGGGGAGGGAGCAACAGAAGGGGAAACCTAGGGGAGATCGCCCTCCAGACCGAGGTCCATGTGAGAATCCTTTGCGATCGGGGGGGGCCCCTTGGTGGTCCAGGCCTGGGATCTGGGGCCGTCATGAGGGGGCTCGCGAGACGGGGCCCGACCTAATTGAGAAGGGGGTTTGGGGGGAGGGCCTTTTGCATTTTTGGAAATCGAGCATTGGTGGGGGAGGTGGCCTTGAGTGCTGCAGGTGGGGCAGAAGGTGGGTTTGTTTTTGTAGATCAGGGGCTGGCTCCAGAAGTAGGACCCAGAAGAGATGGTCACCGAAGAGGGGAGAACATATTTGAGATTGGCGTTGATGCAGAATCTGGCATGCACCTGAAAGCATGAGATTTCGAAATAAAGAAAACAGTGTTCAGATGTAATAAAAATAAAACCAGATTTATGCATAAAATAACATGGATAGAATTAAATTAAAACAGGAGCACAACCCTTTTTATTAATGTAATTCCGTTCGGTTACAATAAATCTTTCGAATGACATATCCTCAGTTACAACCGATGAACAGTAGTCTCTTTTCGCATGCCCACATGCAAAATAGGCGGGTCAAACTGTATTGCCGTCGTTGGTGTTTAATGAATTTTAGCTTGCTGTTGTTCTTCACTGTATTCAAAGAAACAATAACAACGTTTAATAGCACCTGTTAAATGAAAGCAGAACGTCTGTCTTTAGGAAGCAATGGAAAATGCATGCGAAGGATTATTGAATGTGTGAACGAAATAACTCTATGAAAATCTGCAATTCTCACGGGGAACAGCATACATATTCGAAAACAGCATATGTTATAGAATCATAAACTGTTTTAATCATATTTGAAAATAGCATGTATTCTGATAGCATAAGACTTAAGCTATGCTTTAATATATATTCGAAAGATACATATTCTAAAACATAAACGCGAGCTATTTTAAAACTTCCGTAAACAGCATATATTAAATTAACGAAAACATGTGCGGGATGCCCAAGCGGGCCGCTCCCATTAAATCTTGATCTCGGCACCAATCCACTGGGAATGGGCCCGAAATCTCAAAGGAAAGAGGCGTCGTCGAATTGATGGATTAAGGTAATCCAATGCGGAAAATGCAAGTTCAGATGAATACAATCGGATATTCAGTTTAACAGCACTTCGTTGTCTTAACAAAATACTTCGCAGTTTTTTTTACGTATCGAGCCGGTTATATTTATAGAGGGTTCGGCCTCTGGGAACATTAATGTTCAAAACCCTAAATCCGCAAGGGCCGCTCAGATTTGATCCTTATCGGGTCATTACTAAGCATGGCTCGCACTGACATCGAAAGTTATGAGGCATGGCCTCGGATCGGATATTTCGAAACCGCTCGTCTAATTAATGCTCGCCGTTGAATCCGTCGTTCTACAGACCCGTGGGGTTTTCTTCGAAAAGGGACACGTAGAGGGTGCCACATGGCGGTCGTTCCCTAGATAGTTGACTGCATGCCTTTGACTGGTGACGTGTCGGCTCGGGGCCCAAAGTGTCGCGATATCGCGACGCTTTGGGCCGGCTTTGGCTCGGGGCCCAAAGTGTCGCGATATCGCGACACCTTGGGCCGGCTTTGGGTCGGGGCCCAAAGTGTCGCGATATCGCGACACCTTGGGCCCGCTTTGGGCGGGGGCCCAAAGTGTCGCGATATCGCGACACTTCGGGCCCGCTTTGGGCGGGGGCCCAAAGTGTCGCGATATCGCGACACTTCGGGCCCGCTTTGGGGGGGCCCAAAGTGTCGCGATATCATGACACTTCGGGCCCGCTTTGGGTCGGGGCCCAAAGTGTCGCGATATTGCGACACTTCGGGCCCGCTTTGGGTCGGGGCCCAAAGTGTCGCGATATCGCGACACTTCGGGCCCGCTCAGGTCGGGGCCCAAAGTGTCGCGATATCGCGACACTTCGGGCCCGCTTGGGGTCGGGGCCCAAAGTGTCACGATATCGCGACACTTTGGGCCCGCTTTGGTTTTTGACAAAAGGCTTGGCGCGGAAGGCTTTGAAGAAGGCTAAGAAGTTTGTTAAAGGCTCTAGAACGACCGACTTTGCTCTGCTCATTTTTCGATCTTTCGAACTGCTATGCGAGTGGTTAAGACCACTATTTGACCTCTAAGGGTTGCCTTAAAAGCTGTGATATCAATGTGATCAATGTTTGTAATCACTTAATCAAAATGGTGCTGTTTTGGTGTCTACAGCACCATCCAGGACCCTGCCTTGGTAGCAGGGTCAAAGGCCACCAGGTCCTCGATCGACTGAGCAATGAGTCTGAGGACGTCTTCGTGCCACAGATAGAAGGGAAGGTCTAGGAGCCAAACCCAGATCGGGGCGAAGTTGATGCTTTGGGTGCTAGGGTGGAAGTTAGCTCCATACTACTTGAGGAAGAAGCTCTTGCACCCTAAAAACTAGGGTCCACCTGATAGGATCTTTTTTGCATCCTCACTATTGTTTAATTTGATGATGAAGAAGCCCTTGGTCAGGGCAACCAGTTGGATGTGCCCGAAAACCTTCCATTTGGTATCCGCCCACCTGCGGATGGTTTCCATGTCGGGATGCCCTCCCAAGAATTTCCCTACCATAGAGGCAGAAGAACTGGCTACCAAGGAGGAGTAGACCTCCTCCTGCATAGAAATGTGAGTGCCCTCGAGGGAAAGACCTAGCCCCGGGGCCCGGGAAGGGGCCCTGGTGCCCGCCAAGATCTACTGATAGGAGGGTTTGGGCCCGCCCGGGACAAAGCCCAACCCAGGAATAGGGGGCTTTTTCCCCAGCCCTGAGCTCGCATCAAGGCTGGCATGTGGGCCAGGGCCCAAGATGCCAACCCCACCCTGGCCACCAAATGGATCAAGCACAGACCCATCCTCTAGGCCTGTCGAGGGCCCTATAGGCCCGAGATCGGGCCCTGACGTGCTTGTCCCCAACCTCGAGCCCGATCCTGACCGAGGACCTGCACCATGTACTAAACCTGTCCCCAGCCCTGCTCCTGCTCCTGCTCCTACTCCTGCTCCCGCTCCCGCCATCCTTGTGCTTCAATGGTGAAAATATATATTATAAAACCTCTTCTTTTACACCTTTAATTCCTTCTAAACTTGCCAATTGATATTGTCAATAGGATTTATTTACCTCTTCTTTTGGAGTGGAATATCCTTGATCTTATCTAGCTTCTATTATTGTATGATTTCCTTGCTTTGTCTTGAATTTTATCTCTTTCTTCATAGTTTTTACTTTACAAACTCTTGCGATGTGTCCAATATCAAAATAATTATGGCAACGAAATGCAGTATTTTCATAATCTATTTGTTGATCTCATTCTCTTAATTCATATTTAATCTTAATGGATTGTGGCAAAGGTTTTGAAATATCCATAGCAACACATATTCGAGTATATATAGCATGCTTTTGCCTCCTTAGTTGTTGGTCCTTATTTTATGAATTCCCTTAGGGTATTTCCAATATTTTTCATAACATCCTTATTTATAAGACGATATGGAAGTCCAAAAAGCCTAACCCACACTGGAAGCTTCTTAATAGTTTTTTTCTCAATGGAAATTTTTTTACTCCATGGTCTCAAATAAAGTACATATCTTCCCCTGAACCATGGGCCACCAACCATTATTTTATCCCTAAATTTTGAACTAGAAAAAATGATGAGGAAAAAACCTTTAGGAAGAAAAGTCATAGAATAATTTGAATTTAATCCCCATTTTCACTTGATCCAATTTTGGATCTCCAAAAACCCTGGCCATGATCTATGGAACTTACATATTAGCCCTCAACTTTTAAGAACCATTATATTATTCTCAATCATCTCATCCTTGATACTTACTTCTGGTGTACTATTTGCTACCTGGATTGAATTTGCCATGTATTCGCTCTTTCGCTTATCTCCAGCTTGGGTCTTCATACTTCCAACTAGGGCATTTTGATTTCTAGCTAGGGCATCTTGACTTCACATTAGGGCTTTCAAAAATTCCTTTCACAATAATGGGGCTTGCTCTTGGCTTGCACTCCCTCTTTGTTCGTAGTCCCTTTCTGCTTGGACTCGCTCTTGCTTCTAGCTTGCACTCGCTCTTGCTTCTAGCTTGCACTCTCTCTTGTCTTACACTGGCTCTAGGCTTGTGCTTGGTGTTCCTTTGCTTCAACAATTTTTTGGAAATAATATTCCACGCATTCGTGGTAAGGGTTTGAAGCATTAATGCACTTTGGATGAACTTATCGCTCTTTTGCCATGATTGAATCCCAGCTTGCACTCTCTCCTGTCTTGCACTCACTCCCAACTTGCACTCCCTCTTGACTCACAATTGCCCTTGTCTCTTCTTTTTATGACATTCCTTGGCTTCAACATTTTTTTGGAAACAATGTTCCACACATTCATGGTAAGGGTTTGAAGCATTGATGCACTCTAGATGAATATGTTGCTCTTCTGTCATGACTGAATCTTGGCTCTCACTCCCTCTTGGTTCACACTTCCCCTATGATCTCATTCGCTCTCGACTTGTACACTCACTCCCAGCTCATGCTTGCACTTGTTGCTGCACTTACTCCTAGCTTACACTTGCACTCACTTTTGGCTACACTCACTTGCACTTGCTTGCAATTGCACTTACTCACACTTGCTGTTGCATTACTCCGAGATCATGCTCCAACTCACTGCTGCACTTACTACCGGCTCACGATCACACTCACTGCTGCACTTACTCCCGGCTCACGATCACACTCACTGCTGCACTTACTCCCGGCTCACGATCACACTCACTGCTGCACTTACTCTCGACTCACGCTCATGCTCGTTGCTGCACTTACTTCCAACTCACGCTCACAGTCACTGCTAAACTTACGCTCGACATGTGCTCACAGTCACTGCTACACTCTACTGCACTTACTCCCAGTTCACCATCACACTCGTTTTTGCACTTACTCCCGACTCATGCTCATACTCACTGTTGCACTTACTTTCGGCTCACGCTCACACTCGCTACTGCATTTACTCTTGGTATGTGCTCACACTTGCTATTACACTAACTCTCGACTCCTAATTTTTTTTTTTATTATTTTTGGAAAACATCCCAAAAGGGATGCCACTTTCGGGTAAGACCCAAGGAGGCAGGGGTATCCCTCCCGACTCCTAATTTAATTTATAAATAATTACATATAATTTCTTAATAAATTTAATTTATAAATAATAACAGAAATTTGAATATATATATTTTTCAAGTATTTAAGGAATAGCTTGTAAGAGTTCCTTAATTCTTACACTCTATCATTAATCACATTTTTTTAACAGGTACAACACATATGTCATGGTTTGAACCTTGGACCTCTCAAAGAGAAACTAAAACCCTAACCACTGCACTATCGTCAAGAGGACAATCACATTTATTTTAAAATATACACTCATAATTAAAATACTTTTATAGTCTACATGGACACCCTAGTGTATGTTGTTGAATTGTTATCCAGTCTACCCAAGTTCCAATTATCAGGAAGGAGGCCCTTGGCACCGTTGTACTCCGCATTATATATATATAAGTTGGAACCAACAATTATATTCAATAAAAATAAAAGAGGTTACAATAAAAAAAGAGTTGGAAAGATCATAGCTCACGGCGCAAGGCCATCCATACAATCAAAACCGGAACCAACCCCTAAAAGGGCGAATACACAACATAAATAAGCATAGAAAAATAAACTAGAGCAACAAAAAAACTTTAAACTGTAGAACTGTAGCTCTAGGTACTAAGTAGACTTATTGCTTCGTCATTTTGTGTCATTCCAATACTACAAAAATATTGGAATTCTTGAGTTGAAAGGCTGAAACCCTTTTTCGGGTAGATTGTCTCCATCTTCTTTCCCTTGTCGAGGACTACGAGAACGTCGAAACCGCACAGAAGGGGAAGGAACTTTAGATTTTGCTTCCTCCATAGGAACCGTCAATTCCATCGATGATGGCTCTGCATCCAATGACATATTCTCACCGTCACTAAGATACTCCAACACACTATAATTGTTGGATGAATCAGGAACATAACTGTCTAACTGAACACTGGTCATATGAAATCACTTCTTCGGAGCAACATCTTCTTCTGTAGATCCCCTTCTTGAGCTACGGGAGTGTCTTACGTTAGCCAAAGGAAAATGTACTAAAAAACTAATTGGTTGGCAGACTGTGAAGCAACCTCTATTGCATCCTTTGGGTAAGAATCTATTGAGACTGAGGAGCCTCATTGCTAATAGTTTCATCTGCGAAACCAAATTTTTCCTTTTCATACCTTTTTATCGATTGGTTGTGAAACATATGCAGACTTTTAAAAAAAAATTTACAGTATCTTATAATAATTACAATTAAAACAATAAAAATATACTACCAAAACATTTTTTTTTTTAAAAACACATATTAATTTGAATTTGAGTTTATTAATTATTATTATTATTATTATTGGTAATAGTAAGTAACGGGGGTTTTGACCAGAAATCTCCCAACCTGTTACAACAACTCCACCAAGGAGACACATACCCACCCCCTCACACGCCACAGTTTGAACCTCAGACCTCCCAAAAAAAAACCAAAACCCAAACCGTTGCGCTGCACCCAAGTTTATTAATTATTTTTAACACTTATAAAGTAACAAATATTTTAAAAAGCCAAAAGCCTCCCTATAGACAAACACCATAAATATGGCTGGACAAAAGAAGAACACTTGCTTCTAGGTTAACTTTATGTTTTTTAATTTTTATCTAATGCACATCACGTAAAGACAAATTAATATTGTAACACATTGCAATAAATGTATTAATAAAACATAAATATATTTGTTTAATAATTAAAATAAAACAATAACTACAAAACATTTTTTTAAACATATTTTAATTTGAATTCGAGTCTATTAATTATTTTTAACAAGTAACAAATATTTTAGAAAGCCAGAAGCCCCCCTCTAGACAAACACCATAAATATGGCTGGACAAAAGAAGAACACTTGCTTCTAGATCAACTTTATGATTTTTTATTTTTATCTAATGCACATCACGACAAATTAATATTGGAACACATTACAATAAATGTATTAATAAAACATAAATATATTTGTTTTTTACTTGGTTAGCGTAAGAAACTTTTACGAATACAAGTTGAGCGTCTCTTCTTAATCAACCATAATCCCTCGTAAAGGGTTAATAGCTATACTTATTAAATAGGGAAATTAACACACACCTACTCGTTCACAGGCAGCGGTTTGAACCTTGAACCTCTCGGAGAATAACCAGAGCTCGAACCGTTGCGCTGTCCCCTGGAACAATATATTTATTTTTTATTAGTTTTTTTGCTTGATAGTTTTATTCTAGTTTTTTTGTAAAGAAATAACTCTTGTTCCATTTTTTTAAATATTTACTTCGAGAGTGAGGGGACTTGGAAGGGCTCGGAATGGGAAGATCAACTTCAAGTTGATAAACATTCAAACAAAACCAGTTGTCCGTTCCAAAAATTTAAGTTTACACGAGTTTTATGAGGGATTATGATCCCCTCATAGTAGAGTTTTAACTTGGATCTCCTAAATAAAAAACCATAAACATACAATTATAATATCCCTCATCCGTAATAAATATAAATAAATATAATCTAATGTTTTTAAACTTGTCTCCATCTTATCATTAATATTATAATGATATTATAACAAATTAAAAATATATAAATTATTTAATAAGATTCCAACCCGTTAAAATCATATCGTCTGTTTTGGAAATCCTATGGAAAAAGCTTACGCATGGTGGGGCTAAAACCAACTTAGATGTGCATCTCATTTTAAGCTAAAGTTGTCTTTAGGGATGGTTAGTGATGTCATATCTTCGTCATAATTGTAGTCTCCGTTGCCCTAATCAAAGAGTGTAGAATATTTGGATGGAGGAGCATGCATCTCTCCTTTTCCATTTAATTATTTCTAGGAATCATTTTCTTATCATCACAAACACGTACTTTTCATGTTATTCCACATTTTTCCCGGTTGCTTATGTTTGTTCTCGTGATTTTTTAAAGAAAGCAGATTGAGATATATAATATATTATAATTATAAAAGTATTATCTTAAATATTATAATTATAAAGGTTATATTTTAATTAAAACTTATTTTTAAAAGTTATGAAAAGGAGTTTGATCAAAAACATCTTCGTATGTAAAGTTATGCTAACCACACCTTTGCACGTGAAGTTACTTGCTTTTATATGAAGTTGATCACATATATGTGCCATAAATAGTCAACCCAATCAATGTAAAAAATGTAAGGTGATATTTTAGTGATATTTTTTTTTATAGTTTTTTATTTTTATTTTTATGGTAGTTAGAGTTGTATGATTACATAAGTGTAATAGTTTTAAAATAATTATATTGGTTATTTTTATTTTTTTAGTTCAGGTTTAGAGTTTAGATAATTGATCCTTGAACATTAAGATTAGGATTAATGTTGATTTAGTTTATAAGTAAAAAGAGTTATGTGATAAAATCATTTTTCATATTAGAATCTTAGTTATCTCTATTGCATACATGAGACTTTCTTTTCTTCGAGTGGCTATGAGACTTCAGCTTGTCTAAGTAGCTAAGGATTTATAATTTTAATTTGGAATTTGGTTATTGCATATTTGATTTTCTAGCAATTGGATTGAATTATTATTATCATTGAATATTGTTTATTGTGCGTTGTTGGTTTACTATTGCTATTGTTGTATTTTTTTATGTTGTTTCATTACAATTGGCATCAGAGCATCGATGTTGGCTCCCTATGGTGATGCAAATTTACAATAGGAGGGCACACAAACCATTCCAAAATCTATGCCAAACAATACTACTTCTTGTTTTCTGGTAATTTTTTTGTTTATCTTTTAGTGCATTTATCTTCTAGAATATTGTGAGTTTGCTATTGTTAATTCATTTTCTCAAACCCAAAAGAGTGTTAAGTGTCTTCAAACCCTTGCAAGAGACCTATTCCATTGTGGTCGAATCTTAGAGCTAATCAAAACAAGGGGTATTTCCAACAACACTTTTTTGGGAAGCGAGTGTCTAGAGACTCTTGCGGGAGACCTATCTCTTACAATCGTCTCTTCAAGCTAATCAAAGGGGTATTTCTCACAATATTTTTTTAGTATCATTCCAAGGATTTTTTTGGGTTTTACAAATGATCCTGTTGTGTGAATTAACCTATTGTTCCTATTGTTTGGTTGTAAATCAATGGTCGGTTGTAGCACACTAGTCATTCAGAGGATGTGTATGAGCAAAAAGAAAAACCAACCTAGAAATCTTAGTAAGCATCAAAACACTCTCCTAAATATCAAAATTTTTAACCATCATTTTTTTCTTCCTTAAATACCATGACACTGCCTCCTCCCAACATCTCTCATCCTTTCTCTTCTCTTCCCAATAACCCTCCCCCTATCACTCCTCCCACTACCTATCAAATTGGTAATCCTTGTTGTGATATTATTCATCCTGGTTTGCATCTCCATATTGAGAATTAGGAAAATATGGTTGCTTCCATTGCAAAGTATTTAGCTAACATATAAAGCATCTTACAAACATCCTCTACTATACATCCCCTTGTCCATAGGTCCCAATAAATCACTTAGCAGTAGCTTCCAATCATTCATCAAGCACTGCATACAAGACACACAAAAATTCTTCTACAACTATCATTTGGTCACAATCCTTCCATTTCTTGTGGAAGTCACTCAGGTCCTTATGCTACCAAAGGTACTCTAGGTATGGGTGGTTACAACTCAAGATTTTCTTTTGATCTAGATTCCTTTGCAAGAGTTTCTTCTAATTTCTTTCATTGACCTCATGATGTTTATGTTCTATGCGTTAACATCTCCACCATTAAGGGTGTTGATCCATGTGGGTGGGTGGCCAAGATGGATAACATTATCTGTCTACATCAAATTCCTTAAGAAGGTTGTGTCACATTAGTGGCTACTAAGTTAGGTACCTATGCTCAAAAATGGTTGTTATGGGAGCTTCACCAACTAGGGGCTCCTCTTTTATGGTTTTATTTCAAAGAATGATTCTTTCAAAGTTTTGACAAAGGATGTTCTACATCGTGTGTGGTCCATTTGATGCAAATAAAGAAAATAGGAATAGTTGAGGAGTATAGCATAAATTTCATAAGTATTCTCACCTACACCTACCAACGAAATCCAATGGTGGTGGTCTTAGCCTTTTGCCATCATCTTAAGAGAAAATTTTGGCAAGAAGTTGATATGCTTGACCACTATACTCTCGACGATGCTCAACGCATAAATTTAGCAATAAAATAGAAGCTCCAATGTCCCAATCCCCAATATAGATATCACTTCAACTCTTGACATCCTTACTTTAATAACTACAATAACAAATCTTCCTAGGGTTTCTTATATTTTAAATATCATTTTCACCATACTTAAGGTCAATTCTATAAGAACGTCATAACTTTCAAGTGAAAGGTGAAGACATAGAAGTATCAAAAGATGAAGATTCATTGCAACATGAGAAATTGATAGAAGTAGATGAGTTAAAACATGAGGATGCTACCATAGCTCTTTCTACTCATGTTTTTATGTGTCTCCAAGCTCACCATACTATCGAGGTACAAGAATTCATCAAATAGTAGTGCATCAATTTGTTGATTGATTTAGGTACTACACATAACTTTATAGATAGTAAGACAAAAAAGTCTTTGTGCTTGTATACAAACTCTTCAAATCATAATAAATTCTACGCACTAATTGCAAATGGGGGTACCACTCAATTCTTGGGTTGAATAGCTAAGGTTAACATTCAAATGGTGGAATATACTTGATCAGGAAATCTCTTTACCATGAATTTGAGTTGTGCATATGCCATCTTGGGAGCATAATGGTAATGTTAGCTTAGTGATGTTACTATTCATATTTAAATATTATATGTCAAGTTGATGGAAAATGGAAGGGTCATTTATCTCTAAAGAAGCCAACCCCCTCTCTCTAAGGTGGTTAGTCCACATAGCATATAAAATGTATTGAAGAAATGTGGTTGTGGGTTCTTCGTCCAAGTCAATTGCATGGAAGTCCAGTCTTCAAAGCTGCTTCTTCCATCCCTTCCTTTGGACTTGAAAAATATTATGGATTACTATAATGATGTATTTGATGAGCCCATGGGTCTTCCTCCTAAGCATACATATGTTCATGTCGTCTACCTTATTCCAATAAGCCTTCTAATGTGCATCCTTACTGCTATCCCCAACCCCAAAAGTCTAAAACTAAGATAGTTTAGGAAATATTGGAGCAAGGAATCATCCATCCAAGCATTAGTCCATAATCTTCTTTGATGGTGATGGTACAACGCAAGGAAAAATCTTAGTATATGTGTTTTAATTTTTGATCTCTCAACAAGATGACCATTAAGGATAAGTTTTCTATCCCTGTTATAGATTATTTTTTGGATAAATTATATGTTGTTAGATACTTTATAAAACTAGACTTGTGTTTTGGGTTTCATCAAATTACAATATAGAAGAGGATATCCCTAAGACTACTTTTTGCACACATGAGATTCATTATGTGTTTATAATCATGCATTTTGGTCTCACTAATGCTTATTCCACTTTTAAAAGTCTCATGAACTCTATCTTTCATCCTTTTCCTTGCAAGTTTATCCTAGTTTTCTTTTGTTGAGGATGTAAATTCCAACTATAGTTTTATTCAAATGCCATAATTGTAAAGCATATAAGATGCCATATTTACACATAACAACCATCTTCCATATCTCTAATGGAGGCAAATAAAAGGATATTTACAAATATTCTATCTAGACTAACTTAGAAAAGTCTAGATTAAGATTAACAGAAGCAAATATCTATAACTACACCTAAGGTCTAGAAAGCCATCTATGCAGAACGTCATAATACTATTATCACATTTCATTTATTTGTAAAATAATAAAATAACTAAGCTAAGATAATAATTAATGTAAGCCTAATCCTAGCAAGGAGAGAGGGGTCACGTGATTATTATTCCTCATCATGCCTCCCCACAATAGAAGCATTGGACTCCAATTATTTTAGAAGAGAAGAAAAGTCACAAGATGTCTGATGAGAAGAAATCCAATGAGCCTGATATAGAAAATGACCATACCAAACCAAAATATTAGAAGTAGAAGATTCGTGGTTAGTTTGACAAGTCTCGGTATCATAGACTTGATCAGAATCCAATGACGATTGAGTATCAGGAACCACATTGCTAGGATAGTTGATGGTAACTTCAGTATTTAATGTAGAATCATGGTACAAATTTAGAAGATCTACATTTATGACATCATGAATCCCAAGGTGTGCAGTAATATCAAGGTGAAAAGCATTCTCAAACACCTGTTGAAGGATAGTATAAGGTCCATAGCAAAGATTTTTTACTTTACTATGTAACTTCTCTAAAAAATATTGCTTATCCAAGTGCAACAAAAATTTATTACCAACCTAAAAATGATAAAGAATTCTATGTTTATTCATGGACTACCCTTATTATTGTGTCTTGTGCAAAATTTGAACCACCTTGGATTGAAGATTTTGTAATATAAATAAAAGAGTTTGCCTTGTCTTGCTCCTTATGAACATGAGTGGTGGTTGGAGAAGGCAAAGAAAAGGGCATATCATAAGGAACCAATGATTTAAAATCTAAATAAACCTCAAATGGATAATGTGTTATAGAATAATGTATTGCCCTATTGTATGTATGCTCAATATGGGTGACTCAAGTCCCACTTGGATGGTGAAGCATGATGATAGATTCATAAAATCTGCATAAGGGTATGGTTCATCTCTTCAATCTACCCATCGGACTAAGGATGATAGATGATGGAAAAGTTAAGGGAAACTTATAAAATTTTCCACAAAGAGCACCAAAAGTGACCCACAAAAATCATGATAAAAAATAATGTTGGTTGGTAGACCGAAGGATCACCATATGCAATCAAAGAATAGTTGGGCTAAGTCTAGCACAGAATAAATATTGCAATAAGAAATAAACTTAGCTTATTGAATCTATCAACAACAACAAATATACAATAATGTTGTCACATAGTAATAAAAAAACCACTAAGTCCATGGAATTGCTTTCCCAAGGATGGGAAGGAATAGCCAAAGAAACACCTAAGACAAACTTTTAGTTAGCAAGTTTGGATCGGCAACAAACAACACACTATCACAAAAACCTCAAAACATCTCTTTGTATAAGTCACTAATAGAAGAAGCATTGTAAATGATGAAGTGTTTTATGTTTTCCAAAGTGACCACCATAGAGTGTGGAATGTGTCTCTCTGAGAAGAGATACTCCTGACTCACGAGGAACACAAAATTTATTCAATTTTTAGAGCAATCTATACTTGATGTTAAAATTAGAAAGGATGAAAATTGGAAGAAGTGGGATGACACAATTGCTACTACAACTTCCTAAAATTAGGATCGTGAGCATACTAAGATGGCCAAGATTGAAAATCCAGATGTGAAGTGGTCATAACTATCAAGGCATGAGCAACAGAATACCTACTCAAATAATCTACCACAAAATTGTTCTTCTCCTTTTTGTACTTAATGATAAAATGGAATTGTTGTAGATAAGATGCCCATTTCATGTGTCAAACTTCTTCAATTTTATTTTGTGATTGAAGAAACTTGAGGGGCATATGATCAGTGTGAAAAATTGTTTATTTTTCCAGAGGTGGTGTCTCCAGTATTTTATGGATTGGACTAAGGTATATAAATCCTTGTCATATGTTGAATAGTCCATTTTAGCAACAAAAAAAGTTTTAGAATGGTAAGCCATTGGATGACCATGTTTTTTGAGGACAACACTAAAGAAAAGATGAGAAGCATATGTCTCAATCTCGAAGGGTTGAGAGAAATAAGGTAAAAAAAGCACAGGTGCTATACAAAGTTTTTTTTTCAAAATCTTAAAGGCAATTTCCTATTTCTTTCCCCATTGAAAGGGAATTTTGGCTTTGGTTAAATGGTGTAATGAAGATGCAATAGTGCAATAATAAGAGATAAATTTGCAATATAAATTCACATTTTCTAGAAAACTCCTCAACTTAGTGATAGTGGAAGGAGGAGGCCACTTAAGTAGAACATCTATTTTTATGGGATCTACCTGAAATCCATGCTCACTAATCACAAAGACAAGATAAGAAACGAAAGTTTGGCCAAAGAAGCACTTGGTGAGGTTGGCATATAAGCAATTCCTGTTGAAGGGTGTCAAGATTTTGCTTAGTATGATCAAAATTATCCTCCCAAGTAGATGAGAATACAATTATATCATCAAGATATATTATTACAAATTTGTCAAGGACATCACGGAAGACCTCATTCATCAATGTCATAAAGTCACAAGAGCTTTGTTAAGACCAAAGAGCATGACCAACCATTCAAAAATGCCGATTTTAGTCTTAAAATTTGTCTTCCATGTATCTTCTGCTTGTATACACACTTGGTGATATCCACTCTTAAGATCTATCTTAGAAAATAATTTGGCTCCTTGAAGCTGATCTAAGAGATCATCAATGAAGGGTAGTGGATATCTATTATTTATAGAAATCTTGTTCAAAGCCCTAAAATCTATACACAACCACCATGTTCCATATTTTTTAAGCTTAAAAAAATTGGAGATGCACAAGGAGATGTACTTGGTTTAATGAATCCCTTAGACAACAAATCTTCTATTTTCCTTTTTATCTCTTTAGTTTGCAAAATAGATTGTCTATACATGGGAGCATTTGGAAGTGATGCAATGAGAATAATATCAATGCTATGATTAATAGTGCGTATGGGAGGAAATGACTTAGGCTCCTAAAAAATATGAGAATATTTTTTAAATAGTTTATCCAAAAAAGCATGTTGATGATGAAGTGGATTAGTAGAATGAGTATGTTGTGGATGAATGAATATGAGTGCAATCTCTCATACTTGTTAATTGCTTTAGTTACTTACTTGCAACTCAAAATCAAATTTTGTGTTTGTTTGATGCATTTTATGAGATATGCCTTATCATTTTTCTACAATGTGTATGTTTATAATAGGCATCATATGCTACTTTATGTTAACCAAAAATGAACAACACCAATACAAATATAAAAAGCACAAAAATCACAATAACACCATGGAATGCACAAAATGAATAATATTTTATTAATATGGGTAGATCTCCAAGTTGTACAATGAATGTGCCCCAATATGGGGGTTACAAATGCTTTTTGATACAAATATTACAAATAATAGGGTTTTGAAACCCTAGTTCAATGAATAATTGGTGTCTTCTGGCTCATCCTTGATCCAAACAAGAGTGTGGGTGGGCTTGTGTATCCCTACGGGACCACCCTAGCTTCAACAGCTTCCAGAAAGATGATTCTTGCACCTGCAAAAAAAACAACATAAAAGGGATTAAAGGCACCTGCGATGGCTCCACTGTGTGAGGCCCTCTGTAAGATAAAACTAATAAACCCTAGATTTTCCAGAATGGAATTGTAAATAGAAATACAAGAATGTAAATAAAATGCAACAAATATTTTTATCTTGTCAATATTGATCTTTGTTCTTGTGTCTGTTGTTTATGGTCGTGTGAATGCCTGAAAGCATCTGAGAGCTTATGGATTACAAATATGCTATGGGAAGCACCCAAAAGCATTGGGTGATGGTTGTGAATACCTAGTAGCATTCTATAAATGATGATCATCATCTTGTGAACTCTGGGAGGCATTCGGGGGCGGATGGGGATGAAGCAGAACCATATTTGGTTCACGAGGATTTTACGATGGTTGAATTGGGTGATGCGATGGTGACGATGAAGGACAAAGATGATAGCAAAATGGCTAGAGAAAATGTTCAAATTTGGGACCTTGATCCATCAAAATGAATCACTTTTTATAATATGCCCTTGAACATGTTAGGGTTTCGATGACACAAAATGGGCGATCAAGATTAAAATATGAGGAAGGGTGGAGATTAAGCTTGGGCAAGTGACATGGATTGAAATGGATGGATGGATGAGATTAAAATATGGTGGATGACTAGGATTTATTTATATAAATATAAATATATCTATATTAAATATATAAATAAAAATATAAAATATTAATATTTATGTATATATTAAATAAACACACACACACACACATATATATATATATACATAATGGACGACTATGATTGGAGGATACAAATGGATGACAAGTGGATAGATTTTGGTGTCTACATATGCCCCTTTGTGTATCGCATTGCGTGAAACACAATGCCGTGCAAAAAATATGAGACACTTGGTTTGGTATGATGAAGCAACTTTCTTTCTTTGGAACGCAAACATGATTTTAAAGATAAAGAATTTTTATGTGTAGCTTACCCTCTCAATTGGTGAATGAGTGAAAAATGAGTCTCATGAGCCAATTGATAGAATTACGAGTGAAAATGCAGTTGAATGGTGCAAGTGCAAGTGTATGATGTAAATGCAGATGATATGAATGATGTAAATGCAGATGATATGAATGATGTAAATGCAAATGATATGAATGATGTAAATTGATGTCGTTTTTACCCCAATAGATTAAAGGGTTTTTTGCCAAGTGTAAATGCCATGATCATGTAAGATGTATCCCACTATGGGAAACCAAAATCAAATTTATTTACCCAAAATTTGGGGTGATTCCATGCTATTGAAGAAAGTACCTTTTGGCATCATTGAAATGCAAAGATGCACATGCAAAAAAAAAAGAAAAAAAAAAGAGAAAATAATTTGTCCTCGAGGCCACTCATGATTGCATCTAATTCCCACACGGAATTCCTAAATGGTTGACCAATCACTTTAATCAGCCTACATCCTAGGAGACTGGTGCAATTGCAAAGGAAATGATTAAAATTATCCCTATTGGAAATCCCATGGAAAATGGTTGAAGAGACAAGAACGCAACACTGAATAATAGAAATATAAAGTAGAACTCAAAGAATAGTATTACACAATGAATGATTTTATATTAATGGGGGATCCTAAAAACTCCATTGTTACAATAATAACTCTTGAGTTCTTTGATACAGATTTTACAATAGCTATGGTTCTTCGAAACCCTAGCAACATAATGCTGGTGGTGTCTCAAAATGTGTCTTTTCTCTTAATATAAATGAGTGGGATTCTAGTTATCCAATGTCAAGACACTCTAGCTTAAGCAGATGTTCAATTTTGATGTAACACTTCCAGATATGCACACAATAAAATAGAAAATGAGTTAGTAGCAACTGTGAGGGCTCCATAGTGTGAGGCCCTCAAAAAGCAGATAAAAACCCTAGCTATGCAATATGAATAAATGAACAAAATCTAAAAGTGCATAAATGAAATACCAAATACAATATTTACCTTACTTATCTACTATCTTCTGATCTGATGAAATTTTATGTAGTGAACTAGTGCGGCGATGCCTTAGCATCACCCAGAGGCTAGGGAGACTTTAGAACTTCTAGTGTAAAACACCCGTGAGTGCTTGGAAGTTTTAGGAAATACCTGTGGGTACTCGATAATGGTGAAGGGCACCCAAGTGTGCTTAGTGGTAGAGAAGGAAGCACCCAGAGGTGCTCAAGGATGATAGGAAGTGCCCAAAGGTGTTTAACGATTGAGGGGGAGTTTGTAGAAGCAGATCTAGCTGAGCGAGGGAGGAGACGATGGATAGGAGGGCTATGGCAAGTGAGGATGAGAGGGAAGAGCACTTGGATACTCTAGATAACTTGGTGGCAAATACTTCACAAAATTTCTTAGGATTCAAGGATTACTTAAGGTATTCATGACTTAGGGGTTGAGCCATCAAAATAGCTCATATTAATAATCCAACCTAGGGCATACTTAGGGTTTCAACAACACTAATCGTGTGGCTAATATAAAAGCATATCGGAGGGTGGATATTAAATCTAGGGTGTGGCATGGATTGATGGAAATTGATGGATAGGATTAATTGAAATCGGATGGTTGGGATTAATTCACTTGTATAAATATATAAAAAATATAATATATAAAATATTAATATTTAAATATATATAAAATATATATATGAATAGTGGATGGAAATGGCAAGAAATTCAGGATGGACGATAAGTGACTAGGTTTTGGTGTCTACAAGGCCATCAATGATAGTTGTTGAGCAAATTGGTCTTGGCATAGTCTCACTCAAAATATGAGGGATCAAATGTGATTTTGTTTTCAAATAAGGAGATATTGGATGATGAAAATGGCCAAGTGTCCTTATGGTGATTTATCCATCTTACCGAATTGCATGGACAACCAATCACTGCAATCGCCAAGGAGATAGAATAGACCACTAGATACGAGGTTCACTTGAAATTGTATGTGAACTTGGAAAATGTTTGATGCAAATGCAATTGTTGGTGGATTTGATGATGTTGAAATGAATATGTGATGATGAAAAATGCATTGATGAATGAATTGCATGAGTTTGTGAAATTTTGCATTGGTTTTGGAGCATTTTTAAGGTGATTTTATGACTTTTGGTCGCAAACAAAAATTAAGCGCCCAAATCAATTTTTGGTTTCACAAAACATGATATGATGATGAAATGAATGTATGGATGCAATGTGGAGTGATTTTGTGGAGGTAAGCTACATTTTTGGAGCAATTTTGTCTTTCTATAAATTTTGAAGCCAAACGTCGGCTAGCGTCCACATCATGCATAGATGTCGGTAAGCGTTTGCCACTCTACAGATGCTGGTCAGTGTTTCAATGCGCTTGTGAATGCCCATGGGCATTTCAATGCACCAAAAATAGCTATAAATAGTCTATAGAGGTAAAATTAGATTCATTCTTGCATTCACAAGTTTCAAAAACTATGTTTGAAGGAGAGTGAGTGAGTGAAGAAGTGAGGTGGAGTGAAGGCTATGGCGATGGAGGGTGCGGATGCGGTAGCAGGAGCGGAGATGCATGTTGCTGAGGTAAGTGCCCTTGGCACTCTTGTTTGGACTTTGTGCAATTTTTTTTTAAATTATGCAAGTGAATGTGACATTAATGTGTTTGCATTGTATATGTGTTGTGTTGTAGTTGAGGATCTTGGAGGCTCGATATCGGTTCTCACCCCTCATACTTAGGGTGAGAAAGGTGTTATGGGATGAGTAGTGGAAGTGGTTGGAGACTGTAGGGTTGGTTGGGGTAGCTCGGATTGATGTGGTGAGGGTAGATGAGGGGTATCTCTCTGCCTTGGTAGAGAGATGGGATCTAGATAGGGGGACCTTTCAGCTCCCTACTGGAGAGGTGATAGTGACACTCGAGGATGTATACCACATCCTTCGAGTATTGGTGGAGGGGTTATGTGTCAAGGTTGGACATGATAAGGGGTATGAGATGAGTCAGATCTTTGGAGATCGATGGTAGAATGTGAGTGTGAGGGGTGGAGGGATCAGGTACTTGGTGATGTATGCCAAGAAGAAGTTGGAGGTATTTCCCACCTTGGTCATGTTCCTATTGGCCAACATAGTGGCATCGAATAGCACTGGCTATCAGTTCCCTTGGAACATGATCAAGTTGGTGTATGATATGATCGATGAGCCTCGGGTGTATGCATGGGCACCTACTCTACTAGTGTAGTTGTACTAGGAGTTGTATGAGGTGAGGAGGTAGAAGTAGAAGGGGTTGGGGTGTAGTGTACTACTATAGTGTTGGGGTTGGGAGCACTTTAGTGTGGCTCAACCTATGGGCTTGCCTATTGAGGCATGGGATGGGGAGTAACCCTATGCTTTGAGATGGTGGGTGGTTGAGGAGGTGCAGTTGAGTCATCCTAGCTAGACTAGCTAGGAGTATAGGGATCTATGGGTAGGGTTGACACTTGATCAGGTGCTTTGGAGACCATGGTGAGGTGCTACTTGGACTAGTGATGGGGAGCAACTATAGAGAGTTTGGTAGGTTATATGGGTGGTTGGATGACATAGGAGTGAGGTGGAGTTGATCTAGTTCTCATGGGTGCTATGATAGTTTGGGCTATGATAGGGGATTCTTGAGGCACCAATGTTGTATAGGCACCATCGGGATGAGATGGGTCTACCTTGTGCTGAGGCATGGAGGGTGACCTATGAGGATGATGAGGAGATAGATCTCCTTAATGTGGATGATGTGGGGACTATTATGAGTATGATGTATGGTTCACTGCACAACCACCATGGGTACCCAGTCAAGTAGTGGATGAGGGTAGTGAGGATGAGGATGAGGTAGAGGTTGAGGTGGAGGAGGTAGATGAGGCTCCTAGATATCAGAGATATCTTCGATCTAGTAGTTGAGGGAGATGGGCGAGGGATGCAGTAGAGCAGCCTCTAGATATTGGAGGTGATGGAGATGGTGATGGATGATATGGAGGAGGTTCTAGAGAGACCTCTAGGTTAGAGTGAGGAGGAGTGGATGAGGCTCGAGTAGATGGTGGTAGATCGAGATGTAGAGATAGCGGCTCAGGATGCGAAGATAGCTCGATTATGGGTGGAGCTAGAGGTATGAATGGTTGTAGGTGGAGGTGAGGATAGGATCATGAGGCTCTAGGTAGAGCTAGCATAGAGGGACCATCATCAGAGGTATGATGTACTACACCTTCGGTCCTGAGATGGATACATCTAGGATTTGGAGGATCTATTGATGCAGCACCACATTGGGCTACCAGATCGACCCTCCTCCTCCATATCTGGGATTGTTAGGCATAGTGAGTCTAGGCATAGTGGCTCTAGGTCTAGGGCTCCTTCAGGGTCACAGGGGTCCTCTTATAGGTGTTAGCTAGTGCTTAGATGCACTTTTTGTATATGAGCCTTGGTGCTCCATTGTATATAGCCTTCGAATACTATATATATATATACATGGCTTTTACTTTTGTGTGGATGCTTTTGTGTGAATGCATGTGTATATGTGTGATGCAATGATAATGTGTATGAATGCAAATGAATTAATGCTCTAATGATCATTCATAGTTTAGATTTTACTTGACCATGGATAGCATTGTTGTTTAATCAGGGGCACCAAAATGGTGGCATGTGAAATGGAAGACTCATGTAATGATATGGATGTTGATATGGAAGATATGGATGTTGATATGGAAAACTGATTATTTTGCAGAGACTCAGACATACTAGTGATATCAAACAAACTCACTAAATGCTGTCTAATTTCTCTAAGACCAAATGTGTGTGCAGTGAATTCATTTACCAAATCATGAGTATGGTAATGACTCGAGGTAATCAAGAACCAATGTGTGTGCAAGTGAGTTCATTAACCCATCTTGAGTAAATTGAGATGAAACCTATCATGGAGAAGACCAAGAAGCTAGTTTGTCCTTATGTGTGGTCAGAGGTCTCTTCAAGAGAGACGTGTCACCATGCATGAGCATACTCCACTTCCAATCAAGCATCTATAGCCCTAGTGGAGATTAGCTCCATAGTCCAAGAATCTGATCTCTAAGCTTTGGGGATTCAGACTACCTAACCATCTGACTAGAAATGTAGTTCTATCCTTACAACTTGAGGATTTGTGGTGTGTGATGTGTAAAATATTTAGAGCTTTGGGGAATCAGATTCTCAACCGAAGTGTGATGAGAATTTTACCCTATCCTTACTACTCTATCTTTTTTTTGGAAATGATTGTGATAGTGGTGAAAACCATTATTTTTTATTTTTGGACTATGTGCATAATGGGACAAGCAAGGAATACCCTTTTCACTTCGAGGTTCAACCCAATCATGGTATTATCCCTCTTTGACACAAGATATTTTTAATATGTGTGATTGTGTTTGGTTCAAGAGTGTTAGAGTCAATTCCCATAACTCAAGATTTTCTTAGTGAAAATGTGTCTTGGTCCTAAAGAAAACTCGACATGTATTGGAGGTTGCTAGAAACACTAGGAGTGGCTGAGTGACCAAAAACACCTAGGGATTATGGAAATGTGGTTTGCAAATGATAATTTGACTTTATGGAATGGTGCAATGAAATGGATGATGATTTGAAGGTGCCCCTGATTAAGGCAACATAACTTTATTGGACCAATTATTATCTAAACTGAATAAATGACCCCTAATATGAAAATGTGTGAAGATGATTGTGAATGCAATGTATGAAATGCAATTTGTGAAATGTAATGTGTGAAATGCAATGTGTGAAATGTAATGTGTGAAATGCAATGTGTAAAATGTAATGTGTGAAATGCAATGTTGTTTTTGTGTATTAGCCATGTATATATACATATATATAAATCACATTAAGCATAGAATGCTCTCAAGTGGATGATGTTAAGTGGTTCGGGCTCTTCAACTCCCTCTAGACTGGCAAGCCTATAAGTTCCTTTACCCACTTTTTGAGTGATAATGTATGGACCTAGCCAATTAGCCATGAATTTATCATGAAGATGCGGTAATGCATTGGTGTTTTGTTGATTCTCTTTAAGAACAAGATCTCCTACTTGGAATTCATGTAGATGAACTTTGGCATTGTAAGCACGCTTTAGGTAGTCTTGATAAACTCGTAAATGCTCTAAAGCATTGACCCACCTTTCATCAAGAAGTGTGAGTTGGTCAAAATGTGCTTGTCTAGAAGTATCGTCATCTATGAATTCTTGCAATGAAATTTGCAATGAGGGGATCTCAAGCTCAAGAGGCATAATTGCTTTAGCTCCATAGACCAGTGAAAATGGTGTTGCCCCAGTAGGCATGTGGATGCTTGTTCGATAAGCCCATAATGCCAAGGGGATTTGAGTATGCCAATCTCGATGATTTTCTTTGACTAGTTTCTTGAGAATAGCAATTAAGGTCTTGTTGGTAGCCTCAGCTTGTCCATTTGCTTGTGGGTAGTAAGGAGTCAAGAAACTATGTTGGATATTATATTTCTCGCAAAGTGCTCGAACATCCTTGTTTTTGAAAGACTTACCATTGTCAGAGATGATTTTTGAGGGAATACCAAAATGACAGATGATATGATGAAGTATAAACTCCACAATTCGAGGTCCTATCATACTGGTTAGAGGAATTACCTCAACCCACTTTGTGAAGTATTCAATGGTTGTGATGATGAATGTATGTTATCCTAAGGAAGGAGGTAAGATTTTTCCAATCAAATCAAGACCCCATTGTGAAAAGGGCCAAAGGCTTTGAATAGGTTGTAATGCTTGTGATGGCACATGAGTTAAATTAGCATGTTGTTGACATTGCTGACAATGCTTGATGTAAGTGCAACAGTCACGTTCCATGGTGGGCCAATAGTAACCCATGCATAGAATACACTTTGCAATGGCCATTCCACTAAAATGACCACCACAAGTACCATCATGAGCTTCAACTATGGCTCTTTGTGCCTCTGCAGGCTCGAGATAATGAAGGAGGACTCCATCATAACCATGTTTATACAACATGTCCCCAAAGAGAGTAAAATGAGCTACCTTTTGCTTGAAAGTGCATTTAGCAGTCTGTGACATGTCTGATGGGAGTGTTCCAAACTTGAGGAAGGCTATTATTTGGTTGGACCAAGGCTCATATGACTCTGAATGGATAAAGTAAAACATCCTTCTCATCCTTAGATTCAACATGAATAATTGTAGATTTAGAGATCATTGTAACAATGAGTGGTTGTACCTCTCCTACAAAGTTCTTTGGAATCAATGATCCTAGAGAGGCCATCACATCTACAAATATATTAGTTGAATGTGGTAAACTATCGATTTCATACCAATCAAATTTAGTGAGCAATGTCATTGCTACTTCATGGTAAAGCTTTATGGTTGGTTCTTTGCATTGGTATTCTCCATTTATTTGATGAATAACAAGTTGAGAATCACCAAATATCCTGATACGCTTTATGCCCATAGCTATGGCTGCTTGAAGACCTAAGATTAAGGCTTCATACTCTGCATTGTTGTTTGTGCATTGGAAGTCAAGTTTGAAAGATAAGGGAATAGGTACCCCCTATGGTGTATGAAACATGACTCCAGCACCTTGACCTTTTTTGCACTTAGAACCATCAAAGAATAGTGTGATATCGACATCTTCCTCCAGAATGACATCTTCTTCTTGTTCAGTGATAGTGAATACCAAATCATCTGGGAGCTCAATAATCAAGGGTTGATCACTAGGAAGTGGAGCTTCCACAAGTTGATCGGCTATGACCTGACCTTTAATGGATTTTTGGTTGATGAACTCAAGATCGAATTCAGTGAGAAGCATTATCCATTTTGTAATGCGGGTGTTATTGTAAGTGCGAGACATCATATAACGTAGAGGATTTTCGTGAGCTATGACATATGTGGTGTGACTAAGCATGTAATGTCTGAGTTTCTTAGTGGTAAAAACCACTGCTAAGCACAATTTTTCCATGTAAGCATATCTGGTTTCATAGCTTACCAATGTTCGACTAATGTAGTAGACAACTTGCTCTCGATTATTTTCATTCTTTTGTGCAAGCATTGTCCCTAATGCAAAGTCCATTGCTGAAACATAAATATGGAAGGGGACCCTCGGATGAGGAGGAGTTAAGACTGGTGGAGAAGCCAGGTATTTCTTGATGTCATCAAAAGCTTTTTGGCACTCATCTATCCATGAAAATGTCACCCCTTTTGTAGCAGGTGATTGAATGGCCTGCATTTGTCAGAAAGTTGCATAATGAAATGATGGATTGATTGGATATTTCCTTGTAAACTATGCAATTCCTTCAAGTTTTTTGGGGGAGGCATCTCCATGATGGCCTTGAATTTGTTTGGGTCCACCTCAATGCCTCTTTTGGAGATAATGAATCCTAGTAGTTTTCCTGAGGTAACACCAAAGACACACTTTTTGGGGTTCAACCTTACATTATGCTCTAGAAGTCGATCAAAGACTTTTTCCAAGACACCAATGTGCTCTTGTCAAGTTTTAGATTTTTCCAAGAGATCATCCACATAATATTCGATGATCTTATGCATGTAATCATGGAAGATGTATGTCATGGCACGTTGATAAGTGGCACCTACATTTTTTAGGCCAAAGGGCATCACCTTGTAACAAAAAGTCCCCCAAGGTGTAGTGAATGTTGTTTTGTGTTGGTCATCAGGATTGATTCGAATCTGGTTGTATCCTAAAAAACCATCATCCATTAGAGAAAGCATTTCATGGCCAGCGCAAGTGTCGACAAGAGTATCAATGTTTGGTAGAGGAAAGTCATCCTTAGGACATGCTTTGTTAAGGTCTCGAAAGTCAGTGCAAATGTGTATCACCCCATTAGGTTTATGAATGGGTACCATGTTTGAAAGCCACTCAGGATAGTCAATGGGTATAATGAAACCCACATCTAAAAGCTTTTGAAGCTCTTCTTTGACCATGAGGGCAATGGTAGGATGCATCTTTCTCAATTTTTGTTTGATCGACTTAGCATCAGAGTGCAAGGTGAGATTGTGGACAACCAAGTTAGGGTCAAGACCAGGCATGTCTTTGTAGGACCATGCAAAAATGCCCTTCTTCTTCTTGAGGAGAGCAATTAATTGCTCTTGTTCATCTATGGATAAAATTTTACCAAGTTTGACAATTTGAGGATTGTCTACATCTGAACTAAGGTTCACATCGATGGTATCTTCAATGGACATATGAGAACCTTCCTCAAGTTGATGGGGCATTGGGATCAGATGAATGTCATCTATGATATTATCAAACTCTTCTGACTCAACCTCTTCTATGTCTACCTAGAAAACCTCAGGATCTAAAGGCAAAGGTGGAGGTGACGGAGGAATGTAGTTGGTTGAAGCCCTTAACAATTCCTTGAAAAGGATGAATTTGAAAAAGGATGGAGGTGAGGAAATCTGGTCCATATCAATAAGGCTCATGTCAATTGGAATTGGCTTTGCCAAATCATATGGATTACGAAGTGGGGTGAATAAGTCAACATGATTCATGTTGACTTAAAAGGGAAAATGGGTGGTTGGCAATGTGAAGGATGGATAGATCCTATCTGCTAGAACCAATGCTAGAACTCTAGGAACTTGAACAACAATGAGCAACACAAATAAATGCAATCGACAAAAAGCCATGTACATGCAATGCAATGATTTTTGTTTTTATTTTTATTTTTTAATTTTTTTATTTTTTTTTTTATGTACATATATTACAAGAAATTGTTCTGGTGAGGTGGATTAATGAAATGGAGGTGGTTCATCGATTGGTTCAGCTCACTCTTGTGGAAGAAGCAAGTAAAATATGGGTTGATGGATGGGGAACATTCTGAGGTAATACTCATCCTATTCGATGAATGGAATGATGGGTGTCGATTCCTCATCAGATTCATCAGAAGCTATCGATATAACATCGTATTCTTCATAGATTTCTTCTTCAAAGTCATCGGTGTGATGGGTTTCTTCTTCTGAATTCAAATTAAGATTTTGAAAAGCTTGTTCAAAAGAAGAGGTGAAAGAATGAGGGTGATAGCCTAAACCTGAATGGTCATGCACTTCTCGATATGGAGTATCAATGAGCTCATGCATTCCTTATTCATGTCATCCTAGGCCATAGCCTTACCAATTGACTCGATGAAAGTATCAGGATGGAAAACCTGACATGTGTTGTATGTTGGTAAGTGTTGGTTGTTTGGGTTCATCTAGGGAAGATGGATTGGATGATGAATCAATCCCCCATACATAAAATTGATGCTATTGGGCATTGAACCCATGTTGTACACCACTCCTATGGATAAGGGTGGGTCACATGGGTGACCATAATCCCTAGTAGTTTGGATGTTAAGTGGTGTGATAGTGATGTCTTGGACCACGTATTCACCAATACCAAGATTAGTGAGGTGGACCGGGGGGGGGGGGGGGGGGGGGGGGGGGGGGGGGGGGGGGGGGGGGGGGGGGGGGGGGGGGGGGGGGGGGGGGGGGGGGGGGGGGGGGGGGGGGGGGGGGGGGGGGGGGGGGGGGGGGGGGGGGGGGGGGGGGGGGGGGGGGGGGGGGGGGGGGGGGGGGGGGGGGGGGGGGGGGGGGGGGGGGGGGGGGGGGGGGGGGGGGGGGGGAAGGGGGGGGGGGGGGGGGGGGAAAAAGGTTAAATTTCCCTCATGTACAGGGGGGGGGGGGGGGGGGGGGGGGGGGGGGGGGGGGGGGGGGGGGGGGGGGGGGGGGGGGGGGGGGGGGGGGGGGGGGGGGGGGGGGGGGGGGGGGGGGGGGGGGGGGGGGGGGGGGGGGGGGGGGGGGGGGGGGGGGGGGGGGGGGGGGGGGGGGGGGGGGGGGGGGGGGGGGGGGGGGGGGGGGGGGGGGGGGGGGGGGGGGGGGGGGGGGGGGGGGGGGGGGGGGGGGGGGGGGGGGGGGGGGGGGGGGGGGGGGGGGGGGGGGGGGGGGGAGGGGGGGGGGGGGGGGGGGGGGGGCGGGTAAAAAAAATCCGGTATAATTTGTCCCTCATGTATATATTTTAAGCATTGATGGAGTATAGAGGGGACACATCTCATTTCCCTAATCCAAGGATGTCCAAGGAGTACATTGTATGCCATGGACCCTTCCAAGATATGGAACATTGTGTGCAACATTTTTACCCCCACTTCGATGGGTAAAACTATAGTGCCAACTGTGGAATAGAGAGCATCGTTAAATGCTTTCAAGGTGAAGGTGGATTTGGTGATGTGAGATGGTGGGAGATTAAGATGTTGAAGAGTGGATGTGGTGATGATATTGATGGAGGAGTCGATATCAATCAAAACTTGTTTGAATGGCTTCCTATCAATTTGAGCCATGATATGCAATGGAGGGTCCACTGATCCTGATGATATTGGTTTGATTTCAAAATCGTAGAATGTAATGGAAGGCTCCACACATGTTTGGATACTCCCCATAAAATTGCTAAAGGCATTAGCATCCTGAGATTGGAGTTCAATGGATTTTAGAATCTCCATTAATGCCTCACGATGTGGGGGAGATTGTTGAATTAGCTCATAAATGGATAGTTTAGCTGAAGCTATTTTAAGGCTAGTGGTTAGCCGACTACTCAAAGAGATAATTGGCCTTTGTGGATGATTGGGAGGATGAGTGGGTGGAGATGGATGACTTGGAATATGAATTGGTTGGGAAGAATTGGTGGAGAACTGGATGGGTGATGATGAATTGGTAGGTTGAGGAGACACACTTGCCTGTGGTGCTATGGGAGATTGAACAGTCTGTTGTTGTGCATTTTATTGATTTGTGTGTTGTTGACCTCGGGTGACTACATGAATAGCACCCATAAAACCTTGGTATTGTTGAACATGGTTAACTTGATTAGGAGGAGTCTTGGTGTTTGACCCTCCTATTGTTGGTTGCACTTCCTCATGATGAGGAAGTGGTGTTTGATAGATGCCAAGGTTTTGATTTTGTTGAGCTAAGGGACTATCAACCTTGATGGCCCCTAAGTCAATTAGGTCTTGCACTATATCTTTAAATGTGTAGCAACCATTAATATCATACCCATTTTATCGATGATAAGGGTAAAACAAATGCTCCCTATAGCTTTTACTATGCTTAGTAGGATCATCTGGTTTGACCTCAGGTAAGGCAAGTTGGTTTGTGTCATACAACCTATGAAATATGGAGGTATATGACTTAGATAAGGGGGTGTATTGGTGATTTTGTCAAATATATTATCGATATTGGTGATTTTCCATAGTTGGCATTATGTTTTGAACTTGTGGTGGTGGGGGAACCACTTGATATGCAATTTGTTATGGTTGTTGTTGCATTGGTTGTTGTTGTTGAGCCATTACCGATTGGCTCATGACCACTTGATTCACTTGATTTGCTTGATTAGCCTGATTTGGCTTGGATTGGCCAGAATAAGTTCCTTTGGATTGGCCCTTGTTCTACCATTCTTTCTTTTTAGGCTTTAGCACACCTTCTTGGATTTTGATTTCCTCAATTATGCTAGCTTGGGCAAGAGCTTCTTCAAATGATCTATATTATTGTAATTGCAATAACCAAGAGATGGGTTTTAAGCAACTCTTGGTGAACAATCGAGTTAGCTCTTCCATTGGTAGGGAGAATGGTAGTTTTGTGATAACAACCCTCCAATGGTTGCCAAAATCATAGACTGACTCATCATCAAATTGCTTAAGATTATATAAGTCAATCAATGAAATTTTCTTTCAAACATTGAGGGAAAATATCTCGAGAAATTGGTCCACCAACTATTCAAAAGTATAAATACTATGATGAGGTAGATGGTTATACCACTCCATGACATCTCCCCCCAATGTTTGAGGAAATGTTTTGAGCATTAAGGCATCTTGATTTTGGATTCTGAAACATGAGTGAATGAATGTGCTCACATGCTCTCTAGGGTCCTCAGTCCCTTTAAACTTATCAAATTTTAGCACTATAAAATCTATCGGATATGGTGGTGATGGTACTAAAAAGTGAATTGGTTGATTGATAAGTTATCTTAAAGTTGGCTTCTGGTTCATCATACCAGGAGTGTGTTGTATCAAGCTATCAATATATTATTGCATTGCTTGAATTCTAGGGTCTTCCCTAGGTATGTGGAAGCCCTGAATCACTTGATGATTGTGTGGAGATGAAGTGGTGAAATGTTGAGGTGTGATGAGATGTTGATGATTTGATGGATTGGATTGAATTTGGTGATGTTGGGCTTGATGAGGGAATGATTGTGGATGATGGAATGGAGATGAGGTTTGAGGACTATGAATGTGTTGACTTGTGGGAATGGAATGGGTGTGGGTTGATGGAGGTGTGGGGATGGAAACCATAGAAGATTGTGATACCCATGATGGATTTGTAGTGAAGAAGGTAGGTTGAGTGGAAGTGGGTTGGGGCTTGAGATTTATCACTTGTATTTGTTGTTGGGGATAAGAATGAGCATTTTGTCGATCCTTGAGCAATTTATTGAGGTGTTGCCATGCTTCTTGTATGGCAATATCTGAGGTAGATGGTGTGGATGTGGTGGGAATGGATGAAGTAGGTGGAGGATAAGTTGCAATAGGGATTGCAATTGAATGTGGGGTAGTGGATGTAGTGGAAGCTGGCATTTGTGAAGCAACATTGACATGTGCTTCATACAATGGATTTCCATAGGTGGTGGTATATGAAGATGGAATGGAAGTGCTTTGGACACATGACTATTGTGGAAGAGACCAATGATGGGAAGGTGTAGATGATACCTCAAAAAGAGGGTTAGTATACACTTGGGTGAAACTGGAAGGCTACGAGTGGGCAAGTTCCTACTGAGAAGAAGGATCATGCCTAGGTGGGCTATTGATTTTCTCTAGAATAGGGTTAATGGATCTTCAAAAGCTTCCACTTTAGCCATATCTATGTGGGTGATGTTATGATTGGTGGGAGATGATGGCTCAGTTTTTGGAATGGGGATGTTGGTGGCTCTATGTAACACATCAATGTTTGAGGTATACATAGTGTGTGATGGTCCTGCAGATAAACCAGAATAACTTATCTGTATCACACTGATAGGGTTAACCATATAAGTGGTAGGGGAAGATGTGGAACACTCCATGGATGAAGTGGTTTGGCTAATGGAGGCTTGACTCAAAATATTTTCTTGGCTTCGAGTTGAAACCATAAGCTAATGAGTCAGTTGGGAATGGTGAGTGTGGAATGTGCAGAAAGAAAATGCAAATGGAAATCACACAGAATCAAACAAGCAATTCAATCCTATGTTTTGCAATAGATTTTTTTTATGTGGGGTTTGTGTGTTGTAGATGTGCTAAACTAAACTATTATGCAAGGTGGAATCTAAGGTTGGATGGCAAATGAGATTCTTCCTGGTGATGAAATCCAAAAAGTTTGCTCATGGGTGACTATGGTTTCTATGGGTGAGATGATGGATGGAGATGAAGCCCACCATCACCAATCTCGAACAATGGTTGGTGATGAAATCCAACTCACTATTGTTTAGTGTGTGATGTGCAAAGTGTGTGATTCATTTTAAGATTTATGTTTTCTATTGTGTTCACTCAATGTTGAAAACACCCTATTTCACTTGTCTAATCTAGAAGCCAAGAACATGAACACTAAGCTCCTCAAAAGAACTTAGGGGTACACCACTTAAGACCCACCCTGAATCATCAAGTGATTCCAATAGTGGAGGGTTCACCCAGTTCTTCCACCTTGAATCATCAAGTGATTCCAATAATGGGAGTATACTTAGGTATTACGATCTTGTTCCAACTTAGAAAAGTAAAAATGGAAGCTTTCAACCCTACTATGCAACTATTTATGCTTTTGTAATTTCAAATGCAAACAACATACAAAATAGTGAATGAATACACCATAAAGCAACATAAATCTAAATTAAATGTGATCTATAGTGAATGCATGAATGCAATTCTACTCTATATGCAATCTATATGAAGGATGTAAATGTCTAAAATGAAAATAAAAATGCAACTACTTTAAATAGAAAATGAATGATTTTATTTTGTTAGTTTCACTATTAAAAGTAGGAAAATGAAAATAAAAATGAGTTAGGGTTTGAACTAGGCTTACCAAGAAGCCTACGTATTTCTTCCCCACTCTATTAAATATCACCTAGAGTCTTTGGAATATTGTAGAGTATTTCTTAAATGTTGTAGGGCATCCCTCAAATGCTACAGGGCATCCGCATGACCTCTGATCAAATTTTACAACTTCCAAAAACCCTTGTTTTCATGATTTTTGTATGATCAAACTTCTAGAACCTACAAGATAGAAACAGAAATAGAAATTAGTGACAAGATAAATCAAAATGAAGAACCCTTTGGGGGTCCCACCATGATCACCATTTTGTAAACCAAAAATGAACAACACCAATACAAATATAAAGTACAAAAAGCATAATAACACCATAGAATGCACAAAATGAATAATATTTTATTAATATGGGTAGATCTCTGAGTTGTACAATGAATGTGCCCCAATATGGGGGTTTTACAAATGCTTTTTGATACAAATATTACAAATAATAGGGTTTCAAAACCCTAGTTCAATGAACAATTGGTGTCTTCTGGCTCGTCCTTGATCCAAACAAGAGTGCGGGTGGGCTTGTGTATCCCTACGGGACCACCCTAGCTTCAATAACTTCCAAAAAGATGATTCCTACACCTACAAACAACAAACAACATAAAAGGGGTTAAAAGCACCTACGAGGGCTCCACTGTGTGAGGCCCTCTGAAAGATAAAACTAATAAACCCTAGATGCTATAATAATGGAACTGTAAATAGAAATGCAAGAATGTAAATAAATGATGCAATGAATATTTTTACCTTGTCAATGCTAATCTCTACTCCTGTGTCTATTGTCGATGGTCGCATGAACGCTCAAAAGCATCCGAGGGCTTACGGACTACAAATCTACTGTAGGAAACACCTAGAGGCATTCGGTGATGGTTGTGAATGCCCAACAGCATTCCAAAAATGCTCAACAACATTCTACGAACTCTAGGAGGCGTTCGAGGGTGGATGGGGATGAAGCAGAACCAGATCTGGTTCGCGAGGGTTTGGCAGTGGTGAAAGTAAGCGATGCGATGGTGACGATGAAGGATGAAGATGATAGCAAAATGGCTAGGGAAAATGTTCAAATTTGGGACCTTGATTCATCAAAATGAATCACTTTTTATAATCTACCCTTGAACATGTTAGGGTTTCGATGACACAAAATGGGCGATCGAGATTAAAACATGAGGAAGGGTGGAGATTAAGCTTGGGCAAGTGACATGGATTGAGATGGATGGATGGCTGAGATTAAAACATGGTGGATGGCTAGGATTTATTTATATAAACATATATATATATATTTATATATATATATAAATATAAATATAAAATATTAATATTTATGTATATATTAAATAAATACATATATACATATATATAAATAATGGACGGCTATGATTGGAGGATACGAATGGATGACAAGTGGCTAGATTTTGGTGTCTACACTTTTCTTTTATGTTGGTAAGTCTAACCAAGCAAAATACCACAATAGTCCATAGGTGTCACATCACAAGTGATCCTATCCACAAGTTTGGGACCAAAAGCAAAACTCATAGTACAAGTGTGAGTAATCTTAGAGCTCGTACCACTATCCTTCCATCCCAAGGAATAGAAATGAGGATAATGTTCAATCAACAAATACAATTTGTCAATTATGGATCTCGTAATTAAGTTTTTTTGTGATCCATTATCGATAATACAATCTATTAAAAATATGTGAGTCAAATGTGCTCGAGTGATAAACAAAGAATCACGAGCTCTCATAGATGAATATTGGTTCATTAAGGTAACTTTATTAAGTCTACCTTTAAGTTCATCATATGTTTGATCTTCTCTAATAGCCTCAATGAGAATTTGCACTTGATCTGCCACTTGAGACTTTACAAGTAAGCTCTTCTTATTCAACTTAAAACAATTAAATTTTTTATGTCCTTTATTCTTACAATAATTACAAAATTTCTTAGAAGAATAACTAGGATTTGAAGAAGAAGGAGATGGATATGGAGAGAAATAAGAAGTCTTATTTTATGGAAAATATTCTTTTACGAAGAAGAACTTGTACCCTTTAATGATCCTCCAGAAGTAGTAGAATAAGGGTGAAACTCCTTCGATTGTGCCAAAAACTTATCTTTTACAAAATGGCCATGGTTGAAAGCAAGATCTAAAGTTACAAGGGGAACATACATTATCTCTCGATACAAGTTTTCTATAAGTCCACTCTTAAATTTTTTGATAAGAGTGGTTGCATCATAATTCACACCGAGAAGGATGTGAAACCTGTAGAAATGAAAGATATAGTCCTGAATTGACATATTAGCTCCCTGTCAAAAATGAAACCACTTAATAATTAAATATTTTTTATAATTTGAAAGGTAGCAGTTTTGTTTGAGCACCTTAACAAGATTACCCCAAGTGGTTATAACATCTTGAGCTTCTTTTATTTCTACCAAAATTTTGGCTAAGCCCAAAATCTTAAGCTTGGCAAAAAGAACTTTTTCTTCATCCGAAGTTTGGATATAGGAAAACCACATTTCCATATCCAATATCCAGCTATTTAATGTGTTAGAATTTTGTGATCCATTGTACAATGAAATATCACACTTGGCCTTGGATTGTGTGTCATTGTTGTAGATCTTGACATTAGATGGTACATTTTGTACACTTGTATAATTTACTTTATCAGCAAGGTTGCTTATAATTTGGGCCAAATTGACCATTGGGAAACTAAATCTGAGACCATGTTTGATTGGGTATAAGCCAGTAGCAAGAGAATTTAGGCACAAAAACAAGGATTATGAACTTCCTTGATTACAAATATATTCTCTTAAAATGGAATCCTTTCTTAATTACAAAGCAACAAAAACTCTTGGTCATCCTAAAGAAGAGAAGGTCAACAATGCTTTAACACAAAATTTGAAAGTATGAGTGGTTTTGGAAGCAAATGACTTAAGAGAGTTGTGTAATTGCTTTTGAAAAATAATTAAATATCCCTATTAAATGAATTAAATAAAATCTCTTTGAAAAATAACTAATTAATTAAATTAATATTAATTAATAAGAATTTGATTAATTAAAAACTAATTAAGTTTATTTAATTAATTTTTAAAGAGAATTTGATTTTAATTAAATTTAAAGAACTAGAATAATTATTAAAACCTAAGGGGATTTTTAACTTTAAATAAAAGTCACCTGATCATTGCACGATTGTTCGACCCATCGGATAGACCTATTGAAAATCAACAGAGCATTCATCCCATCAGATAGTCCCATCATAAATCAATGGAGGACGTCGCTAAATGGATTGTCATTGGAAAATCAAATTTGGAGGACCGATCCTAGTTGCCCTGTTCATCAAATGCAAAGAAATTTATTTATCGATCATAGGCCAAAAATCGTTGACCATCATACACTGGCTTTAAACATCATGCTAATGATCATCGAAGGAGGATACTTTTGTCTATTGCATTGTCATCAAGAGTTAGAAGATATTAAGGTTTGGAATTAAATTTGTATTGCCAAAATATTTTCTAGCTTCTCTCAAAGTATTCAGGACCACCAATCAATGATGACTCTGTTTAGAGGGCTTGAAATGAGATTTCATGTCATATAAAGGATGATGAGTCTCAACCATAATAGATCATAGAACAATGACTAGAAATGAGGCCCTACATCATTTGAAGGACGATGAGCCTCAACCATCATTGACTAAAAAATGATGATAAAAAAGAGGCCTCATGTCACCCAAAGGATGACGAGCCTCAACCATCCTCGACTAGAGAACAACGACAAAAAATGACACCTTGTGTCATCTAAAGGACAATGAGCCTTAGTTGGTGTTGATCAAAAAACACTGCTCAATGGAAGTTAGCAGTCGTCATGAAAACTATTGTCCACCTTCTCAAGGTGATATCGACAATCAATGATTAGTGGATAGTCATCCATGTATGTTTGGGAGGGTGTGAGATTTACAACTAATAGTCAAGCTAAAATCCAATGCATCTAACACTTTTATTTGAGCATGAATTCTTTGATCGGAGATAGTGTGGTCACTCTATCAACAAATGCTTGCAGTTGCATGGACTAAAAGGTGGTTGGGCCGACTCAAAAATGTGCAAAAAAAGTATGCTAAAAAAATGAATGAAATGGGTCTAAGGGAATTATTCCTTTCAAGTTTCACATTCAAAAATCCGTTAGAGAAAGAAAAACCAAGAGAATGCTTTCCAATGACTCATTTTTGATGTTCAAAAACCTTCACAAAACTAGAGTATGGTGGCAGAACGAAGCTCTCAATCAAACATCGATTCCAAAGAGTTGAGCAATAACACAATGTAGAAGCTAACACTTCTATAGACAATTGGCATGAGGGGGTTCCAAGTCATCACAACCAAGAACTCATCCATTCATGTAGATGACAATATTCCCATTCAACTGAATATTTTAAATGCTACTCATGAAATGGAATGCATAGCATAAGAGCATTATAAGGCCAAAAATAACCTAAAGCCCAGATCTTCTTGCTTTGATACCAGTGTTGAGGATGCAAATTCCAACTATACTTTTATTCAAATGCCATAATTAAATGACATAGAAGATGCCATATTTACACATAACAACAATCCACCATATCTCCAATGGAGGTCAACAAAAGGATATATGCAAATATTTCATCTATACTAACTTAGAAAACTCTAGATTAATATTAAAATAATAAAATATCTATAACTACACCTAAGGTCTAGAAAGCCACCTATGCATTACGTGAGAATACTATTCTCACATTACATTTATTTGAAAATAAGAAAATAACTAACCTAAGCTAATAAATTAATGCAAACCTAAGTCTAGCTAGGAGAAAGAGGGGTCATGTGATTATTATTCCTCACCATATTTGATGATAAATTAATTTATAGTATGTTTTGGGAAGATCATCTAGTTCATGTGGATAAAGTTCACCTATTACAAAGGGAAAAACTCTTTGTTAAAAGATCCAAATATTTTTTGGGGTCTAGAGGTAGAATACTTGGGATATATAGTAACTCAATAAGGAGTCAAGGTAGATTCTAACAAGATCAAAGCTATGTAATACTGGCCCTTGCCTAAATTCCTTAAATAACTCCATGGATTTTTAGGACTAATTGACTACTACAGGAAATTTGTCTACAACTATGGTAAAATTGCTACTCCTCTCACTACTATCATTAAGAAGGATCCCTTTGTTTGGTATAAAGCCACTTCTCAAGCCTTCTAAGCCTTGAAAGAGGCTATGTGTACCACTCCTATTTTTGTGACCCTTGAATTTAGAAACTATTTTATCATTGAGTGTGATGCTTCTAACGTGGGTATTGGAGCTATTTTGGTGTAGGATGAACTCCCATTGGACTTTGAAAGTAAGTAGGTTTTTGGAAATAATTTGGGAGGATCCACTTATGAGAAGAAATTATTAGTTGTTTTACATGTTGTAGAGAAATAGCGGCCTTATCTATCGAGGTTTTGATTAATCATCAATGTCGGCCATAGCAACCATAAGCATTTATTAGAATAGTGTCCCTCTTGTACTAAATAGAATAAATGGATGACTAAGTTATTGGGATTTAATTTTATCATTGAATACAAGAAAGGAAATGAGAATGTGGTGGTTGATTCTTTGTCTTGAAAACATGAGGATGTTGTTTCTATTAGTGCCATTTTTAGTCCTCTTCCATAATGGATTTCTCAATTTTGGGAGGATTAGCTTTTTGACCCAAAGACTATCAAATCATTTAGGAAGTGGAGGAGAGCTCATCACTATTTTCTTGTTTCTCATATGCTAATGGAATGATCCATAAAAAGGATCACATTCATCTTCCTAAGTCCTCATCTACTATCCTCTAAGATTTACATGCATCTCCTTTGATGAGACATTCTAGATTCTTGAAAACATATTAGTAGGTGAAGCAATATCTTTCTTAAAAATGATTAAAAGTAGATGTCAAGAATTTTATGATTGAGTACAAGGTGTGTCAACATAACAAGGGGGAAGTATTTATATCTTCTAGATTGTTACAATCCTTGGATATCCCTAATAGAAAAAGGGAGAACATATCCATGGATTTGATTGAGGGCCTTCCCAATTTTGAGGGTAAAATGGTGATCTCTATGGTAGTGGACTGCCTTCAAAGAATGCTCACTTTTGTTATTCATAACATACCTATTCAACGACTAAGGTGGCCAAGATATTCCTTAATTCTACTTTTAAATTTCATCGTATACCCAAGTCCATTGTGCATGATCATGGCCTTGTCTTCACTAGTGATTTTGGAAGGAATTATTTCATCTTAGTGGCACTAAGTTGAGCATATTTTCACCCTTAGTTGGATGTCTAGATGAATATTGTTAATGACTATTTGTGTACTTACCTACATTGTTTTTCTCAAGACAAGTAGTATCATAAGGTTCATGGCTCTTGTTAGCTAAATGCTAGTACAATACTTCTTGGCATTCTTCCCTCAAGATGTTTCCATTTGAATCATTGTATGGACAAACACCTCCATTAATGTTAGACTATGTTCTAGGATCCCCCAAGGTTTCCCAAGTAGATAATTTGTTATAACAATGATGGTTTGTACTTCAAATTCTTAAAGATAATTTGACCTAGGTCCAAAACTGCAAGAAGCATTAGTAGGATTCACAACACTCTAAAAAATAATTTATTGTAGGGTTATGATTTTTTTGTACCTAAAATCCTATAAGCAATTATCATTAAAGACCAACTCCAGTCAAAATTTGGTTCATACAAGGTGTTTTGTCACATTAGTAAAGTGGTATATTAGTTGAAGCTTCCACCATATTCCTATATCCATGTTGTATTTCATGTATCTTGTCTCAAATAGGTTATTAGCTAGAAGGTGCGGTCCTAGATAGAGCTTCCCATACTTGATGAAGAAGGTTGAATCAATCTCCATCTAGAAACAATGTTGTAGTCCAAAGTTCATCGTTTACAATCTCAACAAATTTAGGAGTTCCTCATCAAGTGGTAGGATCTTTAAGAAGAATTTGCTACAAGGGAGCCTAAGAGCTTTTTCTAGTCATTGCTAACTTTGAGAATATATTTTTTTGAGGGGGGAGTATGTAACAGCTCCAATATAGCCATGCTAGATATCTTTATTTTTATTAGCTTCGTCCCTAGGTTTAGATAGTTGGCCCTTGAGCATTAGGGTTAGGATTAATGTTTACTTAGTATATAAATATGAAGAGTTATGTGGTAGTTGGAATCATCTTTCATATTAGACTTTTCCTTATACAAGTAGCTATGATATTTCTCCCTCTCTAAGTGGTTAATAATTTATATTGATTTAAATTTGGAATCCAATTATTGCATATTTGACATTTTGAAAATTGAATCTGAATTATTGTTATCATTAAGTATTGTTTATTGTGCATTATTGGATTGCTATTGCTATTGTTGTATTTCTTGAAGTTGCTTAATTATAATAAGTTTTTAAAAATGTCATAGATGTTGATACAAAATAGGACAGGGTAGGATAGATCTCATATTCCATTATATAAAAAGTATATTTCCTTAATGCATTATTATTTAGAGCACTATATTCAAATAAAATATGGATATATCAATCCTCCTAAGTATACCAAGTTCTTTTTTAGTTTTATATCTCCTTTGGACCAATTATTGATAGATATTATTAGCTTTGTATCGAGTCAAAACACCTCTTGAGATATCCATACATGTGTAGACTTTGAAACAATCAACCAAAATTAAAGATAAAATTGTATTCAACTATCTAGCATATTATGAGATTTGTGGCATAGTCTATAGTATTGTATCTTTTGATGTATCCCAAATTATTTGTAATACCTCACTTTTAAAAGTTCTCTACCATTGCTTTGACCATTCATCAATTCTAGCATGAGATTATTTAGAAACATCACATGAAAGCAATGGAGGAAGGCGACAAGGAGACTAGTGTTGGGAACCAGGGTTTGTAGGGCCTAGGACAAGACCATGGGGTGGGTCTTTCAATGGTGCCAGGTGGACAATAGGCCCTAGAGGTTTTATAGAAGCCTTTTGACCTAGGAGCATGGTCATGGTCGAATATTGTGAAAGGAAAAATGAAGGGTGTGGATTTTCATTTTGATCTTTGCCCTGAACAAGGAAAACTTTGCATCCCGTCCGAACTCATGGCCTTGACGATGGCTCATGGTGCCTAGAATTTGGTTGGGAAGTTTATAGGTGCTCATCCTAATTTGGATGCCATTCAAAAATGGGTGTTCTTGAAGTGGCACCCATAGGGGCATATGGAGATAGTTGCATTACCTCGAGGGTTTTTCATGATAAAACTTAATTGTGAAGAAGATGTTGATTATATCCTTTAGGGGGGTCCATGGTTTTTTGGGTGATGAGGCCTCTTTTTGCAGAAATGGGGACCAAATTTTAATCCAAATACTTAGAGCATCCATAAGGCTTTGATATGGGTAAGACTTCCAGGCTTACCTTTTCAGTTTTGGCATGAGGAGGTTCTTCTAGGTATTGTAAAAGAGATAGGGGACTTAGTTACCATCAACCCAACAATGAGAGCCAAGTCAAGGTTGATCCATGCAAGGATGTGTATGAATGTTGATTTGGAGTCAAAGCTTCCTAGTTCTATTGAACTTATATCAGATTTGGGGAACTGGACGTAGGAGATTGAATATGAGAATAGGCTTCCCTTTTGTAATCTATGCAAAAAACTAGGGCACTCAACAAAGTATTGCCCTAACAAAAAGAAGGAAAGTAATTTGTATCGAGTGTGGCAATGAAAGGAGTCCTCTGACCCAAAAAATAATTAGATGGAAGAACCTGACTCTTTGAAGGAGAAGATTTTGAGCCAGACTGAAACCCAGGAAGTCCCACTTGAAGTTTTAGAGCCTCAGACAATAGAGGAGGGAGAAATCTTGGAAAACATTGCTCAGGTAAGTCTTCTCACTTCAAACCCTTTTAATCCTCAAAATGATATTCCTCAAGAAAATTCCTTTGCATGTCTAGGGGATGAGTTAGATGATCCTATTGATGTATGTGTCAAAATCCATAAAGAGGTGATTGAATCAGATAAAGACCTAGTTGCTTCAGAGATCCATTATGATTTAAATCCAAAAAATGGCCCTAAAATCCCCCCTTGGGTGGGGATAAGGATATAACTTTGTTTGATGTTAGAAATAAGAAGGGCAAAGAATATGCTACTCCTAGCAGAGTTACTAGGAATAAAAAAAGGGGTTGATAGATGTAGGATATGAATCCAAACATGGGAGACCCTCTAATCAAGAGATCAGATTGAGAGAAGTAGTTGTAGAGATTGCTAATGGCACCCAATCAACTCTGGATCTGGGTGGGGGAAGAAGCAAAAATCTAAACCCAAAAAATGAAGGTTATCTCTTGGAATGTGTAGGGTCTCAATGCCCCCTCTAAGCATAGAGTAATACAAGCATTGAGGAAAGAGGTCAACCCATAGGTTATCTTGTTACAAGAAACAAAGCTTGATGAACCACATTCCGAAAGCATTAAGCAAAGAATATGGAGAGGTGTTGATTTTGTAGCATACCCTGTAGTAGGAGCCTCTGGAGGCCTTCTGTGTATTTGGGATCAAAACAAGATTGAAGGAAAATTGATTGTATCAAACGAAAGATTCATAGCTATCCATTTTTATGTAAAGGAGGTGAATCAACAGTGGATAGTCACTAATGTTTATGCTCCTAACATAGTGATGGGTAGGAAACACCTTTGGAGGGATTTAAGCCAACTTAGAAATACCTTTTCTGGCTTACCCTGGGTACTAGCGGGTGACTTCAATTCCCCCTATACCCATCAGACAAGAAGGGTGGCATTTCTTCTATTTCAAAAGGAATGATGGACTTTGCCCAGTTTGTGAATGACAATGAACTTATGGATGTCGAACTGAGAAGGGCCAAGTATACTTGGAGCAATAGGTGGTTGGGGATCAATTAATTCAAATCTGGTTGGACCAGTTTTTGCTATCTAAGGAGAGTCTTCTAATTTTTGGGGATACAACCCTTACAACCCCACCCAAAAATAGGATCTGATCATAACCCCTTGGTGTGGGAGATGGAGGAACAAAGGAGAATCTTCAAAAGCCCCTTTCATTTTGAGAAAATGTGGTTGCTTCATGAGGGATTAGAAAGCAAAATCTCTGAATGGTGGAAACAAGTTTTTACAGGTAGCAAATTAACCCAAGTTGCTAAGAAACTAAGATACATTAAGAAGAACCTTAAAACTTGGAACAAAGATGTTTTTGGTCACCTCCTTAAGAAGAAATCAGACCTGAAGCAGTAGTTATCAGACATTGAACTAGCCTTGCAATCTATGAACCTGACCAATGAAATCCAAGACAAAGAAAAGAATTTGTTGGTTGAGTATCATAACACCCTAGCCTATGAAGAGATTTTTTGGCACCAAAAATCCAGAGTAACTTGGTTAAAGGAAGGTGATCGAAACACCAAATTTTTTCATGTTTCTACTTTAAGGCATAGAAGTTATAATCAGATTAAAGAAGTTGTCAAGATGGATGGTTTGGTCATTGAAGATCCCATTCAAATCAGAGAGGAGGCAGTCAATTTCTTTCTCAATCTAATAGGATCGAAGGCTCCTACTAATAATGCTTCAACTATTGCCATGCTGCAGAACATTCCATGCCTGGTAACAAATCAACTTAATGACTACCTTCTCAACCCCTTCAAAGAGGAGGAAATTAGGAAAGTAGTTTTTGACATGCATGGGGATAAAGCTCTAGGTCTAGATGGTTTCCCAATTGTATTCTTTCAAATATTCTGGCATATAGTTGGGGCGAAAGTTACTCAGGTTGTTATGGAGTTTCAAAGAACTCAACATATACCCCGAGATGTTAATTCGACCTTCTTGGCTCTAATCCCAAAGGTGGTAGGTGCGAGGTCTTTTTCAGATTTTTGACCTATAAGCCTTTGCAATACCTTATACAAGATTGTGTCCAAGGTTTTAGCCAATAGAATTAAAATTATTCTTCCCTTTATAATTGATCCCCAACAAGGGGGCTTTGTAAAGGGCCACTAGATCCTGGATGGAATTATTACTATCCATGAGGTAATTCATTCCATTGATAGGAGTGGAGATGCGGGGATGTTGTTAAAACTTGACATGAACAAGGCTTATGATAGGGTATCTTGGGATTTTTTAATTCGAACTATGTCCAGTTTTGGTTTCCATCAAGAGTGGATCAATCTTATCAAGGCTTGTATCTCTTCAACCATGTTCTCAATCTTAGTAAATGGTTCTGCAACAAGGTATTTTCAAAATAGGAAAGGACTTCATCAAGGAGACCCCTTGTCTCCCTACCTCTTCATTATCCTTGTTGAAGCCCTAGGAAGAGCGATTTCAACTACTACAACAAATGGGAAGATTGAAGGCATTAAACCTGCTTTTGTTATGTTTCCTGTCTCCCACCAACAATTTGTGGATGACACGATCATAACCACAAAATCCTCCATTCCACAGGCTAGGGAACTGAAGTTGATCTTGGAAAGATATGAGCAGGCAACCAACCAAAAGGTGAATTTTGATAAAAGTAAGGTTTATTTTTTGAACACTCCTGGCCCCAAATAGGTAAGAATAGCAAGACTCTTCGGTTGTAGTATTGGGGACCTTTCGGCTACCTATCTTGGGATGCCCCTTTTTAAGGGAAGGATGACTGAAGCGCTATGGAATCTAGTGGTTGAGCGATTAACAAGAAAGCTTTCGGGATGGAGAGGCTCTTTGCTTAGCCAGGCTGGCAAAGCCCAACTAGTAAAGTCTTCATTGCAAAATATTCCAATCTATTTTATGTCTTTATTCAAAATGTTGGCTAAGATCTATGATAAAATAGAGCAAATTCAGAGAAATTTTCTATGGTCTAGGGTAAAGAATAAAAAAATAATGGTGTTGGTTGCATGGGATAAGGTTTGTACAAGAAAGGAAGTGGGAGGTCTTGGCTTTAGGAAGCTAGGGAGAATGAACAAAGCCTTGATGGGCAAATTAGGATGGAAACTTGTAACTAATGAAAACCTCAACTGGGTCCATATACTAAAGGCCAAATACCTTAGGCATACCTCTAACTTTATTGGGGAAGAGGACCATCCGAGAGGGTCAAAATTTTGGAATAACCTTTAGCTTATCAGATCATTGCTTAGACAAGGTAAATGCTAGCAGATTGGTAATGGCTCCCAAGTCCACTTTTGGACTGATAAATGGCTGAAAAACACTCCTCTTTGTGAGGATCCAGAGTTTGTTGGGTTAGAACAAGTTGTGTCTACTCAATATGGAAACTTGGTGCAAGACTACATAATTTTTTATGAGTTTGGAAAATGTTGGAGACACCTCCAAGTGGATGGGCTAGATTTAAGGAACCAATAGAGATTGAGGAAGCTTAACAGGCTTCTATAGGTCTACTTTCTTAATAGCACAAGATATTCTGATTCCCTCATCTGGAAGAACTAGAAAGAAGGTGTGTATTTAGTTAAATCAGGCTACTACTTGCTGGAAGGGGAGGGCCTAGGATGGATGCCAGCCTCAAGAGTATGGATCAAGGATTTAATTCCTAAGATTGCATACTTTTACTGGCTCTCAATCCAAAACAAGATCTTAACTATGGACAATCTCCACAAAAGGGGATGATACTTCCAAACAGATGTGTGTTGTGTGAAAAGAATGAGGAGGATACATATCACCTTTTTTTAGAGTGTCCCTTCACTATTGATCTCCTAAATAGAGTCCTTAGCAAGTTTTAGGTTGCATGGGTTCTCCCCAAGTCACTCCCAGACCTTTGTATCCAATGGGAATCCCCCTTCAGTAGTAAGAGACTAAAAATATTGTGGAAGTTAAGCCTTCCCCATGCTCTATGGGGAATCTAGAAAGAATGTAACCATAAGATCTTCAAGGATAGAAAAATAGATTGACCACTCCCAAATCCTTCAAGGGCTCAATCAATATGGAAGTCACCTCCCCTAGTTGGTTAAAGTTAAACTTCGATGGAGCAGTGAAAGGGAATCCTGGTCGGGTTGGGGTAGGTGGGATCTTTTGTGACCATAAGGGCATGGTAGTCTTGGCATATGTTGAACCCTTGGGGGAGCAAACAAGCCATTTTGCTAAAACCAGGTGGATTTTTGGGACTATTTCTCATTGAGAGGCTTAATGTCAAAAATCTGATTGTTGAAGGGGATTCACAAAATATTATCAATATTCTGAAAGGTAATCAACCTCCTAGCTGGAATATTGCATATATGATCTCAAAGGCTAAACGTAAAACTATCCCCCTAGAGAATGTTCAATTCAACCATGTATATAGGGAAGCAAATGGGACAATTGATTGTTTGGTGAACCTAGGAGTGTTCTTGGATGGATATCAGAGGTGGGAAAGGAATTTTCTCGAGTCAGTTCCAAGAGCTAGTGAAGGTGGAAGCCAATATCTATGAAGATCACAATGAGAACATGGGTTAGCTAGTTTGTGGGGCTCATCAAGTTTTTGTTGATGAAGCGATATTGTATACCTAGAGGGAGGATGTCGGGATTGTAGTCTCTTTGATGGATGACTATTGTGTTTGTTTTCCTTCTGTCTGTTGGAGTTTTGTGTCATGTAATGGTTGTTCTTGTTGTTAGTTCCTTCCGTTTGTGAGCTCTTTCTATCTTTCTAGTAGGTTCAAATCTTGTTTTCCTTAGGTTTAATCCTATTTGAATGCCAGAAGAGGAAAATCAACAGTGGACCAGGACTTCGAAGATGAGCATGGGGCTATCATGCAATATGGAGAAGAGTTGTTAGGTCTTTGCAGCATATACAATTTGATTATTTGCAATGGGATGAACAAATGGAAAAATTCAGGAAAGTATACATGCAAAACATATAAGGGACAAAGTGTAATAGACTATGTAATATGCTCACGGAATTACATACCAAAAATAGAGGAGCTAGAAGTGGAAGATTCTCCGAGTGGAACTTAAGTCAGATCACAACCCAATTGTTATGAAACTTCGAATGCATGGAGACAAACCAAGGAAAAAAACTTGCAAGGCAATCAAAATAAATATCCTCACAAGGGAAACATTCTCTTAATAGATGAAAATCGGCAAAATTTTAGAGCAGTATTAAATAATAAGTTACAGGAAAGGGAAGAACTACATCACAGTAGTAGAGATTACAATAAGAGTGAATGGTTAATGCAAGTTATTCAAGAAGCTCTAAAAAAATGCAAGAGAGCTAAACCTAAAAAGAAAGAAAGGAATAGCTTCCCAACCAACCCATGGTTCGATGAAGATTGCAAAAAAATACGAAGATTACTAAAGGAACCGACGGGTAAAACAAGAGCAAACAAAAAAGCATATGAGAAACTGGTAAGGGCAAAAAAAGAAGAATACACTAAAACAAGGAGGGAAGAATTGATTTATTTAGGGAAGCATGAACCAAAGAAATTTTGGAAGGAACTAAGCATGAAAAGGATGCAAACTAAAAATAACATAACAGTTAATCAGTGGTTGGAGTATTCAAAACAACTGTATCGAGCGTAGTAACCAGCAGGAGACACCACCTACTATCATTGTCAAGAAAGAACTTTTCACAATTGAAGACATTATTCAAGGGATAAAAAAGTTAGCAGCTGGAAAAGCCCGTGACATAAACAATCTTCAAGCGAGCATATAAAATGGGGGGTAGATATCTTGGCACCGCAAATCAAAGAAATTTTCAATGAGGTCATACAAAATGGCTTCCCTACCGAGTGGACAACTAGCTTGACCATTCCTTTGTTTAAAAGTGGAGATGTAAATAATCCCTCAAACTATCGAACTATCATGATCAACCCTCTCTTTGCAAAGTTGTTTGGGAGTATGATAGAGCGAGAGGATCAAGCATATGGGCAGAAGAAAAGGGAAAGAGAGCAAAGGGGCAAGCAGGTTTTAGGCCCAAACACTCAACTATTGATCACTGTATCACGCTCAGACACATAGTGGAAAAAATATGGGAGAAAAAAGAGGAGGCTTTTTGCTGTTTTGTAGACTTCAAAAAGGCATTTGACATAGTGCCTAGGAAAAAATTATGGAGCAGAATGGAAGAACTAGAGGTTCCAATTCACTACAGGGCAGCAGTTCATAGACTATATGAGCATGTAAAAGCTAGAATCAAAACACGGGAAGGGTTATCGAATGTTTTGGTAGTGACATAGGTGTCAAACAAGGTTGCCCTCTATCTCCGACCTTATTTGGGTTGTACATTGACAAGTTAGAAGAATGGATAAACAAATTTGGGGGAGAGGGTGTGCATTTAGCCAAATATGTGGTAAAACTCCTCATGTATGCGATGATGTAATTTTTGTGGCCAAAACAACCAAAGATCTAGAAGATCACCTTCAAGCTCTAGAACTCTTTTGTAAAGAAGTTGGGATGGAGGTGAACACGAGCAAAACAAAAATTATGATTTTTTCAACAAAAAAGAAGAAGCAACAACTCAAATTTCGGTTTGCAGGAGAACCGCTTGATGTAGTAGTAGAATACAAATACTTGGGCATAGACTTTCATGACAAACTTAATTGGAATACATGTAGGATGAAAAGAACTCAAAGTGGTTGGAGAGCACTATATGCACTTCAAAACAGGTGTATGAATGCCGGAGTTGTGGGACTGGAAGACCACCAAGGTCTTATTTGGCCTACTTGTTACACCGGTTATGTTGTATGGTTGCGAGGTGTGGGCTAGTGGCACAACAAATGCAAAATGGAGACAAATAGAAAGGATTCAAAAATATCTAATCACAAACTTTCTCAAAATTAAGGCCACAACCCCTTATGAAATTATTCTAGCTGAAACTGGAATGTTCCCTTTAGAAGCAATTGCTATGACCAAGTCGTTATGTTACTTGAAAAAAATAGAAAACATGACAAATGATAGATGGCCTAGATCGAGTTAGAGATGAAGAGTTACATAGGCGAAAGAATACGTGGATGAAACAAAATCGAGAAATGGATGAAACGTTGGGAAATCAACATAAATGAATGCCCAAATGTCAACAAAGACATTAAAAATTATGTGAATGAAAAGTTCGGAAGTGGAATGTGGAAAAATGCAAGCAAGAAAAGACAATATTATATTGCAAATTTTAACCCAACGTATGACCACAAGGAAAAAGCGTATATAGGCGCTGAAATCAAGTGGAAGGAAAAAATACTCATTGCTTAGATAAGGAATAGCTCTCATAGGCTTAGATGTGAAACAGGGAGATGGACAACGCCCAAAGAACAATGGGAAGAAAGGATATGTACTCTATGTAGCACAGAGGCAGTAGAGACAAAGGAACACTTCATCTATAAATGCCCGAGTTTTTCAGATATCCGTGACAAATACAAAGAAACACTTGAGAACGAGTTTATTACAGATTTATTTGAAGACAAGAAAATAAAAAAAGTTGGAGAATTGCTAACACAAATCAGCGGGAGAAGGAACAACCTTCTCAAAGATATTAAAGATCATATGATATGATTTGAGTAATTGTACTTCCATATTTGAGGTCCCATAGACCATATTTGGGTCTCGCGGACGTAATTAAAATCTTTCATTCATTCACAAGTGAGATGAATTTTTTTATTTGAATAGCGCGAGAAATTAATAGTTATTTAAGTGTGTGCTTATCCGCTCTCTTTGTTGTTTTATTTAATATAATGATTTAAAAAAATAAAAATTATACAACATAATATATTAATATTATTCAATTTTTTTTTTTTAATTTGGTTAATGTGAGAAACTCCTACGACGGATGCACAAGGCTGAGTAGTCTCCTTTCAACCATGACCCCTCGTAAAGCCAAGAGCTATGCTTACCAATAAGGAATTTAACATAGCCACCACACACACCCCCTCACACACTCACCCAGGCCGCGGTTTGAACCTTGGACCTCCCAAAGAAGAACCAAAGTCGTTGTGCTGTCCCCTCGATATCAGAAAGAAAAACCAAAGCCCAAAAAGTTGCATTGCATTGTCTTCCAAGACACAAGTGAGATAAATTTTCAATGCCTTAAATAGTTTGTTATTTTATTTTAAAGTAATGTTGAATACAACAGATACCATAACTAGGGCCATATTTCCTTGGAATATAGTAAGATGGGGTCTCCTTTGGTGTAATTCAAACTAAAATAACCAAAATGAAACACCAACAACATACCACTAAATATCTCAAAATTAAACATCAAAATATATCTTATAATTTAAAAAAAAACGCTCATAGTAAATATTTATTTATTTATTTAATTAAAAAAAAAAACTCTTGGACTTCGTCTCCGGAAGCGTCTACCTCTCAAAATCTTACGTACCGATTTCCAACCATTGAAAACGAAAAATTAAATTTGTCGAAAGCCCCACATTAAAAATATATCAATAACAGAAATTAATGTGCTCTAAAATGTCATTCACGTCATTTTCCGTGCTCTATTACGCGAATGTTCTTCTTTTTTAACCTACACCATTAACACACATGCACCCCATTATAGTGGTTTGAATTTTGAAGTCAATCCAATTATTTAAATAATGAGGTGATTGCATAATCAAATTAAAATAATCTACCAATAAAAATTAAAACACTATTTACCTACTACCTATCCCTTTCACATATCTATTTAATATTTATAACGGCAAGAACTTTCTATTTTGGATGATTTGACTAAAGTAAGAACGTTAGACATTTATGGGTTGAAAGGATAAAAACACGGCAAAATCTGTCATATCACGTGGAAGATGGCTATAAGAATCACATGTCATTTATTCTGGCAACAAGGAGAAAGGTCAGTACACGTGGTAGTGGCCCTCATCATTCAAGATTGGGTTCAAGAAAAGGTCACCCTTGACCATGTAGAACCTTTAAATCTTCTTGATTTTGAGAAATATAAATTTTATAAACCTTGAAAACTAATTTTTTTTAAGTTTACTTTTATGTTTAGTTTGCTTTTATGTATGCAGAGGATGGATACATCATTGCTTAGAAGCTTTCAATGGACCATTATGTGTTCCTATGTTTTACATCTCAGGATAGTATTTATTTATTTATTTAAAATTATGACAATTATGTACTTTATTGGTATATTTTATTCTGTATTGTTATCTAGTTTGTTAATTTTTTTTTTAGTAAAAAACTGAAAGTGTTTATTGATAGGTTGTTTAAGGTTGAGTATTCTTTTATTACTGATTATTTGTAAAGTTGAAAATTAAAGGAGATTGACATACACCCACACAAAAAATTTGAATCTTGGATCTCTAAAAAAAAATCAAAAGTCAAAACCACAAACAAAATTTGAATCTTGGATCTCTAAACAAAAAAAAAACCTAAAACCAAAACCACAAAATTTGAATCATGAATCTCTAAAAACCCAAAACCAAAACCATTGCACAACCCTCTAATTTTTAAATTTTTAGGTGTAATGTACATTGTATTAAATAGTTTATATTCTTTTGCATGATAAAAATTAGTGTACTTTTTAGGATTAGAATTAATATGTAATATAATTTGTCTTTGAAAATTACTTTGTTTTTATTTTTTATTTTTTATAATAAAAATATAATGTGTGCGTCAGCTTGATGACGATGGTACTAGCCTTAAACCACATGGAGTCTCCTTCTGTCGGGTTGTGTTTATCGAAACGAGATAGGTGTTATAGTGATAGCACCATGATTTGACACTATGAGCGGAGACAATGCTACTTGACCATGTGACCAATTGTTCAAAAAGGAAAAGTAGTTGTCAATTCCTCTATGTATCAAAATAAATAAATTTATTTAAAAAAATATAATGTTACATAGTAAATGTGTATTGTTAGTTCACGATTGTATTCATTTCACATAGTTTTATAAAATAATAATTGTCAGCGAGGATTAGGTGGATTGGTAAGTCATTGGGCACTTACCGGGAGGAGACCTAGGTTCAAACCTCACGGGAACACCCAACCTAGCATAGGAAGTAGTTTGATCCAAGTCCTCTGAGTGCGCATCAGACCAACGACGATGGTACTACAAACCCTGTGTAATTGGTGGTCCCCATCTTACGTTGGATTAACGTTAACAAGATGAATATGTTCGTTAGAGCAGTCCTCTTGTTTAAACCCTGCACTAGCAGTTCCTAAAAATAGTGGTTGTACCAACTCTCCTATTGTACAAAAAATAATAATAATTAAGTCATTTTGGAATTGGGGGTGCAACACAACGGTTCGGGCTTTGGTTCTTTTTCGGGAGGTTCAAGGTTCAAACCGCGACATGGGCGAGTGTGTGAGGGGGTGGGTGTGATGGCTTTGTGTTAAATTCTCTATTGATAAGTATAGCTCTCGGCTTTACGAGGGGTCATGGTTGGAAGGAGACTGCTCAGCCCTGTGCATCGGTCATAGAGGTTTCTCACAATAACCTAACCAAAAAAAAATTAAAAAAATAATTAAATCATTTTAAAAATAATATAAAAATAAAAATGTTTTGGGCTTTGACTCTTCTTCAAGTCCAAGGTTCAAACCGTGATGTGGGTGAGTTTGTAAGGGGATGGGGGTGTTTATCCAAAAATAAAAATAAAATAAAATATATTTAAATATATATAATTTTGGTAAAGTTTTATAATAATTGATTATATAGGATTAAAATTGTTTTATCTCTATTATATATATTATTTTAATGAATCATATAATAATATTACAACAAATTATATTATTTTTAATTTGTAGTAAGTTAAATATTCTTATCAATTGAACTCCATTTTAATGTTAAAGGAGGTTTCTCACAATAACCTACCAAAAAAAATTAAAAAAATAATTAAGTCATTTTAAAAAATAATATAAAAATAAAAATGTTTTGGGCTTTGACTCTTCTTCGAGAGGTCCAAGGTTCAAACCGTGATGTGGGTAAGTTTGTAAGGGGATGAGAGTGTTTATCCAAAAATAAAAATAAAATAAAATATATTTAAATATATATAATTTTGGTAAAGTTTTATAATAATTGATTATATAGGATTCAAATTGTTTTATCTCTGTTATATCATATTTATATTATTTTAATGAATCATATAATAATATTACAACAAATTATATTATTTTTAATTTGTTGTAAGTTAAATATTTTTATCAATTGAACTCCATTTTAATGTTAAAGGACACAAGCCCAATAATAATTATTAATATTAAATTTTAAGTAAAATTTATTTATTTTTTATTAAACTTATATATTTTTTATTATAAACATTATTAAAGCATTCACATTTTACAACCATGTGTGTATAAAATGATGTATTAAATATTTACAAACCTTATAATTAAATTAATATTATAAAACTAAGCAACTAAAATAAAAATTCACCTCTTTACTATTGTAATTCCATTTAAAATATAATTTTTAATTTTATTTGAAGTTGTAAAAAAAAGAATTATATAAATTCTCATGGTTACATTTATTTATTAAATATATATATATATATATATATATATATATATATATATATATATATATATATATATATATATAAAATATATTTTCATCTATCGTTCTGGTAATTTTATTTTTTGGATTTGGTTATTATGAGAAACCCCCTATGATCGATGTACAGGGTTGAGCAGTCTCCTCCCAACCATGACCCCTCCTAAAGTTGAGAGCTATACTTATCAATAGGGAATTTAACACAAAGCCACCATACACCCACCCCCTCACATACCGTCGACACCGCGATATCTCTCTCATAATTATATATATGTCTTTTGATTACAACTAATATTTTTTCACTTGTAAAAAATAAAAAATAAAAAACCTAGCGGTAAAGGTGTATGAAGTGGAGATTTCACAAGAAAAGCAAGATTTGAGCAGTGGCATCAGAGGTGCATAAAATGAAGGTTCCACAAGAGGAACAGGATTTGAGCAACAAATTCAAAATAATAATAATAATAATAATAATAATAATGTTTTAAAGTTTTTTTGGGGGTGCAACTTCCATTTCTATGAAATGAAACTGGATCTTTACTACTGGGTAAAGCTTTTGATCTAGAAAAGCATAGAAATGTGGTTTTTTAGGGTGAGCGAGCTAGCGGAGTGGAGGGGTTTGGTAGACCTTAGGAGGTCTTTGGTGCTGGTGTTTTACCGACTATGGGGACAATTGCTTCAATGGCCTATTTTGGGGGGATGGGCTCTTGGATGGTGCCTGTAGAAGGCACAAGTGGATTCAGTGAGGTGGCATGTCAGGAGGGGCCTATGGATCATGCTGTTAATCATGGGTTTATTGCTATCACTTATGATGGTGGGACCCATAGCTTGGGGCATCAGGCGTTTCTTAAGACTTTTGACCCGAGATTTTTTTTTGCTTTGATGGTGAAAGGCAATAAGAGTTGTGGATCAAAGTGTATTTTTTATCTCTCCTTGGTCCAAAACAAGATTAGGGTTCCAATGGATTTGTTGAATATTATGCTGAACGAAGGCACCTGAAACTTAGCGGAAAAGTTTCAAGGGGGTCGACTAGATCTTGGATTCCATTAAAAATGGGTAGTAACCAAATGGAAGTCATTGGGATCATTGGAAATAGTTGTGGTGCCTAAAGCTTTCTTTATTATTAAACTATACTGTGAAGAGGATTCAAAGCGAATTTTGGGTGGAGGCATCTAGTTCTTCGGTAAAAGAGAACTATTTCTCAAAAAATTGGGGATCGATTTTGACCCGAATACCTAGAAGATTAACTTGGTTCCTCTTTGGGTTAATATCTCAGGTTTGCCCTTCCACCTATGGCATGAGGATATTCTTAGGGGTATGGCCAAGGTAATAGGGGATCTAATTTTGATCGATTTGACCACTAAAGTGAAAATAAGGATGGTCACAGCTCGAATGTGCGTGATGGTAGACCCAAAATATGAGCTCCCCTCTTCATTTGAATTAGAAACCCCTTTGGGCTCTTGGACTCAAGATGTTGTATACAAAAATAGACCTAGTGTCTGTTCAAGTTTTAAATGTGAGGCCATTCTCTGGAGCACTATTCTAGATGAGGGTCAAGGTCAAAACCTAATGCAAGGGGGTGAAGAACCCTAACAAATGGATCCAAAAATCCTCCAAGAAACCTACAATTCATGGAAACTCAAGGAATAAAATAGGTGGGCCAAAACCAACTAACCTTAGGAGTTCCCATTTCCTTTGTATCTCCAAATGGTGGCAAAGTCACACTAGTTGGGAGACATGGTCCCTGGAATTAGTCCTGGGTAGAAATTGGCGGACGACGTGGTCCAGAAAGTATCGAGTGGGGTGTTTGATGAGGACTTGGTGCCCTTGACCCAACCAAATATAATTTCTTCAACTCTTATTTCTGAGGTAAGCCCTTCGAACCTTATTACTAAAGTCTTGGTGTCCAATGATCTCCTCCATAATTATTTTGGTTGTTTGGGGGAGGATGAACCTATTGTTTAGATGGTTGCTCATCCCTCTAAGTTGTTAGAGGGTTCTCCAAAAATCAATCTGGTTAAGGGATCTTTGGATTCTAAACCTCATAGCCAGAGGAAATTCTTGATTGATGTCAGAGTTGAGAAGAAGGTTGGGAGACCTTCTAATAAATCCCTCAAGAAGAAAGAGTCAGAATCATATATTGCTAACAAGTCCCAGGCCACCATGAAAGCAAAGATGAGAAAAGATGTGGGAGTTAAGCAAATTAAAATAGAATCATTTTTCTAGCAAGCCTTAGTGGCTTTGAGAGGTAAGAAACAGGTCCTCATAACTCGTAAATGAAACTCTTATCATGGAATATCAGGGGACTTAATAGTCCTACTAAACAACATGTAGTTAACTTCATTAAAATGGAGTCTTTTCGAGATATTATTTTATCCAGGAGATAAATATTGAAGAGTTAATATAGATTTAGTAAGAAATATGATTTGGAAGGAGGCAAGTTTTGCATCTAGGTCAGCCCAGGGTGTTGGGGGTCGATTTTGTTTCTAGAATCTTGAGAAGCTTGATGGTTCTGTCATCTCTTCTAATGACAGAGTTATAAACATTTTGTTATTTTACAAAACCTTTGGATGAAGATGGGTAATATCGAATATCTATGCTCCTAATGCGATAACTAGTAGAAGTCTTTTGTGGTCATCTCTAAGTGCTATGAAAGAGATCTTTAGGTTTGAAGCTTGGGTCTTGGCTAGGTATTTTAATTCCCCATTGTTTTTGGTTGATAAGAAAGGGGAAAATCCAACCTGGTCTAAGGGAATGGAAGAGTTCTAATATTTTATTTTCAAAAATGAACTTATGGATATGGACTTAAGGGGTTCTAAATACACCTGGAGTAATAGAAGAATAGGCTATCAACTCATTCAAATCATGTTGGAAAAAAATTTACTTTATAGGGAGTGTGTTTCTTTCTTTGGGGATGCCACTGTTTGTTACCTCCCTAGCATAGGCTCAAATCATAGCCCTTTATGGTTTGAGTCGCAATAGGATGCGAATTCCTTCCCTAGGCCTTTCAAGTTTGAGGTTGTGGTGTGATCATCCAGACCTTGAACATAGAGTGAAGGGGTGGTGGAATATTATAGTTTCGGGTCCTAAAGCTTTGCAAGTGGCATTTAAACTGAAAGTCATCAAGTCCAAGCTCAAGGAGTGGAACAAAGTCATTTTTGGTAATGTTACTGTAAGGAAAGAGTCATTGAAATCTGAACTCAAGCTAGTCAAAGCAAAGGTGGAAGAAGGGACCTTTTCTAAAGATACCTAAATAAAATAAAAATGGATATTGGTGGATCTTCATAATACGTTAGCATAGGAGGAACTAATGTGGAAACATAAATCAAGACTGTGTTGGCTTAATGAGGGTGATAGAAATACAAAATTCTTTCACATGTCCACTTTGAGGCATAGAGCTGCTAATAGAATCAAGGAAATCACAAAGGAGGATGGGTCCAAAGTATCTAAGATCCAAGAAATTAGAGCGGAAGCAATCTCCTTTTTCAAATCTCTCCTTGGGGTCAAAGATGATGGGGACAGAGAGACAGAGGGTAACCTTCTTAGGAATATTCCATCTTTGGTGACTCTAGACATGAATTCTTCACTAACTACTCCTTTTAATGATGAAGAGATTAGAACTGTAGTTTTTTCTATGGAGGGGTTGAAGGCCCCTAGACCTGACGAATTTCCCCTTTTTTTTTTAGAAGTATTGGCACATTTTGGGCAACAAAGTAGCAGAGGCCTTAAGAGAGATTCAGAGGATGAAATTTATTCCCTATGGGGTAAATTCCACTTTTTTGACTTTGATTCCAAAGTAGGTTGAGATGAAATACTTCAAAGATTTTAGACCCATTAGTTTATGCAATACTCTACAAAATATTGATGAAAGTGCTAGCTAATAGGTTAAAAAGCTTTTACCTATTCTAATTGATGAAGCTCAACCTGGTTTTGTTCCTAGGAGACAAATTTTGGATGGTGTCATTGTTGTTCATGAATTTGTGTACTCTATGGATAAAACTGGGAGACCAAGGGTATTCTTAAAGCTAGATATGAACAAAGCATATGACAGGGTGTCCTAGGATTTTTGGTTGAAAGTGTTGTCTAGCTTTGGGTTTTGCCCAAATTGGATAAATTTTATTAAAGTATGCTTATCTTTTGTAAAATTTTTAGTCATCATCAATAGATTCCTAGTGGGTTATTTTAGTAGTTTTAGAGGTATACAACAAGGGATCCTATCTCTCCATATCTCTTCATACTTTTGGTGGAGGCATTGGGAATATCCATTAAGGCATCATTTGAGGTGGAGGGTATTAAACCTGCTCTTTCTCTAAATTTAATTTTGCATCACCAGTTTGTGGATGATACTCTACTTTCCTTTGTTGCCTCGATCCTTTAGGCTAGAGCGATGAAGAATATTTTGATATCATTTGAGAAGATAGTAGGTAAAAAAATTATTTTTTTTAAAAGCAAGATTTTCTTCTTCAATACCTCAATGACTAGACATAGAAGAATCACCAATATCTTGGGGTGTGATATTGCAAGTCTCTCTTTTGTGTATCTTGGGCTACCTTTGTTTAAAGGTAGATTCAAAGAGAGATTTTGGGATCCTATGATTGATAGATTTAGTAAAAACCTCACTCGATGGAAGGGTGCTCTATTGAGCTTTGCGGGTAATGCTATGGTTGTCAAATCCTCCTTACAGAGTATTCCAATGTACTTTATGTCCATTTTCCATATTCCAAAGAAAATCCTATGCAAGGTCGAGTGCATCCAATTTTTTTTTTATGGTCAAGGGTCGATAAGAGAAAACAAATCCACCTAGTGTCCTAGGAAAAAGCCTACAGTAGTGTTGAGTGGTATTTTCACACACTTGTGAAAGTACACTCTCCTTTAGGATTTGGACTCCAAATCCCCTCTTGCAAAGAAGTTAAACAACCAACTTCTCCAAGGTCTCCGCTGTATTAGCATTTGCAACTGTGTATTAGTAATCTCAAATAAATATATTCAATTTAAATGCTTGGAACACCTTAGTGATTGCAAGTAACTGTAAACAAGGGGCAATGTGGGTTTATTTCATCATAAAACTTTAGTGATTGTTCATTTTTTTTTTAGATTTTATAATTTTTTAAATATTTATTTTAACTAAGTTAAACCTTCTGAAAAAATAAAATAAAATGAAAAAAAATGCAAAAAATTAAAAATTGAATACGTTTAGTCTGATGCTATCCTATTTCGAAAAAATCGAAGATATGAGGTTTTCATGCATGCAACCTAACTTATTGGACCTGCAAAACAAGCACAACCTAGATAAGCTAAGTGCTGGCTCCTAAGGATTTAAATGAGGTTTTCAGATTTAAGCATTCGCATGCAACAACCAAGAAAATACTTGCATCAACTACATTTACAAGCCTAAAATCTAAAAAGGGAAAATAAACATTTAATCTTGCATGCAGAAAATGACTCCTTTTTTGCCCATAAAATGCAAATTTTTGAACAATTCTGCATTAAAAATATGTCTTGTTACAATAGCAGAATCTCTGGTTTTTCTCAAAACCAACAAAAGGGGAAGAAAAACACTCCACAGCAGGCCCAAAATGGCTAATCACCCTCAACTCTGCAACCCCGCTTGCAGCGGTTTTCGACCCCTATGCCTGTCTTCGCTTGTGCCTTTAAACTTTCTGCTATAGCTCTCTGCTTCGCCTTGTGACGCTTTGTTTCATCTTCTCGATCAATTCATTTTGTTTTTTGCTCTTCATTATTCTAACTTTTGTTCGAGCGTTGAAACGTTTGATTTTCCTGCTAATTGTAACCGCTTCTGCAGCCCTTACACATGTACGCCACATGTTCTACACTTTTTTGCATGTTCTGTAACGGCCCTATGAAAATCGTGACAAAAAATTGCATGTCGCGATATCGTGACATTTTTATGCATGCAGCATTGCTCCTCTACTTTCACCGTGAAAATGCGACATGTCGTGATATCGTGACATTTTCCTACCAATAGCCTTGTATACCTTTATGCGTCGTAAAAATGAGACATGTCACGAAATTGTGACATTTTTATGCCTGCAACCTTTCCTGCCTTCATGCACAGCGAAAATAAGACATGTCACGAAATTGCGACATTTTCCTGTCAACAGCCTTGCAAATGCAACCTGTCGCGAAATCGCGACATTTTTTCTGTTTCGAGCTGTGAGGATGCAACCTGTCGCGAAATCGCGATGCCTTTTCATTTTGCTGTGTTTCCTTGTACCTAGCCACGAAAACACGACATGTCACGAAATCGTGACACTTTTTCATTCGGCATCATCTCACTGCTTCCTATCACAAAATCGTGACACCCTTTCACTCCGTACCATTTGGCTGCTTTTTGTCGCAAAATTGCGATGCTTTTCTCTTTCAGGCTGTCTCGCTACTTCATGTCATGAAATTGTGACGCCTTTCATTTGGAGCTGTCTTGCTGCTTTTTGTCACGAAATCGCGATGCTTCTCCGTTCTGTACACTTTGCTAGCTTTTCGTCGTAAAATCGTGACGCTTTTCTATTTCGGGCTGCTCTTGTTGTATTCAACCGCGAAAACGTGACATGTCGTAAAATCGCAACATATTTTCCTTTCATACCATTTCGCTGCTTGGAGCTGCAAAAATGTGACCTGTCGCGATATTGCGACGTTTTTTTGCTTCGCACCCCCTTGCTGCTTCCTGTCGTGAAATCATGACACTTTTCATCTTTGGCATGTCTTGCTGCTTTAGGTCGTAAAAACGTGACATGTCGCGATATCGCGACAACTTTAGTGCCTTGCCCTGTTTGACTAGTTTGATCATGATTTTATGACATGTTGCGATATCGCGATAATTTTCCATTCTGTCTTTCTCTCTCTTATCTGGACCGCGATTTCACAGCACATCACGAAATCACGACAATTTTTGATCAACACCTCTTCCTGCTTGCCTGGGCTGCGAAATCTTGACATGTCGCGATATCGCGACATTTTTTCATTTCTAGCCATGACGAAGCAACACGTGAAATCGTGACACTTTATTTTTCTTAGCAGCGACAGAGCAACATGTCACAAAATTGTGACACTTTATTTTTCTCAGCAGCGACAGAGCAACATGTCTTGAAATCGTGACAACTTTCATTTCTGGGCAGTGACAGCGCAACACATCATGAAATCGCGACATGTCGCGATATCGTGACAACTTTTCAATTTCGACCGCGATGGAGCAACATGTCACGATATTGCGACAACTTTTCAATTTCGGCCGTGATGGAGCGACACTTTTGTAAAATTTTGCTTTATTTTTTTATTTTGAGCATCTAGGCCACTGTAGTTTTCTTGGAAAGCATGCAAAAAAGGTGGGTCCCCAATTTTGGGGTGTGTTGTGGATCAGCCACAATGAATGGCGACTCTGCTGTCAAATGCTCCTGAGCATTTTGGTGAGAACCCAACCTGAAATATACAAGATTAGATACAAGCGTCAGCACATAAAAGATAAACAAATACCGACATATCAGAAATACATGAAACATCAGAATCATTAAGTATCAGCTCGATGTGTGCAATGTGTTTCATTCCCTATCATTTGAACTTGATCAACATTCCATTGTCAGTTTTACTTATGATTTGTATGCAAGGCTATGAATGATTTGTGCAGGATTTGATGCATGATGAAGATGCTAGAGACATAACAACTTGCTTTACAAAGGCTCAAACCTTCTAATATCATGAACAAACATATTCAAGCTGTCAAACCCTCTTAGGACCAAATATATGTATACTAAATTAATTTACTAGATCCCAAAGTTGGTTATGTGTCACTACCATCTTGAACCCATGTGCAAGTGTGAGTGAAATCAGAACTTTGGGGAATAGGATTCCCAACCTAAGCGAGATGGGAATTTAACCCTATCCTTACTATTCCGATTTGGAGTTCATTACCTCATCTTGAACAAAATGATTTAACCAATTATGGATGAAATTGTCAAGCTAGTCTATCCATATGAGCAATCAGTGGTCTTGCTTTTAGACAAGACATGTTGCCATGCATGAGCATACTTAACCCCATAATCCATGACATGGATTCATTCATTCTTTTTTTCTTTTATTTCTTGGACCTTTGGGATGACTACCCATCCTTTCTAGGGACGTGTAGTACGATCCCTCCAATCCAATATTAAGATGAAATGGAAAATATTATCTTTTATCTCTTGGACCTTGGGGATGACTACCCATCCTTTGTAGAGGACACGTAGTACAATCCTTCTAATCCAAGATTGAGATGAAATGGGAAAAATTAGTTTTATTTTTATTGCTTGGACCTTTGGGATGACTATCCATCCTTTGCAAAGGACATGTAGTACGATCCTTCCAATCCAAGCTTTATGATGAAATGAAAAAAAATGGAAGCTTTGGGGAATCGGATTCTCAACCTAAGTGAGATGAGAATTATGTCCTATCCTTACTACTCCATGTAGGTCAAATCAAAGCTTTTGGGAGTTGGATCCTCAACCTAAGTTCGATGAGGATTTAATCCTATCCTTACTACTCTGGTTTTAGACTTTAATCTTGATGGAAATGGTAAAAACCACTGTTTTAAGGATTATGTTGCATGATAGAATAGACATGAAATATTCTCTTCACCCCACATTTTCATCCAAGTATGGTTTTGACCATTTTGTTCAAGATATTCTTTAATATGCATAGAACGTGCTTAGTTCAAGATAGTTCGGGCATCAGTTCCCAACCTTAGGATCCTTTTAATATATGCTATGTAATAATCCTAAGAGGATTCAACACCTTCTCAATAATTGCCCATGGAATGAAAATGTAACTCAGATGACATGTATATGCAATGTGGAATATGACATGAGGTATGAATGCACTACTTATTTTGGAATATATCATCTATTTTACCATAATGTGCAAAACTGACAACTTCATGCATCACAAGATCCAAACGATAATATTTAAATGTTTGTGTTACTTGTGGAGCTTTCTACAACACAATTCCAATGTTTCATATTCTCCTGATTTTAGGCATAAGTTGACATCTCAAATTTTTTTTTTTTTTATATCAAAACAAACTAAACATGTCAAATGAAATCAAACACACCACTTAAATCCTAATCCAAATAGCAATCCCAAAATGAAACTTGAAAACACAAACCCAAACCAAAACCAAAATCTATATACAATATAGTACAAGATGATGCCAAGCTTGGACTATTACTTTTCTGGATCCCAAACATGATTAGAACATTTCAAAAGACATATGTCATAATACACATGCCAAATGTTGTAGGAATCCAACAACAATAAGATCAAACCAAGCAATGCAACAAATTTCAACTTGCCATGCTCACCATACCAATTTGATTTAGTTCTATTAGCAACATCATAGGTGAGATTCAAATCAAATTGATTAGACAATGGTTGGTATTCAATTTTATTTTGTCTATTCTTTAAAGTGCAAGTTTCATCATTCCATTCATGATTTAGAAGTAGGCTTTCCTTTTCAAATGTGAGATATTGCAAACAAGAGCCTATTTCTAAAAGTATTAAATCCAAATTATTTTTCAAGATTTTAAAACCATTAAAATCAATCAAAGCTTGGCAAACATCACCAAGATTTGACATTTCATCATCAATGACATTAGCATCCAAAGGGACATCATGTAACCCATCACTTAAAATTTTTGTGGCTACTACCAAAGGTAAAGATTTCACCTTGTCACCCATACTCAACCCATCATGATTAGAATTTATCACAACTTGATGAGTGTTAGTAGCTTTTTATTTTTCTTCATTGTCTTCTTCATCATCCAACACCTGTTCAAAAACACCAAAGTTAGGCACCCAATCAAACATGCATCCATCTTTTTCAAAACAAGAGCCTAGTTTTTCAAGATATGTGTTGCGTGACACATTTCCATGATCAATGGCTTGAGTTGCCCCAAAATTCATATTTTCATTAGGATCATCAATAGTATCAAACCCACACCACTTAGACTTTGTGATTTCATCATTTTGAGATGGCATAGACATTGTAGAAACAATAGGTGGATCAAGATTTTCTATTTCTTGCCCCTCAAGGGTAACAAAAACAATTGATTCTCCTTCTTCATCCATGGTAGTAGAATCAATATCCTTCTTCAACCTTTGATGAGATTCCAACCCTTCTTCCAAAACATTCTCAGATTGCACAGGACTTGTAATATCCTCATGTGAAAAGGCAATTGTATTATCTTGCATATCAATAGGCACACAAATTTCATCAAAAGGTTTGGAGTGAGCATACTCTTCCCAAGAATCATAATGATCATCTTTCAAAATCAAATTGTGATGCTCAACTATTTCTTCATCATATTTTAATTCATCCACATGTTTCCCATCAAGTTTATCTTCACCTTCCTTAGATGGTTCAATTACTTCCGAAATTGGGTTATTGCTTGTATTCAAATTGATAAGGTTATCATAATCCACATGTGTAACCCATGATTCACATTTAACATAATTTGGAAGGTGTGAGTTTTCTTGGCCATCATTTTCAACAGTGTCATCCAATGTGTCATCCGAAACAGATTCATCCTCATAGAATTCATCTTTTGGTGAGTCAAGGGTTTCCAATATATCACATGTTTCAATACTAGTTGGATCTAGTACTTCTCCCTTGCCTAAAATAATACTCTTATGAAAATCATTAAAATTGATTTTAGAAACATCTTTTGAATCAAGATGAGCATTTTGAGGTTGATTCATACTTAAGAAAGATGGTTGATCTTGCATAGCAGGTTGAGGATTTTGAAATTGATTGAAGCTTGGGAATGATTGTTGATTCTGAAATTGATTCACACTTGAACTTGGTTGAGGTGGATAAATCATTGGGTGGGTAAAGGAGGTATTAAATGATTGAAAATTATATGATCCAAAACCCACACCATAATTTTGACAACTCAATTGTTGCTCAATCGCCTTTGCTTGAGTATAGGCTTGTGAAAAATATGTGACTTGAGGCATCCCTCGCAAATATGTGGAAATGAGTGGGTCAAGAGCATTTACATATATTTGGAGAGCCATTTCTTCTTGAAGAGCATAAAATTTCACTAATTGAGCATATAATCCAAAGAACCTTTTAGAAAATGACTTCACATTTTCACTTGGTCCTTTTTTAATAGTGAAAAACTGCTCATACATGCGAATTGGGTCAACTTGCTTTTTGTTGAACTGATTAAGAAATGCTGCCTCTAGCTGAGCCCAAGAAGTGATAGACCCTAAGGGTAGACTTGTAAACCAATCATATGCCACTTTGTCCAAGGTGTAAGGGAACATTTTACAAACCACATCATCATGCCAAATTGTTAAGTGATTCACAACAAATTTGAATGCTTGAATGTGTTCTCCTGCAGTATTTGTCCCGTTAGACAAAAATCAAGGAAGACATCTCTCAAAACCAACGGGCAAATAATGTTAAACTCCTGGTATGTTCAATGGGCTACCTATCATCCACGGTGAAAACATAGCCATTAGTGAATCTTAAAGAATATAACTTTAATACCCAACAAACAATTCTTCTTTTTTTAAATTTATTTATTACTTTTTTTTTTTTAAATCAAATCAGATCACATTATTCCTGTATGAACAATCAAAGCGTTAGGAAAGTGCATAGCAATTCATGTCCTCCTTTTAATAGTACAAAGTTGTATTGTTAAAATAAGGCTAAAGATATAAATCAATAGGGCATGAAATATTCAAAATTTAAATCCCTATAGCATTTAAATCAATCTGAAATAAACCGGTTCAGCCCTCCTTCTAGCGCCAAAATGTTGAGTGGTATTTTCACACACTTGTGAAAGTACACTCTCCTTTAGGATTTGGACTCCAAATCCCCTCTTGAAAAGAAGTTAAACAACCAACTTCTCCAAGGTCTCCGTTGTATTAGCATTTGCATCTGTGTATTAGTAATCTCAAATAAAGATATTCAATTTAAATGCTTGGAACACCTTAGTGATTGCAAGTAACTGTAAACAAGGGGCAATGTGGGTTTATTTCATCATAAAACTTTAGTGATTGTTCATTTTTTTTTTATATTTTGTAATTTTTTAAATATTTATTTTAACTAAGTTAAACCTTCTGAAAAAATAAAATAAAATGAAAAGAAATGCAGAAAATTAAAAATTGAACACGTTCAGTCTGATGCTATCCTATTTCGACAAAATCGAAGATATGAGGTTTTCATGCATGCAACCTAACTTATTGGACCTGCAAAACAAGCACAACCCGGATAAGCTAAGTGCTGGCTCCTAAGGATTTAAATGAGGTTTTCAGATTTAAGCATTCGCATGCAGCAACCAAGAAAATACTTGCATCAACTACATTTACAAGCCTAAAATCTGAAAAGGGAAAATAGACATTTAATCTTGCATGCAAAAAATGATTCCTTCTTTCTTGCCCATAAAATGCAAATTTATGAACAATTCTGCATTAAAAATATGTCCTGTTACAATAGCAGAATCTCTGGTTTTTCTCAAAACCAGCAAAAGGGGAAGAAAAACACTCCATAGCAGGCCCAAAACAGCTAATCACCCTCAACTCTACAACCCCGCTCGCAGCAGTTTTCGACCCTTGTGCCTGTCTTCGCTTGTGCCTTTAAAATTTCTGCTATGGCTCTCTGCTTCGCCTTGTGACGCTTCGTTTCATCTTCTTGATTGATTTGTTTCATTTCTTGCTCTTCATTATTTTGACTTTTGTTCGAGCATCGAAACGTTTGATTTTCCTGCTAATTGTAACCACTTCTGTAGCCCTTATACATGTACGCCACGTGTTCCACACTTTTTTGCATGTTCTGTAATGGCCCTGTGAAAATCGTGACAAAAAATAGCATGTCACGATATTGTGACGTTTTTATGCATGCAGCATTGCTCCTCTACTTTCATTCGCGAAAACGTGACATGTCGTGATATCGCGACATTTTCCTACCAATAGCCTTGTTCGCCTTTATGCGCCGCAAAAATGAGACATGTCACGAAATTATGACATTTTTATGCCCACAACCTTTCCTGCCTTCATGCACAGTGAAAATAAGACATGTCACGAAATCGTGACATTTTCCTGTCAACAGCCTTGCAAATGCGACCTATCACGAAATCGTGACATTTTTTTTGTTTCAAGCTATGAGGATGCAACCTGTCGCAAAATCGCGATGCCTTTTCATTTTGCTGTGTTTCCCTGTACCTGGCCGCAAAAACATGACATGTCGTGAAATCGTGACACTTTTTCATTCGACATCATCTCACTGCTTCCTGTCGCGAAATCGCGACACCCTTTCACTCCGTACCATTTGGCTGCTTTCTGTCGCGAAATCGTGACACTTTTCTCTTTCAGGCTGTCTCGCTGCTTCATGTCGCGAAATCGCGATGCCTTTCATTTGGAGCTATCTTGCGGCTTTCTGTCGCGAAATCGTGATGCTTCTCCGTTCTGTACACTTTGCCAGCTTTTCATCGTGAAATCGTGACGCTTTTCTACTTTGGGCTGCTTTTGCTGTATTCGGCCGCAAAAACGTGACATGTCACGAAATTGTGACATATTTTCCTTCCGTACCATTTCACTGCTTGGAGCCGTGAAAACACGACCTGTCGCGATATCGTGACGTTTTTCTACTTCATACCTCTTTGCTTCTTCTTGTCGCGAAATTGTGACGCTTTTCATCTTTGGCATGTCTTGCTGCTTTAGGTCGTGAAAACACGACATGTCACGATATCACGATAACTTTAGTGCCTTGCCCTGTTTGACTGGTTTGATCGCGATTTTATGACATGTCGCGATATCGCGACAATTTTCCATTCTGTATTTCTCTCTCTTATCTGGACCGCGATTTCACAGCACGTCGTAAAATCGTGACAATTTTCGATCAACACCTCTTCCTGCTTGCCTGGGCCGTGAAAGCTTGACATGTCGCGATATCACGACGTTTTTTCATTTTTGGCCACGACGGAGCAACACGTCGTGAAATCATGACACTTTATTTTTCTTAGTAGCGACAGAGCAACATGTCGTGAAATCATGACACTTTATTTTTCTTAGCAGTGACAGAGCAACATGTTGTGAAATCGTGACAACTTTCATTTTTGGGTAGCGACAATGCAACACGTCGTGAAATAGTGACAACTTTTCAATTTTGGCCGCGACAGAGCGACATGTCGCGATATCACAACTTTTCAATTTCAGCCGTGATGGAGCGACATGTCGCAATATCGTGACAACTTTTCAATTTCGGCCGCGATGGAGCGACATGTCACGATATCGCGACAACTTTTCCCTTTTGTGAAATTTTGCTTTTTTCTTTGATTTTGAGCATCTGGGCCACTACAGTTTTCTTGGAAAGCATGCAAAAAAGGTGGGTCCCCAATTTTGGGGTGTGTTGTGGATCAGCCACAACAAGTAGTAAGGTTCAAGGTGGGCTGGGCATTAGGATGATTAGTTAGTTAGAAGGAGAATGTTGGTTGGGTTTAAATTATGTTAGCTAAAAATTTACGAGATGATGGTGATTTTTATAGGGAACATATTCCACTCTCAGGTTCTACTTTTTGGTAAGGATTGCTAAAGTCAAGGTCTACTATTGTTAATGGGAGTAGATGGTGTTTGGGTAATGGTCAAACCATTGATTTTTGGGATGACTCCAGTTGTTGGATCAACCTCTTTTGCTCTATGATAATCTATCTTGTGTGAAACCTATTACTAGAGCTTACCTTGGGGTCAAAGTGGATGAGTATTTAGAAATAATCAATGGTTTGAAGAGGTGGAAGTCCTTGGATATGTCTACCCTGAATCAGATGGAGAGAGAGACTTGGTGCTTTATTTCAGGTAAGTTGAAATTTTAGGTTATTAATAATGGAGAAGAAGAGGATTTTAGGTTTTGGAAGGGAGAGAAATATGGTTCATTCTCTATTAAATCAACCTATCTTAGCTTGGATTCTAATCCTAGGCACTGGTTTCCTTTAGTTAAAATTTGGATAAAAGGTATCACTCCTAAGGTATCACTCCTAAAGTTAACATGTTCTTCTGGCTAGCTATTCAAAACAAAATTCTAACTATGGATAACTTGCAAAAAAGAGGAATATATTTTTTGAATAGGTGTTATCTCTGTAACTCAAAGGAGGAGTCAGTTACCCATATTTTCTTTCAATGTCCCTTTTCGCATGGGGTGCTGTCTCTAGGAGTTTTTTGGATCCCTCCAAAAAAAATTTTAGACTATTGTGAACAATGGCTTACTCCTTTCTCGACTTTGAGGTTAAAATTAATATGTCAATTTTGTTTCCTATTTCTTTGCTGAAATATTAGGAAGGAGCAAAACAGAAGGGCCTTTAACAATTCTAGCAGAGATATCACCACTGTATACCTCAAAATGATGTCAGTTGTAATTGAAAATATATCTTGCATCAAGGTGGACTTAAATGGAGGTGGGGAGGATGAGATAATATTGGATTTGGCTCTGGATCTCAAACCAAGATCGAGGGTTGGTAATACTCAACCCAAACTAAGAGATTTTGTTAAATGGGAACCACCTCCTCTAGGATGGGTTAAGTTAAATTTTGATGGAGCCTCGAAGGGGAACCCAAGGTTGGTAGGTGTAGGGGGTGATCAGGGATGATAAAGGGGCTCTGCTTCTAGCTTTTTTAGAAAACCTAGACGTCCAAACCTATCATTTTGCTAAGGCTAGAGCTCTTTATCAGGGCCTATTTTTGTTGAGCTCTTTGGATATTAGAAGAGGGAGATTCCCTTAATATTATTAACACCATGAAAGGGTCCCAAACCCCTAGTTGGAATATTTCAAACATAATTTGGGAAGCTAAGAGATTGATGCACTCTTGGGTTGATGTTCATCTCTAGCATATCTATAGAGAAGGCAATGGTGTTGCTAATTTTCTTGCTAACCTAGGGACATCTCAGTATGATCTCATTGTCTGGAGGAGGGACTTCCCTCTTGGTATTATTTGTCTAACTGATGATCCTATTCTATAGTTTGTGTTGGGTTGGTATATCTTCTTGGGACCTGAGTGTAGTTCATCCCATTTAATTTTGGGATCTCATTCTGGTGCTATTGTTAATGGGATCCTATCCATAACTACCATTGACCCTTATTTTTTTTGCCATTGTGGATCCTTGAGTGGATCTAGAGTATTTCTAATTTTATTTAAATGTTGAGTCATTTTGTGGATCCAAAAGTTTTTTAGATTTTGTAGATGTTGGAGTTTATTTATTCTGATCTAGGGAGGGTTGGAGTTTCCTTCTTAGTTATTAACTTTGGGGGAGGTCTTTATGGCTCTTCTCTCAAAACCTCTTCCCTTGGAAATTGGTGGATTCAGTGGTGTTTCAATGCAGTATCCGTGTTGTTGGTTGCTATTTCAAATTTTAAGGATGTGGTTTTTAACAGTAAAAGTTCTTGTGGCCTTGGGATGTATGCCCAATAGTTGGTGGAGCTCTCTTGGTGAGCTAGAATTTTTTTTGGGTTTTTTCTTGACGAGATTTGTATTTAAAAAAAAAAACAAATTATTGTTGGATGACATCCCTTTTCGATTTGAGATGGATTGGATACAACAAACTCACTTTTTGTTAGATGTGGCAGTGTTATTTTTGGGTTGGGAGCCTACATGGCTTGGATTGGAATGTTCCTCTTATGTTCTCTATAGTTGTTGTTGTTAGTTGGAGTGTGGTTAGTGGTTCCTTCGAGGAAAGTTGGCTTCAAAAAATTGGTTGTTGGACTATTGGTTAGTTTTTTTGGGATGTGAGACTTGCTAGTTTTATGGGGAACCTTTGGATTTGTCTTGGGCTACCCAGTGCTCCATATTTTGTAAATAAGGTTTTTGGGGTTCCTTTCAAAAACCCCCTTTATTAATACCATACAAAAAAAATTCACTCATCCTTTCACAACCAAATTCTAAGCCTTCATTCTCCTTTAGAAACCATAGTTGTCATATATTATCAACATTTCTCTTCAAGAATGTAAGCTCACTTGAAATCCCCATAATTTCATTAATCACTCTCCCTAAAACATGTTACACACATATAAAACTAGATTAATTAATTTCAAATTATAACAATAAATTATGTCTAATATTGTATAATAACTTTATTAGTTTTATTGTCATGGGTCTATCACAAACAATGGAGAATAAAGAGTTTCATAGATCAAGGTTGTTAAGCCCATGGCTGAACCTTACCCATTAATCAAATGTTGGGATCTCAATTTGTTAAATATATCAGCTTTCAAAGTGTAGGCTAAGATTAAAATCTTGCCAAGTGATATATACATAGTTATCAAAATATTAGCAAGGTGTAGACTATGATTGAAATATTTCCAAGTAATAGAAATTTATACTTATAAATATTTATGTTTTTTCAACTTCTAGATGCGTAATCAAAATTTTTTATGGTAGGTATAAACACCATGTAGGCTTGTTATTTATAATTTATCTTCTAGATTCTTATAATATAATAATATTTTATGGTAAGCATCACCACCATGCAACCTTATTATTTATAAGTAATTAAGATAACTTAAAATAGATTTATTTATAGGTAAATTGAAATCAAATCATATTTTTTTCTAATGTGTGGCTTCTATCAGGGGCTATTTCCATAAAAAAAACAAAACATTACACTGTTTTCAAGATAACCAAACCATATCTAGTTTGTCTTTTTATCAAAGGTATTCTTCATTTGTCTTTCTATAAAATATATTTTTCTTATTCTTCTTCAATTCCTTGATATCATATGCATTAAGAGAAAACCTCACTCAACTAGTTGTCTTCTATTTTTTATTATTATTCAAGATGAAGATCAACAACGAGTTTGGCTAAAATATTTTCTACCAATTTTCTTTTCTATAAATATGTTAGCTATAATAACCTATCAATTCTCCAATACTTTTTCCTAGAGGTCTTACTCATACCCCTAATATTCCAAAATATCATTTCCATCATCATTTTTTGTTTTTTTTTTATGGGCTTAGCCTCATTTTTTGTTAACACTTGCAATATTTAATTTTGTTTTCCCATATCAATATCTCTTTGAGTTTCTTTTTCTCTTTGTATTTTTGGATCTTCCTCTCCTTTTTTTATTCCTACCAATACTTTTATCTTCATCAATCTCTTCAAAATTTTCATAATATTCATAGTGAGACTTATCATCTATAGGTTTGTCTTGCTTTAAAGGGTCCAAAGTGCAAGGAATAATCTCAAAAAAACTTTCTTCTTTATATTTCCCTAGAAACCCTAAAGTGCAAGACACTCCTCTATAACAATTACCTCCTTATACTATGCCCAAAACCCAAAATTACTATGATCATCTTCCATATTTGTTTTGTTATTATGCTACTCTTAAAATCCTAAAGTGCAAGGATGCTCCTCTATAGTTATTACCTCCTTATACTACCCCTAAAAATTAAAATTACTATGGTTATGTTCCATCTTCATTTCTTTATTTTTCTACTTTTGAAACCCTAAATAACCTCTAGACTAGTTTCATTTCTATTATAAGAAGAATATTTTATACTACCTAAGGAAAATGAAGGCTATTTACCTACAATAAACTTGACCTCTTTAAGATCATTTTTCTAAGATTACATAATCCTTTGCACATCATCTTCCTTATTCCTTGTATCCTTTTTTTTTTATTCTAATAGTTTATCTAAGTGGACTATGTTGGCTTTATTATCTCATGATATAGATAGGATTTCTTTACCTCTTTTTTGGAAGTGGAATACCTTTGATCTACTCCAACTTCTACCATAGTATGATATCCTTGTTTCATATATCATGAACAATATTTTTGTCTCTTCCTCCATGGTTTTTACTTTGTAATATTTTGCCATGTGTCTAGTCTTATAACATTTACACCATCAAAATGCAATGTTTCCATAATGTACTTGTTGATCCTATTCCTTTGATTTGGATTTAATCTTAATCGATTGTGGAAAAGGTTTTGAAATATTTATAGCAACACATATATTGGTATATACAATATGCTTTTGCTTCTTAGTAGTTGGTCCTTTCTTGATGAACTCCTCTAGGGTATTTCCAATAATCTTCAAAATATCATTATTGATAAGTTGATATGAAAGTACAAAAAATCCTAACCCGCATTTAAAATTTTTAAATAGTTTTTGTCTCAATAGAATTTTTTGTACATGGTCTTAAATATAGAGCATTTATCCCTATAAACCATGGCCTACAACCATTATTTTATCCTTGATCTTTGAACTTGAAAAGAGGGTGAAAACAATCCTTAAGGAAGAAAAGTTATGGAGTAAGTTGAATTCAATATTCACTTCCACTTGATCCAATTTTGAATCTTCAAAAAGACCTTACCAATATTTGTGGAACATATATATTAACCATATAATTTTAAATATTATTACATCATGCTTGATTATCGCATCCTTGATAATCACTTCTAGTGTAACATTTGCTTTTGGATCAAATTGGCCATATATTTTCTCTTCATGTTATCTTAATGTTGGGCATTCATACTTCTAGCTAAGGCATCCCTACTCCTCATTAAGGCTTTAAAATATAGATTTCCTTCAATGATACCTAGAGTTTTATTTTTTAAATTTCCCTAAGACTTAGATTAAGAAAATATGAGGGCTTCTTACTTACACTTGCTTCCTATTATCATTATTCCTTCTCTTCCCCAAACATATAAAACAAGAAATATTAGGATCACTCCTTAATATGCATGGTTGAAACATGTATTTTATTATTAAGATATAATTGCATTATTACAAACCACTATATTATGGAACATATCATATATTTATTTATCTATGTGGGTTTCCTTATTATGATATAAACATTTTAATTGGATTATGTGGTTACAAATGCATCTTATTTATCATTATTTCATATCTTAAAAAGTTAAAGTAAAATTAAAATAATTAAACAATAAAAACATATTAACATAGATTTTATCCAAAGTTCAAGTTAAAATGAACAAAATATTAAAACTATTGAACTCGGGGGAATGTCCTGACTTCTAATTAAGATTTTCACCCTAATTTGAGTTTCAACAAAGTTGGAAGGGATTACCAATGGCTTCTCCTAGTTTTTAGATTTAGGTTGACTACCCATTGTCCTCACATAAAACTACTATGCTAACCTATACTAACTTGCTTTAAAAGTAAAATACAAAAATGAAAATGCAAAAAGGTAAATTGTAGAAATAAAATGCATGAAACTTTAAGGGTGAGATTTAAAAAAATATGGGTTTTAATCCATAGTGAGGAAAGTGTGTGATTAGTCAACACATGAGAAGTCAAATAACATCAATGTCCACCCCTTCATTATATATGGGATAGAGGGGGTATGCCACAATCATCATGTACTTAGCAAACTAGGAGGGCAATGTTATTGATGGAATGGCAAGTCCATAAGGTCAAATCATATTGTGGGTTTCATAAAGTGTAGCTCTAAATTCTCATGGCCAAAAGGTCCTTTGATGAGGTCCCTAGGACCCTATTTATAGTAAAATTTTACCCTTGAGTTACCTAGGGTTAGAAATAATTACCCCTAGTAAAAGTAAATATTTGTGGGTATATGTTGCAAAATTATGCACCATAAAATATTACATACCTCTAAGTATACCTCCAATAGGATTAGAGTCTTCCAAAATAACTTAGCACACCACTACAATCCAAAATGTTACTTTTTTACTTGGAATTTACATCTTCAATTTACCTTTATGACTTTTTGAGCGGTTCACTCTAGTTAACCAAGTGAATCACTTGCATTTTGCAAGTAAATTGCTTGCATTAATAAGTGAATTGACACCTTTTGCTGAGAAAATTACTTCCTTGAGCCAATCGATCATATTTAACGTAAGAATTTGTACTTGGATCCAACATCATTTTTTACAAGTAAATTAGTCCTTGTTCATCCTTGGTCAAGTTTTGAGAATTTTCATGAGATGTTTGGTACCTAATTTCTCTATCACATGCACCTTTAATTTTTTTTTAAATTACAAGGTAGTGTTGAGGTACTACATTTATAGAAATTTCATGGTATTCCAAGCTTGATTGACATGAGATCCTAGTTCCTATATTTATACCTAGGTATAGAGTCTATAAAATTGGGACCTTTGACGATAAATTATCAAAATTTTTGGTTTTCCTTAAAAGGTCTTCTATGGTAGCAATCCTAGTAACTTTTGCCACTTAATTTCACTTGGCAACTATATTGATATGAGGTTTTCTGCTTCCCTTATGAGATTCTCAAAAGAATTTTTCTTAACTCCTCTTATTTTTCAACTAGATCTTGTAGCTTGGCATACGTTGGCTCTAGCTTTTCATAGGTATTAATTGCATATCCTTGGTCTTCTTGATTTTTCTCTTCCTTAAACATGGTGTCATCATAAAGGACATATTTTTTTTCATTAAAAATATCAGATGTTCCTATAGAAATTTACCTTTAAATCTCCTTGTCCATTTATTGAACTTGGGTTTTCAATGATGTCAGGTTATCTTTACAAGTCTAAAGGTTTCTTTGGACATCCAATATTTTTTTAGTTTCTTGACTAGGTCATTGTGGTCTATCCTACATTTTTGTGCTTATTATATTAACATTGACGCGAGGAGTTTAAGGAACTTCCAACTTCACCCATTGTAGATAGCTACCTTTCCATATATTTTATCATCTCATCTACTTGCTCTAGGATTTCATTTCCAAAGGAGATCAACTAGAAGTACTCATAGGCATTTATCACCACTTACTTGACCTTTTTCTAGAGGGACTTGACCTTTTAGATATTCCAAGATGTCTTAGAGTCTATATTTAATTCTATTGGATTCAATATTGCCAAATTTACAATCTATTTATCTTTTTCTTTCAAGCTCTATTGGAGTCAACTTTACTCCTATGTTAGCTGTTATGTAAGGTCTTCAATCCCTTATTGGTTTTTTATAGTTGTAGCATATCATGCTTAAACATCCTCAACTTTCATATTTAGCTAATAATTCTTTGAAATATCTCTTAAGAACCTTATTTTCACGTCAGAGTTGACCCATTTGTACCTTCAACTAAGTAACTTCGAGCTTGAGCTCTAAGTTTCTTATATATGTTGCTTCATCCTTGACTACGAGGTAACCAAATTTCATAATCATACCAACTGTGAGCTAGTTTCTAATTGGACCATTTGGTATAGGTCCATATTATTTAAGTTTAGATTAGACGCTTTAGTATTCAAGTTAGTAGGGGTTGTTGCTATTTTGTAGGGGTCAATTTTTATCCTTGATAATGTACACTTTGACCCATTTCTTTGACAATTGTGACTACATAAGAATTGAAATATTGGAGGTCCTTATGCTAATTATTTTATACCCTCTTTTCCACTTCTCTTCAGTGATGAGGATATAATATCCCTTGATAATGTCTATATTTCTATATTTCCATGCAAAGGCGAAGCTAGACCTAGCATGGACGTTGGTTTATGGGGGTGCTCCTACAAATTTAGATCCTTGGGCTAGAGCATTGGATATCATCATTTTCAAGAGAATTTTTCTCACCTATGATGGTGGATGTGTTGGGTAGGTGGAAGTGGATGGTAGAGCAAGTAGACCAAATTGCGTAGTGGTAGGTAATGTAGTGGAAGTGGGATATGACACCAATTGTACTAAAATGTTGGTGAGAGGTGACATGGTTCATGATGGTAATGTTGATGGAGACAATACAATGTGTGAGACCAATGGTCATGAGGTGGTGATTTGGATGGTTAAATATAGAAATAATCTAATGGGTGTGGTCCCAATCATGATAAAGATCATTGGGGGAGATTTTCCCCTTGGATAACCATAGGCTTCATTGGTGGAATATGAGAGAAGTATAGCGTGAGAATGGGAAGGAATAGAATAAAGACTATAAGAAGAAAGGGTATATAGATAAGGGGGATTGATGTATGATGTAAATGTGGTGGAAGTTATTATAGTGGTGGTCAATAGACTAGTCATTCCCAAATCAAGAGGGAAGTCACCTTGAGGGATTTTCCCCTCCTTGAGTTGAGTTATCATGATAAAAGAAGCTATTTATTTTCTTATCCCTTCAATTATTATTCAAACCTATCTCTCTAAATCACACTTATTTCACCAAATGGAACCCATGGAACTTTGGGGGTAATGTTCACGATTTGCTACTTGAGTGAATAGAAGGTGGTATTCTTTTACCTCTTGAAGCACTTTAGATCTACATAATCAAGTTATCAAACATATTCCAAGTTGAACATGTGGTTGGGTACCCATGTAGGCAAATCAAAGGACATGGCTAAAAAGCCATAGAGGTAGATAAATAATTAGGTCCTCCTCTTGGTCCAAAATATACCTATTTTATGTGATGCACCCTATACTTTGGCCAAGATTGGATGACTAGGAATATGCTTTCAGTCAATATCTAGAAGGCTAATTCCTTTAATGGTAGCTAAACTAAAATTAGGGTTGAAGATAAAATAAAAAAATAAGAAGGGTTAGAGAGTAGAAATGAAATTGGTTAGGATTCAACAACAAGAAGCACAAGGTATGAGAGTCTTGCACTCTCAACTCAATTCAAGGCTTAATAGACCAACTACCATACAATATTATAGAGCATTATTTAAATCAACACATACACAACTAAGTATTGTAGGGATTAAATAAATAGTAATCTAGACAATTATCCAGTTTAGCAAAATAATCTTAACAAAATTCACCATCCATTTAACATAAACATAAATGCATAGTAATTTGACTCACATTCATACATGTCCTACAACATATTTTGATAGAGACCAAAAAACAATTTAATCTTTATTGAAAGGCACAAAGTACAATCATCATACAACTTATGCAAATTGTAAACACTAAAAAGCCAAACCTCATTATGAGCTATTTTGAGCTATTTATAGATTTACATTACATTATGTTAGCTAAGAACGATTTTACAAAACTAACTACAGGCTTGACAGGGGTGAGTGTAGAATGTGGACATCCTATTCTATCTTAGTATAGTATAACTGCCACGACATTGTTGTGATAATATGGTTGGTTCAAAAATTTTATATGAGAATGTTATCCATGTGCATTTAGTTGATCTATAGTGTCCTTTGATAGGTTTTCTTTTTACCACTTCACTTGATGACTAGGCCAACTACACAAGGAAAGGTGTGTAATGGAGAAGTGTATGGCCATTGGGATGTTTTGATAGAGAGTTGATTTTGCCTGAAGGGGATGAATATGGACCCCTTTCACTACTAGCATGACCTTGATGCCTTGCTAGGCTCTTTTTATTAGCCAAAATTTGGGTCCAGACTAACTATGTGCTAGAATTTTCTACTTCTTAGAGTGATGTAAGCTTTCTTACAAGTCTAGCTTTATTGTTTTATACTTAGCAACTTTTACAATATGCAACATGGTGCACTATTAGGTGTCAAACGTAAGCATTATCAAAATATAATCCTTTCTCATGCCAGGATCTATGCCTTAGTTCAATTTTTGATCCATATTATTTTGATGTCAAACTTTTTATGTGCCTTGTGTTGATGTCAATATCACAAAAGTCTAGCCTCCACTTTTATAATTAGTCAATTTTTTAGTCTGACCTATTTCTATACCAATTTTTTTGCTCCTTAAGGTGGCATCAATGCTCCCAAAAGTCTAGCCACCTTTCTTCAAACTTAGACAAATTTTGAGTTTGATGTTACAACAAAGTACTAGACTTTCTTGCCTTAGCCAATTTTGAGGTTAAACCATGTTGAATGCCAAAATTTACTCTGATGCTATGGAAAAATATTGAACTCCCTTGTCTTAGCTACTTTTTAGGCCCAACAACTATCTTATGCATTCAACTATTCTTCTACCTTCTTGCCTAGTATATATTATCCACTTAGAATTTTTTTTGAAGCAATACTAAATACAAGTGCGTTAATATTTTGACCCACATTATTGTCACTTCCTAGGAGTTTTTGCTTGCAAAAATAAAGAACCCATATAGCTTTGTCTATTGGGCATGGAGTCAAAAAGAAGAGAATTTAATATACAAGTGGAGATCTTATCTGTCTGCTTTTCATCTCCATGGTACCAATTATTACTATACCATTAGACTCACCTTGTCCTTCATGTGCTGCACCCTGGATATTTCACCTTGTTGCTCTCCACTGGTTATTTGGTTGATTGAAGGTTATCCCACAAGATTGAATACTCTATAAAACTTATTCGAAGACTTTTGGGTAGCAAAAATGAATCCCTAGAGCTTATATATAACATCCCTCAACTCAAAGTATTTTTTGTATGATGGATTATTATACTTTCGAGCTAGATCCTATAATTTTAAAAGCAATATGGACAACTTTTTAAAAAGTGCAACAATTTGATTTAAATGAAAAGTTTTAAGCCATGAGTCAAAATCACTTTCATCATGAATCATAAGCTCCAACTACTATTTGTGCTACTCTTGAGTATGGCATTTGTCATCCTTTCCCAAAATCCTAGAAAACCAAGGCTTATAAGCTCTTCAATTGGGACCCTTATCTTCTTTATTATCTCTCCTAATGTAGTGATAACATCACCTCCTTACAATTTTAGTTGATAACCTTATACTATTTTCCTTGAGTAAATTTTTTACTTCAGGTATCTATTAGTAATGCTACTAGATGTTGGTGCTCTTTTCTATTCTTCATAATTCCAATCATTGTTTTGGCTACTCCACCTTGTTAGTTATTGCTTCCCTTTCTTTGTTGAGTTTCACTTGGGCATATTGGATGAGATTTACATTGTATGCCATATCTTCTATGAATGGAAAAGCCTACATAGCTACCTCCATAATTGTGATCTAATATTACCTTTATATTTGTATTAGTTCCTCCCAAGAAAATCTAGGATTTTGAGGCTTCTTATTTTCTTATTTTAGTTCTAATTGAAATACTACCAATTTCTCTTTGTAACCCTGAAGTGTTGATCTCAGATCCTATAGTTCCGTCTCCTTTTCTTGGTTTTTTTTTTTCCCTTGTTGCAACTGCTCCTCTAGAGCTTGAATCTTCTCATCTCTTTGCTAGAGTTGCTATACAATTGGGGTTCTACTTAATTATTGTTGTAGGTATTTGACCTCTTGTTCAAAGCTTTTTTTTCCACTTCCTCCTTATCTAATATTTTCTTTAGGCTATCAAATTTATTTTTTGTAGCTCTATATCTTAATCTCACCTTATTTCCTTGGAGATACAATGTGTCCACCTCAACATAAAGAGCTCTAATTGTATCCTCCCTCCAAATTGTTGAGATGTCAAACTCTTGCATTATAATATCATAGTCTATTACTATTATTTTTGAAGTAGACTTGTTGACCATCTAGATAGAAACTACTTTAACTCACTTATCAATAATTAGATCTATAATATCATACATCTGGGGTACAACCTTCTTCTTTTTATTTTGAGGTGGCTACTCTTTTACCTATTTTTGAACATTGTCTTCAATTTCTTTGACCATAGTGAAGGCTTTCAACAATTGATAACTAGAAACAAGGGATGTGACAATGGTGAATTGGAAAGGGAAGAATGATACGAAAGGATATTTCAAAGATTAAATATTGGTATTTATAGTGGTATGAGGATGTAGGCTTTTGGAAGTTTGTTGGCTTTCATATATAGGGGTAACATAAGTTACACTTTTGGTCAGTTAGGGATTTTGAGGAGGAAATACTTTGTGTGGAGGGAAAGGTGGTAGAGGTGGTTTCCATGGAGGAGAAGGTAGAGGTGTAGGCATGTTTGTAGAGGCAAGAGCAGAGATAGAGGCCATACTTATTCCTTGTACTTTTGGCTATTATTTTTGAGCTATTGCTTTGGACTGCTGAATTGTTGCATTTGTTCTTTATGCTTCTAGATACAATTGTTAGGCTTTGAATTTATTTATAATCTCCTATTTATTGCTTGTAAAATCTTTCCTTTTAGTCATCTATTTAGATCACTTGTACCAAAGGTGTTTTCTTATACTAGGATTGGGATCATTTATACTAGAAGCTATTGGAGTAGTGACTTCTACATATTTTATTGCCTACATCATCTCTGTCCCTATTATGTACTTTGTTTTTACTTCTTGAGTTTCCAATTGAAGACTTTCTACTATTGGATAGTGCTCAATTGCACTCGTATTTTTAGGATTCCCCTTTTCTATTTTATATCCTACCATATCTTTCAAAGTTGAGTCTTCATTTGAATCTAAATTCACAACAAGGGGTTGATATTTGCTAGGACTCTATCCTTCACCCTCTTCTTTCTCTTAAAATATATATATTTTTTCTTCCTCTTCATCTTCTTTTATCAGGCCAATAAATTTCTCTTCTTTATGTATGACCATCCATTCTTTCATTCTTAAATTGTCTATGAAATTGGGTGTCTGAGGTGCTAGGAAAAGTATTCTTCTATATATTCTACTCACACTTGGAGATCTATCATTCCCAGTTTTTTTTAAGGCCACTTCAACTCATATTCAATTCTCTCTATAAGCTTGTCATTTATCGACTGATATTTTTTTCTAGTCGGATCATAAGTCAAGGATAACATTTTATCCATGGGGGATACCCTTATAATTCATTCACATCTAGATGAGGAGCTTGATATTCTAAATTATTTCTTAATATTTCTATGTTTAGTCATGAAAAATGCTCGAATTCTAGAGCCTTAGTGTCTAAAATTTCTAATTTGACTTTAAATCTCCCTTCCAAATCATAGTTCCCCATGTGTGGAACTATTGGTAGCTAGAGGTCACTAAGATTATCAGATAAAACTTTAGTTTTACCTTGAGCTATTATCATTATATCACCAAAGTTAAAGGAAAATTGGTAAATACCGACCTTTTTAATCCCAACTCCAAATTTATCATCTACTTTGTCAATTTATCAATAGAATTCCTTTGAAAAAAAACCAATTGATCATGTAGTAAGGAAGCAAATATGGGTTTTTTGTATAACCATAGACCCGAATAATAGTGTATCTCTACAAAAAATACCAATACCTTGGTGTATTTGGCTAGCCCATTACTTAATGGGTAATAATTGGATTTTTTTCCCAATATATATCATATTTGCTAGCAAAATATATGAGCTTAGCACCTATGAAGGCTAAACCATTTTATGAGACTATTGTTGTCAAAATTCTAGATATGGTAATTAATCCTTCCAAGAAATTAATTACTTTATCCTAATTCATATGCTTGGTAGCTTCTGCTTAAGACCACCTAGTAAAGTAGTCTATTGCAATTAAGATGAATTTGTGCCTAGTGGATGAATGCAGATTTATTACCTTGATAAAATCAATTCCCCATTGCTAAAAGGACTTCTCTACAATTACTACCTACAAGGGTAGTGTTAGACTCTTTCTCCTTCCCATAAACCTTTGATATTTGTTACATGCTTTAGCAGCATTGAAAGTATCAATAAATAAGATAGACTAGTAGTACCCAACCTAAAGGATTTTAACAAGTATTATTTGACTAGAGTAGTTACCACTTGAGAAACATGAATGAAATTCATAAAAGACCTCTTTTTATTTATCCATATGTATACACTATAAGAGTAATCTATCAATTTATTTTGGTATAGATTACCATAAATTATGCCATAGTTCATAGCTTGTAGCATATACCTTTGTTTATGAGAAGCTGTAAACCCATTCGAACACTTGTTGATTTGAAGAAAACAAATTAACTGATCAATACAGTTGCTTTGTTCCATATAGATATATGTTTCTTGCACCTCTTTAAGTTTTGCTATTAAAATATTTTATTTTGAGACTATAGAGTTCACAAGGTGTTCACACAGGGCTTGTCCTCTAACTAGCTAAGTGGGCCAAATTTTTATATCATATTATTGAATTTTGGTAATTCAACCAACTCTTTTTTACCTAGATCTCCTTACATGATGAAGTTTTGAACATTTTTATGAGCAACATATGCCACAATATTTCTATATGAAATATATTATCTTAAATTTTTCATTTCATGAGAGCAAATACATGTTTCTTGATAAAATTATAATGCTCTTCATAATTGTACAATAATTTTCTTAGGAGGGCTATTGGATGCTCATTATGATCTTTGTACTTCTGAGTCAGCATAGCCACAAAGCTATCCTCAACACCATACACAAAAAAGGATGAACTCCTTCTAATAATCAGGGTTGGCCAATATTGAAGCTTTAGTTATAGCTCATTTAATGTTCTTAAATGTTTTCCTTTATGCCTTTGTCTATATAAAATTTGCATCCTTTTTTAGTATCTTTATCATTGTATTTATTATTTGAGCGAATTCAAATACAAATTTTGGATAAAATTGATCTGCCCAAAGAAATATTGTAAACCTTTCATATTTTGTGGAATTGGGAGTGCTAATATTGTTTTGACCCTATTCAGATCAATGGCTAAGTCTTTCTTTAATACTATGTACCCTAGTAGCTTGTATTGATGGACTGTAAATATCATCCTTCTTGGAAGACACTTCAAACTCTCTACACTTTTGAAATGCAAGTCGAAGATGATCAAGGTGCTTTTCCTTCTAATATGAAAAAATTGTCATATCATCCAAATAAATTAGTATAAATTTTTTGACTAGTTCTCCAAAATCTAGGTACATAGCCCTTTAAAAGGTAGCTTTTATATTAGATAGGCCAAAAGGCATCCTTTGGTAAGAAAATTTTCCTCACTTCATATTGGATGTAGTTTTTAATTGATCTTCATGTATTAACCAAACCTAATTGAAGCCGAATAATCCATAAAATAAGGAAAACCTTTCTACTCCAACAATAGAATGCAAACTTTGGTCAATCTAAGGAAGAGGGTAATGATCCCTAAATGAAGTTTTATTCATATTTCTAAAATCCACATAAAGGCAAAAATTGCCATTCTTTTTTTGATAGGCACCAAATTGGCTATCCATGTAGAGTGCTTGATTGGGTAAATGATTCTTGCATTGAGCAATTTTAGTAGCTCTTGCTTCATCAGGGATTCTATATTTGGATTTACTAGCATCTACTTTTGCTAGAATGGCTTAGCATTTGGTAGTAGTTCTATAGTGTGTTGGATAGTCTCCTTATTGTAAAATTTTAAATCATCATTGCTCCATGCTATAATGTCACTATATTCCTTAAAGAGTGTGATAAGATCTCAGAATTCTTGCTCTAAATATTACACTCCAATATTTAGCATTTAACCAGGTTCAAATTGAATATATTTGAACTCTTGCTCATTAATTTTTATTTTATGGCTAGTTAGCCAATCATTGTTATCAAAGAAAATTTCAATAGTAATCAATCCTTTTGGGATATGATTATTTTTTAGTTGCATAATATTTTATTGATCTATGCTCTTGAGTGTCTCTTTAATTATATTGGCATAGACTATTTCTTGAATTAGAAAATTCACTATCTACTCATCATTATCAAATACTTGCCAAAAGGTGTCCTTATCTAGTATAAAGGGCCTAAAAGATAGCTTTACTAAATATGAATTCTTCTATATATCAGATGCTAGGAAGAAATGTACTCTGTGCTATATTAGGGGCTTCTTGTTGAATCTTGTTAAAATAAATATAGATTCTTCCTCCAAAAGATATTACATCAATATTATTTGAGCTGGTTCCCACATCATGTTCACTTGGTCCTTTTGTGCTTTCTTCACCTTTTCAATTGTTGTTATCTATGATTAGTGTTGATAGACCATACAAGTGTTTGCACCATGTGATTCATTACAAAATGAGCACCAATAATTTGCTTCCAATGAATAAGTAGAGGGTACTTCCTTCTAGTTACTTTAGACAATTTTGGGTTTCTCAAAAACATTGCTTAGGAAGCTCCTTGATATTTCATAATGTAAGGAAGTTTCTTGGGCTAGAAATTTCTTTTAGCATCTCTCATTTTCATTGTGGTTACCACATTGCTTAGATTATTTAATGATGTTATCACTTTTTGCATATGGGATATTCCTTAGGCTCAGGGGTGGGCAATGAAATTACATTAGGTGGTGTAGGTAGTGCTGGAACTATGGGTGCTAGAGTATTGATTGCATGAATTGGAGATACCGTTGGCATAATTAAAAATTTTATCAAAGGAAAAGGAAGGAAGAAACAAGGTTTTTAGAAGACAAAAGAATATTTGCCAAAATAATAACTATTACTATATGTACATATTTGCATACTTTTTTGGATGGACTTTTATCACTAGATTGAGTAAAAATGTTGCCTATTCATAAAAATAGGTAGTATTACACCCTCCATGGAGGTAAGTTTATAGGTATTTAGACCTATGGACTTAACAATTTGATAGGGCCTCTCCATAAGGAATAAAATTTTTGGTGTACCCATGACTTTTCTTGATCCCCGTCCTATTTGAATATGAAGTCTCTTTATTTTTACACTATGTTTATAGCTCCTTTAATAAACCATATTTTGACAACTTTATAGTGTTGAACCATATTATTTAAGGTCTTTTATCTTTATTCCTCTAGGGAAAACAATACATTTACACTTTCTTACATGGGATATGTCTTTCAATTTGAGTTGTTATGACATTTGGAGAGAAGGGATATCTAAATTGATTGGTGTCACAAATTCCTTGTCATAGACCAATTTGTAGGAGGATGATCTGGTGGATGCTTTTAGCATAACTTTATCCACCTGTAATACCTTATGTATCTTGTTATACCAATCCCTTTGTGATTTTGAAATGGTTCCTTTCAAGATTTTCATGATATTTTTGTTGGTTGACTTAGTCAAATCATTGCCCTAAGGATAGTAATTGGATGATGTAATAAGATAGAATCCGTAATCTAGGGTAAAATTCATCACATTATCCCCCTTAAATTAGGTGAAATTATCTATGAATATGGTAGTAGGTGATTAAAACCTGGTGAAGATATCTTCTAGAAATTGAACCACCATTTAATGATTAGTTGCTTTGGATGGGATCGCTTCAACCCATTTAGTAAAATAATTTATAGCAGTGAGGATCCATCCATATCTTGGACTTGAAAAGAGGTTAATTTTTCCTATAAAATCTAATCCCCATTACTAAAAATATTAATTCATAATTATAGGCTTTAATGACATTGGTGCTCTTCTCTTCCTTCATCTAAACATGCAATAAGATTTACAATCATTGACCCATCTATAGTAATATATGCAATGGTAGGCCAATAGTATCCAAATATTAAGATATTATGAGCTATTATAGGTATAGAGAATTATCCTCCTTCATCATGGTATTGATTGATTAGGGATCCTAACTTTTCTTCTTAAATGTAGCGTAATAGGATGCTATCATATCATTTTCTAAACAAGACACCATCTAGCTAGTGATAATGCATTTGTTTCTATATAAATTAGGATATTTCATTGGATATCAAACTTCACAATATATTTTCATATGTTTCCCATCCATCCAGTACTATATTCCATATTTATATTTTCTATTAGAGTGATATAATATTGAGAAATCCTCCATGCTAAACTTTCACATAAATCTCTTCCCTTGATTAGATAAATATTAAATTATTGAATCTTATCAATCAACCGAACCCTCTTTTCTCCCAATTCATCATGTAATATGGTAGACCATCCATTAAGGTGTACTACAAATATGGTAGTCTTACTCCATGATAAATAAAACTTGAACTCCTTGAGATCCTTCATGATGACGAACACTTGCTTTTCAATAAGGGTATATATATATTTCTAGTTGTAAAGGGATTGAATCATGAAGGATATGGGATGTTCATCATCTTTATCATTATTTTGTGTTAGGAAAACAATGATGCTTTCATCTATACCAAATAAATACAACCTACAATATTCGGATATATTTAGGTTGATCAATATTGGAGTTTTGGTGATAGAATATTTAACATCCTAGAAGGCTTTCTTTCCTTTATCAATCCATTCTAGGAAAGAATAATTTTTCAAAATATTGGTTATGGGTCAACCACTTGGGTAAAATTTGTAATAAAATTACCAACAAACTGTATTTGAGCTAGGAATGACCTGATCCCTTTGACTAATGAGGGAATTGGTAGGGCTTGGATGACTTTTATCTGGTTAAGGGTCTATGGCTAAACCTTATTTTAATACCACATGACCTAGAAATTACCTTCTTGGACAATAAAAATTTGAATTTTATAGTTAAGGAAGATAACATTCCTTATACATATGAAAGACTAACTCAAGATGATCAATGTGCTCAGTATTATATTTGGAAAATACTATTAATAATCAAAGTATATGAGAATGGTCTTACCTACTTGAATTATAAAACCTATATCCATAGCCTTTTGGAAAGTTTCTCCCACATGTGATAAACCAAATGGTATCCACTGATGTTTGAAGGTCTCTCATTTGGTGGTAAAATAATATTTTATGTTGATCTTTATCTTTAACCTAGATCTAGTTGTATATTGATAATCCATAAAAAATACATCTATGACCTAGCTACCTTATATAAAATATAGTCAATGGTGATCAATGGATAATGGACCCTTAAAGAGAATCAGTTCGAGTTTCTAAAGTTGACACATACCCTTATATCACCATTTTTATTACTACGAGAACTAAATTGGAAATGCAAGTGATGTTAGCGTAGCTTGGTTGATTACATTATTAGGCATAGTTGGTTATTTATTCTTTAGCATATTGTTTGTAACAGTTCCTAAGCTTGCTTGTTAGCTCCATAACTAACGAGATAATCTAAGCTCCATGTGTATTATTTATATCATCAATGGGAAGTACAATAGTGTTTTTGATTTCCTACATGGTATCAGAGCACGCAGATAGCATACTGGGACTAAAACTTCAATGCACGCAGATAGCATACCAGCTTGTGTTAAGGGTATAGAACTGAATGCGTGTTTTGATTACCAATGAATGGCGCACTCCTAGAGATGAACGCAGTTGAAGCCACCCATTAAGAACAACAAAATGCTGTAGACGTGCATAAATAGGCAATATATCGAAGGGATACTTTTTTTCCATGAGTCGATTTACTAATTTGGAGGATTGCGGATCGCCTATCGATAGATAATTGGAGCTCGCTCCATTGTGGTGCATTTTTGAGAAAGGATACAAAATGGAGTTACACTCCCCATACTCCCTTTCAAAACTGTACATGGTAGCAAAGCCTTCACGCGTGGATGTAGAAAACCTGCCTGTTGCATATTTGGACACAGGTAGAAAAGCCTGACGGGGCAACCTAACAATCTATGCAAAAAACAATGGTATTTTCTATGGAAAATTGTCGATGATCGAGATCCTTCGTGAGCCAAACGGATGCCTGTGTAGGATTAAGATCGCATTTGAAGACGGTGAAAATTGTGATTGTTGTTTGGGAAAAGCTGATGATTGCTATTGGCTCTGAATTTTTCCCAGCCAAGTGACATACTTGCAGATTACAGTCGTACTCAGATCAAGCGAAATCACAGAGACTCACCTAGATTTGGAGACAAGGAGGAAATCCTTGATGATAAAATGATCGTGATTGGTAGATCCAAATGCAGCCTACATTTTGGAATTGTAGTAGTGTGCGGATCGTACGATGTAGAGTAGCGATGTTCTAAATCTCAACGTTTGCAGGCGTGGTGATTATTTGCAGAGGATTGATCGTGAAAATCGATCGTGCAACCGTGATTTAACCCCCACCCCCTAAAGCATGAGTATATTGGAGGAGCCACCCTTGAGCATCGCTACCACTACTGTGGAGGAGCCACCCTTGAGCGCTGTCGCCACCGTTGTGGAGGAGCCACCCTTAAGTGCCACCCACGCATTCCTATAAGGGGGAGATCTCCCCTGATCCTTTTGGATCAGCCCGCTAGCCCACCTAGTTGTGGGCTGAGCGGTAGGGCTCAGGGAGCCCTGAGGTCACGGGTTCAAATCCCGCCGACCCTCCCTAGGTAAGCATTTTTTTTTAATATTTTTTTACTAAAGTTATTTATTTTTTTATATAGTTTAAAAATTAATTTTTAATTAAAAACAAATTAATTTTTTTTCTATATGAATTTTTTTTTTAACTCTAGTTATTAAAAAATGTTTAAAAAAAATGCTTTAACAAAAAGGAATTTTTTGGGGAAAGTATTTTTTCCATAATCAAGGGGGGATTGAGAGTATTTTTTTTGAAAAAGCAATTTTTTGGCAATATTGTAAAGGTGCATTTTCGGCAGTGCCCGACACCTAGTGGTTTATTTATATGGGCACTTTTATGTTGTATGTTGCATTTTTTCTTACTTTGCACTACTTCATTCCAAGTTAACATCAAATACACTCCCTAAGTCCCTGAAATACATAAAACCCATTCATGCAATTTTTTGCACTGCAACATTCGGTATTTGTGATACCTCTGGCCCACACTTATAGGTAAAGCTATCGTGATTGCACTACTATATCCGCCGCCTAATATAGCTACCAAAAATGACGTCTGAGCTTGTTCTCTATCAATCGTCGAGGAGATATAAGTTTTCCAGTTTGCTATTTTTTACTCCATCCACTACCCTAATCGTTCTTGTGTTTAGACGTAAATCCTGATGAGAGTTCTAAAATCCATAGTTTTTAGGGGAAGTTACGCCCCATGCATGAGGATTGACGACTTTCTATGGTAGGTGCCATCAACAAGATGATTCCCTTTCAGTACCGCCTAAGTTCCACGTATCGTAAAATATTTAAAATTACCTTTAGTTTCCCTCACATAAGGGCAGGTAATTTTTTTGTTTTTTCAAAATACTTATAGTCTCCCTCACGTAAGGGCAGGTATTTTGTATGATATAAAGGCTTGGAATTAAGGTATAAAGAAAGGGGGACCATTTGGTGATATAAGGAACCCTCACTATGGCTTCTTCTGCAAAGTTAATGACTGATGCTCATCAGTTATTGAAAGGTCCTAATTATACACCATGGAAAAACAAGATGAAGGCAGTCCTTATCATGGAATATTTAAGGGATGTTGTTTCTAGAGCAATAACATGACCTTCACCAGCAGCTGGATCCACCACTCCAACTGCTGATCAGATCACATTTGACAAGAAAGACAATCGAGCAAAGGTGCTTATTTTTTTTGCTGTCTCCGATGAAGTTCAACCTCATATAGCTGACAAAGAGCATGCTAAAGAGGCATGGGATGCCCTTACCACTATTTATGAGGGGAAGAATGATTCCACCATTCTTCATCTTACAAAACAACTTCATAATCTGAGTTTGAAATAGGGTGAGACAGTAGAGCTCTTTCTTTGTCGAGTATCTGAATTGAAAGGCAAATTGAATTCTTTGGGAGAAATTATCGATGACAAGCTTCTCACTTTAGTGGTAATGAGAGCTTTGCCTAATTCCTTCAATACATTGATCACCTCCATTCAGGTGTCATAGAGAGCCATTAACTTTATTGAGTTGGTCAATCTGCTTCAACAACAGGAGGCACGCCAACTTTACAGGGATGGTTCTTCTAATACAACCCTATACTCCACCAGGCAGGGTTCACAGAAGAAGGGTAATTTTTAGAAGGAAGGAAATTCTCAACAAGCTTCAAAAGGAAAAGGGAAACAACCTCAACAAAAGAAGAGATATTGCAAAATATGTAAAAAGGAAAATCATGACACCAACCGGTGTTGGCATAAAAATAAGCAAAAAGGCCAGAACAAACCACCAAATAACAATAAACAACCCAAGGGGAATGTTGTTGTTGAAGAATTTGACTCATATTATGAATGGGCACACAAGGTGCTCATGACTACCACAGTATCCAAAGAGAGGGATCCTATATGGTATGTCGATTCTAGAGCTAGTAAACACATGACTAGTGACAAATCATGGTTTGAATCATTTGTGGCAAAAGAGGGAAGAACTGTCACTATTGTTGATGACAAAACCTACAAGGTTCAAGGAGAAGGTACAATTTCAGTCACTCTTTCTAATGGCAAGTGTTATATTGACAAAGTCCTCTATGTTCCAGGATTGGCTAATAATTTGTTGTCAGTCACACAAATCCTGGATAAAAATATGGTTGTCAACTTTCATGTTGAGGATGGTAAGAAGTGTTGTACAATTACCAGGAAGGGTAAGCAGATTGCAACATCTTCATATAAGCATGGCTTATTTTCCTTGGATGCTATCTCTACTCCCCATGTTGCCATAACGGTCTCTACCAAGGAGGCAACTTGCCTATGGCACAAGAGATACAAACATCTTAGTTCTGGCTACTTACTTGAGCTTAGTAAGTATGAGATGGTAAAGGGTCTTCCTTCCCTTTCTACCACATTGCCTGTGTGCTCTGACTGCTTAGCAGGAAAGCAACATAAAGTACCTTTTAAGAAGAGCTCAACAAGAGTGCAAAAACCTCTGGAGTTGATTCACACCGATCTGTGTGGTCCTTTCACACCCAACAGTTGTGGGGGAAGAGGTATTTTTAGTTATTTGTAGATGACTACTCATGAAAGATGTGGGTTTTCTTCCTTCGACTAAAATCTGAGGCTTTTGCTTTCTTCTAGAAATTCAAAAACTCTATTGAGAAGGAGTCAGGGGATTCTATTAAAACCCTCCGCTCAAATCAAGGGGGGAGTTTACATCTAAAGAATTTTTAGCATTCTTAAATGAGCATGGAATCTCAAGACAATTAACAACTGCCTACACTCCTCAACAAAATGGATTTACTGAAATAAGGAACCGTTCTATTATGAAAATGGTTCGTTGTATGCTCACAGGAGCTACTCTTGGGCAAAAATATTGGGTAGAAGCTATCACCACCTTAGTATATCTGTTAAATAGGGCACCCACAAATGCCCTCCAAGGAATAACTCCACAGGAAGCATGGAGTGGCCGCAAACCCTCCATATCTCATCTTCGTATTTTTGGATGCCATGCTTTCATGCACATACCAAAAGAGAAAAGGAAAAAGCTAGATGAGAAAACATTGAGATGCATTTTTCTTGGTTATGATGAGCACTCTAAAGGTTATCATTTGATAGATCCTTTGACCAAGAAAATTCATGTCAGTAGAGATGTTTTTGATGAGGCTTTCACATCACAAAACAAATTTGATGTATACCTAGATCTTGTGGAATTGAAGGATGAGGAGTTTCCTTCAACAACATAGACAGGGGGTCCTTCTACCTCTTCTTCAACACCACAACAGAAGAATCCAAAATGGTATACAAGTACAATCAAAGATGTAAAGTTATCCACTCCACCAGATTTGACTTTGGATAGACCTTGTACTCGCAGTATGGCTCAACAGGAAAGAGCAACAGTAGAGACTATTGAGGTTGATGATCTTTGTCAATATTTTGAGGAACTTTCTGTAGATCCAAATAAAGACATAGAGGATATGGATATATATGATGATAGGGTGTTTATGTCTTCAATGAATGAACATGAACTTGTTTATGTACAAGATGCACTTAGCAAGCCCCAATGGAAGGATGCTATGGATGTTGAGTACACGTATCTGAAAAAGAACAAAACTTGGAAGCTTGTTGATCTACCATAAGGAAAGAAGCCCATTGGCTATAAATGGGTGTAGAAAGTCAAGTACAAGGTAGATGGGACAATTGATAAGCATAAGGCCCGTCTTGTTTCCAAGGGCTATGCGCAAAAGGAAGGCATTGACTATGAAGAAACTTTTGCATCTACTGCTCGGATGACCACAATTCAAGTTATTTGTGCTATGGCAACACAATATGGGTGGAAAGTTCACCAAATGGATGTCAAAAGTGCTTTTCTAAATGGTGATATCCAAGAAGAAGTATACATGACTCAGCCTGAAGGGTTTGTACAAGAAGGCCAAAAGCAAAAAGTGTGCAAATTGGTCAAATCCTTATATGGCTTGAAACAAGCTCCTAGAGCTTGGTATATAAAAATGGATAATCATCTCCTACAACATGGATTTGAGAGATGTCCTTTAGATGCAAACCTCTATTTCAAGAAATAAGGTTTTGAAATAGTATTGCTTGTACTCTATGTTGATGATCTGCTCATTACAAGGAGTTTAGAAACTATGATCTCTACTATCAAAAGAGACTTGTGTCAATATTTTGATATGTCAAATCTCGAACTTCTTCATTATTGTCTTGGTTTGGAAGTCAGCCAGAAGGAGCACTACATCAAAGTGTCTCAAAAAAAATATGCCAAGACACTGTTGGAAAAATATCGCATGACTGATTGCAAGCCAATGGCAACTTCGATGGAGACAAGAATTCAGTTATCACGATATGATGATTCACCTTAGGTAGATGGTACTCTCTATCGACATTTGATCGAGAGTCTCATATATCTGACCAATACTAGGCCAGATATCGTATTTGTTGTCAACTATCTTTTGAGGTTCATGCAGGAGCCTAAGACCACTCTATTGGTCTGACTTTTATACACACCCTGTGAAGAATGAGCATGAAACTCTGATAACACTTATACGGGATAAATCCCACTCACTTTAGGATCTTGCTGGTTATCCAAGGTGTGAGTTACAAAGTTGGGTCGAATGTCTATTCACTCTTTTTTGCTTCTGGAATAGTTTTCAATATGGACTATTTGTTACCTTACAACGGGCTCTTGAACTTGTTCAGTAATGTTTAGAAGTTGTCACTTGTTGACAATCAGATTTAAAATTAATTCTTTGATCTAGCTCTTATGGGTCAGCAGATTTAAATAAAAGACAAATTTAAAAGAAAATAAAAATGGATCATTTCACGGTAAAACAAAGAGGGTAGGGTAGGGCGAGAAAGAGAAGTTTATCAAACTTAATCGTAAAACAAAACTACCAATTTTATTTATACTATCGACTTCACAATGAGAACAAATCAAAGAAGAAAGTGTCCGACTTTCTAAGATCACTTTCTACTAAGAGCATAAGGCGAGAGATGGAACAGATCTGAAAGAAAATCATAAAAAAAGGGAAGTCCGTTAAAATTGGTATTTCTCACCGGTGAGCATAGCTCACACGAGTGAGGACAGAGCAATTAGAACAAACTTGAACCTTAAATCCGTGATTTTCCCTAGCATACAATAGAACAAATGAAGCCCAACAACATATTTAATCTTGATAACACGATTTACAACATATATTTAATAAACTTTAAAGAAACGAATAACAAAAGAAGATGAACTTATCACAATCTGAAAAAGATTAGGCTCCTGGCCATGCTATCACAGAAAACAAAAGCACATCAACTCCAAGTCCAGAAATAAAGTATTTAACAAAATTTGCAAGAAATTGCTTCAATAGCCTTTTATTTCTAAGTCTTCGCCTCCTGCGATTACATTTAGAAGAAGTATTTATAGACTCAGGACAGACCCTGATCTTTTCAGAAATATCTTCTTCTCAAACCCTAAATCTTATCATCTTAAACCCTAGTACCCGGGTTTTACAATATAAAGCCATTTAAAACAAAGTCTTGATAAAACTTAACCATTCTGCAACTCAGTGCAGTTACTTGCCATAAATGGAGAAAACAGAATTCGAATGCCACTTGCATTCACCCACAACTGTGAGTAAATGCCCTCATTAATTCCCTCGGGTAATTTGGATGAGTCACCACTTCTCTGACATTTCATCTCCGCAGAGCCATCCCTGAGTTGAAAATATCTGCAAGCCATTAATTCTGCCATAAATTTTCATTAAATGCATCCATCGGCAAATTCCGATAACTGAGTGTAGATATTTTCATTTTTCGACCAATTCTCGACATACTCCATTAAATGGGCAGCTGCTTAGTCACCGTAAAGTCTCTTTGCGGCCAGATCTATAAAATTTGGATGAAACAACAATTTTTGGCATCTCTCATTTCAATATGGCTGTCTTCGATTAATTTGCACTTAACTTTGTCTTTATGGCCATTTCTTCGACTTGCGCTCTTCCTCAACTATGTCGTGATTTAGCGACGTCGCGAAATCACGACGTCGATGATTTCGTGACACTCTCATGCCTTGTTCTTTTGGGACTTTGCTTTGACTACACTTGGTTCTTTTTTTCTGGAGTAAATCGCGATTCGCGACATGTCTTCACTCTTCCTCTTTATTTTGACGTCGCAAAATCGCGACATGTCACGATTTCGTGACAGTCGCGAATCGCGACGTCCGTTTCTGCGTCCATCGCGACGTCACGATTTGTGACGTCTGGACGTCCGATTTCGTGACGTAATCGCGACGTCGCGATTTCGTGACGTCGCAAAATCGCGACGTCGCGATTTCGTGACGTCGCAAAATCGCGACGTCGCGATTTCGTGACACCTTCTCCTTTCGAGCCTTTTCTCTCCAAAACATCACGATTTCGTGACCTTTCCATGCCTTAGACTTTTCTTTTGCCATCCTATCGCGATTTCGCGACATCTCATCTTTGCTCTCCCACGTCGCGATTTCAGATCACTCGTGCCTTAGCTATTTTCTTCATTCGCATATCGCGACATGTCGTGAAATCGCGCCCCTTTTTGCACTTGCACTTTTCTCTCCATCCTGTCGCGATTTCGCGACGCTTTCGTGCCTTGGCACTTTCTTTCCAAATATGTCGTGATTTCGTGACCTTTCCAAAAATGAAAAGTGTCACGATTTCGCGACCCTTCCAAAAATGGAAGTGTCGCGATTTGCTAGTTTCAACTACAACTTTCTCTTGGCAAAATGCGACATGTCGCGAAATCGCGACGTTTTTTCGACTTAGACGCTTTTTCAACCTTCATGCAGCGAAAACGCGACATGTCGCGATTTTGCGACATGTCGCAAGTGCCTCTTTCATGCCTTAGCTTCCTTTTGCCTCCTGCAGCAGCGAAAATGCGACATGTCACGATTTCGTGACATGTCGCGAAATCGCGCCGTTTCGTACGCATTTGCTTTCTCTCTCCAGACCCGTCGCGATTTCGTGATATTTCCAAAAATGGAAAGTGTCGCGATATCGCGACATTTCCAAAAATGGAAGTGTCACGATTTCGCTACGTTTTCTTGCCTTAGCCGATTTTTTCAAAACCTGTCGCGATTTCGCGACATTTCCAAAAATGGAAGTGTCGCGATTTCGCTACCTTGCCAAAAATGGAAAGTTTTGGCCTTCAATGAATTCATCTATCTGGAATCTGCATTTTTTCATACCGGTGAAAGATTTTCTTTAATCAGCAATGATTCTAACATGTGAAAAATGAATTCTGGAATAAATCAAAGCCAGATGCAAATAAAAGCACAACTTGAAAAAGGAGGCAAGCAAATTTGGAATTAAAACCTGAAAAACATCAAGAGGGTCCCTACTGCAAAATGAAAGCTCAAAATTTTCAAAGGGTGGAAATTCATTTTTCGGTGGGGGTGTGTTGCTTCTCAACAAATGGCGATATCTGCGGGTAAAATAGTAGCATTATTTTAGAACCCAGGACTCTAGTTTCAAAACAACATAGACCATGCATCAAGCCTTGCCACAGATATTCTTCAAAATAAATTGACTACTAACTGATAGTTGTTAAAATTTCCCAAGGACATACTAGGCTGAATCATTTAAGGAAGATTTCTGATGTGCAATTACAAGCGTATAAAACTTTCTTCAAGAATGACTGGGCCTTCGAATGTTGAACTCTGGATTGATCAGCTTTTCTAGATTGTAAAAAAGGGGAAACCGAGTAGAGCTCTGTTTACTAGTTTAGCCTTTTACAGCCCCGACAGAGTTACCCTTTAGATTTACACGACCCAAATTCACAACTGTAAGGTAGAATCTACAACTTGGTAGAAGAAAAACATCTTTTGAAGTCTTGGCTGCCTCTTTCATTACATTACTCTTTTTTTTTTTTTATATATATTGGAAATAACAGAGTGCCAATTTCATGCTGTCTTGCTCAACTTTCACCTTCTCTCTCTCTTCTTTTGAAATATATCAACATCTGAAAAGCCTTAGAAAGAATAACAATTTTCTTTTAATATTTCATCAATCTGGAACTGCTTCAGCCTGGGCACTGATAGCCTCTGTGGATACTCAAATAATTACATGAATCATAGTCCCCTCTTATGACCAACTTTTCTTGGATTCCCTAGGAGTTTCTCCAGCCAAACAGCATAGCAGTTTCTTTATAATTAAAACAACTATGGCAAGCAAGACACAAAATCCAATCATCCTTCCACTGTTGTTCTGAATAACAAAATAGTTCCACTGTTTAATTTAAACAGACTATCTCACAATTATGATAATGAACACTGGATTCTGGACTCAGAATGAAACAATTTTTAGAAGGCTGACTTTTTTTATTGATGCTCAGGCAAAACTCAAAAACAAAATTTTAAAAGCTAAAGAACTTTGTACAGACTTCCAAGGATAAACACAGGCCTTTAAGAACAAAATAAAAATAAAACTGCACAGACTTTAACATAAAACAAGAAAAGGAAATAAAATAAAAATGTAGAGCTATTTACAAAGGAAATAAACTGAGATTAAAAAATAAAATACAGAACTTTAAAATAAAACAAAAAAAAAATGAAATAAAATAAGTATAGACTGAAATGGAAAGACACAGAGTGTACAGACCTTAAACAACAAACAAAATAAAACTGCACAGACAATTAAGATTAAATAAAATAAAACAACACTGCACAGACATTTAAAAACAAAACTAAAATAAATAAACTAAAAACAAACTAAAATAAAATAAATAAACTAAAAACTGTACAGGCATTTAGAATAAAACTAAAATAAACAACACTGTACAGACATGAAAAATAAGCTAAAATAAAATAAAACTGCAGAGTTATTTACAATGTATACACATGTTACAACTTCTTTGTGACTCATTCAAATGATATATTGGATGGAACAGCCGAGAAATAATGCTTTAAGTATTGACCATTAACAGGGAGGTCCAGAAAATTACCATCAAGGTCTTGTAAACGAAATGCGTTATTACCCAGAATCTCAGCAATCTGGTACGGGCCTATCCACAGTGGCTGCAACTTTGTATGCTTACCCTTCTTTTCATGGGCCTTGTCCCATAGAAGCACTAGGTCCGCCAGTCTGAAAGCTTTCACTTTGGCCCTCTTGTCAAACCAGCGCTTGACGGTTTCTTGGTGCTCGATCGAAGTGTTCCAGGGCTTGGAGTCTTTCATCCTGCAAATTAGTTAGATCCAAAACACGGGCTTCTGCATCTGCTTGATCCTCAAAATAGTCTAAGACAAATTGGTAAGTAGGTAATTTCAGAGAGATGGGAACAATTGGCTGGGTACCATACAACAAAGCAAAAGGGGAAGTCTTAAGAGCCACTTTATATTTTATCCGGTCAGCCCAAAGTGCATATTTCAATAATGTATGCCACTGCCTGGGTTTGTCTGCTGTAGATTTCTTAATGGCATTCATTAAATTCTTATTTGTGGACTCAGCCAGTCCATTGCCTTGGGGATAATAGTTGGATGAAAATCTAATAACTATCCCCATCTGGTATGCCCATTCTGCAAACTCCAATGATTGGAAGGCTGGTCCATTATCACACACCAAATTCAGAGGAACCCCAAACCTGGTTATGACATTTGACTCTAGAAATTCGATCACTTCATGAGCTGTACTTCTTGTGGTGGCTGCTGCTTCGACCCATCTTGTGCAGTAATCAGTAGCTGTTAGAACATACTTATGCCCTGCTGAAGAATTTGGATTAATCACTCCCACAAAATCAAGTCCCCATTGCATAAAAGGTTTATTTATTACAACAGGTTGCAATGGTAGAGCCCGGTTGGCCTCTTTGGCTGCAAAAGTTTGGCACTGATGGCAGGTTCTCACATGCTTGATGGGCATCTTTAAATAATGTAGGCCAATAATAGCCTGCTCTCAATATTTTGTGCGTAGTAGCAGATCCTGAGGAATGTCCTGCCCCTAACTTTTCATGAAAACTGGACATCACTTCATTGACTTCACCCCGAGAAATGCATCTCAAGAAAATGCCAGCATAATTTTCTCTGAACAAATTACCTGCTTTGAGGAGATAATGAGCAGCTTTCAGTTTTAATGCTCTCCTTTGGGTTCTATTCAAGTGAGACGGGCAAACTCCAAATTGCAGCAGATGAATAATATCTCCATACCAGTCATCAGATTCAGAATTTAACTGATTAACTTCTTCCCGTACAGGTATTTCGGCAATGTGTCGGGACAAACCAAGTCCTCTGATCAATTTTGCAGGCCGAATTTCTAAGTCATATTCTTGCAGCCTTGTAACCCAATTACCTCTTAGTTCACCCAACTCATTCTGACTTAGTAGGTATTTAACAGCTGGGTCCGGAACTATAGCATGAACTCTGCTTCTTAGTATGTAGTGCCTGAATCGCTTAATCGCTCTCACCAAGGCATAAGCTTGTTTGTCTAAACAGGAATATTTCAACTCAGCCCCCTTTAAATTGGTACTCTTGAAAGCAATTGGATGTTCTCCGGTTTCTCTCCGTTGGGTCAGAACTGCAGCAAGTGTGTGTTCAGAAGAAAAGGTGTACAGATAAAAATCTGCACTGAAATCTGGGCTTACCAGAACTGGTGCTTGTTTGATGGCGGTCTTGATTTCTTGGAACGCTGTTTTAGCTTCTGTGGTCCAGACAATCTGAGCAGTTTGCTTTAGCATGTCATTCAGTGGCTTGACTATCTCTGCAAAACCGGAGATGAACTTCCTGACAAAGTTAATTTTTCCAAAGAAGGACCTCAACTCTTTCTTGGAGTTGGGAAATGGTATGCCGGATATGGCTTCAACTCTGTCCGGATCCATGGAAATGCCATATTTTGTGACCAAGTGCCCAAGGAGCTTTCCTTCTGTTACACCAAAAATGCACTTCTTCGGATTCAAAGAAATGTCGAACTCCCCGCATTTGTTAAACACAGACTCCAAGTGTTTTACATGGTCAAACCGAGATTTAGAGAAGACTGTTAAATCATCCATGTAAACAACAATACATTTACCCATAAGGCCCTTGAAGGCATGATCCATTGCTCGTTGAAATGTAGCTCCGACATTTATTAATCCAAATGGCATCCTCTTGTAAGCAAAAGTTCCCCACTTAGTTGTGAAAGCAATTTTCATTCTGTCTTCCTTCTCAACCAATATCTGATTATACCCTGAGAAACCGTCCAGGAAAGACATCATCTCCGAACCATTGACAATCTGCAACACCTCATCCATAGAAGGCAGAGGATAATTATCTTTCTCGGATGCCTTGTTCAAATTTCTAAAATCCACACACAAGCGGATCTCTCCATTTTTCTTTCTGACTGGCACCAAATTGGCCACCCAAGTAGAATGCCTGATGGGAAAAATAATGGCGGCACTCAATAGTTTTTCTACCTCTTTCTGGATGAGGGGCTCTAACAGAGCGTTGACATGCCTCTGTTTTTGCCAAAAAGGTTTGCAGAATTCTTTTAAAGGTATAATATGAGTGTAAACTTTCGGATCAAATACCTTTAAGTCTTTGTATGACCAGGCCATAACATCCTTGGACCTGTGAAGAAAATCAATCATATTCCCTTTTATTTTTGGATCACAGTTCTTAGCCAACTTGATGTGCCTGGGATCTTCTTCAGTCCCCACGTTCAGGTTCTCAGTCTCACTGTCTGTTGCACCCATAGAATCCTCAGAATTCACCTTTTGCCTGATTTGGTCAACATCAAAGAGCCGCTCCAGCTCCACCATCCCTTTTGGAATTCTGTTGTCTTTCAACCTTATTATTCCCCTGTCATCATCTAACTGCTCCAGCAGAGTATCCCTTTGGCCCTCATCGATTATAGCATTTTCAAATGTGTTAGTACTCTGCAAAAAGTTTACAATCTGTTGATCATCAGAGAAAACCTGAAAATTATCTATATTATTTGGGACTGAAGGACAAGGGACTAACTCAATTGAAAACTTGTTCCATTTAAATTCTTCCAGTGGTTTTAAACTTGCGGCTGAAGAAGCCAAGACATCTGCACGTGAATTCTGCTCTCTGGGTATGTGTGTCAGATTAAAAGCATCAAAGTCTTCTACAAGATCCCAAGCCCGATGTTTGTATCCTTTTAAATAAGATGCTTTACACTGGAATTTACCTTTGACTTGATTAGCCACCAATTTTGAATCCGTAAAAACTTGAATATTTCTTACACTTTTGTCCAAAGCAAATTTCAAACCTAATACCAGAGCTTCATACTCTGCTAAATTATTTGTACAAGGGAACTGTAGGCGATAAGACATAAAATATGTCTGACTTTCAGGCCCTTTAAGGACTGCCCCTGTGCCAGAACCCTGTTTAGATCTAGCCCCATCCACATGAAGCGTCCAGACTTCATTACTATGAACAGGATGGGCTTTACTAAACTTCTCATTTTGTCCCGTTGTTAAATTGTAAACTCCAATATCTACCTCCGCAATATTTACAGTCTCATTCTCTGCATTGTATTCAGTAATTGTATGCTTGTACCTGGGTTCTCTTTCAACCCGTAATTGATTTGCCACTCCTTTCCATGGCAACCACATGTGTGAAAAGTCTGTTGCCAAGTATCCGTTCAGAGATCTCGACCAATCCCTGCTCAAAAGCATCCCGTACCCCACGGGGATATCCACAACCTGAATTTCAATTTTATGTTGAGCCCTTGGCTCAGATGCTAATTGGATATGAATATTTTGAAGTTCTCCCACTACTTTAACCTCTGATTTGTCCAATTGGACAACTCTCCTTTCAGACTTCATTGGGGTCAGACCCAACTGCTGACAAATGGCCAAAGGCATAACATTAGCAGATGCACCCGAATCTACCAAACAATTGTGTAAGTTCTTCCCAAAAATACGAACAGTCAGTAAAAAGGGGGGAACTTCAGTTTTCTCTTTGTACATGGCTACATTCGCATTTGCTATTTTCTTCCCCTTGTCCAAAGATTTTGTAGTATGCCCAGAGTATGTTTTTATCAGGTTGTCTCTCTGTTTTGAAATCTGGGCCAACTCATGAAGAGTAATGTTGGCCTTGATCTTTTTCATATCCTCCACTATGTTATATCCCTTATTAAGTGGAGGGACAAAAGCATCTGGTCCTCTCAGATTTCCTCCCTTGGGTGGAGATGGATTATTACTTGGAGATGGATCTGGAGGAACATTGTGAGAGTTGTCCGGAGGGGTTGATGTAGTGTTAGGCTCCGGATTTCTGTTTCTCAGGTTGTAGTTATCCCTCCTGTACTGTTGGAAAGCCTGCACCTCATCCATAGGCATTTCAACTACATTCTCAGATTCATCCGAGAAAGTGAAAGAATCCAAGACCATAGCTGCACTGTGGTTGGATGAACTTGGGCCATCCGTAGTTCTTTGATTTTTAGGAGAAATCAAATCCCCAGACAAAGCTTCAAATGCATTACAAAATTCCAAACAATCCAACTCCCCATGCTGAGAAGTAGCATGTATTCTACACCAGTTAGGCAGAGCTAAATCGCAAATATTCACATCATGACCCTTACCTTTGTAATCTTTATTAGGTTCATATGGGGGCCGGTTGAATCTGTTCGGTTGATATGAATACCTATTTGAGTTGTCCCCAGTAGAAACTTGCCTTTTAAAACTCAAAAAATCATTGGCCAGCTTCTGAACTATTTTTGAGACTTCTTCAACTCTTGCATTGTCAGCCTCTTTGCCTGGGTTCTGTACATTCTCAACAGGTGCTACAGCCAATGGATTTGCTGATGGTAGAGTCTGACAAACTGGCAACATCATCTGATGTGGTATGGGATTGAACACAGGGGCAGCTTGTGTAACCAAAGGAATTTGCTGAGCATTTAAAGGTTGGGGTCCCAACTGTCTTTCCAGAATCAAAGCTTCTTTATAAGCCTCTGTTAAATTAGTAACAGAGGGATCTCTTTTCAAGAAAACTGAAGTCATTGGATCTAGAGAATTTCTAAAAATCTCTAATGCCAGGTCTGCATTCGGTACATAATAGCCAGTAAGTCTACCATAAGCTTTCTGGAATCTAACATTATAAGATCTGATAGATTCACTTAATTCTCTTTTGATACCAGAAAACTGCTGATATAAAATACTAGGATCTATCACCTCACCAAACTGTGACACAAAAACCTTTTCTAAGTCATTCCAGCTGGTGATAGAATCATTAGTGAGATTTAGAAACCAATCATAAGCTCCCTCCTGGAGAGTGAACGGGAACAATCTGCAAGCAACATCTTCATGCTGTACATTTAATAATTTCAAAGCATTCTTGAAAGCTACCAGGTGTTCTTCTGTTGTCCTTGTCCCATCATGTTTATATCTGGGGAGATATCTTTTCGGATTTTTGGGCAGGTCATGGGCTATACCCGAAATATTCAAAGCAGTGGAACCCAACCAATTTGCCATTACTACTTGGTTGACGGTGATATTCTGAGTTGTAGTTGGAGTAACTACCAGCGGTGATAAAACTGTTTGAGACAGAGACTTGGCCCTTCTGAGGCTACTTCTTCTCGAAGTTTCTAATTCAGGCACAAGGAGCTCTCCAGCTCTGGGGTGGGACCTTGTTACCCTGTATGTAGAATCCAGCTTTTCACAAGCACTTACAAACTTACAATCCTTAACAGAGTACTGAACTTGAGGTCTTCTTTTCTGGCAATTTTAAATATTGTACTGACAATTTACAATACTGATCGGAGTTCAGTGGGCCCTCCTTCTAGCGCCATTTTTAAATGTTGGTCCGACTTTTATACACACCCTGTGAAGAATGAGCATGAAACTCTGATAACACTTATACGGGATAAATCCCACTCACTTTAGGATCTTGCTGGTTATCCAAGGTGTGAGTTACAGAGTTGGGTCGAATGTCTATTCACTCTTTTCCGCTTTCGGAATAGTTTTCAATATGGACTGTCTGTTACCTTACAACGGGCTCTTGAACTTGTTCAGTAATGTTTAGAAGTTGTCACTTGTTGACAATCAGATTTAAAATTAATTCTTTGATCTAGCTCTTATGGGTCAGTAGATTTAAATAAAAGACAAATTTAAAAGAAAATAAAAATGGATCATTTCACGGTAAAACAAAGAGGGTAGGGTAAGGCAGAAAGAGAAGTTTATCAAACTTAGCTGTAAAACAAAACTACCAATTTTATTTATACTATCAGCTTCACAACAGAACAAATCAAAGAAGAAAGTGTCCAGCTTTCTAAGATCACTTTCTACTAAGAGCATAAGGCAGAGATGGAACAGATCTGAAAGAAAATCATAAACGAAGGGAAGTCCGTTAAAATTGGTATTTCTCACCAGCAGCATAGCTCACACAGTGAGGACAGAGCAATTAGAACAAACTTGAACCTTAAATCTATGATTTTCCCTAGCATACAATAGAACAAATGAAGCCCAACAACATATTTAATCTTGATAACACAGATTTACAGCATATATTTAATAAACTTTAAAGAAACGGATAACAAAAGAAGATGAACTTATCACAATCTGAAAAATATTAGGCTCCTGGCCATGCTATCACAGAAAACAAAAGCACATCAACTCCAAGTCCAGAAATAAAGTATTTAACAAGATTTGCAAGAAATTGCTTCAATAGCCTTTTATTTCTAAGTCTCCGCCTCCTGCGATTACATTCAGAAGAAGTATTTATAGACTCAGGACAGACCCTGATCTTTTCAGAAATATCTTCTTCTCAAACCCTAAATCTTATCATCTTAAACCCTAGTACCCGGGTTTTACAATATAAAGCCATTTAAAACAAAGTCTTGATAAAACTTAACCATTCTGCAACTCAGTGCAGTCACTTGCCATAAATGGAGAAAACAGAATTCGAATGCCACTTGCATTCACCCGCAACTGTGAGTAAATGCCTTCATTAATGCCCTCGGGTAATTTGGATGAGTCACCACTTCTCTGACATTTCATCTCCGCAGAGCCATCCCTGAGTTGAAAATGTCTACAAGCCATTAATTCTGCCATAAATTTTCATTAAATGCATCCATCGGCAAATTTCGATAACTGAGTGTAGATATTTTCATTTTTCGGCCAATTCTCGACATACTCCATTAAATGGGCAGCTACTTAGTCACCGTAAAGTCTCTTTGCGGCCAGATCTGTAAAATTTGGATGAAACAACAATTTTCGGCATCTCTCATTTCAATATGGCTGTCTTCGATTAATTTGCACTTAACTTTGTCTTTATGGCCATTTCTTCGACTTGCGCTCTTCCTCAACTGTGTCGCAATTTCGCGACGTCGCGAAATCGTGACGTCGCGATTTCGCAACACTCTCATGCCTTGTTCTTTTGGGACTTTGCTTTGACTGCACTTGGTTCTTTTTTTGGCTGTCGCGATTTCGCGACGTCGCGATTTCGCGACGTCACGATTTCGCGACGTCGCGAATCGCGACGTCACGATTTCGTGACACCTTCTCCTTTTGAGCCTTTTCTCTCCAAAACGTCATGATTTTGCGATGTTGCGAAATCGCGACGTCGCGATTTCGCGACCTTTCCATGCCTTAGACTTTTCTTTGCCATCCTGTCGCGATTTCGTGACATCTCCATGCCTTTGCTCTCTCTCCTGAAAAACGTCACGATTTCGCGACGCCCTCTATGCCTTAGCCGTTTTCTGCTTCAAGTGCCGCGAAACTACGACATGTCATGATTTCGTGACATGTCACGATTTCGCGACATGTCGCGAAATCGTGCCCCTTTTCGCACTTGCACTTTTCTCTCCGTCCTGTCGTGATTTCGCGATGCCCTCGTGCCTTGGTCCCTTTTCTTTCCAAATATGTCGTGATTTCGTGACCTTTCCAAAAATGGAAAGTGTCACGATTTTGTGACCCTTCTAAAAATGGAAGTGTCGCGATTTCACTATGTTTTCTGACACTCGGCACTTTCTCGCCTTGGCAGCCGTGAAAATGCGACATGTCGCGAAATCGCGATGTTTTTTTGACTTAAACACTTTTTCAACCTTCATGCAGCGAAAACGCGACATGTCGCGATTTCGTGACATGTTGTGAAATCGCGCCTCTTTCATGCCTTAGCTTCCTTTTGCCTCCTGCAGCAGCGAAAATGCGACATGTCATGATTTCGCGACATGTCGTGAAATCACGCCGTTCCGTACGCAATTGCTTTCTCTCTCCAAACCCGTCGCGATTTCGCGACATTTCCAAAAATGGAAGTGTCGCGATATCGCGACATTTCCAAAAATGGAAGTGTCGCGATATCGCGACATTTCCAAAAATGGAAGTGTCGCGATATCGCGACATTTCCAAAAATGGAAAGTGTCACGATTTCGCTACGTTTTCTTGCCTTAGCCGATTTTTTCGAAACCTGTCGTGATTTCGTGACATTTCCAAAAATGGAAGTGTCGCGATTTTGCTACCTTGCCAAAAATGAAAACTTTTGGCCTTCAATGAATTCATCTATCTGGAATCTGCATTTTTTCATACCGGTGAAAGATTTTCTTTAATCAGCAATGATTCTAACATGTGAAAAATGAATTCTGGAATAAATCAAAGCCAGATGCAAATAAAAGCACAACTTGAAAAAGGAGGCAAGCAAATTTGGAATTAAAACCTGAAAAACATCAAGAGGGTCCTTACTGCAAAATGAAAGCTCAAAATTTTCAAAGGGTGGAAATTCATTTTTCAGTGGGGGTGTGTTGCTTCTCAACACACTCATTGGAAAGTAGCAAAGCGTATTCTTCACTATGTCCGTGGTACTATGGAATATGGCCTAGAATACAAGAAGAACAACAAATTCTTCTTGCAAGGATACATGGACTCTGACTATGTCGGATCATATGATGATCGTAAGTCAACATCAGGATATATATTTCATCTTGGATCTGGTCCTGTCTCTTGGTACAACAAGAAGAAACAGGTAGTTTCTCTCTCATCAACAGAGGTAGAATATCATGCCGCACATGAAGCTATGTGTGAAGTGATATGGTTGCGTCGCATTCTGACAAATATGGGTCATCCATCAAAATCTCCAATTCATTTGTTCTGCGACAACCAGGGTGTTTTGAACCTTGTTAAGAACCCAGTGCATCATGAGAAAACCAAGCACATTGACACACAATGTCATTTCATTCAAGACGAAGTTCCCAAGCATCGAATTTAGCTTCAGTACATTCCCACAGATACTCAAGTTGTAGATATTTTCACTAAGGCACTTGCACGTGTCAAATTTGAATTGTTTTGCAGCTCTCTTTGTATTGCCAAATGATGTAATCAGGGGGGATGTTAGTATAGCTAGTAGTTATATTTTTACCCAAATAATGTAATAAGGGGGGATGTTAGCGTAGCTTGGTTGATTACATTATTAGGCATAGTTGGTTATTTATTCTTTAGCATATTGTTTGTAACAGTTCCTAATCTCGCTTGTTAGCTCCGTAACTAACGGGCTAATCTAAGCTCCATGTGTATTATTTATATCATCAATGGGAAGTACAATAGTGTTTTTGATTTCCTACAAGTGAAATTATTCATTAATAATATCATATAAGCATATAGGAGCTTCAATGGCTCTTTATTTATTATTACCTCTATTTTTGGACCCACCAATCACTATTTTTATTTAAAAGTTGAGCATCAAGTTCTAATTTAAAAATATGCTCTATGATTTTTGGGTTGTATACCTTAAGATCATCATATGATCAGGTTATAATATCTTCATACTTGCCATAGAGCTATTTGAAAATATCTTTTTCTTATTGAGTGCAATATTTTCTAAGTAGCAGATTCTTCCCTTCAACTACCTTGATAAGATGGTATGAAGAGGATTTTACTTTGATTCTCATATTTATTGTTCTATCATTAGGATTAAATAGGATTTCTAGAGTGATTAGAACCTTAGGTAATTAATTTCACTTTAGTCAGATGACTCCATCCTTGATGTTGTCTTTGTACTTAATTCTTTCTTTGGCATATTGGGCCTCCTTGATTAGAAACTCTATGATTTTCTCATCATTTTTAAAGACCTACCAATTATTAGAGTTATCATAAATAACTAGCCTAAATACTATCTCTAATTCTTTAAGCTTATCCCACATGTCATTGGTGAGGTCAAATTATGTTGTTGTCTTTCCAACTCATCTAATTTTATGTTCAACTCTCTATGGATTATCTTTATTTCATATGTATCAACACTTTCTAGCAAGTCCTAGACTTGATGCTTATATAAATTCAAGTATATATTCTTTGTAGCACAATAATAATTAACCTAATTTATAATTAGTATAGAATTACCATATATTCTTAGGTCCTTAATTACCATCTCCTCATATTTTCTCAAATTAATGCATAGTACTTCATATTCTTCCATATTATTAGTATAATTAAATAGTAACATTTAAGAAAAATAAGTTTGTGCACACTATGGGTCTATGAATAAACACCCACAGTTATTCCCTCCCCAGTTTTGACACCATAAAAATACTATTATTTCACTCTAATAACCATAATAACTTATATTGTGATTCCATGCTTTCATTATGCTATTTTAACATCCATAGTGATTGATCATATGTTTCTATGCTTTTACTACACTAATTTGATGACTAAAATTACTAGTCCTTTTCTTCCATGGACTAGTATACTTAATGTCTTTATGATTCCATGTAGGTCCATAATAGTGTTGATACCCAAAGCCATACCTCCATGATTGTCTTCGCTCATCATGGTGTAAATGGAAATATGCTGTAATTTTATCCTAATATTCTACTTTATTTGACTTTGCAATCTTTAGTTCCTCTATTTTGTTTTCTTTGGAATGGTCCTTCTTTAGTTCTTCTTCATGCTCATATTTTTTATGACCTTATTTTGGTTTGTCCTTGGGATCCTCTAATGGTGCATTCTTGGACTTTGCTTTTGCTTCTTCCTTGGACTTTGCTTCTAGTTATCCAATTTGGTCTCATGCAATAGCTTCTTGTTGCTTCTCCTTGGATCCTTGCTTCTTAGGCTAAGAAATATCCTATAGTGATATATTATTTTCTTGTACCATGACTTCATAAACTTATTTTACACATTAATATTAATAATTACTAATGGATCCAACCAAGGAAAAACAAGAATAATATCCATCTCAACCATAGCTATGTCATAAAAATATGAATGCAAAAGATATTTACTCATAGTGATATTCAAATATTCAAAAATTTTCATATTCTCACTCGCAAGATGTATGCCCTTAATATTATTTGCTTGATTCTATAATCTATTAGCCAAATACATATTAATAAAATTATACCTACAACTAGGGCTTATGAAAATAATAACTTGTTCCTTCTAAATGCATCCATGGACCTACAAAATTAAAAATTATAGATGGAAATGAACTCTCTTGACCATTTCATCATTTATTTGATGCAAAAATATGGTTCTCTCAATCTTACCACTATCATCCATATATATTCCTTTTCCCACTTGACATTTTCTCTTTTTTTATTTTTTGTGTTGTTCCTCACAAAGCCTTTTCATTTATTCTTCATAGGTAGTGATGGTATCCTTGAAATTAGCTATATTTTCCTTAGGTCTCCATATGCTCAAAAATACTTATTTGATTTCTTCCCTAGTATGTAGTCGATTGGCCCCATAAATCCACCAATGCCAAACATCCTCTTTAAAAGCATCATTAACAATACTTTTCCAAAAAAATTCTTGAGGATGATTAGAGTTAAATTTATTAAACCACTCTCTAGTATTATTATCACCCTCTCTAAAATATTTAGGCACATTCATGATCGTGAAACCAAAAAAATGATAATGAAAACTAGGGTTACATAAAAATAGTATTTTATATATCTCTTTAATGATTGAAAGTCAAAATTCCACAACTAGACCCAAAAATTCCCTTCAAAACATAACTAGAAATAGTTCATTTGCTCACCCAAAATTAAAAGATATCTTATATTTTATTTTTTGAAAGAAATGTAATTGAAAAATGTCACTATCCTTGTTATATATAACAAACTTTATAAGGTTTTATCTCCCTTAGCACTACTTTAATTCCTTCATATAATCACTCATTTTGAAGTTTTTCAAATTCTAAATAATATGGCACAAGAATCATATGAATCTAAAAACAATCCCCATTTTGCTAGAATTGTTGCTTTGATATTACTTGTTATAATTTTTTTGTCATAAATATACAACATCTATAATTATACTAAAATACAAAATAATTCAATCCATTAAAGCCATAATACAATATTCTACATATGGCACAAATATAGATAATGTAATTAAGGTAGGGTAATGCTAATAATACTCCTTAAGGAAGGAATAAATCCACATGATCTTCCAAGATGAGAGGGCCACTCCATAGGTAAAGACAATTAAAGGTTATTGATGATTATAATGTCAATATCCTTTATCTACATACTCATAATATAATGCTCCTTTGGGGATGGTATAACCCTTACCCTAACTAAATCCTGAATCGTTAATCAAATAATTATCAAAATATAACATCTCAACACAACAGACCACCTATTATGTGTAGCCAATGTGAACTATCCATAATACCCATATTTAATACAATATCATATCCCTATATGCCTATCTCTAGGTACCATATTAAATCCTCTATAAAATTTAAATTATAACTTTGTTCATATCAAATATATATCATACTCCTTGGTTATTAAAAACATAGATCCGTTTATTGAATGAGAATATAGGTTCCTATAAAGTCATTGTAACTAAGTTAAGAATGGACAAGTCAATGGATATTTCTCAAATTATAATTTTTTTTGAAATGCAACTAATAAAAATTGTAATATTAGATTTATTTTTAGGTCCATGAATAAATTATTGAAGCCCTTCAAAGTTTTCCCTCTTTACAGATATAAAACAAATTTTAGCAAGAATAGATTATGAAAAGTATTCCACCAGAATAAACAAAGTGAGAGTAGAAATTATTTTTTTCTTTTATTTGAGTCTCATAGTTATTTATGTTATTTATTATAGATTTAGTTTAGAATTGATTCTCTGTTAAAACTCAATTGTTCAATTATTTGCATTATGAAATGGTAGATATTTAAATATATTGGATGTTCATTTTTGGCATAACAAACCTTTAATTAAACTTGCAACTACCCTTGTCCTATAGTGCATGCATATTCCTTGTGATGGATGGTTATACCACATGATATTTCACATGGACTATGATGTAATAAATCTTAATATACCCCCCTTATTACATCATAGGGAGGAGAGGAGGGTCTCCAAGGAGAATCTATTTCCATGTAAACTGCTATGGGAGAATATGATGGAAAAAAGAAAAAATTCACTTCCATGCATCTTGAGCCTTATGACATATCCAAAAGAGGTGAAGATATTTAAGTTCATGGAAGAATGGGTATAATGGGTTGGGAACCCCAATGTATATAATTCACTGACCAAGTGATAGGTCTTGGTGAATTAAAATCTAGGTAAATATAAATTGTTTAGGTTCTAGATATGCAGACTAGAATATGTGAAAATGATGGGCCCAAAAATACCTAGGTGAAGAGAGGCCCCAATGAGAATTTAGTTTTTAAACCATGGATAAGTATGGTGATAGCCATTTATAACCCAATATGACCTTATAATAAGGATATATGTCTCTGGATATCAATACAAGTCCTTCTACCAATTATACTAAGAGCACACTATGATCTTGTAAAGCGTACAATCAAGTATATTTGTGGACCACTATAGAGATACCCTTTTATAGGATTTTTGTGCATGCATTTATGGGATTTAGAAAAAATGGATACCTTGGATAGTCAGGATAAGGGAGAACTAGAGTTTCATAGAATTGGTGGAGAGTCCATCCCAAAGACTATATACTTTCCATCGGATCCATGGTTTGATGTTTTCCCAAGATTTCCAAATGTTATAGATGAAAAAAGAGCTTAAGATCTTGATGGGAATTGAAGCAACATGAATGGAGGGAAAATCCATACCTCTCCATCATTTACACCCATAGGGAGAGCCTGAGGTAATATAGTTTTGAACCAACACTTTTTAGGTTTTCTCATCTTCAATAGATTTGATTATCCATTTGGCACATAAGGTCATGCCTTGGTATTTGTAGTCAAGAAGACTTGTTCCCCCATTCTTCTTGGGTAAATAACAAAAATCCCATGCTACTCTATGGAAACCAAAGCCAAAAGTAGAAATTGCCCAAATAAAATATATAAGCAAATTCTCTAGATTTTGATAACAAGCATTGGATGTAACCCAACATGAGGAATAATACAAATGGGTCACAACTAGGATCTTAGAGCAAATTTGAAACTTGCCAGCATGGGAAATATTTTTAGTGGTCTAGTAGGTAATATTAGATTCAATTTTTTGTATAATATTTTTTCAAAGTTCTAAAGGGGAATTTTGGAATATGAAGGAGATAACCAAGAACTAAAACACTTCCCCTTCTTGTATCCCTATCTAGTGAAACTAAGTTAACCATGTTGGGAGGGAAGATGTAGACTGTAAAAAATAGAGAGTCTTCTACCACTAGATGTTGGAGCTAGAGGTAAGATAAAAAGTATCAAAGCAATGAATGATCTAAGTGAAGGATTCTTAATCCTCAGCTAATGTAATGAAAGAGTCATCTGTAAAGTGTTCATTGATCATTTGGAATTGAATTTTTGGAAGGGAAATACCCTTAATGAGACCCAAATTGGATTGATGAGCCAAGAGATAATTGAAAACTTTAGTTGCAATAACATAGAGAAGGGGGGAAAGAGGGAAACCTTTTATAATTAAATATAAAATTCCAATAGCCTATGATTGAATTCTATTGATAGTCATGATAATAGAGGCATCCACAAAGAGCATATTGATTGTGGAGATGAAACCATTGCCAAAGCCCAAGGATTTGAACATGGGAAGAATGAACTTTTACTCAATGTAGTCATAATATTTATTGAAGTCAATTTTGAGAAAAATATTTGGTTGGTTGGATTTTTTGGCCCATTCCATTCCCTCCCCGACATACAAGACTTTATCTAAAATATATTTGCTTTTGATAAAACTTGTTTTCTTTGGTCTGATGATGGTAGGAAGCAAATGATGTAGACACAAGGCTAAGGCTTTGGTGATGATCTTGTAGAAAATATTGAGAAGTGTGATTGAATGCCAATTGGTGATAAACTCAGGGTCTTCAACCTTTGGAATAAATTTGATATTATCCTTGTTAATTTTTGGTCCAAGAAGCCATTTTACAAATATTTTTGATAAATGTGGAGAATATCAAGGCTTGTAAGGTCCTCAATGGCTTTGTAAAATTCACAGGGGAAGCTATCTAGCCAAGATATTTATCATTGGCCATTTGAGATAGGGCCTCATGCAAATATTCAAGCAAGAGTGGTCGATCATATATAAAACTCTCTGAGCATCAAAGAGTTTTTTGGGGACCATAATAAGATAATCCTGGAGGGATTTCTCCCTTTGGTTTGAAGGCTTTTGTGAGGAAAAGACCTTTCTATAGTTTCAAAAAAAGGCATGAGTAACCTTTTACAAGGTGGTAGTTTGAACCCTAGCCACCTAAATGGCCTTGATGCAAGTACTATGATAATAAGACCAAAGATGAAGAAAAATTTCCTTAAAGACCCTATCTCCAATTTTGAGCCAATGTATTCTAACCTTGATCTAATATCCCCTCGCATCATAATGTTTAGCAAGCATAAGTTGGTAATTAACTCATGCCACATGCTACTAGATATTGCTATTAAAAGGGCAAGACTCAAACTATCAAGAAACCTAAACCAATTCCGGTTTGAGAGAAACATTGGAGCACTACTTGCATCCCAACATATTTTCCAAGAGATATAAGAAAGGAGGTCATTCTATGAATGGATTTTGACCACCATCCAATCCAAAAAGTGGGAAAAAAACTACAAGGAACAAATAAATATGGGATGACAATGAAAGAAGGTATTTAGAAAGAATTATGACGTGAAATGGCAAGGAGGGGAGGTGGAAATTTCAACCAAGAAAAATATGGGGGAATGATCAAAGAGGATGACATTAGGGGTATCAAAAACCACTAGTAGAAAAATTCAATCCACAAACCCCTCTTACATAGACCCTCTATATTTATCATCCCCATATCCAATCTTAATCCCTTGGAAGAATTTGAGCTGGTGGAAAATGTTGTAGAGTTCAACATAGAGGATGAGTTTACTTTCAGAGAATATTATAGTCAGTTCAAAATTGGTATGAGAACATATAGCATCTCAACTGAATCAGAGAAGAAAATCCCTGCTATATCCAACCAATATTTGAGAGAGAAAGAAAAAGGGTCATGAGCTTTGATGGTTCTAAATGCTGAAATGGTACATGAGCTGGTGTGGTCCTACAATCCTAATCAGAAGGTACAAAATTTTTTCTTACAAAATGACATGGTCATGTACTAAAAATGCTGCAGAATATGAGGCCCTATGTCTTGGATTGATACAAGCTGAAAGTATGGGCATTAAGATTTTGAATATATGGTGAATATGAGCTAATAGTCCATCAATTAAGAAATAGGTGCAGCAACAAGCACCATTACTTAAAATCTTACAGAAATAGGGTATGGAATTTAATGGAATATTTTGATGCCCTGAATTTAAATTTTGTTCCCAAAGAAAAGAATACTCTGGCTGATTCATTAGCAACAAAGTGAGCTAACTTCAACCCTTCTATAGACTTTGGAATCAAGAAGGCCATGGGAATTAAAATGATTTTTAGAACTGTAGTACCAAACAAGAAAATTTTTTGGAAGGTTTTTGAAAGTGATGAACAAATAGTTTATTTTTTGGTGAGAAAAGCATGTCTCTCCACTATCCAAGAGGAGAATTCAAAAGAAATTAATCAGCAGGAAATTATCCAACTAAGGAACAATCATATCCCAAGAGGGCTAGTCACCCTTGAGATTTTTTTTGATAATGAGGATAGAAAGAAGACCAAAGCCATGAAGGTCAACAAAAAAATCTATAAAGAAGTTGAATTCGGTATAGACAAGAAGCTCAATGTTGGAGTTCAATGTTCACATGAGGAAACAGAAGATATCAAATCTCTATGCTTAAGATACCAAGACATTGTGGCTTGGTCATATGAAGACCTCAAGGTGTATGATAAAAAGGTTATCCAACATACTATTGAGCTATATCCTGATGCAAAACCATTTAGGTAGAAGCAGAGGCCAGTCAATCCAAGGATTGAGGCCATTATGAGGGAGGATCTTTTAAAGTTATTAAACGCTAAAATCATATACCCAATAAAACATTCTACTTGGGTAGCCAATCTGGTACCCATGAGAAAAAAGAATGGAGATATACGCTTGTGTGTGGACTTTAGAAATATGAACCAAGCATCCCTTAAAGATCACTATCCTCTCCCTCAGATTGATCAGATATTGTAGGTAGTGGTAGGAGCAAAAATATTCTCACCATTTGATCCGTATTTGAACCCAAATGATAAATTCAAAGAAAATACTAAAATCTGAAAATGATTATAATTTTTTCCAAGGAGAAATTAAATGGATTCACTGATTTAAAAATTACCATAATATTAAATACTTGTTGCTGAAAAAAAAATCACAAAACATAAATGAAGAACAATTAAGAGAGACACGAGCAAATTTGTTAATGGAGTTCAGATTAAATCCTACGTCTCCAGGTCCATAAGATCACCAATCATTGTATTAAATCATTGGCACAAATGCCTTCATGGCATACAACCAACAAGAATGGTCTTAGGCCTCAAATTACACAAAAATGCTCTCAATAATGTCCCTGCATACTGCTCAAATTCTTCTGTTCCACCATAATCCATGAATTTCACAATAACACAACAATAACATATAGCCAAATGCTTAAAAAAAAAAGTAATAGCCATATTCAAGGAAAGTATTCCCAATTTAAATTCATGTTTCCCCCACATTCGAGGTGTTACAATCCCATGAAATATGGCAACCAACATATGCTTTTGGAATATTTCCCGTGAATGGCCATATTCAGATTTTTTTTTTTTTCAAAAACAACCCTCCGATGCCGACAACTGACAAAAAAAACTGCTGATTTAAGAAAACTATTGTTTTAAATTTTCCCATACTGTGTTATTTTCTCTGAGTCGTAAATGTTGCAAGGTACCTTTTTTTTTTTAGTGCTGTTAGCTTACTGTTATGTATTTTGGCTATATTATGTTATTTAGCTTCATTTGTTGTACTGTTACAACTACGTAACAGAGTTCAGTTGCCTGTGTGCTATTCACGGCACTGTAACATGTATTTAAACATTGCTTCAATAATACAATGTTGTTCCGTATTTTCCTACATGGCATCAGAGCCAGTTCTGTGATTTTCCTGGGCAGAAGGAATTTTTGATTGCAGAGATTTTTTTTGGTTGCGCAGGTACGGTAGGGAGAAGAATTTAAAAAAAAAAAAAAAAAAAATTTCCCAGGTCTGCGCTCAACGCAGAACCTCCGTCTCCGCGACGCAGAAGAGGGCCCCCTGTTGACTCCATGCGCAGAGCCACGACGCGTGCAGACCGATGTCCGTGCGCAGAGTCGCAACGCGTGCAAAATGTCGTTCGGTGGTCTGCAACGTGTGCAGGCCGACGTTCGCGCGCAGAGTCGCGACGCGCGCAGAACGTCGTCCGTGCGGTCTGCGACACGTGCAGACCATCTGCACGTTGCATGTAGAGGAGGAGGGACCTCCCCTCCCCGTTGAGCGGACGTAAGTCCACACAGGGAAACGAGCAGGCCCCCCCTCCCATGCACTCGGCGCCCCCCCTTGCGCCGCAGGTGCGAAAGCGTGTGCGCCCCCCACCCTCCCCCCGACTCGTTTAAAAAAAAAAAAAAAAAAAAAAAATAGAGACAGAGGGCAGAGGCAGCTGCGGAAGTGGCAGAGGTAGGGACCAGGTGCGACGGAGATCCGATCGCGACTGCATTTTTTTTTTTTTTTTAAAAACGCGACAGTAGCAGAGGAGGCTCGGGAAGCGGGAAGCAGCGGAGGACGGGCATAAAGACGAGGGGCTCCACAGATCCTTTCGGATCAGCCCGCTAGCTCACGTGGCAGTGAGCCGTGCGGTAAGGCTCAGGGAGCCTGCAGGTCGGGGGTTCAAATCCCGCCGACTCCCCCCCTAAGGTATAATTTTTTTTTGCAAAGTTTTTTTTTAATTATTATTTTTTAATTAAAATTTTTAATTTTAATTTATTTTTTATAGTTTTTTAAACTTTATAAATTAAAATTTAATTTTAATTTATTTTTTTATAAGTTTTAAAACTATATAAATTAAAATTATTTATTTTAATTTTAAATATATAATAATTATTAAAAATGCTTTGTTAAAGAAAGCCTTTTAAGGGGGGATATTTTTTTCAAAAAATCAAAGGGGGATTGTGAGTAATTTTTTGAAAAATAGCAATTTGGCGAATTGTAAAAGGTGCATTTTTGGCTGTGACCGACACCTTGTGGGTTATTCTTGTGGGCATTTTTTTTTGTTGTATGTTGCATATTTCATTTTTGCACTATAACATTAAAAATTAAAATCAAAACACTCCCTAAGTCCCCGGAATAATTAAAACCCATCCGTGCAATTTATTGCATTGCAGCGTTCGGTATTTGTGATACCGAACGGCCAGCACTTACAGGTAAAGCTGTCGTGATTTGGCTACTGTATCCGCCGCCTAATATAGCTGCTACAACGACGTCTGAGCTTGTTCTCTATAAATCGTCGGGGAGAGATAAGTTAGCCATTTTTGCATTTTTTTACTCCATCCACTACCCTTTATCGCACTTGTGTTTAGGCGTAAATCCTGACGAAGTATTCTTCATAGTGTTTAGGGGAAGTTACGCCCCACGCATGAGAAGAATCTTCTATGGTAGGTGCCATCAACAAGGCGATTCCCTTTCGGTACCGCTTATGTTCCACGTATCGTATGATCTCTAAAACTCACCTATAGTCTCCCTCACGTAAGGGCGGGTGATTTTTGTTGATCTTTCTAAATACCTATAGTTTCCCTCACGTAAGGGCGGGTATTTTGTACGGTATATTGGCCTAGCAAAAGGTATATCGAAAGGGGGACCAATTGGTGATATAAGGAACCTTCACTATGGCCGCTTGTTGCAAAGTTGATGGCTGATCCGCATCAGTTATTGAAAGGTCCAAATTATACACCATGGAAACATAAGATGAAGGCAATTCTCCAAATGGAAGATTTGTGGGATATTGTTACTTGGAGTAGCAACTAGGCCTTCACCAACAGCGGGATCCACGGGTCCTTCAGCGAGATCGGATAGCTTTTGACAAGAAAGACGGTCGAGCAAAGGTGCTCATTTTGTTTGTTGTTTCGGATGAAGTGCAACCTCATATAGCGACAAAGCAAGTGGTAAAGAGGCATGGGATGCCCTTAGAACCATCTATGAGGGAAAGAATGATTCCACCATTCTTCATCTTCAACAACAACTTCATAACTCTGAGTTTGAGGCGAGGGTGAAACGGTTGAACTCTTTACTGTGCAGAGTGTCTGAGTTGAAAGAGAAATTGAGTTCTTTGGGAGATATTGTGGACGAAAAGCTTCTCATTTCACTTGTGATGAGAGCTTTACCTTCTTCATTTGATATGTTGATCACCTCCATCCGGGTGTCTCAACGACAAATTACCTACATCGAGTTGGTCAATCTGCTTCAACAACAGGAGGCACGCCAACTTCACAAGGATGATTCTTCCAATACAGCCCTATACACCAACGGGCATGGTTCTAGGAAGAAAGGTAATGGGCAAAAAGGAGGCAACTTTCAGAAAGGAGGAAATTCTCAAGAGGATACGAAAGGAAAAGGCAAACAACCTCAAGAGAAGAAGAGGTGGTGCAAGATCTGTGAGAAAGACAACCATGACACCAACAGGTGTTGGCATAAGAACAAGCAGAAAGGCCAAAACAAACCACAAAATAAAAACAAGCAACCCAGGTGAATGTTGCTGTTGAAGAATCGACTCGGATTACGAATGGGCACACAAGGTGCTCATGACTACCACGAGATTCCACACGAGAGGGATCCTGTTTGGTATGTCGATTCTGGAGCTAGCAAACATATGAGCTGGCGACGGGATCGTGGTTTGAATCATTTGTGGCCAAAGAGGGCAAACTTGTCACCATTGCTGATGATAAAACCTACGGGGTTCGGGGAGAGGGGTACGGTTTCGGTCACTCTTCATGATGGCAAGTGTCAGATTGACAAAGTCCTCTATGTTCCGGGATTGGCCAACAATTTGTTGTCAGTGACACAAATCCTGGATAGAAATATGGTTGTCAACTTTCGTGTTGAGAATGGAAAGAAGTGTTGTACCATTACCAGGAAGGGTAAGCGGTTGCAACGACTTCATATAAGCACGGCTTATTTGCACTAGATGCTATCTCTACTCCACATGTTGCCATGATTTGTCTCTACCAAGGAGGCAACTTCCCTATGGCACAAGAGATATGGGCATCTTAGTTACGGCTACTTACTTGAGCTCGGCAAGTATGAGATGGTAAAGGGTCTTCCTTCCCTTTACGCCACATTGCCGGTGTGCTCGAGCGCTTGGCAGGAAAGCGGCATAGAGTACCATTTGAGAAGAGCTCTACAAGAGCACGAAAACCTCCGGAGTTAATTCACACCGATCTGTGCGGTCCTTTCACACCCAACGGTTGTGGAGGGAAGAGGTACTTTCGGTTATTCGTAGATGACTACTCACGAAAGATGTGGGTTTTCTTTCCCAAACTGAAATCTAAAGCTTTCGCATTCTTCCGGCCAGTTCAAGAAATCCGTTGAGAAGGAGTCAGGAGCTTCTATTAAAACCCTCCGCTCAGATCGAGGGGGAGAGTTTACCTCTAATGAATTTTCTGCATTCCTAGATAAGCATGGAATCAAGAGACAGTTAACAACTGCCTATACTCCTCAGCAAAATGGAGTTCTTTGAGAGAAGGAACCGTTCTATCATGGAAATGGTTCGTTGTATGCTCACGGGAGCTACTCTTGGGCAACAATATTGGGCGAGAAGTCTGTCACCACTGCAGTGTATCTGTTGAATAGGGCACCCACAAAGGCCCTAAAAGGAATGACTCCACAGGAAGCATGGAGTGGTCGAAAACCCTCCATATCTCATCTACGTATTTTTGGATGTCACGCTTTCATGCACATACCGAAAGAGAAAAGGAAGAAGCTAGATGAGAAACAACTGAGATGTATTTTTCTTGGTTATTACGAGCACTCTAAAGGATATCGGTTGATAGATCCTTTGACCAAGAAAATTCATATCAGCGAGAGATGTTGTCTTTGATGAAGCTTTCACATCACAGAGCACATCTAAAGTACACCAAGATATTGTGGAAACTAAGGAAGAGAAGATTCCTTCGTCAACACGAGACAGGGAGGTCCTTCTAAATCTTCTTCAACTCCATCGAAGAAGAATCCTAAATGGTGTACAAATACAATCAGAGATGCAAATTTATCCACTCCTCCCAATTTGAATTTGGATAGACCTCGTACACGCAGTATGGCTCAAAAGGAAAAAGAAGCCAAAGAAACTGGTGAGGTTGATGATCTTTGTCAATATTTTGAGGAACTTTCTGTAACTCCAAGTACAGAAGTAGAGGATATGGATATTGATGATGACAGGGCATTCATGTCTACCATAGATGAGTCTTGAACCTGCATCGGTGCAAGATGCTCTCAGTGAGCCTCGGTGGAAGGCCGCTATGGATACCGAGTATGAGTCTTTGATGAAGAATAAAACTTGGAAGCTTGTTGATTTGCCGCATGGAAAGAAACCCATTGGCTGCAAATGGGTATATAAAGTCAAGTACAAGGGAGATGGAACAATTGATAAGCATAAGGCCCGTCTTGTTGCAAAGGGCTATGCTCAAAAAGAAGGCATTGACTACGAGGAAACTTTTGCACCTACTTGCTCGGATGACCACAATTCGGGTTATGTGTGCTATGGCAGCACAATATGGGTGGAAAGTTCACCGGATGGATGTCAAAAGTGCCTTTCTAAATGGTGATCTCCAAGAAGAAGTCTATATGACTCGGCCTGAAGGATTTGAAGTGGAAGGCCAACAGCGAGAAGGTTTACAAATTGGTCAAATCCTTGTATGGTGCGAAACAAGCTCCTCGAGCTTGGTATATAAAAATGGACAATCACCTTATGCGGCATGGATTTAAGAGATGTCCGTCGGATGCAAACCTCTATTTCAAGAAACAGGGTTACGAAATAGTGTTGCTTGTACTCTATGTGTATGATCTGATTATCACAGGAAGCTCAGAAACTTTGATAATATTTGTCAAAAGTAACTTGTGCAAATATTTTGAGATGACGGATCTCGGACTTCTCCATTACTTGTCTTGGTACTGGAATTCAGCCGGAAGGAGCACTCCATCAAAGTGTCTCGGAAAAAATATGCCAAGACATTCTTTGGAAAAATATCGCATGACTGATTGCAAGCCAATGGCAACTCCGATGGAGAATGGACTTCGATTATCGCGATATGATGATTCACCTCGGGTAGATGGTACTCTCTATCGACGAGTTGATTGGGAGTCTCATATATCTGACCAATACTAGGCCAGATCTCGTATTTGCTGTCAACTATCTTTCGAGGTTCATGCGGGAGCCTAAGACCACTCATTGGAAAGCGGCAAAACGTGTTCTTCACTATGTCCGTGGTACTATGGAATATGGCCTAGAATACAAGAGGAACAACAAATTCTTCTTGCAAGGATACACGGACTCCGACTATGCCGGATCATTTGATGATCGCAAGTCAACTTTTGGATACATTTTTCATCTGGGATCCGGTCCTGTCTCTTGGCACAGCAAGAAGCAACAGGTGGTTGCTATTTCATCAACAGAGGCAGAGTATCGCGCCGCACGTGAAGCTGTGTGCGAAGTGATATGGTTACGTCGCATTCTGACAAGTATGGGCCATCCATCAAAATCTCCAATACACTTGTTTTGCGACAATCGGGGTGTTATGAACCTCATCAAGAATCCAGTACATCATGAAAGAACAAAGCACATTGACACACAATGTCATTTCATTCGAGATGAAGTTCCAAAGCACCGAATTCAGCTTCGGGACATTCCTACCGATGCTCAAGTTGCAGACATTTTCACTAAGGCACTTGGACGTGTCAAATTTGAATTGTTTCGCAGCTCACTTTGTATTGCAAAATGATGTAAGGGGATGTTAGTAGTCTAGTATAGCTATTAGTTATTACATTACCCAAATAATGTAATAAAGGGGGATGTTAGCGTACTGTTATGTATTTTGGCTATATTACGTTATTTAGCTTTATTTGTTGTACTGTTACAACTACGTAACAGAGTTCAGTTGCCTGTGTGCTATTCACGGCACTGTAACATGTATTTAAACATTGCTTCAATAATACAATGTTGTTCCGTATTTTCCTACAAGTTCTCTCTGTGCAATTATTAAACTACCCTATGAAATGAGACCACAATGATTGGAAGTTCCCAAGGAGTCCTCCGGATCACACCTCCCCACTGGGAACTTTTGGACCTCCAAAAGTAATTTCAGTTGGTAATGAGGTGAGGGTAGAGCTCCCTCACCTTTTCAATTTGTATCCACCTTGCTTGATTTGGTTGCATCCCTTTGAGACCAACTCTCAAGAGTTCAACATCACCCCTGCGAGTAGTCCGAACCTTCCTATCAAGAATGGAGTCCTTCTACAACTTATCAAGATACTCAGGTGCAAACTCATCAATAGATGGAATGGACACATCAGATTCCTCATCATAGATCATTGGTGGCTCATACAATTTTAAATTCTCAACATTAACAACTGAATAAATGTGCATATAAGGAGGTAACTCTAACCGAAATGCATTGTTACCAATTTTCTCCAAAATCTTAAATGGACCATACCGGATTGGTTTTAATTTCTTCCCTTCACCTGTAAGTTGGTCCTTACTAATGTGAAGCCAAACTAGATCACCCACCTAAAATTGATGATCAATATGATGCCTATCATGCCTTACCTTATACTTGGCTTGGCTCTTCTCCAATTGCTCCCTCACTGCTTGGTGAACCAACTATATCTTATCAATGAACTTCTTTGCTTTCTCAGCCTCACCACATCCATATACAGTTGATTCTTGTCCATAGCAAAAATCTAAAGGAGACTTAGGAAAATAACCAAAACAAATCTCAAATGGAGATTGCAATGTAGAAGAATGGAGTGCATGGTTGTAGGCATGTTGCACATAACATAACTGCTCATCCCACAACTTAGGATGCTTGTTGCAATAACCTCTCAATAATTGCACCACTATTCTATTTATGACCTTTGTTTGTCCATCGGTTTGTGGATGGAAGGCAGTACTTTTCTTCAAATTTGTGTCCATCATACCCCATAATGTAGACCAAAAATCACTAAGGAAATGTGAGTCTCTATCAAAAATAATATATTGAGGTAATCCAAAATGAACCCATACCTTCTGAAAGAATAAGTGTGCAACCCCTTCTACTATAATCTGCTTAACACATGGTATTAGGATGCACATTTTACTAAACCTATCCACAACCACAAATAAATAATCATGATTCCTCTTGGACATGGGCAACCCCCCTACAAAATCCATTGATATGCTTTCCCATGTATGGTTAGGCACAGGAAGAGGAGTGTAAAGACCCAATTTCCTATTACTTGGTTTGCTTCTAGCACAAAGAACACATGCTCTAATATACTTAGCAACCATTTACATCATACGAGGCCAATAAAAATACCTTTGCAAATGTGCAATTGTCTTTTGAACACCAAAGTGACCAGCAATTCGAGAAGTATGTGCCTCTCTAATCAAATGCACTCTCTCATGATTGGGAATGCAAAGCTTACCTAAATGGTATAACAACCCATCATGCACATGGTAGTCCAATTCTTCCACCTGTTTCCCAGACACCAAATCCTCATACACATCCTTAAAGTCAACATCCATAGAGTATTGTTCCTTATAACTCTCATGCATCAAGGAACTATCATGCAATAAAAGTGATGCTACTACTTTAGGAGGCCTAGATAATAAATCAGCAACCTTATTACTTGTACCTTTCTTATACCTGATCACAATGTGGAACTGTTGTAAAAACCCCATCCATTGAAAGTGTCTAGATTGTTGTAGCTTGGACTGTGACTGAAGATACTATAGAGGTTGATGGTCTGTATAAATGATAGTCTCTTTGCCCATCAAATAATGCTTCCACTTCTTCACACTCTGCACCAAAGCATACAACTCTTTATCATAAGTAGGATAATTACAAACAACTCCTGTAAATGTCTCAGAATGGTAACAAATAGGTTTTTTATTTTGCATAAGAACAACCCCCATAGCATAATCACTTGCATCTGTCTCTATCTCAAATGGCTATTGTAAATCTGGAAGTGCTAAAACCGGTGCGGTACTAATATTTTCTTTCAAAGTGTCAAAGGCTCTTTGATGCTTACCTCCCCACTGGAAGACCTGTTTAGCACTGGTTAAAGCATGCAAAGGAGATGCAATAAATGAGAAGTTAGCAATGAATTTCCTCCAATACAGGATAGCCCCAAGAAAACTCCTAACCTCCATAATATTAGTGGGTTTAGGCCATTTGAGGATCACTTCTACTTTTGTGGGATCAATTTTCAGATTACCATGACCCACCACATATCCCAGGTAGACTAAGGAAGTCTTCCCAAACTCACTCTTAGACATGTTCAAAAATAATTTCTCCTTTCTTAGTGCATCTAAAACCTTTTGAATGTGCAACAAATGATCTTCCCATGATTTACTAAAAATCAAAATATCATCTAAGTAGACTATAACAAAATCATCAATGAATGGCCTAAATACATCATCCATTAACCTCATAAAGGTGGTTGGTGCATTACATAACCCAAAAGGCATAACTAACCATTAAAATAACCCTTGCTTGGTTTTAAAAGCGGTTTTCCAAATATCACCTTCACTAATTCTAACCTGATGATAACCACTTTTCAAGTCTAACTTAGTGAAATAAATTGCATATTTCAATTGATCAAGTAAATCATCAATGCGAGGAAGAGGGTAACAATTTTTTATAGTTATTTTATTCAAAGCTCGAAAGTCCACACACATTCTCCATGTACCATATTTCTTTGGCACCAACACAATAGGAGAACCACAAGGTGAAGTGCTAGGATGAATAACTCCTTGCTCCAACAATTCCATCACCTGCTTCTTTATTTCCTCATTCTGAAGCACTGACATCCTGTACATACCAATGTTAGGGAGAGAAGCATCTTGTAAAAGCTGAATTTCATGTTGGACTCCTCTTTTAGGAGGCAATCCCTTAGGCTCCTGAAAAACATAATTATAATCAGAAATAATCTTCATCAAATCAGATTTATGAATAGGATCCAAAGTTTCAAATGCCTTAGAATTATCTTTTTCCTTGGCTTTAATCACCATGAGCACAAAATTTTTGCTTGAATTGACAAGCCTCTTCATCTGACCTGCAGAAACTAATGAGAGACTAGTCTTAATGCGGTGAGCTCTAACAATATACTGAATCCCATCCTTTTCTAAAACATACTTGTTCTCTTCCCTATAAAATATGGCTTTCCTGTCATACAAGTAAGGGCTGCCCAAAACTATCCCACAAATGTCCAATGGCACAACATCTAATTCAACCTCATCTATAAACTTTTCTGCAATGGCAAAACGTAAACGACAAGTTTTGGTTACCTGAAGCTTCGCATCATCACACACCTAGCCTAGAGGATAAGGTTTCAGATGTGGAATACTCTGCAATCCTAACTTCTTAACAACTTCTTCTGAAATGAGATTAGCTTGAGATCCACTATCAAATAATGTGTCAATCTTAGTATGCTTTGAAATGACACGAATGTGAAATAACTCATTTCTTTTCTTCTCTTCATTCCTAGAAGAAGTAGCCATAACTGAAGGACTAGTGTTAGAAAGAAATACATTACCACCCTGAATGTTCATGGTTGTCACCTTTGTCTCATCTCTGGAATCCGAACCAAGATCCTATTGCAAAATAGTGTTAGCCTTCTTTTCCTTTTCTTTCTTACTCATATACTTTTTAGGTTTAAGTTCAGGATGCAATTTCCAACACTTAGACACATCATGTTGCTTTTGACAGTGAGTACAGGTAGGCTTTTCTTTATCCTTCTTTGTGGAGGTAGAAGTGGTCTTTTGTTTACCCTTTCCTTCTTGACCCTTGGAGCCTTTGCCTTTGTCATCAGATTTCTTTCCCTTATCTTTTGAGAGGGGCTCTTTGGAATTCTTTCCCCTAGCTTCCAAATGTGTAGCTTGCACACATACAACATCAAGATTAGTAGGATTTAAAACCAATATCATGTGCCTTAAATAACTATGCAAACCACCAATATATTTCATCAAAGTTTCATGGGAATACAATGGAATCCCAAGGAGTAGAGCCTTATTTCAAAATTCTTGTGTGTAGTCTTGCACACTTTGTCCCTTCATTTGCCTTAACTGTTGCCAATTCATAAGAGCTTGTTGCATGTAACCTAATGGGTAAAATTGTTGTCTAATCTCAGAAACAAAATCCTTCCAAGTAGTGGGTAGTTTACCTTTGTTTGTTGCTTCCTCTTGGATCTTTCTCTCCCACCAAATGAGTGTGGTACCACCCATTCGAAGTGTAGCCAAATGGATCTTTGCCTCCTCATCAACAACTCTTTGAACCCTGCAATATACTTCAAGTTGCTTGATCCACCCATCAAGTTTTTCTGCATTCAACTCCCCATTATATATAGGCAACTCAAATTTAATATCAAGCTTGAGAGAGGGTAGAGATTTGGATAACTTTTTACCACCATGAGATGACCGTGGAGAGCTAGGAGGTGAAGATGGAGGGCTAGATGGTGGAGAAGATGGAGGACTAGAAATCAAAGGGCTTACAATTTTTTTACCCCTATCCTTCTTTACCTCTTTAGTGAGCTCTTCAACATGCATTGCCATGCGCATCATCATCTCCCTCATTGCATCTAACTCCTGCATCACATTGCGTTCTTCGCTTCCTGCCATTGTAGACCTTCGAGCCCTAGTTCCAATTTTTGGATTTTCCTCTACTAATTATCCTTCTCCCTTTTGCAATTTGGACCTTGTGAGCATATAACACACTTACAAACATGTTGTTAAAATTCCCAATTAAGAGCCAACCTGGCTCTGATACCACTTGATCCGTATTTGAACCCAAATGATAAATTCAAAGAAAACACTAAAATTTGAAAATGACTATAATTATTTTCCAAGGAGAAATTAAACGGATTCACGGATTTAAAAATTACCATAATATTAAATACTTGTTGCTAAAAAAAATCACAAAACAAAAATGAAGAACAGTTAAGAGAGACACGAGCAAATTTTTTAACGAAGTTTGGATTAAATCCTACATCTTCGGGTCCATAAGATTACCAATCATTGTATTAAATCATTGGCACAAATGCCTTCACGGCGTACAACCAACAAGAACGGTCTCAGGCCTCAAATTACACAACAATGCTCTCAACAATGTCCCTGCATGCTGCTCAAATTCTTCTGTTCCACCATAATCCATGAATTTCACAATAACACAACAATAATATATAGCCAAATGCTTAAAAAAAAAAGCAAGAGCCATCTTCAAGGAAAGTATTCCCAATTTAAATCCATGTTTCCCCCACATTCTAGGCGTTACAAACCCATCAAATATGGCAACCAACAGATGCTTTTGGAATGTTTCCCGTGAATGGCCGCATTCAGAAACTTTCTTTCTTTTTTTTTCAAAAATAACCCTCCGATGCCGGCAACTGACAAAAAAAATTGTTGATTTAAGAAAACTGTTGTTTTAAATTTTCCCATACTGTGTGCTTTTCTCTGAGCCCTAAATGTTGCAAGGTACCTTTTTTTTTTTGAGTGCTCTCTATGCAATTATTAAACTGCCCTATGAAATGAGACCACAATGATTGGAAGTTCCCAAGGAGTCCTCCAGATCACTATTGGATGGTTACTCAGGATATAACCAAATTTGGATGAAAGATGAAGATCAGTATAAAACAACATTCACCATAAAATGGGGTACATTTCCCTACCAGAGAATGCCTTTTGGGCTATCCAATGTAGGATCCACATTTCAGAGAGCCATGGATTATGCATTTGGGGCACTAATCAACAAGGTTATTCTGATTTATTTAGACGATATGACTGTGTTTTCCCATGATAAAAAAGACCATCTGTCACACTTGGAGTAATTTTTTCAAAAGTGTAGAGAATTTGGTATTTCACTCAATCCTAAGTCATTCTTTGTAGTCCATGAAGGAAAGATACTAGGTCATGTGGTCTCAAAATATGGCATGGCCATAGATCCAGACATAATCACATCAATTATTGCTCTTCATTTGCCTACAAATAAGAAGACATTACAGTATTTACTAGGCCAAATCAATTTTATTAGGAAATTTATTTCTGATTTTGCACAGAAAGTAAGGCCTATATCTGAGATACTCAAGAAAAATACCGAATTCAAGTGGACTAAAGTCAGGAAATAAGCTTTTGAGATTATCAAGCAATCCATTGCAATAGCCCCAGTATTGGTAAACCCAAATTTCAACAATTATTTTATTCTTTATGCATATGGAGCTGAAGAAAGTTACACCTCAGTACTCACCCAAAAAGATGATAAAGGGGAGGAACACCTTGTGTTTTTTTGGATCCAGAAACTCCATGATTATCAGATCAAATACAACTTTATTAAAAGGTAAGTATTTGTTATGATGAAGTCACTAAAGAAGTTCAGGCAGTATTTGATATAGAGCAAGACCCTGGTATATGTGGTTCATCTGGATGTAAGAAGTTTTATCTTGCAGGGTGATCTAGGCAACAAAAGAGCTAACTAGATTACCAAAATATAAGAATATTATGTAGAAATACACCCCATAAATCTAGTGAGAGGTAGAGCCTTATACCAAGGGTTAACAGAAGCTACAACATTGGCAAAAGTAACAACTTGCCAGATAGCAGAAGAAAATCAGGTTGAAATAGTACAAACTAAAGACTCTGATTGGATTGACCAAACGATTAGGTATTTCCAGAGTGGAATATGCCCCCTTAATCTAAATGCTTCCAAAAGGAGGAGATACAAGATTCATGCTTTGAAATATGTATTACTACCAGAGGGCTTATAAAAAATAAACTTGGATGGAATTCTTCTAAAATGCTTAAAGGATGACCAACAAAAAAGGTTCATGGAGGAATTCCATGGAGGATCATCTAGTGGACATAGTTCAGGAAGGGTTACAACTTTAAAAATCATAAGAGTAGGCTATTATTGGCCCACTGTATTCACTAATGCTTTTAAATTTATTTAGGATTGTGACAAATATCAAAGATATGTTGGAAGGACAAGGAATGCTTCATCCCCCTCAAGCCCATTCAAGTTGAAGAGCATTTTCATCAATGGGGGCTATATTTCATAGGGGTTATCAACCCTAATTGCTCAGCAAAGCATAAGTTTATCTTAACTACCACAGATTATATTACCAGATGGGTAGAAGTTATTCCTACTAAGAAATTAGACCAAGGTGTTGTGATCAATTTTATGGAAAATATGATTTCAAGGTTTGGAGTCCCAAAAACCTTGATGAGTGAAAATGGTCCAGCTTTCATAGGATCCAAGTATATTGAGTTTTCTAGCAAGTATGGCATTACTCTTAAAAATAATTCACAAGGTAATGGACTTGCAAAATCTACCAATAAAAACCTATTAAGGATTTTGAGGAAATCACTTTAAGGTAATAAAAGAAGCTGACACCTATTACTGGACCAAGCTCTATGGGTAGACAAAATTACTATTAATAAGTCCATCAATACTTCCACTTATGCACTAGTATATGGCAAGGAGGTGGTGTTACCAATCCTTTTGGATATCCCAACACTTAAGCTTATCAATTCAGAGGAAGAGTTAGAAGAAGAGCCTATGAAAACCAGGTTGACACATTTGCTGCAGTTAGAAGAGAGTAGAGCTCAGGCATATGATAGTTTTCAAAAGCATTCATCAGAAATTAAAGCATGGTTTGATAAGAAATCCAGATTCAAGAAATTCCAAGTTGGAGACTCAGTTCTTAGGTGGAATGTTGATAGAGCAAAGCCATGCAAGCATTAAAAGTTTGATTCTTTTTGGGATGGTCCTTTCAAAATAGTAGATTCCAAGGAGTTCAATGTATTTTAGCTAAAATATCTAGAGGGAAACATACAACCAATTACAGTGAATGGTTTTCATCTCAATATCTACTATGTGTAAGGAGTGATTTCACTATAACATATGTATATACATTGTATAAATATTTTCCCCCTTTCTGCAATTTGTACTATAATTTCTTTCTGCACTTTGTAATCAGTTCTCTTGAAAAATATTAAAAAAAGAAAAAATGTTTGCAAGAATGACTAAGTATGGACTAAGTACACAACACAGTTTCATTTCACACTCAATTCTATGTGAAGCCTTTTGAAATGACGTGCACTCTCAAATCTACATCAAAAAACTCTAAGATTTCCATAGAATGGTGAGCCGATGGTCAAAAAGGAGTAAAGGCATTTCCAATTTAGGAACCTTTCAAAGCCAATGCAGCCAGAGCGGAATCAAGATGAAAATTCATGCCTAGAAGGTTCTAAGTGTTAGTGGACCCAAAAACCTCTTAAGCCGCCAGTTTCAAAATTCAAGTGGAGCCAAGAAACAATCTCAACTATGGCATGTGGAAATTAGAGAGCGATCCCGCATTCAATACTAACGAACTCGCCCCATAACCAAAGAGTAGTCGAAGGGGTGCAGTGAGGTGGCAACGCAATTTAAAATTTCAACCAATGAAAATATAGAATGCCACTATTGAGCCATCAAAGGGAATTATTAAAAGTTGGAAAGTGTGCCAGTGGTGAGGTCATACAGTAGCTACATTAATGGTAGAGGATACATGTATTTCAAAAAATAAAAGTGACAAAAAGCATACACAATGCTCATTTGATAACTATTTGCATCCCTAGAGCGGTAACAAGATGAAGTGATATTATGAAGAATTTACTGCAAATTGCAGGGAGAACGAAGTCTTACTACTGTCAAATGGCCCACTGAGACTTCAAAATATGTTCAGGAGTTTGGAACTCTGGAGAAGAAGGTGGTGGCACCATATATTGACAAGGCCGAAGCCGTGGCAGACACAAGAATGGTCCTCACAGAAAGAACGAAGCTAAGGAGGAACACAAATTATAGATACAATAAGAGAGCTACTTTGGCTGTGGAAGGTAGATGTGTTGTCCTTTCTTATCTCTATTTTTATATTTGTGATTTTTTTCATTCATGCCCTGAGTTGACACTGCAATAGTTAAGTTTTACGACCCATTGGCTAAAGCAGTAAAAATATCTGAGGGTGAAACCCTTTTTAATGTCACCGCATCCTTTTGTCATAGACTCTTTGCCTTAGGGTTTGACCTACCGATAATACCAAAGCCATTTAGGGTCACTAAGCAGACTGGGTTTTACTCCATGGAGAAGCGAGCTAATGACAGTGAGTCATTTGAAAATTGGGTTTATAAATAGCTCAATACTAAGTCTAAGGAAAAATTTCCTGAGGTCCCTATATCTATTGACAAGTTTGTAAACCTCGTCATTTTTTCTATGTTGGCTTGCATGGAGGGTTTAGACTCTGATAGAATAGTACATGGCTGGAAAATTTCCGCAACTTACTGTATTTCTAACGAAAGAATGCATGAGAAAGATGCGGGACAAAAGAGGATTATGGTGATTTATTTTGAATGGCCAACTTTTCTCACATAGAGGATACATGAGCAGCTAGTAAGTATGAAAAGGGACACTGATGCTCCTAGTTTTAGGCATTGCTTGAGTATGGTGTGGATGTTCTATGCTACCACTAAAGACAAAATGTTGTGGATTCTGGTCAAGGATAAAACCAATGATGGGGAACCCTTGCCATTTTATTATTGGATAAGTCATTTAAGGAGAAATGAGTCTTATTATAGATTCAATTTGGAATTTTTAGGACCTGCTCTAAGAAAAATGTATGGTAAATGCCCTAGATTGCCACCTTTGATTGAGTAGATTTTGAGAACAAAGGGTGCAGAAGAAGGATACTGGTATTTATTGACTGAGGGTACAGTAATCATATTGTATGGTTTCATGGGTAAACCTTTTCTCCTGCCCCACTTTGTCACGGAGAGGCATTTTGCCATGGAATATCTGAGGCAAGAAAAGTACATTAATGCGAACTATGGTTATGGGAGAAATAGGAAGTATTTACTTACCCACCATACTATGGATGACATTACCATCACCAAGAAGGGGTGGAGCCAACAAATTGGCCAATATCTTGATAGGTTAGGTTTTTTTTATATTCCCCAAAGATGGAGTTATGACCCTGATGGCATTTTTACTACAATGAATAAAACCTTGAATGGACCTAAGGCCTATAAATTTGAAAGAAGGCCCAGGGCTTATTTTGAATAGGGAAGAAATAATGATGAGACTGCTATTTTAGAGTGGAATGTCTCAAATATGGGTCAGCTGCCTCCATGGTTGGATTTTAATGAGCAAGTTGTTGATTTTGACCCTGATAATAAGCCAAGTCATTAGATTACAGAGGCTACAATTAGTAAGATTGAAGCTGAGTCTGCAAAGAAAAAGGATCCTCTGCCTGAGGAGGAGGCTAAAGAAGAAGAAGAGGAAGAAAAGGGAAAATGGAATGTAGACAAAATAATATATTGGTGGAGAAAGAGGTTTGAAATTGGAAAGCCTAAGTCCATGTTTTGAATGAAGATTGATAAAGAATTTTCAAGGAGATATAAAAAAACATTGGAACCTGGAGACAAAAGGATGTCAGAAACATAATATTAATGGTTGAAAAATCCCAATCTAGCTCTGAATACCTCCCTCCACCTACAGATCAAGAGGCTCAACTAGAAGATCTAGGAACTCCTTTGACAATGGCTGAAGTACTAAAAACCTTTCATCCTACAACTGAGTAGGTGGAGAAGTTTCATAAGGGGGCTAAGTTGATGAGAAAAATGCAATATTCTAAGGAATTTATTGATAATCCAATTATTGAAACTGTATCTAGGCCTAAATTCTTAGCTTTGGGTGGTCAACCTCAAGACAAATATATTGACTGGAAAAAGAAATATGAAAATTTCAGGTTCAAACCCCTGTCTTTTACCCTTGCAACATCAATTGAATTATGGTATGTTTCTAAACAATCATTACTTTTTGGAGTAGTGCAAGAAGATGTGTTGGAAGAATATTCTGAGAATGATATGACTACTTTTAAATTAGTTCATAGAAGGACTAAGAGGGTCCCATAAAGAGAGGAAAGAGAGATTTCAAAGAAACAAAAATTGGATATGGAGGATATTGCTAAAGAAGTAGTTGATTTTGCTATGAAAGAATTGATTAATCAGGAGCAACAACAAGATACAAAATTAGAACAAGAGCACCCTACATCATTAGGCAAAGATATGGCTTCTAATACCTCTTCTCCTCTTCATACTAATGAGTCCTCAAAGAAATATCCCTCCCTTTCTAATCAAGAAGACATGACAAGAATACCTCCTCCTTCTCACAGTCCACCACATGAGTCATCAGTAGCCATTGAGGTGCAAGTCACTTCTATTTTTTCACAACCACCTCAAATCCCATCTTCAGCATTTGAGGTTCCCACTCTCGAATCTACCATCATTTCACTTTCATATTTTTTATTACCACCATCAATGGGACACCACATTCCAAGTACAACCATCCATCCAATTTTTAGTCTTGCATCAGTTTCCATGAGTCTACTAGTAACAACAGAAGTAGTAGTTACAAAGTCCACTGTTGTCACAAAGACCGATGTAACTATATCCTCACCCCCATCATCGACAATTTAGTCTACCCTTTCATTTCTAGTGTCATCATCTCCTCTAGCTACTGGTTTTTCAAGACCTGTCACTGTATCAAAAGAGCAGGTATCCACTTAGAGTATAACTTATTACTGGGCAGAGAAGCTTACTAAGCCTTCCAACAAGATGGCTATCAGAAGAATAAGCATGTATGTTGATCTTGTTTCTAGATAGAGAATATCAAGGTCTATGACTCCACTAGTAAGAAAACCTAAGACTAAGATGAATTTTCAATATTATCGAGTGGAGGAGGTCACAAAAGATATTGATAAGCTTCCTGAGGAAGATGATCTAATTATAGCCAAAGCCCACTTGGATACCTTCTATGTGAAAAATGATTTAGTCAGAGAGAAGGTAGAAAAATTGGAGAAATAGGTTGAAAGGCTTAAGAAGAGTCTGAATAATCAAAAGGAAGTAGAAAAATCTCTGAGAAAAGAGGCTAAGGGTTGGCAAGAGAAGTTTAAAGAAGCCAATAAACTAAAGGACTAGTTAGAAGAGCAAAAGAAGCTGAATGAAGATCAGGTAAAGGAAATTCAAAATTTAAAGCATCAACTTTAGATTGAGAAAGCTAAATCTTCAGGCTTTTCTAAGAATGAGTTGAAAAGGATTAGAAAAGAGTTGCTTTTTGAGGTCTAGGAGAAATGTTCAGGGCTTCAACTTGTTATTGATTATCTTAATGATGCCAACCGCCTACTCTCCAATATTCAAAAAGATCTAGATCAGATCACTGGAGAGTTGTAGCCTATGGTGATTTTGGTAGAACAAATGTATAGGTTGGTTGATAGCAGATTCAGTGATTCTGCTAAACCTATTCCTAATAAATAATGGAATCTCACTAGAGTTGCTTCCAATATAGTGGTTAAAGAACATAGGGTACTTCAAAGAGCCTGGCTATTATTTGACAGGATTGAAAAGGTGATAAAGGATATTGTTGAATTAAATAAGGAAATAATTCAGGTTAGCTTCAGAGGCCTCTAGAAGGAGGATCACAACTTGTTATCTATGGAAGAGATCCAACAGAGCATTAATGATAATTTACAAGATGAATATGGAAATTATTATCTAGAAGAGCCACTACCCCAAGAACAAGTTATACAATTGATCATTGATTTTACCCAGTTGAGATATCTCATGGAAGATCTGGTGAATAGAGGGAATACTGCTAACTATGAGGACATTGGAGAGCTACAATATGTAGCTCAAGGAAACATAAAATCCCTCTGAATAAGTATGAAAATAGGCTCTACAATATTTGGAATTAATGGTTCAGTTGTTTGGGAATAATTCTGGATAAATAAGTCATAAAGCACCTACTCCAGAAGAAGGAGAAGGAGAAGAAGAAGAAAAAGAAGAAGAGGCCATGGAAGAAGGGGAGCTGGATGGATCTGTTACAGGCCCAGAAGGGGCTCACACTTAGTTCATTTTTTTTGTACATATGCATGAGTTTTGTATTTTTTTTTTGACTCTGACCATTTTCAGAAGTGAGTAATAAAGGCATGAAGCCTACAGAGGTATAAGAACAGTGAACAATATGTGAAGGCATTTATTGAAATAAGGCCTTATAAAAGGAGTAGAGTTGTGTCTAGTTTTTGAAGAGAGTGGCAAGACCTGTATTTTTTGTATTTCATTTGGCAAGACCTATATTTTTGTCTAGTTTTTTAAGATAGTGGCAAGACCTGTATTTCCAATTTGTATGCTTAAAACATTTATTTTAGTCTCATAAGTGCAAGTATGGGTTTCACTCAAAATCATAATTCTACAATTTCTCATATTATATTTTCTAATCTTGATACTTCCAATATCTTAGGATCAAGTCATATGATGCCAATATCAACATCATGCCCAAGTACATCAATATTATCCCTATTTAAATTATCAATTTCCTCCTTTCTCTCAGCACATGCCTTTTTTGCAATCAAATATGATTTCTAAAATTTAAACTCTAACCTCTTAACTAGATTTGCTAAAATAATAAATGGCCACAATCCAAGGATCTTCATCTAGTCAAAATTAATCTTATGTTGACTATTGAAACCAACCTTTACATCCTTTTGTATCTGTAGGCCCAAAATGGCCACATACTTAGGAAACATTTTGCAAATTTTTCCTAGGTTTTAAAGTCCTCATTCCACACACCTTACATTGTATTTTGGAGCAAATCCGCAATAGGAGGCATGAGCTCGCCAAAAACTTAGTAAATTTTCATGCTTGGAGCGATTTCAGGAGACTTCTTTTGTTTTTGGCTCTAGACTGGTGACACGTCTCGAATCCAAAATTTTTTTAAGATGAGATGATGTCAGTGATAAAAAAGTGTGGATTGGTGACTGCTTGATATTTTAAAATACTTCACAAGTGACTAAGTGTTGGAGCGCTCGATTCTGAAGAACCCATAGAATATTTTCACCTAAAATGGTGATAAGGCAGGATGTTGTGAGCAAATTAAATGCGGATTCATGACAAGAGATGATTTTGACTAACTACTTTTTGGAATGGTGACAAGGTGGAATGTTTTATTTTGAAGATAGTGTGGAATGGAGGAGTCACTTTGTACTGTGAGGGATCTAGATTGATGATCATAGGCCAATGCACTTGCTCAACCAGAATGGAATCCACAAAAGTTGTAAAGAATGGATGATGTCATCAATATTTTTGTACAGATTGATGGATTATTTGCAGATAATGAAGGAATCTAAAGAACAAAGAGTGAATTTAATTCCACTTAGCCTTCAGGTCATTTGGAAGTCGAATTGGTGTTCCATAATTTCTAAGACATAAGGATGATGTCACCAGTATTTTTAAGTAGAATGGCATTGTGTTCTCCTCTCCATTATAAAAGCTTATATCTAGATGGATCATAGCCATATTATGGGGGAGATCAATGATGGAGAATGTGTTAAAGAATATGAGGTATTTAAAAGTGATTCTTCACCAGTGTTGTAACAGTTAGTTGGAGACGAAGCTAAAGCGTTGAGGGTTTTCAAGAAGACAGAACTAGAAGTGGTTATAGATCGACGACAGTAGATGGATTCCAAGAAGGATCAATTATGATACATAATTTCTAATAGACAGTTTGTGCTAAGAAACCATAAATTTGTAGAGGCCTTGGAGCTGCCATGACAGTCCACTTGCAACGGATTTATCGAAAGATGCTGTAGTAAGCACATTCCAACAAGAACTCTCTACTATGTTGTTAAAATTAAATCTTTGTAATGTTATTTTTAATTTTCAATTTCTATAAAACTATAAACACAGGTCGAACCCTCATTTTTAAGGGTCGGCTCTAGTGTGTTTCCTTGTGCTACTGTAAATATTTCCAAGATCTAATGGAAGGAACATTACATTGATCTTCATTTCAAAATTTGTATCTTCATGCTTGATATCGGAGGTTCGAATTCTTTAGCTACATTTATGTGAATACTTAAGTGGTTAGTTTATGCCAAATTGATGGATTACTAGCTATTAAAGTAATTGAAATTTGCTTTTGAGATTGATATTTATTGTTAGGAAGCGCATTTCAGTAGAATCTAGATATTGGTAAATTTTGTTATTTGGATTATCATTATCTGGATATTGAAATCATTGTCTATAATATTTCTCTGTTGTGCTTTAATGAATGAAGAGTCATCTAATTTGTGATAATGTTGATCTGAGTTATGTGCCTTTGAGTTAGTTTTTTGGAGCTTTGTATGGTGGTGCAATACTTTTAGCCTATCCGTCCACTATTGTTCACATTTCTCTAACCCTAACCTTCAAACCCCAAGTGAGCATAATTGTTTCAACACCCTGTTTAAGTTAACAAGGAAACAACCTACTCTGGATGTTGGATCAAAAACTTTGTTTTGGTCCATCCAATGTTGAGTTATGAGCTACAGCTATCAGGTGCAAGCCTGGACAGAAAATAGGAATATAGACAATTGCAGTATCAAGTGAAAACTTGATGCAATTCAGTGCCCAACAATATCTAGTCTTCCTTTTCCTCCCACCTTTGAAAAACTTAAGTTTCAAATGTACAAATTGAAGGAAGAACCAATCAACCATCTCAAGTTATTTAGAACAACTTGTAACAATATTTATTATAATAAAATATTTACTCAAAATATTTTCCAATATCCTTAGTGTCCCTACCTTGGAATGGTACTACTAAATGTTGAGCAAGGTGCAACGACAGTATTTTCATTTTTGTCAACACAGTCAGATAGATCGGTTGATGCAGTGGGCAGGAGTTTAGAGGTTATTCAGAGTATGTACAGTGATGTTAAATGCTTATGAGGATGTTTTTGATGTTTGGGTGAAGTTGTTACAGGTTGTGCAAAGTTGAAAAAATCATGTTGTGGCTACTCCACAACGTACACTAGAATTGGGGATCCACCTTTTTGCATATTTTCCAAGAAGACCGAAGTGGCCCATATGCTAAAGATCAAAGAAAAAGCAAAACACTGCAAAGAAAAAAAAGTGTCGTGATATCGCGACATGTTGCATTTTTGCGGTCCAAAGCAAAGAGAAAAAGCAAGGAGAAAAAAGTGTCACAATATCGTGACATGTTGCATTTTAGCGGTCCAAAGCAAAGAGAAAGAGCAAGGAGAAAAAGTGTCATGATATCGCGACATGTAGCATTTTCGTGACTCAAAAAGGGCAGGCAGGCAAAGAAAAAAAAGTGTCACTATATCACGACATGTAGCATTTTCATGACTCAAAAAGGGCAGGCAGGCAGAGAAAAAAAAGTGTCATGATATCGCGACATGTTGCATTTTCGTGACTCAAAAAGGGTAGGCAGGAAAAGAAACAAAAGTGTCGCAATATCATGACATGTTGCATTTTTGCCAAAGGAACATAGTTGACAGTGCGTCTGATATTAGTGATGAACACCAGGATAGTGAAACTGAAGACTGCATAGTGACATGGACCTATAAGGAATAAATCGAAGATTGAATAAGGTAATTTGTCACATAAGGACAAAATTCAATGAATAAGACAAAATGTTACATAAGGAATATTTAATGATTTGAAATCATCTAAGATGGTCGTTACACATGGAAAGAAGCGAACGCATGCCCATGTGGAGAAAAGGAAATGAAGGGCCACAAAATAGAAACGAAAAGCCTTTTCAGAAACCAAAACACATGCATGCAGAAGGGAAGGAGAAAATGAACAGTCATGGAAGGAGAAAACGAACAGTCATGGAAGGAGAAAACGAACAGTCATGGAAGGAGAAAACGAACAGTCATGGAAGGAGAAACAATTTTTTTTTAGAGGTTTTAAATATGCCATTCAAAGAGGCCATAAGAAGTTGGTGCTCCTTTCTATTGGTGCAGATAAATCAGGGGTTGGTGCTCCTTCCAGTGGGTGCTGGTAAATTGATTGTAAAGTTGGTGCTTTACAAATACTGGATTTGGATGGGAGTCCAAACAGTCATTTTGAGGATGTAGCCAAATCGATGAACCTCGGTACATCTTGTGTTGTGTGATGTTCTATTGTTATACTTGCTTTATTTGGTTTCAAGTTTTCATTGTTTTGGCTTTAAGAGTTGAAGATTTAAGTTTTAAAAGAGCTACACTGATTCACCCCCCCTCTCAGTGTCATTGTGAGACTAACAATTGGTATCAGAGCGAGGTTCCTAAACAAGCTTAACCGGCTAGGGTGATCTTGGAAGTGACACAATGGTAGGTGGTGAAGGCTTCTCATCAAACAAAGCACCATTTTTTGATGAAACTAATTACGCATTTTGGAGACTCAGGATGCAGACATATCTTTGTGCTTTGGGATATGACATTTGGAATTCAGTAGATAGTGGATACACAATACCCACCACTTCTCCAACCGATGCTATCGATAAGAAACTATTTGAGAATGACTCAAACACAAAGAATGCTATCATGTGCGGATTAGTGGATAGTGAACTAGTAAAGATTATGAGTTGTAAAACGACAAAAGAAATATGAGACAAACTGAGGAGCATTCATGAAGAAGACGTTAAAATCAAGGAGGCCAAGTTATAAATACATCGAGCTCAGTTCGAAGTATTAAAGATGAATGACGATGAGAACATAGAGGCATATATGCTAAGAGTTAATGAAGTCATTAATGCGATTAGAGGACTCGATGAGGAAATCAAATATTCTATCATCATGAAAAAGGTATTAAGATATCTTCCCAAAAGATTTGATTCTAAAGTTTCAGCTATAGAAGAAGCTAAAGATCTAAATTATTTTAGTATAGATGAGATGCATGGTTCTTTGACTGCATATGAGATGAGAATAGGAAAATATAAACCCACAGACAGAGAAGCTACTTTTAAATACCATAAAAATATGAAATCAAAACAAGAATCCGAGGAAGAAGAGACATCAGATGAAATGGAAGCAAAATTTTTTCAAAAAATAAAAAGGAGAAAAGAAAAATACAGAGGTAAGTTACCGTTTAAATGTTTCAATTGTGGAGGCATTGGGAATTTTGCAGCTAAATGTCCACTTAATGAGAAGAACAAAAATGATGAAGGATCACACCAAGAAATAAGTGACTGGAAGAAAAAAACAAATTTCAAAAAGGGCAACTTCAAGAAGAAAAGTTTCATCTCCAAGAATGTCAGTTCATCAGAAGACAACTGCGGTGAGGTTTCTGAAAAGGAAATAGGTGAAGCTCTTTTCATGGCACTCAAAGAAGAAAAAATGGAAAAAGAACATGAATGTGATGAAGAAGTAAATTTGGAAGAGGAACTAATTACAGCTCTGGATGAATTGAAGATAGAAAGAAAAAAGAATAAGAAAATTTCAAGAAAGCTTGAGGATGCAAATGAAATCATAACTAGTTTGAAAGTACAGATAGAAGAATCCAAGAAAATATCTGAAGATCTCGAAGTGCAAATAACCATGAAAATAGATTATTGTAGCAAGCTAGAAGAAGAGACTGTTGGTTTAAGGATGCAGATAGAAAAGATGAATCATAAAATTAGTTGTTATCACAAACATGAAGAAAGTTCTATGAAGCTGGATAAAATCATAAATAACCAAAATACTACAGGCATCAAATTTGGTTTGGGATTTGATGAAGTGGAATCATCAAATGGATCAAAGTCCATAAATGAAGAATTCATAAAGAATGAAGATAAGAAACAGGTTGATCAAGAAAAATTGACTCATGCAAAAGAAAGCAATAATGCAAGGCATGAAAGGAGAATTGACAATGATTGATTCACCAATGTCACACATCAAAGAAGAAGAATATTATGGCTCCTACGACAACATGGCAAAGACCATCACCCAGGTTCAATCATATATTTTCTGGTTACTATTTTAAATGCAATGGTTATGGACATAAGATTTCAGATTGCAAGTATAATGTAGGACCAAGGAATTTTACCAGTAGAAATGTTTTTTCACCTTTGATGGATTATGTTGTAGAATGTTATAACTGTCATAATTTTGGGCACATTGCAAGAAATTGTCGAAGTACATTTGCATCAAATCAATTTTAGGGAAGAAAATTTCAACCAAATGGAATGAGACAATATAGAAAATTTCTCGAAAAACATGCATAAGCTACTGAAAAGGAAAAGTCAAAACAAGAGCCCGAAACTATAATCAAACCAGAGTGGAAAGAAAAAGAGTGATCTAAGGAAGAAAAGGAATCCCTGATCGTACAAACATTTAAAGCATAGAATAAATCTACACCATGGATACTTGATAGTGGATGCTCCAGTCATATGACAGGTGATAAACAAAAATTTGAGAAGTTACAACAATATGAAGGTGGTTTAGTAAAATTTAGAAATAATGATGGAGCTAAGATAGTGGGCAAAGGTTTAGTTAAGATCAGTGATGGAAAAATCAAGTCAAAAGAAGTCTTGTTTGTGGTTGGTCTGAAGCATAACTTGTTGAGCGTATGTCAGATTTGTGATAGAGGTCATGAAGTGATTTTTAAGAAGCAGGGTTGTGAAGTCAAAAAAGCAAACAGTGGAAAGTTGATAGCAACTAGATTGAGGACATCTAGCAACCTGTACACTCTCTCAGAGACTTTAGAAGGAGTTTGCTTTATTGGATAGGAAGAAGAAAATTGGTTGTGGCACAAGAGGCTCGGTCATATCAGTTTTGACAATCTAGTAAAAATCAGCTCAAAAAAATGCAGTGAGAGATATTCCTACCATTGGAAAACCATAAAATAGCATTTGTGCTTCATGCCAAAAGGGGAAGCAAACTAGAGTCTCATTTAAAACAAAAGAGTACTACACAAGCAAACTTTTGTAACTAATACATACTGATTTATGTGGATCCATTAGAACACAAAGCATAAATGGTGACAAATATTTTATGTTGTGTATAGATGACTATTCCAGGATAACATGGGTACTATTTTTGAAGCATAAATTATAAGCTTTTGAGATGTTCAAGGTTTTCAAAAACCAAGTTGAGAATCAAAAAAGAAAAAAGATTAAATGTTTAAGATCAGATAGAGGAGGAGAGTTCATTTCAGAGGATTTTATAGAGTACTGTGAAAAATATGGTATTAGGAGGCAATTTTCAGTAGCCAGGACACCTCAGCAGAATGGTGTGGTAGAAAGAAAGAACAAGACAGTGCAGGAAATGGCACGAACTATGTTGACTGAGAGCAAAGTAGTAGATAGATTTTGGAAAGAGGCAGTCCATACTGCGATATACATCCAAAATAGGTGCATGTTGAGGATGCATGAAAGCAAAACTCCTTATGAGTTGTGGTTCGATAAAAAGGCAACAGTAAGATACTTTAAAGTTTTTGGCAGCAAGTGTTACATCATGTAGACACCAAAATCCAGCCACTTACAAGTCATCTATACCTTCCTGTCAGCCACATGTCGGTCATCCACCTTCCCACCATTATTTGGCCCAAATTCGCACTTTCCTGCCATTATTTGGCCCAATTTCACCTTTCCCGCCATTTTTCATCCCCAAATTTATTTAAATTAATATTTATATATATATATATTTTAATATTTTAATATATATATTTAAATAATAGTTTAAGTGATTTAATCTGAGCCGTCCATCCTTCATTTAATCTCATCCGTCCATCCATATTAATCCATTCCACAACCAAGATTTATTCTCTACCCTTGGATCCGCTTTAATCTTAGCCACACGTTCAAAGTGTCGTTAAAACCCTAAAGTGTGCCCTAAGAGTGGATTATAAATCAAGTCACTTTGATGGCTCAAACCCTATCTATGTTTGCTACCTATCTTCTTCGCCTATGTCTTTTGCTACTTCTATCTCTGATTCTAATTCTTCTACGGTTATCTCCTCTCTTCCGCTACCCTTTCGCCGCATCCATCGTCGCTTCCATCGCCGCTTTCGCCGCCATTCCTTCTGTAGCATTCTGTAGAATCTCCCATTCCTGTCGCAAGTGCCCACGGGCATTTACCCCTTCACCAAGTGCCCACGGGCATTTACCAAGTTCCCACGGGCGTTTAACAAGTGCCCACGGGCGTTTACCTTCAGCCACAGACTCAGACCGACATCTGTAATCCAGATCTAGAAGCATGCGGGCGTTCGGCGAGTGCACCAGGGCACCTTTTGTAGCCTATTCTAACAACAACATTACTTCCAGGTGTCGCCTGGTCTAGCTGCGTTAATAGAGAACAGGTATAAATTAGTTTAAAGCAAGTAGCCGTATTTTATGTTTTAATCTATTATTGATTTCCTGCATTCCATTTTTATAAGGTTTTAGATTGTTTCTGAGGGCTCACGCAGTGGAGCCCTCTCATTAATTTCTAACTCCTTGATAGTGTTAATGTGTGCAGGTTTTTGATGACAGATCCATTTTATTGATGGCAACTGATTAAGCTGGAGTGGTCCAAGCAAGGGATACGACAAAGCCCACTCACTCTGTTGGGATTGAAGATACGATCTTCGGAAGCGCCACCATTCGTGCCAGCTAGGGTTTCGGAGAACCCTAGCATAACTTGTAATTTTTGTATCACAAAAAGGGTTACAGGCCCAGTTGTATTCAAAAAGGAGTTTTTAAACTCCATCGATTAATATAAATCATCTGTTTTATGCAACTTTCCTGTATTCCATTCTTGTGGTTTTATCTTTCTGTTTGGCGTGTATTTTCAATCTAAAAATGGTGATCACGGTGGGACCCCCTAGGGTTTCATATTTTTAAATACTAGCTTTACTAATTTGTTCTTGTTTTTTGTTTCATTTTGTAGGTTCCAAAAATCATGAAATTCGCTGTTACAACGAACTAGGGTTTCTGAGCTTGCAGAAAACGCAGCAGACACAGAGGGGCGTCTGGAAGTCCAATACGAAACGCAGAGGTGCATTTCAGCCTGTGCAGACTCCCGTGGGCGTTTGAAGTCAGTTTTACAAAAAAGCGTAGGCTTCCAAGTAAGTGCTGTACTTTTTACGTTTTTGGTTTTTCTGCCATATTTTGTTTCTTTTTCAGATCATTACTTTAAAATGAACAAAAACTAAGTAATCTGGAAAAGAACAGTTATTTTTAAATTACATTTTTCTTTGCATTGCATTATTGATTGTTGCTTGCATTTAAAATAAAAATAAAAATTTGCATACCTAGCTGCATGTTAGAATAGCTATAAATTATTTGTTTTAATTATCTAAGTAGGACTATTGATTGGATGTCAATAGTACTCCTGCCATTGGGTGATTCCAAGCAGATAAGTGGACGAACCTTCCGGTTGCTCCTTTGATATCTGATATCATTGGTAGGCAGGGGGTTTTAAATGGTGTACTCCACTTCTTTAGAGGAAATGACATGTTTTCAGTAGCCTCTTGCTTCTTTGGTCTTCAAAGTTGTGCTTTAGTCTTGAGAGAGAGTTGCATCTGATCCAGCTTTTCAGGTGTCCTAAGTTTTTGTGTTGCATTGTGTCTTCACACAAAGCAGCTCAAAAAGGGGCATCTCGTAGACACCAAAATCCAGCCACTTGCAAGTCATCTATACCTTCCTGTCAACCACGTGTCGGTCATCCACCTTCCCGCCATTATTTGGCCCAAATCCACACTTTCCCGCCATTATTTGGCCCAATTTCACCTTTCCCGCCATTTTTCATCCCCAAATTTATTTAAATTAATATTTATATATATATATATAATATTTTAATATTTTAATATATATATTTAAATAATAGTTTAAGTGATTTAATCTGAGCCGTCCATCCTTCATTTAATCTCATCCGTCCATCCATCTTAATCCATTCCACAACCAAGATTTATTCTCTACCCTTGGATCCACTTTAATCTTAGCCACACGTTCAAAGTGTCGTTAAAACCCTAAAGTGTGCCCTAAGAGTAGATTATAAATTGAGTCACTTTGATGGCTCAAACCCTATCTCTTTTCTATCTTCTTCTCCTATGTCTTTTGCTACTTCTATCTTTGATTCTAATTCTTCTACTGCTATCTCCTCTCTTCTGCTACCCTTTCGCCGCATCCATCGCCGCTTTCGTCGCCGCTTTCACCGCCATTCCTTCTGTAGCATTCTGCAGAATCTCCCATTCCTGTCGCAAGTGCCCACGGGCGTTTACCCCTTCACCAAGTGCCCACGGGCGTTTACCAAGTGCCCACGGGCGTTTACCAAGTGCCCACGGGCGTTTACCTTCAGCCACAGACTCAGACCGACGTCTGTAATCCAGATCCAGAAGCACGCGGGCGTTCGACGAGTGCACCAGGGCGCCTTCCGTAGCCTATTATGACAACAACATTACTTCCAGGTGTCGCCTGGTCTAGCTGCGTTAACAGAGAACAGGTATAAATTAGTTTAAAGCAAGTAACCTATTTTCTTTTATTGATCTGTTATTGAATTCCTGCATTCCATTTTTATAGGGTTTTAGATTGTTTCTGAGGGCTCACGCAGTGGAGCCCTCTTATTAATTTCTAACTCCTTGATAGTGTTAATGTGTGCAGGTTTTTGATGACAGATCCGGTTTATTGATGGCAGCTGATTAAGCTGGAGTGGTCCAAGCAAGGGATACAACAAAGCCCACTCACTCTGTTGGGATTGAAGATACATTCTTCGGAAGCGCCACCATTTGTGCCAGCTAGGGTTTCGGAGAACCCTAGCATAACTTGTAATTTTTGTATCACATAAAGGGTTACAGGCCCAGTTGTATTCAAAAAGGAGTTTTTAAACTCCATCGATTAATAGAAATCGTTTGTTTTGTGCAACTATTCTGTACTCCGTTATTGTGGTTTTATCTTTTGTTTGGCGTGTATTTTTAATCTACAAATGGCGATCACGGTGGGACCCCCTAGGGTTTCATATTTTTAATACTTGCTTTACTAATCTGTTCTTGTTTTTTGTTTTATTTTGCGAGTTCCAGAAATCGTGAAATTCGCTGTTCCAGCGAACTAGGGTTTCTGAGCTTGCAAAAAATGCAGCAGACGCAGAGGGGCGTCTGGAAGTCCAATACGAAACGCAGAGGTGCGTTTCAGCCTGTGCAGACTCCCGTGGGCGTTTGAAGTCAGTTTTACAGAAAAGCGTAGGCTTCCAAGTAAGTGTTGTACTTTTTACGTTTTTGGTTTTTCTGCCATATTTTGTTTCTTTTTCAGATCATTACTTTAAAATGAACAAAAACTAAGTAATCTGGAAAAGAACAGTTATTTTTAATTACATTTTTCTTTGCATTGCATTATTGATTGTTGCTTGCATTAAAAAAAAAATAATAATTTTTGCATACCTAGCTGCATATTAGAATAGCTACGAATTATTTGTTTTAATTATCTAAGTAGGACTATTGATTGGATGTCAATAGTACTCCTGCCATTGGGTGATTCCAGCGAGAGAAGTGGACGAACCTTCCGGTTGCTCCTTTGATATCTGATATCATTGGTAGGCAGGGGGTTTTAAACGGTGTACTCCACTTCTTCAGAGGAAATGACATGTTTTCAGTAGCCTCTTGCTTAGATCATTAGAACTTTTGATTTATAGCCTTGTATGTACACATTAGATAACTAAAACATTAAAAAAAAAAAATTCATTGCATTTTCATATTGCATTTAAAACGGTGATATCTCGGATTTCATCACCGGGTATTGCTTGAAGTTTAGTGACGGTGGAATTCATCTCCATCCATTAAACTTCTGCCTTAGACACCATAGGTCACCCCCGAGCAAACTTGCTCGGATTTCATCACCGATAAGAATCTCGTTGTCCTTTCCTAGCCATAGTTTTTACCTTTTTTTGTGAATAATTCAAGATTAGATCACATGCAAAACTCATAAACCGGACACTTAAAATTTACTACAGATTAAGATCGGAAAATAATTAATTAACCGCAGGTAAGACACATTGGTTGAAACCTAGGTTGTGATTGTTTTCTGATAATTTTTGTAGTGTAAATTTATCATTCTAGTTTTGCATTCTTCTTTTCTTGAATTTGTTTAGATTTATTGCTTCATGGTCTTAACAAGGAATCAATCTAAAATGTTAAATCTAAATAATCAAATGGGTAATTCACAGAACATCCCCACCACCAACATGGCCACTTATCCTAGTGAATTTCGAGCAGTGTTCGCCCGCAGGTCTTTCACGTCCTTCTACCGTCTATCACATGGCCATGCCCATGGAGGAAGACAATTCCCGTCATATTACCCACATTGATATGGCCCAAGTGCAAACTCACTTAAGAGATGGCACCGGTTATGTCCTTGAGCCAATCCAAGATTCCCCTATGCAAGATTCTATTTTTAAGCAGGATATTGCATCAACCATACCCGCTGGTTTCACTCATGTCTACACTAACCCTTTTTTTGAGGCTAATGTGGTATCTGTTCAGCCGGCTTCATCTCCAACATCTTCCCGGATGCTCAATTGTCCTCCTTTGGAGACAAATGTAGTGTCTTCCCGACCACCTTCTCCTCCATGTACCCGGGTGTACACCAATTCTCTTTATGAAGTTGGTGGAAACTCCTCTAACCATAACCAATTTCAACCCTCTTCTTCCCAAACCATTTATGGTTTCACCCTACCCGGGGCACAGTCTCATTGTTCCTTCCCAGGTACCGCCTACTTCAGCCACCTTCATCGCCCCTGCTATGCAGTCTCCTGTGACTACCATGGCAGCCTGCCCTCCACCTTCATCCAATCATCCCACCTCCCTTGGGTTAGAGATTAATAAGGTTAAGGAGTATCTCGACAAATTGATTTTGCAACAACAGCAACAAAATGCTCAACCACCTGTCGTAGTAAATCCTACACCCCAACCAATTTCTACCCAACCAACTTTTATTAGCTCAGGCCCCACCTGGGTACCCCAATCTTCGGTGGTGTCCATTCCTACCCCACCTTTCTCCCAACCTAGTCCAGTTCATCATCTACCCCAATCACCTTCTTTTCGGTATCATCCATACCAACAACCTGTCCATTCCACACCGCCTAATCCAGGCAATTTCATCCCATCTCATCAATTTTCCACTCTTCCATTACATCATCATAATCATCAAACGAGTCAAAATTTTCATGAAGATTCTCGACTCCATGCTATGCAACAACAGATTGACAACCTTATGCTCAACATGCCCGGCTCATCTAGTCAGAAACCTACGCTAAGGTCATTGATCAATCAACCAATTCATCCTTCGGTACCTTCACCACCATATCCGACTGATTTCACATTACCGAAGTTTGACAAATTTCGAGGAACTGAGGATCCTCATGAACATGTGAGCTCATTCATGCATGCTTGCTTTAGAATCCAAAATAATGATGCTCTTATGCTCGGAACTTTTCCTCAGACATTAGGAGGAGATGTTGTACAATGGTACAATCATTTAGCTCACCATAGCATTTATGCTTACGAGCAATTGATTAATCTATTTTTAGAACGATTCTCCCTGAATGTACAAAAGAGAGTTTCATTGTCCGACTTATACAAGCTCAAGCAACATGACGATGAGACTGTTTATGACTTTGGAAACCGTTGGAGGGCTATCATTAATAAACTGCCATTCTCCCTACCAATGGAGGAGTTAACCAAAATGTTCACCCAGAGTTGTCTAAAACCTATCTCTTGGTTACTCCAATTACAACAATACAGGACTTTTGAAGAGGCTTTGGCCCAAGCAAGTATCATAGAAGACATTAAAGTCCAAGAGGGTGTTTTAAAACCCCGTAGAAAAGAATGGCAACAAAAGGGCCAACAACGAAATAATAATTATGGCCAAAACAAACAAGCACAAGCTAGTACAACCTCAAATGTTAACCAAGTTAATCAAGTGGTGGCGAGCCAGCCCGTAATGGCTCAACAACAACAAGTAATGCAAAGTCAACCGCAACCAATTGCTTATCATGCGGTACCCGCCCCTACTCAACCAGCTCCCAATACTGGGCCAACCATGGAAACTCGACCTTGGCAAAACAATCGTCCCAAGCGACAGTTCACACCTTTAGATGAACCATATGCGGTCATATTCAACAAGTTATATAGCACAAATCAGTTAACTTTACCTGAGTTTAAACCTTTAGACCCATCTAGAAGGGGGAAGTATTACAAGGAGTACCTATTTTGTCCTTATCATAGGCAAAATGGGCACGATATCAATAATTGTACAACTTTCAAACATGTGATCCAAGATCTTATTGAGATTGGAGCCATTAAATTGGATAGCCCCTTAGCCCAACAAAATCAAAATCTTGGTATATTTCAAACACCCCTTCCACATCGGGAGGAAGCTCCAACAACTTCAGGGGGAGTAACTCAGGTAACTCCTCCTAATCAAGTCAACCATGTACAACAATACCAAGGTTTTGTGGGTACTATTAACGTAGTAACCCGGGGTCAAAGGGCGAACCAACCAAATCAGGCTGAACCACGACCACCTGTACAAACCCCCAGTCCACCTCAGGTAACAATGACCCAACGACGTGCTAGTACTTCTCAACAACCGCTAAATCATTCTACTCAACGCCAACGACCCATCATGTCATTGAGTAGCCGGTTAACTACCAGTTTAAAAATGGCTTCTGCCAAGTTATCGATCTATGACCTCATTCAACAATCTCCCCCGCATAGAGAGGCATTAATGGAAATATTAAAGTCAATCGAGCTTCAAACTCAAGATACTAATGCCTTCAACAACTTTGTGGGGAGTATTCAAACATGCATGGAGCCCTCCATCACTTTCTATGATTTTGAAATCAAACCTATGTCAACAGAAAGTATAGATCCTCCACTGCATATCATGGCCAAGATCGATAACAAGCCATTCAAGAGAGTCTTAATTGACACCGGTTCCTCAATCAATATCATTACAACATCGGCGTTGAGTCATCTAAAGCTGTCGCCATCCCTTATCACAAAGTCGACTTTTACTCTTAAAGCATTCAATGATGCTTTATCTTCCACGGTTGGCACAGTTATCTTGCCCATTGAGGTAGGGGCCCGAACTTTGCATACCTTGTTTCACATCTTGGAAGGGACCATGGCATACAATGTATTGCTTGGACGGCCTTGGCTTAGGGAGATGAGATGTGTCCCTTCTATACTGCATCAATGTCTAAAGTATGTATATGAGGGACAGGTTCATTGTGTACCCGTTGACACGGAACCCTTCAAACATTGCAACTATGTCTCAAATCCTTATGAGATTGTGTTGCCATCCACTCATCTTTTCTTGACCCCATCTATTTCTTCTATACCATCTTCTTCTAAAGCTCCCATTCCTGAGGAGCCACCCATCATATCGCAACCATCTTCCTCTTTCGCTATTCCATCTCATTCACCACTTTCTTCATCAACTAATCTTCCTTCTTCTTCATCAGTGACCACATGCACATGTGGCCATGACCAATCATCTCTTTCCACGTCATTACCCCCTTCTTCTACACCTTCTTCAACATCACCTATTATTCCTCCATCTTCCCAACCATCACCAGCTGATGTTTCACAAGTCAGTGAAGCATCAACCCAACCAAATCCTTCCAATTCTTCTATCCCACATTCTTCTATTCCATCATCTAGTCCATCTCCCTCCCAAGTCAAGGTCCATCTCACTGATGCAGGTATTGGTGAGTATGCCATCCAAGATGTCCACATCACACCGTTCAATGTGCAAACAGTTAAAGATTTTGGTCGTCCACATGACCAACATTTATCCATTGGATCGGTTTATAACATGGGTTCTATGCCAAATTCCATTAATTTTGTATATGGGGGAATAGAGTCATCTTCTAGTCCTACCACCATACTAGAACCCAAGCATCCAGTCCTTGCCAATATCGAAAGGATGGAGGGTTTTCCCTCTCGCTATTTCCACAGACATAATTGGCAGCAATTTGGCCTAGGTCGATACGAGCAAGGGGTAACTGAACGCATCGATATGCCATACCAGAGACCCACTGAGCGTTTTGGTCTGGGCTACCAACCACTTCCATCCCTTTCTTCTTTTGAACGAGCTTTTCAAAGCATTAATCTTAATTAGAAGAAGAAATCCTCCACCCCGACGAATCCGAAGATGAAGTCTATGAAGAATTTGACGTCATGTCAAATGGTGATGAATCTGAAGAAGAGTCGGCGCCCATTGTTCCCCTCACTAAACAAGACGAGTTTTATCTCCAATTGTTTCCTCTCCAAGAGGCCATCTTTCGCTTGCTTCTTCCACAAGAACGAGGTGAACCACCACCCCCGCCACATCCATAAGCCATAATCCAAACTTGTATTATATGTATATACTAAAATAGTGGTTTTCACCACTACCAAAAACAAAAAAAAAAATCAGAAAATTCCAAAAAAAAAAAAAATCAAAATATATAAAAAAATACTTTATTGCTTTATGTATGTGTGTAATAGTGGTTTTCACCACTACAAAAAAAAAAAAAAAAACTCAAACCAAAAAAAAAAAAAAAACTGAAAAACTATGTTGTTTTGCACTTCAGGTCTTCCGAGGTCTTCACCGGTTTTCCCTTCCATTCCGCCCATCCTTTCTTCCATAAGTCGACAATGAATTTTGAAGACTTATTCACCCCGCTCCATAATCCATATGATCCGGATAAGCCAATCCCGATCAACCCAAGCTTGATTGACATGGATCGGATTTCATCCCCTCCATCTATTTCAGAGTTCATCCTTTCAGAGGAATTGTTAAGGGCTTCCGCCAACTACATTCCTCCTTCACCTCCACATTCACCTTCATATTCTAAGCCAGAGGTCTTCCAGTAGACATAGATGAGAGCAAGGCACAGGAGCTTGATGACATTTTAGATGACATAAATCTGATCCCTACTCCCCATCAGCTTGAGGAAGGTTCCCACATGTCTATTGAAGAAACTATCGATGTAGACCTTAGTACGGACCAAGATGGCACCCAAATTGTGAAACCGGCTAAAAGTCTATCATCGGAGGAACAAGAGCAAATGATTGCTCTACTCAAGCGGAAGAAGGAGATATTTGCATGGTCTTACAAAGACATGCCAGGCCTAGACCCTAATTTGGTTGTCCATAACCTCACCTTACAAAAAGATGCTAAACCTGTCAAACAGAAACTTAGGAAAATGCATCCTACTGTGGCCCTCCTAGTTAAATCGGAGATTCAGAAACTTCTGGATGTTAAATTTGTCGTCCCGATTGATTATCCTGAGTGGCTTTCTAACATGGTACCCGTTCGCAAGCCTAACGGGGGGATACGTGTTTGCACCGATTTTTGAGATCTAAATAAAGCGTGTCCTAAGGATGACTTTCCTCTTCCAAACATTGATACTCTTGTCGACACTTGCGCTGGTCATGAAATGCTTTCGTTCATGGATGGATTTTCAGGATACAACCGGATTCGAATAAACCCTGAAGATCAACACAAAACAACATTTACCACACCTTGGGGAACTTTTTGTTACAGGGTGATGCCCTTTGGCCTTAAGAACGCAGGTGCAACCTATCAACGAGCCATGACTTATATTTTCCATGATTATATGCATAAGATTATCGAAGATTATGTGGATGATTTATTGGCAAAATCTAAAACTCGACAAGAGCATTTTGATGTATTGGAAAAAGTTTTTGATAGACTTCTAGAGCATAAAGTAAGGTTGAACCCTAAGAAATGTGTCTTTGGTGTTACCTCAGGCAAACTCCTAGGTTTTATTATCTCTAAACGAGGTATTGAGGTGGACCCAAACAAGGTCAAAGCCATTATGGAAATGTGTCCCCCAACTAATTTGAAGGAGTTGCGTAGTTTACAAGGAAAGATTAATTCAATCCGTCGCTTTATTGCACAACTTTCTCGATAAATGTAGGCCATTTTGCCACCTACTACAAAAGGGGGTACAATTTTCATGGACAAGATGAATGTCAGAAAGCCTTTGATGACATCAAGCAAGTACTTAGCATCTCCGCCAGTCTTAGCTCCGCCTCGTCCAGGGGTCCCTTTCAACCTTTATATCTCAGCAACGGACTTTGCCTTAGGGACAATGCTTGCACAAAAGAATGAACAAAATCGTGAGCAAGCTATCTATTATATTAGTCGAACATTGGTAAGCTATGAAACCCGATATGCTTATGTGGAAAAGTTGTGCTTAGAAGTGGTTTTTGCCACTAAGAAACTTCGTCATTATATGCTTAGCCATACAACATATGTCATAGCTAGAGAAAACCCTCCGCGTTATATGATGTCTCGCACTTATAATAACACTCGTACCGCTAAATGGATAATGTTGCTTACCGAATTCGATCTTGAATTCATTAGCCAAAAATCCGTTAAAGGTCAAGTTATAGCCGATCAACTTGCGGAAGCTCCACTACCTAGTGATCATCCTTTGATTATTGAGCTCCCAGATGATTCGGTATTTGCTATCACCGAACAAGAAGAGGACATCATTCCGGAGGAAGATGTTGACATCACGCTATTCTTTGATGGCTCTAAGTGCGCGAAAGGTCAAGGTGCTGGAGTTGTGTTTCATACACCTCAAGGGATTCCCATCCCTTTATCATTCAAACTAGACTTCCAATGCACCAATAATACAACAGAGTATGAAGCCTTAATTTTAGGTCTTCAATCAGCCATAGCTATGAGCATTAAGCGTATTCGGATATTTGGGGATTCTCAACTCGTGGTTAAACAAATTACAGGAGAATACCAAGCCAAAGAACCTACCATTAAGCTTTATCATGATGTAGCAATGAAGTTGCTCTCTAAGTTTGATTGGTATGAGATCACTAGTTTGCCTCGTTCGACTAATAGATTTGCGGATGCCATGGCCTCTCTTGGATCATTGATTCCAAAGGACTCCCTTGGAGAGGTACAACCCCTAATCATTTCCACAATCTCTAAGTCTGCAATTGTCCGTGTTGAGTCTAAAGATGAAAAAGATGTTTGCTTTATCCATTCGGATCCATATGAGCCTTGGTCTAGTGAGATAGTAGCCTTCCTCAAGTTTGGAACACTTCCACCTGATTTGTCTCGAACTGCCCGCCGTTGTTTTAAGCAAAAGGCAGCTCGTTTTGTTCTTTTGGGGGATGTGTTGTATAAACGTGGATATGATGGAGTACTCCTCCGCTGTCTAGAAGCAGGTGAAACACATAGAGCTATTGCTGAAGCCCATGATGGTACTTGTGGTGGTCATTTTAGTGGAATGGCCATTGCGAAGCGTATTTTACGTATGGGGTATTATTGGCCCACTATGGAACAAGATTGTTGCAAATATGTTAAACAATGTAAAAAGTGTCAAGAACACGCTAATTTAATCCATATACCATCACAAGCTTTACAGCCCATCCAAAGCCTTTGGCCCTTCTCACAATGGGGTCTCGATTTAATTGGCAAGATTTCACCTGCCTCTTCAGGACAACATACTTTCATCATTACAACCACTGAATACTTCACAAAGTGGGTTGAAGCTATTCCTCTAACCAAGACTGACATGTCCTAGAATTGTGGAGTTTATACTTCACCATATCATTTGTCGTTTTGGTATTCCCTCTAAAATCATTTCTGATAACGGCAAGTCTTTTAAGAATAAGGATGTTCGAGCTCTTTGCGAAAAGTATAATATCCAACATAGTTTCTCAACTCCTTACTACCCACAAGCCAATGGACAAGCCGAAGCTTCCAATAAGACCATAATTGCTATTCTTAAGAAACTTGTTAAAGAAAATCATAAAGATTGGCATACACAAATCCCCTTGGCATTATGGGCTTACGGAACAAGCATCAGAACTCCCATTGGGGCAACGCCATTTTCTTTGGTCTATGGAGCTGAAGCAATCATGCCTCTTGAGCTCGAGATCCCTTCCTTGCGAATTTCTTTGCAGGAATTTATCGATGATGATATTGCTAGACAAGCACGTCTTGATCAACTCACACTCATAGATGAAAAATGAATCAATGCTTTAGAGCATTTGCGAGTTTATCAAGACCGATTGAAACGTGCTTACAATGCCAAAGTTCATCTAAGAGAATTTCAAGTAGGGGATCTTGTCCTTAAAGAGAATCAACAAAACACCAATGCATTGCCGCATCTTCGAGATAAATTCGCGGCTAATTGGTTAGGTCCATATATGGTCACTGAAAGAGTGGGTAATGGAACTTATAGACTTGCCACTTTAGAGGGAGAGGAAGAACCCGAACCACTTAATGTTATACACTTGAGGGCATTCTACGCATAGTTTGAATTTTATATGTACATATATACATGGCTTGTACAAAAAAAAAAAAAAAAAACAAATAAAATAAAAAGAATTTGCATTTCATTGTTAGTTGCATACATCTCATTCAAAAACATTGCATTTCATGTGCATACATCTCATTGAAAACCATAACATTTCATTTTCAGCCATAGTTGCATATCATGTTAGAGACCATTCTATCTTTTGGATATAAAATTTGGTCAAGCAAAAGTCATGTTGCCTTAATCAGGGGCACCTTCATAAAATCCATCAAACCGAATTGTCATTCGTACACCCATTTTCCATTTGCACATATTTACATTGCCAAAATGTTTTCAGTCACTCAGCCATTTCTAGTGTTTTAAGCAAACTTCGAAATGCATGTCAAAGTTCTCTAGGGCCATATCACAAATTACACTAAATAAAATCTTGAGTATTGGGAAATGATTTCAAAAGCGGTCTTGAACCTATCACATTTTCACATCTTAAAAACATCTTGTGTCAAAGAGAGATAACACCATCCTTGGGTTGTGCCTTGAAGTGAAAAGGGTAATCCTCGTTTGTCCTATCATGCAAACATAGTCCATAAAATAGTGGTTCTTACCACTATCACAAGCAATCACAAAATATAAATATAAACAGAGTAGTAAGGATAGGGTAAAATTCTCATCATACTTCGGTTGAGAATCCGATTCCCCAAAGCTCTAAGGAAATGAACATTTTTCACACACCACTCGATCCCAAATAAGTTGTAAGGATCGTACTACTTGTCCAATCGGACGGATAGGTAGTCATCCCCAAGGCTTACAAAGGTCAAAAACAACATGGACTATGGAGTTAACCTTCACCGGGGCTATAGACGCTTGACTGGCAGTGGAGTATACTCATTGCGTGGCGACATGTCTCTCCTCAAAGAGAGACCTCTGAATGCTCATACGGACAAACTAGCTTTGGGGTCTTCTCCATAACAGGGTTACCTAATTTATGCAAGATGAGGTTAATGAACACACTTGCACACACACAGGTTTTTGATTGCCTAGAGTCACTACCATGCTTCTGATTTGGTTAATGAACTCACATGCACACACATTTGGTCCTAGTTGAATTAGGAAGTATTAGTAAGTTTGTTTGATACCACTAGCATGTTTGAGTCTTTGTAAAACAGTCTTCCTCCATATTTTCTTCCATATCAACCTCCATATCTTCTTCCATATTCATGTCATTCCATACGTCATCCATTCACAAGCCACCAAGTTCGGTGCCCCCGATTAAACAATTATGATAACAAGTTGGCTAAATCTAACTATCTAAAAGTATGAGTGCTTCTTAGTGCATATTTCATTTACTTAGTCTCGCATTAATCATCTATAAGTTTGCATTCCATTCCATCACATATGCATCAAAAACAATAAAACATATAAAAACATGCATCACAAAAACATAGGCATTCACACAAAAGAAAGTAAAACACTAAAAATAAAAGCCATGTATATATATATGTATAAAGATCAAAACGTACAGTGAATGCCAAAAGGCTACAAAATACAATAGAGCACCAAGGCTCATAAAGAGTGCATCTAAGCACTAAGCTAACCATCAAAAGAGGACCCCTGTGACCTAGTAGGAGCCCTAGACCTAGTGGTGTGCCTAGACTCACTACGCCTAGAGACAGAAGAGGATGGAGGATCAGGCAACACAATGTGATGCCTAAACAATGTGTCCTCCAGAGCCTCAATATAACGAGTCCTAGACCTAAGTCTAGATATGTCTATCCCGTGTCGTCGCTCTCGCTCCGCTAGCTCTGCCTCGGAGTCTCGTCACCCCGTCATCCTGGGGCACCCTAGTCGCTCCATCCAAGTCCGCCTGCATCCGGGCCATCCTCTCCTCTCGAGCAGCTATCGGGCATCCCGCTCTGCAACCTCGTTGCTCCGGCCGAGCTATCCTCTCATCCCGGGGAGCTAGCATAGCATCGCGCTTGCTATCTGTGCTGATGTGCGGTCATCCTCGTGCCCGCTAGGGGTACCTCCCTAGTCTCTCCTGGCTCTCTCTCTTGCCATCTCTCGTGGCCCTATCTCGTCCAACCTCCACCCGCACCCTCCACGGCACCTTGAGATGGTAACATCCTCAAGCGTCACCGTCATCTCTCCGCTTGGGAGCTGACGTCCCCCGATCTAGGATCCCACCTCTCGGCCAAAGCCGAGAGGTACCCCTCATCCGCTCGAACTACCTCCAATCGGGCTGCCTCCGCTAGCCCCACTGCCTCCAATATCTCCCAGTCTTCCTGGGACAATGACCTCCTCATCCCCGGAATGATAGGGGAGAATCGGTGTCGTGCCTCTAACACCCTAAGCTGCAAAACAACAAAACAAAAATTGGTTACAAATTTTTCCAAAAAAAAAAAAAAAAACAAATAAAAGTACTTGCTTAAATAAACAAATACCTCAACTGGCTGCACTGGCGCGTCCGCTCCCATCTCCGCCATAGCTCCCGCGTGCTTCACTCTCCCACACAACCTTTCACTTCACTTCACTTCATTCCACTCCCTCAGACGCACTTCTCTCAAGCTCGAACGCACAAATGAGCGAAATTCTCGCTGAAACTGTTTAAATAGCTGGTTTTGGCGCCCTGAAACGCAGTGGGGCATTTCATGATGCATTCAAACACCGACGGGCGTTTCTGCCACCTCCAAATGCATACCGGCGTTTGGTGTCAGTATTGAATAAAAGAACAAAACTTACAAAATTGAAGCTTACCTCCTCCAAATTTCATCAAATTGCATCCATCCATTCTTCTTATCATAATAAAACATTTTGTGAAGGTTACAACAGTTTTGGAAACAAATTTTGTCATTTTGCTCAAAAAGCGCATCATTCATCATTGATTTACAAATTGGGTTAAAAATATTCAAAACCTTCACAAAATTAACAACATTCATCAATTCTTCTGATCTATCGTCAATTTCATTCATTCTTCTTTCATCATGCATATTTTTGCCAAATTAAATTAAAGTAAACCTCGTATCTAGTGGTATATTCTATCACCTTGGCGATTGCAACGATTTGCATCCATGCAATTCGGTAAGAGGATTAAACCACCATAAGGACACTTACCATTTATCATCATCAATTATTTCACCGTTTGAAAATTGGAAATCAATTTTGGGTATCCTACTTTTCAAGTGACCTCATACCAAGATTAATTTGCTCAACAGTTGTCATTGATGGCCTAGTTCATGGGGCCTTAAACGTGGACAATCTTCAATATCATCATTATTTTGAGTCTTGCTAGAGATTAAGGCTACCTAGGTTGATTGGTTCCGACCCGAGGAATTATCCATACAGTCACTAGGAGCATCTCTCGAAGTTCTGGACTCTTTCATATTGCATCTCTCGCATATCAATGGCACCAACAAGGCAATTTCATCAAAAGTATGGATTCACCCACAGGAGTTGGGGCATCCGTTATCAATTTTTAACTTTCCTAATAGTAGAATTCATCTTACATGATCATGGAATTTAAAATTTGGCAAAAATCCCTTTCTAACCGTTGGGGCAGAAAACGGTTCATCTTTCACATCACTCATATCGTCTTCAATCATATTCTTTTCTGGTTTGTACACCAACCCCTTTTCGTTGGGACATAAACAGATGGTTCATACACCAACCCCTTTTTCACCGTTGGGGCAAAAACGGTTCATTTTCTTTCGAATTTCTTCCAATTGGCTCGTGAGAACCATTCTCGCTCGCCAATTGAGGGGGTAAGCTGATAAATTTTAAATATTCTTTTATTCTTTGGTCTTCAAAGTTGTGCTTTAGTCTTGAGAGAGAGTTGCGTCTGATCCAACTTTTCAGGTGTCCTAAGTTTTTGTGCTGCATTGTGTCTTCACACAAAGCAGCTCAAAAAGGGGCATCTGTAGACACCAAAATCCAGCCACTTGCAAGTCATCTATACCTTCCTGTCAGCCACGTGTCGGTCATCCACCTTCCCGCCATTATTTGGCCCAAATCCACACTTTCCCGCCATTATTTGGCCCAATTTCACCTTTCCCGCCATTTTTCATCCCCAAATTTATTTAAATTAATATTTATATTTTAATATTTTAATATTTTAATATATATATTTAAATAATAGTTTAAGTGATTTAATCTGAGCCGTCCATCCTTCATTTAATCTCATCCGTCCATCCATCTTAATCCATTCCACAACCAAGATTTATTCTCTACCCTTGGATCCACTTTAATCTTAGCCACACGTTCAAAGTGTCGTTAAAACCCTAAAGTGTGCCCTAAGAGTAGATTATAAATTGAGTCACTTTGATGGCTCAAACCCTATCTATCTTCTTCTCCTATGTCTTTTGCTACTTCTATCTCTGATTCTAATTCTTCTACGGCTATCTCCTCTCTTTCGCTACCCTTTCGCCGCATCCATCGCCGCTTCCGTCGCCGCTTTCACCGCCATTCCTTCTGCAGCATTCTGTAGAATCTCCCATTCCTGTCGCAAGTGCCCGCGGGCGTTTACCCCTTCACCAAGTGCCCACGGGCATTTACCAAGTGCCCACGGGCGTTTAACAAGTGCCCACGGGCGTTTACCTTCAGCCACAGACTCAGACCGACGTCTGTAATCCAGATCCAGAAGCACGCGGGCGTTCGGCGAGTGCACCAGGGCGCCTTCCGCAGCCTATTCTGACAACAACATTACTTCCAGGTGTCGCCTGGTCTAGCTGCGTTAACAGAGAACAGGTATAAATTAGTTTAAAGCAAGTAACCATATTTTATGTATTAATCTGTTATTGATTTCCTGCATTCCATTTTTATAGGGTTTTAGGTTGTTTCTGAGGGCTCACGCAATGGAGCCCTCTTATTAATTTCTAACTCCTTGATAGTGTTAATGTGTGCAGGTTTTTGATGACAGATCCAGTTTATTGATGGCAACTGATTAAGCTGGAGTGGTCCAAGCAAGGGATACAACAAAGCCCACTCACTCTGTTGGGATTGAAGATACGTTCTTCGAAAGCGCCACCATTTGTGCCAGCTAGGGTTTCGGAGAACCCTAGCATAACTTGTAATTTTTGTATCACATAAAGGGTTACGAGCCCGCTTGTATTCAAAAAGGAGTTTTTAAACTCCATCGATTAATATAAATCGTTTGTTTTGTGCAACTTTCCTGTATTCCATTATTGTGGTTTTATCTTTCTGTTTGGCGTGTATTTTTAATCTACACATCAAAAGAACTAAAGAAAACCTTGGTAAGTTTGAATATAGAGCGGATGAAGGTATTTTTCTTGGCTATTCATCAAAAAGAAAAGCTTACAAATGCTACAACAAGAGGCTAAGGAAAATTGTGGATAGTGCCAATGTTAAAGTTGATGAAGGTAGGGAACGAGTAATTAGCTATGAAGAGAACTATCCAATTTATGAAGAGGTTATTGAAGGAGATGAGGAAAAGGAAACAGAAAAGAAACAAAAAATTGACTCAGATGATTCAAATAGTGATTCAAAAGTGAAAGAAAATAAGAAATTCAAAACAAGCAGCTGGCAGAAAGATCATCCTAAAGAGCAAATAATTGGAGACCCCACAATTGGTGTTCGGACAAGAAGAAGAGTAGTAAGTAACTACTCTCTATTATCCAATATTGATCCCAAAAATGTTGCTGACGCAAGAAAATATGAAATTTGGATGAAGGCAATAAATGAAGAATTAGATCAGATCGAGAAAAACAAAACTTGGGAGTTAGTACCAAGACCTGCAAATAAAAATATAATCGATACTAAATGGATCTTTTGAAACAAATTGAATGAAGACGGACAGGTAGTCTAGAATAAAGCAAGATTGGTATGTAAAGACTATGCACAAGTTGAAGGTATTGACTTTGAGGAAACCTTTGCACCTGTGGCTAGACTAGAGTCAATTAGAATGTTTCTGGCTTTAGCAATTTACAAGAGTTTCAAAGTTCATCAAATGGATGTGAAATCAGCATTTATGAATGGGAAACTTGAAGAAGAGGTTTATATTGAGTATCCAGATGGTTTCCAACTTGGTGATGATCCCAACTTGGTTTGCAAGTTGAAGAAAGCATTATATGGCTTAATTCAGGCACCCCGAGCATGGTATGCAAGGCTAGACAACTATCTTACTCAACAAGGGTTCAAGAAAGGTATGGTGGATAGTAATTTGTATGTCAAAACATAAAATGACCATCTTATTGTTCTTGTTGTATATGTAGATGATATCATATTTGGCAGTAGCAAATATGAGTCATGTAAATATTTAGCAAATAAGATGCAGAAAGAATTTGAAATGTCAATGATTGGTGAACTTTCATATTTTCTCGGGTTGCAAGTTAATCAAAATGAGAAGGGCATATTTATTTCTCAAATTAAATATGTGAAAGAGATGCTAAAAAATTTCACAATGAAGGATTGTAACCCGGTTAGCACTCCCATGACGACAGGTTGCAAGTTGAGCAAGGATGACAAATCTCCACATGTTGATAAAACCATGTACAGATCTATGATTGGGAGCTTACTGTACTTGACAACTACCAGACCAGATATTTTGTAGGCAGTATGCATGGTAGCACGATTTTAGGCTAGTCCCAAGGAGACTCATGTGACAGTAGTGAAGAGGATTCTTCGATATCTCAAGGGTACTATGGAGTATGGTGGTATCCGAAAGGTAAGGACTTCACCCTTATTGTGTATTCAGATGCATATTGGGCAGGATGTGTAGATGACAAAAAGAGTACCAGTGGAGGTGCATTCTATCTTGGAGACAGGTTGGTCGCATGGCACAGTAAGAAACAAGAGTCAGTCTCCTTATCCACAGTAGAGGTAGAATATATTACAACGACAACATGTTGTATGTAGGTATTATGGATGAAACAAACCCTGAAAGATCTTGGTATTAACTTCAGTGAGCCAATTTTAGTTAAGTGTGATAACACCAGTGCCATTAACTTCTCAAAGAATCCGGTTATGCATTCTCGCACAAAACATATTGCTATTTGATATCACTTTTTGAAGAAGAAAGTTGTGAAAGGCGAGGTTAAGTTGGATTTTATTCCAACAACAGAGCAAGTAGTGGATATCTTCACAAAATCGTTGCCCAAGGAAGTCTTTGAGTACCTTCGCAATAAATTGGGAGTGGTCACACTTCCCAAGAATTGACTAGCTATCGAGACCACATTCTCAGGGGGAGCATTTGTGTATTTTTTTATCTTTTTGCTCATGTTTATGATTTTTACTAAGTGTAATAATTTTTTCCTGAGAATGTTGTGCATGGACTCAGGGGGAGTTTGCAGTAGCCCTTTGGTATTGTTGTCAAAGGGGGAGAAGAGTTACAGGAAATTGCACGTGTGTTGCCAACAATTCCAAAGGAGGAGATTGTTGAGTAAGGTGCGGCGACAGTATTGTCATTGTTGTCAACATAGTCAGATAGATCGGTTGATGCAGTGGACGGGAGTTCGGAGGTTATTCAGAGTATGTATAGTGATGTTAAATGCTTATGAGGATGTTTTTGATGTTTGGGTGAAGTTGTTACAGGTTGTTTGTGCAAAGTTGAAAAAATTGTCATGTTGTGGCTGCTCCACAATGTACCCCAAAATTGGGGACCCACCTTTTTGCATATTTTCCAAGAAGACCGAAGTGGCCCATATGCTAAAGATCAAAGAAAAAGCAAAACATCGCAAAGAAAAAAAATGTCGCGATATCACAACATGTTGCATTTTTGCGGTCCAAGGCAAAGAGAAAAAGCAAGGAGAAAAAAGTATCGCGATATCGCGACATGTTGCATTTTAGCGGTCCAAAGCAAAGAGAAAGAGCAAGGAGAAAAAGTGTCGCGATATCACGACATGTAGCATTTTTGTGACTCAAAAAGGGCAGGCAGGCAGAGAAACAAAAGTGTCATGATATCGCGACATGTAGCATTTTCGTGACTCAAAAAGGGCAGGCAGGCAGAGAAACAAAAGTGTCACGATATCGCGACATGTTGCATTTTTGTGACTCAAAAAGGGTAGGCAGGTAGAGAAACAAAAGTGTCACGATATTGTGACATGTTGCATTTTTGCCAAAGGAACAGAGTAGTTGACAGTGCGTCTAATATTAGTGATGAACACTAGGATAGTGAAACTGAAGATTGCATAGTGACGTGGACCTATAAGGAATAAATCGAAGATTGAATAAGGTAATTTGTCACATAAGGACAAAATTCAATGAATAAGACAAAACGTTACATAAGGAATCTTTAATGATTTGAAATCATCTAAGATGGTTGTTACACATGGAAAGAAGCGAATGCATGCCCATGTGGAGAAAAGGAAACGAAGGGCCACAAAATAGAAATGAAAAGCCTTTTCGAAAACCAAAACACATGCATGCACAAGGGAAGGAGAAAACGAACAGTCATGGAAGGAGAAAAAAAACAGTCATGGAAGGAGAAAACGAACAGTCATAGAAGGAGAGACAATTTTTTTTTAGAGATTTTAAATACACCATTCAAAGAGGCCATAAGAAGTTGGTGCTCCTTTCTGTTGGTGCAGATAAATCAGGGGTTGGTGCTCCTTCTAGTGGGTGCTAGTAAATTGATTTTAAAGTTCGTGCTTTGCAAAGGCTGGATTTGGATGGGAGTCCAAATAGTCATTTTGAGGATGTAGCCAAATCGGTGAACCTCGGTACATCTTGTGTTGTGTGATGTTCTCTTGTTATACTTGCTTTATTTGGTTTCAAGTTTTCATTGTTTCGGCTTTAAGAGTTGAAGATTTAAGTTTTAAAAGAGCTACACTGATTCACCCCCCCTCTCAGTGTCATTGTGAGACTAACACTAAATAATGAGGTATTTCTTAAAATTTTTAGGGATATTGTTGAGATGTTTATCAAACAATTTTTTTATATGTATTGAGGAGTTCATTGTTAGTGACCTATATCAACTTAAAAAATCAAAATATGACAACTTTAATAAATTCTTCACAAGATGGTGAGCCCTCGTAAGGATAATCTGACATATCCCCCCATCAAGAGACCTTTTAGAAATATTTATATGTAATATTAATGAGAAATTGGTATTCTATTTGGATATAACCAATGTATCTTCTATTGAAAATACCATCAACATGGACAAGAGAGTAGGGACTACCCTCCTCAAGTAAGTACAATTGAAATTCAAATCCCATAAGGAGAAAGATAAGTCTTCCTCTAACCCAAAGGGGTAGTACAAAAACAAACATGTTGTAGGTGATGGAGTTATAGACTCATGCCAAACAAAAAACATGAGTGCTATAGTTACCCTTCAAAGGTTTGTCTTAGGGAATCTATAGCAACCAAAACTAAGGAAACTCCCAACTAGATAAACCTCCTTTAGCCATCTTGGAGTAACTCCTAAAATCCAAAATAGTGGTTCTTCCACCTACCAAATATTTAGATCCCAAAATGGAAAAAGGTCATTGGTTTTGCCCTAATGAGCAATGTTCCTTTTACTATGTTAAAGGTCATGTGACTAAAATATGCATGATTCATAGGAACCTAATCCAAGACCTAATAAAAAAATATCAAGTTGTTCTCAATTGCTCTAAATCTCAACCCTCTTGTAATCAAGACCTTGGAATTTTTCAAAATTTTCTACCCAATCATAATCAAAATCAAAACTTAATAAATCACATTCACTATAGGAATATCCCACCTCTAAATGAAAGGATGGTGGGACTGATCCATTCTTCTGATTATCTTTATCATATTTATGTTGTAACAAGACAACCAAAACATAAAGATCCTTCATTTGATCAACCTTAAAGACCTAATTTTATCCTTAGTCTAAAAATAATTTCTCCCCTCAAAGGACCTCCATTAATCATTCAATTAGAAGCTAAGACTAAGGGCACATTTGAATTACTTCATCAACTTAAATTTCTCCACCTAAAATATCCCTTCTTAAGCTTCTCAAGAACTCTCCAACCCATAGGTACATCTTACTCAAAAATTTGAGTGAATAAGTTGTTCCTCAAGATATCAACCTGAATGACCTCACTTCTATGGTGGTATCTATTAGAGTTAATCATTCAACTATATCATTTTATTAGGAGGGTATCCCTAAAATTTCTATGATTATAGAGATCCCATTATACATCATGGGCCACATCAATTATAAGTTTAAATAAATCCTCATTAATAATTGCTATGGCCTTAACATTTATAGCCTAAGATTCATATTTCATAAGACTCTAATCACTTAACTTATTACCAGGTTATTGAGGTCAAGAATCTTAAGGCTCATCTTTTCCTTCTCTTAATTTGTATTTTGATTCATCCTCTTCTTCTTATCCACTTTTAATCATAGATGCATTAAGGTATCTTAACTTAAATAACCAACCTAATAATAAATCTAAAGATCAAAAATATAATCTAACCAAAATTAACATTAATAATGAAGATAATGATCAACCTTTTTTGGACCTAGCTAAGCTTCCTCAACTTCATCGTATCTTAGGCTTACCTTCTAGTAGCAAGGGTAAAATGGTGTAAATGAAAAGTTGCTTATTTGTTTACATTAATACTATTAACAATGAGAAAATCCATGGTAGAACCCTTTTATATCTAAATGATAGTATGCTTCATGCTTTTTGGTGAAACTCATATTCCATTTTGAAACAAATGATTTCTAATATAGGATATCAAGGTAAAGGACTAGATCTACATGAGTAGGGCATCAAAGAGCCCTTATAGACCAAATTTTAGTTAGGATGTTATGGGATAGGTGACATCCCTAGTCATAGTAAAACTCTTCCTCTTTCCTTCTCATTTGATAGAAAAAATGAAGCTTATCTTTTTGACAAGATGTCCCATGATAATATCATTTCCTTAAATAGATTGGATTGGTATGAGGAGGATGAAAATGGATCATCGTTCTTCATAGATCATAGATTCTCTTAGTTTGTATACTTTACTAGTTTAAATCTACTAAAATTAGCCTATATAGAGTTTATTACCAATGAATATTACTATGAGACAAAGGACATCCTAAATGATCTTCCTCAAGATGGTCCTTTAGACTATATAAGATAAAACTACTTCAATTTTAGTGGATATTTTTCCTAAATTTTTAATATCACCATATTATAGCCAATTGATCACGCTAATTTTTTTCTAGATCATACAAATATTGAGAGCCTAGGATTCTTGCCTACTCCCTCTCAATTGGAATATGAGTCTTGAGTTATGATTTAGAAAACTATGGACATTGATATTGGGACTCCTACAAATCCCAAGATCCTTAAGCTAGGCAAAGTCTTGACCTTAACTGAGTGTGAGGAGTACAAAAATATTTTTAGGGATTTTAGTAATATATTTTCTTAGTCCTATGTTGATATTCTAGGTCTTGATCTTTCCTTAGTTTTCCACCACCTAGTCATCACTCTTGATGCAAAACTCATAAAGAAAAAATTATGGAAGATCCATCTGAAAGTCACTTTGCTAGTCAAGGAGGAGCTATAGAAGATCCTTGATAGGATATTCATCATATCCATAAACTATTCTAACTGAATATCTATTTTTTTTCTATTGCCAAAAAAATAGGTAGCCTTAGAGTTTTCATAGACTTTTGGGAAATCAATAAGTCATGTCCTAAGGATGACTTCCCTTTGTCCAATATCGACATGATCATCAATTTCATTATAGGATGGGGAGTGTTGTATTTTATGGATGGATTATTAGGCTATAATTAGATTAATATAAATCCTAAGGACCAAGATAAAATAACTTTCACCACCCCATGGGGAAACTTCTACTATCAAGTCATGCCTTTCAGATTGAAAATATTGAAGCTACCTACCAGCAAGCCATGACATGCATATTTTATGACATGATGAATAACATCATGGAATACTATATTGATGATATTATTGGTCAATATTTAAACTTGTAAGATCATTTTTGATACCTAAGGCACATATTTGAGTAGTTGAGGGAATACAAGGTATGACTAAAGCCTCAAAAATGCATCTTTAGAGTTAAATCAAGAAATCTGTTGAGATACATTGTATCCCAACATTGTATAAAAATTGATCATAACCAAATATTTACTATTGCCAACATGCCACCCCCTTAAAATTTAGCCTAGATTTAGAGTCTTCAAGATGAGATCCAAGCTATTTGAATATGCATTGCCTAGCTTGTTGACAAGTGTCAACCATTCACTAAGGTTTTGAGGAAGAATATAGTCTTCAATTAGGAAATTGATTATCAAGAATCCTTTGATGCTCTCAAATCCTACCTTGTATCTCCACATATCCTTGTTCATCCTAATCCTTCTTGGCCTTTTTTGTTATACATAACAATAATAGATCATGCATTAGATGATATGTTGGTGCAACATAATGATAAATATAGAGAGAAAGCCATTTTTACATTAGTAGGACACCAATAAACTACAAAGTGTACTACACCCCTTTAGAGAATCTTTGTATTGCTATAGTTTTTGCTTCCCAAAAGCTTATATATTACATGCCTACCATAATACATTTGTCATCGAGATGGTTGATCCCTTCTGATCATGTCTAACCCTTGTATCTTAGGATAAACCACTAAGTGGGTCATCACCCTTAATGAATTCAATCTCAAGTTTGTCATCAAATAATTTGTGAAGGATCAGGTCATTTTTGACCAACTAATAGTTCCACACTTAGAAGCCAACCATCCTTTAGCCATAGAATTCCTAGATGAGTCAGTATTTAGCCTCAAAATGTTTCAACCTAATTATTTCAGACTATACTTTGATGGCACTCAATGTGTTTGAGTATGGGTAAGATTCATCTTAGTCAACCATTCATAGTGGTTTATTCCTTTGTCCTTTAAGCTCATGTTTTTCTACCAATAACACTAAAAAATAAAAATATCTTATCTTAGGGCTTTGCATAAAATTAGCTTTATGGGTTAGAACCCTCTTCATTTTTGGATATTTCCAACATGTAGTCAACCAAGGCAATGGTGTTTATTAAATGAAATATGAAAAGCTTAATCCATGCAAAGGCATCATCACTAAGCTCATGTTTACTTTTTATAACAATAAAAATTTGTATGGAATTCATGCTATGGAAGTAACTACATCCCTTATCCACTTAGATTTAGATGAAAAACAAACCATAATTTTAAATTGAGAAATTAGATAGCCCTCAACCTTATAGTCTAGTCAACTTTCTTGAGGATTTTTTTCATAAAAGTGTCTTTTAATCCTTGGTTCAAGGATATCTTTATATTTCTTAGGGATGGCACATAGCCTAATAGTTTGAAACACAATAAGCATAAGAACCATAAGTAGTGTGTCTATCATAATATAATAATTGGTGATATCTTATACCTTTGTTCCTTTGATGTCATTATCTTTAGATGCCTCACCTCAGTAAAATCCCAAGTAATCATAAAAAAGACCCATGATGGATCATTCAGTAGTCACTTTGGTGGTGTCTCTATCACTAAGAAACTCCTATAGATGGATTATTATTGGCCTATCATGTAAAACAACTCTTGTGACTATGTTAGAAGGTGTGATAAGTTTTAGAAGCATGATAACCTTATCCACACTCCATCCCAATCTCTTGAATCCTTGATGTCTCCTTAGCCTTTTTTATTTGGGTCTTATACATCATTAGAAAGATCAACCCCATGTCTTTTGATAGGCATATTTTCATCATCACGACTATGATTACTTCACTAAGTAGTTAAACACCATGCCTTTAATTCTAAGTGTACATACCAAAATCTAGCCACTTGTCGTCCATCCATAGATTCCTGCCACTTTTACCCATAATTTATATATATTTATATATATTTAAATAGTGATATTTTATATAATTTATTTTTATATATTTAATAAATATATGTATATTTATATGAATTAATCCCAACCATCCATCATGATCTAATACCAACCATTCATCCACCTTAATCCATGCCACATACCCAGATTTAATCTCCAATCTCCATCATGTTTTAATCTTGACTACACAAATTGTGTCATTGAAACCCTAATGTGCCCTAGGAGAGATTATAAAGAGGAGTCATTTTGATGACTCAACCCCTAAGTTTTTCCTAAGTTTTATAAGTTCAAATTTACCCTAAGTTCTTGAGATCTATCCATTCTCTCTCACCATTACCATATTCCATCGCTCACCATCACTTTTGCATCCATCGCTGCTCACTTTGCACAAACCAGATATGCTTCTATAGATTTTGTTTCACTCCTATAATGCCCCTTCGAGTTCCTTGAGTTCCTCTGGGTGTCTTCTAACATCCCCAAGCACCTTTGGGAACCTTCTACCATCACCAAACACCTCTGGTTGTCTTCTACCATCACCTAGTGCCTTTAGATACCTTTTACCATCATCGAGCACCCACGAGTGTTCACAACCCTACTTCTAAATTTTTGTAGAACTAGGGCTATGAAAACCCATGGGTGCTCAATGATGGCAGAAGGTGCCTAGAGGTTCTTGGTGATGGTATAAGGTATCTATGGGCACTCAAAGAACTCAAAGGGGTGTTCTAGGAGTGAAATAGAATCTGTAGAAGCAAATACGGTTCATGGGAAGTGAGTGATGACAGATTGGAAAGCAACAATGAGCGATGGAAGATGGAAATGATAAGGGGGTTTGGATAGATCTCAAAAACTTAGGGAAAATTTGGACTTAGAGAAATCAGGGAAAACTTAAAGGTTGAGTTGTCAAAATGACTCCTCTTTATAATCTCTCATAGGGCATATTAGGGTTTCAACGACACAATTTGTGTGGTCAAGATTAAAACGTGACAGAGGGTGGATATTAAATATGGGTATGTGGCATGGATTAAGGTGAATGAATGGCTAGGATTAGATCATGATGGATGGCTGGGATTAATTCATATAAATATATATAAATAAAGTATATAAAAAATATATATATTTTTAAATATATATAAATATATAAATTATGGGTAAAAATGATGGGAAGTTATGGATGGATGACAAGTAGCTAGATTTTGGTGTCTACATAATCCTAATTTGTACTATATTGTATGAAACACAATATGGTGTAAAAAATGAGACACCTAGTTTGGCTTGATGTAGAAGTAGATTTCTCTTCTTGGAATGCAAATATGAACTTGAAGACAAAAGAATTTTGATTGTGTAGCTTACCCCCTCAATTGGTGAATGAGTGATGGATGCATCTCATGATCAAATTAACATATTTGTGCAAATGATTGTGTGAAATGTGGATGATACAAATAATGTAAAAGTGATGTCATTTTTGCCCCAATGATGGAAGGTGATTGTTGAAGAATGCGAGTGATGGATTCTATTTTGCCCTAACAGAGAAAGGGGTTTTTTCCAAGTGTAGAAGCCATGTTCATGTAAGATGTATCCCATTGTGGGAAAATCAAAGTCAAATGTGATTACACCAATTTTTGGGTGATTCCATGTTGAAGAATTTATCGTATGGTGTCATTGAAATGCAAAGTGATAAAGATGCAATAAGAAAAGTAGTCAACTTTAGAGGGCCAAATAGTGACTGTCAATAAATTACTGCAATTGGAACCAATCACACTAGCTAGGGTCAGTCACCATGATGATTGTCAATGTAAAAAGAAATGATGATATATGATGTTTTCCATGTTTTAGGTCCCACAAACAAGGCCATCAATGACAATTGTAGAGAAAATTGGTCTTGGCATAGTTTCACTTGAAAGGTGAAGTACCAAAATTGATTTTGTTTTTTTATCAATGAAATATTGGATGATGAATATGGCCAAGTGTCCTTATGGTGATTTATTCATCTTACTAAATTGCATGGATGCAAATTACTGCAATCGCCAAGGGAATAGAATAAACCACTAGATACGAGGTTCAGTTGAAATTTGTGAACTTGGAAAAATATGTAAATGCATTGATTAATGAATGGAAATGGTTTGAAAATAAGAATTGATGATGAGAATTATTATTATGGTCATTTTGTGAAAATTTGGACCATTTTGAAGCATTTTGGAGATTAATAAGCAATTTTGCGCCTTTTGGGTGCAAACAAAAATTATACATCCAAATCATTTTGAACCTTCATAAAACATGTTATTATGATGAAATTGATACATGGATGCAATATGGAATTATTTTGTGGAGGTAAGCTACCTTTTTGGATCGATTTTGGTATTTTTCAATGTTAACACCAAACGCTAGTGGGCACTTATTTCTTGTGCAAATACTCGATAGATTTTTGTGCTTTCCAAAATGTAGGGAGGCACTTCAGTGTACCTAGAAGCACCCATGGGTGTTTTAGTGCACCTAAAACAACTATAAAAGGCCTGTAGAGGGGAAATCAAGCTCATTTTTGAATCCATGAATTTTGAAAGCTATGTCTAAGGAAGTCGAGTGGAGTGAAATGGAGTGGAGTTAGTAGAGTGAAATTGTGAAAGCTATGGTGGAAGAGGGAGAAAAGGTAGGAGTAGGTGTGCATTTTACCAAGGTAAGTGCTTTTGACACTCTTTTGTTTTTGTTGTGCAAAAAAAAATTCTTCTCTTTTTTAAAATAATGTAATGTATTCGACATTAATTCTTTGTGTTGTGTTTTTTGAGTCTTGGCATTGGTTCTCACCTCTCATACCTAGGGTGAGGAATGCACTATGGGAGGACGAGTGGGATTCACTGGAGGTTGTTGGGCTGGCTGGGGCAGCAAAGATAGATGTTGTGAGGGTAGATGAGGGGTATCTCTCTACCTTGACAAAGAGATGAGATACAGATAGGTGGTCATTTCAGATCCCTACTATATAGGTGACTATGACACTTGAGGATCTATACCATATACTCAAGTTACTAGTGGAGGACTTGCATATCAAGGTTGGGCACAACAAGAAGTATGAGTTGAGTTGCATGTTCAAAAATGGGTGGAAGGATGCAAAGGTGATAGGTGGAGGGATTACGTACTTGTCCATGTATGTGGACAAGAATTTGGATGTCCTACCCATATTGGTGATGTTTGTATTGGCCAAAATAATGGACCTGAATACTACTAGCTATCAGTTCCCATGGAACCTTATCGGGTTGGTGTGCAACATGCTTGCTACACCATAGGTGTATGCATGGGCTCCTACTTTACTAGTGTCTAGGTTACATTTTACTACTACAATTTTGGGATTGGGAGCACTTCAATGTGGCTTGACCTACAGGCTTACCGACTAGGGTATGGAATAGGGATCAGCCCTATGCTATGAGATGGTTAGTGGTAGAGGAGGTGCATCTAATTTGTCCTATTCATATGGGGTAGTGGTATAGATATTTGTGGATTGGATTGATAATGGATCAGGTGGTATGAAGGCCATGGTGAGGTGCCATGTGGATAGGTTATGGGGAGAATCTACGATGGGTGTGGTAGGCTATATGGGCAGTTGGGAGGCACATGAAGGAGGTGGAGCTGATTTAGTTCTCATAGGTGCTACAGTAGTTTGGTTTGAGGTAGGGGGTTCCTGAGGCACCCACACTCTATAAGCATCATCGAGATGAGATGGGTATCCCTTGTACCAAAGCGTGGAGGTCCACACTTGAGGATATGAGGAGATGAATCTCTAATGTTGATGATTCAAGCACTATTGAGGAGTATGATGCATGGTTTGTGACTCAGCCAACATGGGTACCAAGTTTGATAGTATATGGGGGGAACATGGATGGGGATGAGGTTGAGGATTACGATGAGGCTCCTAAGTATTGGAGATACCTTTGAGCTAGAAATCAGAGATGGCAAACTAGGATGGCAACAAAGTAGGCTCTAGAGTTTGGAGGGAATGGCGATGGTGGAGGTGGCATGGAGGATAGGGAGGAGGTTCTATATGGACCTCCTTGTTAGAGTGAGGATGATCGAGTGAGGTTAGAGCAACTGGTGGTAGAGTGATATGCTATGATAGCAACTCAAGATACAGATATAGCTTGGCTATGGGATAGGGAGGTGGCTCTAGAGGAAGAGATAACTTGATTGCATATAGAGTTGGAGGCACAACTGATAGTAGGTGGAGGTAAGGATAGGATAACGAGCTCTAGGTAGAGCTACTAAAGGGGCATCATAGGTATATACATGATCTACATCACCTTTGGTCTCAGGAGGAATATGTCCAAGCATTGGAGGATCAATTTATGGAGCACAATATTGGGCTTCCAAAACCGTCCTCCTCATCCATATTCAGGTCGGCTAGGCCTAGTGAGTCTAGGCATAGTTCTAGGCCTATGGCTCCTTCAGGGTTATAAGGGTCCTCTTATAGGCATTAGCTAGTGCTTAGATGAACTTTTTGTAAATTATTCTTGGTGCTCCAATGTATATAGCCTTTGGGCTTTAATTGTACATGATATATATATATATATATATATATACATGGCTTTTACTTTTTGTGTTATGCTTTTGTTTGGATGCATATGCATATGGATGATTAATACAATTAGAATATGTATGAATGTAAGTGTATGTGGATGATTAATGTAGTTTATGAATGCAAATTTTCTACTGATCATACATATTTTAGATTTTACTTGGCCATGTTTTTAGCATTGTTGTTTAATCAGGGGCACCAAACTGGTGGCATGTGGGGTGGAAAATTCTTGAAATGACATGGATGTTGACATGGAATAAGACATGGATGTTGACATGGAATAATATGTTGATGTTGATATGGAAGAAAATATGGATGTTGATATGGAAAAATGACTCAAAATATATCCATCATGTAGATGACTCCAAAGATGAAGTCTATGAACAGTTTAGCCTCATGACAATTATCTCTGATGAATCTGAAGAGGAATTAGAACCCATAATTCCACACACTAAACAAGATGAGTTTTACCTCAGAACGTTTCCATTAGCCCATATTTCACTTTCTTCTTCCACAAGAGTGGTCCAACCCAACCGGTGAACCACCACCTTCATCTCATTAATCGATCTCATCGATCATTTTGTTTGTAATATATGTACATAAATTTTAAAAATTAAAAAAAAAAAAAAAATCAAAAACATAAACAAAAATAAAATAAAAAATTTTGCATGTACATGACATTTATTTGTGTTGTTTGTTGCTATTAAGGTTTAATAGAGTTCTAGCATTGGTTTTACCAAATAGGATCTACCCATCCTTTTTCCCTTTAAGTCAACATGAATATTGTTGACGTATTCACCCCAATCCATAATCCATATGATTTGGAAAATCCAATTCCTATTGACATGAGTCTTATTGATATGGACCATATTTCCTCACCACCATCCTTTTACGAGTTTGTCCTATCTAAGAAATTGTTAAGGGCTTCAGCCAACTACATTCCTCCATTACCCCCACCTTCACCTTCACATTTACCTTCAGATCTTGAGGTTTTCCAGGCAGACATAGATGAGGATAAGTTAGAAGAGTTTGATGACCTCATAGACAACATTCATCTAATACCAAATTTCCATCAACTTGAGGAAGGTTCTCGCATGTCTATTGAAGATACCATTGATGTGAACCTTAGTTCAGACATAGACAATCCATAAATGATCAAAATTGGTAAAATATTATCCAAAGATGAACAAGAGCAATTAATTTCTCTCCTAAAGAAGAAGAAGGGAATTTTTCCATGGTCCTATAAATATATGCTTGGTCTTGATTCTAATTTGGTTGTCCACAATATCACCTTAAACTCTGATACTAAGTCATTAAAACAAAAACTTAGAAGGATGCATCCTACAATTGCCCTCTTGGTCAAATAAGAGCTTCAAAAACTATTAGATGTAGGTTTCATTATACCCATTGACTATCTTGAGTGGCTCTCAAACATGGTATCCATTCACAAGCCTAACATGATGATACATATTTTCACTGACTTGCGAGATCTTAACAAAGAGTGTCCTAAGGATGATTTTCCTCCTCCAAACATTAACACTCTTGTTGATACCTATGTTGGCCATGAAATGCTCTCTCTCATGGATTGGTTTTTATGATACAACCAAATTTGAATAAATACTAATGACCAACACAAAACAACATTCACTACACCTTGGGGGAATTTTTGTTACAAGGTGATGTCCTTTGACCTTGAAAACATCTTCCATGATTACATGCATAATATAATTTAAGAGTATATGGGTGATCTCTAGGAAAAATCTAAAACTTGATAAGAGCACATTGGTGTATTGGAAAAAGTCTTTGATTGACTTCTAGAGCATGATGTAAAGTTGAACCCCAAGAAATGTGTCTTTGGTGTTACCTCTAGAAAACTACTAGGGTTCATTATCACCAAAAGAGGCATTGAGATGGACCTAAACAAATTAAAGGCCATCATAGAGATGCCTTCCCCCAAAAAATTAAAGGAATTGCATAGTTTACAAGAAAATATTCAATCAATCCATCATTTTATTGCATAAATTTATGATAAATGGAAGCTATTCAATCACCTACTACAAAAGGGGGTGCCATTTTCATGGTTACATAAGTGTAAAAAAGCCTTTGATGATATTAAGTAATATCTGGCTTCTCCACCAGTCTTAGCTCGTCCTCATTTGGGGGTCCCTTTCCATTTGTATGTTTCAGCAATGGAATTTGCATTAGGGATAATTCTTACACAAAAGAATGAAAATAATCGAGAGCAAGTTGTCTATTACATTAGTTGAACATTAGTAAGCTATGAGACTAGATACGCTTACGTGAAAAAATTATGCATAGCAGTGGTTTTCACCACTAAGAAAATTAGACATTACATGCTTAGTCACACCACACATGTCATATCTAGAGAAAATCCTCTACATTATTTGATATCTCGCACTTACAATAACAATCACTTCATTAAATGGATAATGCTTCTCACTAAATTTGATCTTGATTTTATAAGTCAAAAATCCATTAAAGGTCGGGTTATAGCCGATCAAATTGTAAAAGATCCACTACCTAGTGATCATCCTTTGATTATTAAGATCCCAGATGATTCGATCTTCATTGTCACTAAAAAAGGAAAAAATGTAGTTTCGAAGGAATACATTGATATCACACTATTATTTGATGGTTCTAAGTACAAAAAATGTCAAGGTGCTAGAGTCGTATTTCATACACCTCAGGGGGTGCCTATTCCATTATCATTTAAACTAGACTTCTAATGCACAAACAATAATGTAGAGTATGAAGCCTTAATATTAGGTATTCAAGCAACTATAGCTATGGGAATTAGGCATATTAGGATATTTGGTTATTCTCAACTTGTTTACAAATAAGTAACCAGAGAATACCAATGCAAAGAGCATACTATTAAGCTTTACCATGAAGTAGCAATGAAATTACTCTCTAAGTTTGATTTGTATGAAATTGATAGTTTGCCATGTTCGACTAATAGATTTGCATATGCGATGGCCTCTCTTGGATCACTAATTCCAAAGGATACCTTAGGAGAGGTACATATCCTTATAATTACAATGATATCTAAATCTACAATTGTCCATGCTGAATCTAAGGATGAAAAGGATGTTTGCTTTATCCATTTGGAGTCATGTGAGCCTTGGTCAAACAAAATAATAGCCTTTATCAAGTTTGGAACAATCCCATAAGATATGTCACGAATTTCTAAATGCACTTTAAAATAAAATGTAGCTCATTTTACTCTCTTGGAGGATTTGTTGTATAGACATGGTTATGATGGAATCCTCCTTCATTGTCTCAAGCATGCTAAAGCACAAAGAGCCATAGTTGAAGCTCATGATGGTACTTGTGGTGGTAATTTTAGTGGAATGGCCATTGCAAAGTGTATTATATGCATGGGTTATTATTGGCCCACAATGGAATGAGATTGTTGCACATATATCAAACATTGTAAGCAATATCAAGAACATGCTAATTTAACTCATGTACCATCACAAGCATTGCAACCTATTTCAAAATGGGATCTATATTTAATTGGAAAAATATTACCTTCTTCCTAGGGACAATATACATTCATCATCACAACCATTGAATACTTCACAAAGTGGGTTGAGGACATTGTTACACAAAGAGTGGGTAAAGGTACTTATAGGCTTGTCATTCTAGAGGGATTTGAAGAGCCCAAACCACTTAATGTTATACACTTGAGAGAATTCTATGCATAATGTGATATATATATATATATATATATATATATATATATATATATATATATATATATATATATGTATATATACATGGCTATTATACAAAAACAACATTGCATTGCACACATATCATTTCACATATTGCATTCCATACACAACATTTTTTACCTTACATTTCACACATTTGCATAAAACTCATTTCATTTCATAAAATTGCTTCTCATACATTGCGTTCAGACCATAATTTTCACACATTTTATATGTCATATTAGGGATCATTTATTCAGTTCATATATAAATTGGTCAAATAAAGTCATGTTGCCTTAATCAAGGGCACCTTCAAATTCATTTCATTTACACCATTCCAAAAAGCCAAATTGTCATTTGCAAAGCCATATTTCCATAATTCCTAGGTGTTTTCGATCACTCAGCCAATCCTAGTGTTTTAAGCAAACCATAAATACATGTCGAGCTTTATTTAGGACCAAGACACAATTTTCACTAAGAAAATATTGAGTTCTTGGAATGGACTCCAAAACATTCTTGAACCAAACACAATTTCACATCTTAAAAACATCTTGTGTCAAAGAGGGATAACACCATACTTGGTTTGAATATTGCAGTGAAAAGGGTAGTCCTTGCTTGTTCCATCATGCAACATAGTCCATAAAAATAGTGGTTTTCACCACTATCATAATTTCAATATAAAAGAAAGAGTAGGGCAAAACTCCTAAAAACTCTAAATATTTTACATCACACACCATTGATCCTCAAGCTGTAAGGATAGTACTACATTTCCAATTAAATGGTTAGATTTTCATCCCCAAAGCCTAAATATAAAATCCTTGGACTATGGAGCTAGTCTCCACAGGGGATATAGATGCTTAACTGGCAGTGGAGTGTGCTCATGCGTGGTGACACATCTTTTTTAAAGAGCTCTGACCGCACATAAGGACAAGCTAGCTTCTTGGTCTCATCCATAACAGGTCAAACCCAATTTACTCAAGATGAATTAATGAACTCACTTGCACACACATTGGTTATTGATTACCTCGAGTCATTTTCATGCCCATGATTTGGTAAATGAATTCACTACACAAAAATTTGGTCTTATAGAAATTAGATAGCCTTTAGTGAGTTTGTTTGATACCACTAGTATGTCCGAGTCTCTGTAAAAATAGTTAATTTTCCAAATCAACATCCATATCTTCTTCCATATCAACATCTATATCTTCTTCCATGTCATAATTTCTTTCATCCCACCTGCCACTAGAGTGGTGCCCCTAATTAAACAATAATGCTAAAACATGGCCAAGCAAAATCTAAACTATGTATGATTAGTAGAACATTTGCATTCATAAACTTGCATTAATCATCCATATACACTTACATTCATACACATTCCACTTGCATTAATCATCCATATACACATGCATCCACACAAAAAATTCACACAAAATCATAACACAAAAAGTAAAAGCCATGTATATATATAAATATCACATGTACAATGAAAACCCAAAGGCTATATACAATGAAGCACCAAGGCTCATATACAAAAAGTGCATCTAAGCACTAGCAAATTCCTATAAGAGGACCCCTACGACCCTGAAGTAGCCCTAGACCTAGAACTATGCCTAGAATCACTAGGCCTAACTGACCTATATATGGATGAGGAGGGTGGTTTTGGAAGCCCAATATCATGCTCCATCAATCAATCCTCCAATACCCAGACATATCCCTCTCAAGATTTAAGGCTATGTACATCATGTCTCTACCTATGATGCCCCTCTAGAAACTCTGCCTAGAGCCTCATGATCCTGTCCTTGCCTCCACCTACTATCGACCGTACCTCTAGCTCCATTCACAACCAAGCTATCTCTACCTCCATACCAGCTGATCCACTATTAATCTATCCCCCTGTACCACTACCTAATTCAAATAGGATGACTTGGTTGTACCTCCTTTACCACTGGCCACCTCATAGAATAGGGTTGCTCCCTATCCCATACCATAGTTGGTAAACCTGTACATCAAGCCATACTAAAGTGATCCCAACCCCAAAATTGCATTAGCAAACTACAATATAGACCTTGGTATTTCCTCCTTCTCACCTCATATAGATCCTGGTACAACTACACCAATAAATAAGGATCCCATGCATACACCTACGGTGTAGTGAGCATGTCGCACACCAACCCGATAAGCTTCCATGGAAATCAACAACTAGTACTATTCGAGGTCACTATGTTGGCCAACACAAACATCACCAATGTGGGTAGGGCATCCAATTTATTGTCCACATACATGGACAAGCATGTAATCCCTCCACCTGTCACCTCCACATCCTTTCATCCATATTTGAACATGCAGCTCAACTCATGCTTCTTGTCATGTCCAAACTCAACACGTAAGCCCTTCACTGGCAACTTGAGGATGTGGTATACATCCTCAAGTGCCATAGTCACATCTCTAGTAGGGAACTAAAATGTCCCCATATTTGGATCTCATCTCTCTTCCAAGGTAGAGAGATACCCCTCATTTACCCTCACCACGTCTATCTTGCCTGCCCCAACCAGCCCAACAGCCTCCAGCCAATCCCACTCATCCTCATGTAGCACCTTCCTCACATTAGGTATAAGAGGCAAGAACAGATTTTGAGCCTCCAAAATATTTAAGCTTTAACACAACACAAAGCATTAATGTCAAATACATTGCATTATTTTATAAAAAAAAAAAAAAAATTTTTGCACAACAAAAACAAAAGCATTTCAAAAGAACTTACCTTAGCCAAGTGCACACTTGCTCCTACCTCTGCTCCCTCTACCACCATAGCTTTCGTAGCTTCACTCCACTCACTCCACTCCACTTCCTTAGATGCAGATTTTGAAATTTATGGATGCACAAATGAGCTTGATTTCCCCTTTGCAAGCCTTTTATTGCTAATTTAGGTGCACTAAAATGCCCATGGATGCTTTCAGGTGTATTGAAGTGCCACCCTATGTTTGAGAAAGCACTAAACTTTGGCGAGTGTTTGTGCAAGAAATAGGCATCCGTCAACATTTGGTTTCAACATTAACAAAAGATCAAAATCAATCCAAAAAGGTAGCTTACCTCCACCAAATTATTCTAGATATCATCCATGCATCAATTTCATCATAATAACATGTTTTGTGAATATTCAAACTGATTTGGACACGTAATTTTCATTTACACCCAAAAGGCGTAAAATTACTGATTAATATAAAAAAATGCTTCAAAATGGTCCAATTTTTCACAAAACGACCATAATCATCATTCTCATCATCAATTATTCATTTTCACACCATTTCCATTCATTAATCATTGCATTTGCACATTTTTCCAAGTTCACAAATTTCAAGTGAACCTTGTATCTAGTGGTCTATTCTATCTCCTTGGCGATTACAACGAGTTGCATCCATGCAATTTGATAAGATGAATAAATCACCATAAGAACACTTGGCCATATTCATCATCCAATATTTCATTGATCAAAAAAAAAAATCAATTTTGGTACTTCACCTTTCAAGTGAAACTATGCCAAGACCAATTTTCTCTACAACTATCATTGATGGCCTTTTTCGTGGGGCCTGAAACATGAACAACATCATATATCATCATTTCTTTTTACATTGATAGTCATCATGGTGATTGGCCCTAGCTAGGGTGATTGGTTCCAATTGCAAGAATTTATTGACAGTCACTAGCTGACCCTCCAAAGTTGACTTTTTCTTATTGCATATTCATCACTTTACATTTCAATGACACCATACGACAAATTATTCAACAACATGGAATCACCCCAAACTTGGGGTAACCACATTTGAATTTGATTTTCCCACAATGAGATGCATCTTACATGATCATGGCATCTACACTTGGCATAAATCTCTTTCTCTATTAGGGCAAAAATAGAATGGTGACTGGCCCTAGCTAGGGTGATTGGTTCCAATTGCAAGAATTTATTGACAGTCACTAGATGAACATCTGAAGTTGACTATTTTTCTTATTGCATCTTCATCACTTTACATTTCAATGACACCATACAACAAATTATTCAACAACATAAAATCACCCCAAAATTGGGGTAACTACATTTGAATTTTATTTTCCCACAATGAGATACATCTTACACGATCATGGCATCTACACTTGGCAGAAATCTCTTTCTCTATTAGGGAAAAAACATTTTGAACAACCCCCTTCCATTGTTGGGGAAAAAATGACATCACTTTTACATCATTCGTATCATCCATATTTCACACAATGATTTGCACAAATCTATCAATTGGCTCATGAAATGCATCCATCACTCATTCACCAATTGAGGGGGTAAGCTACACAATAAAAATTCTTTTATCTTCAAGTTCATCTTTGCATTCCAATAAGAGAAAGTTGCTTCTGCATTAGGCCAAACCAGGTGTCTCATATTTTTGCACCATATTGTGTTTCACACAACATGTTACAAAAAGGGGCATCTGTAGATACCAAAATCTAGCCACTTTTCATCCATCCATAGCTTCCCACCACTTTTATCCATAATTTATATATATATATATATATATATATATATATATATATATATATATATATATATATATTTAATATATATTTAAATAATGATATTTTATATACTTTATTTATATATTTAATAAATATATGTAAATTTATATGAATTGATCCTAGCCATCCATCATGATATAATCCCAGCCATTCATCCATATTAATCCATGTATCATGCCCAGATTTAATCTTAGCCCTCCGTCACATTTTAATCTTGACCACACAAATTGTGTCGTTGAAATTCTGATGTGCCCTAGGAGAGATTACAAAGAGGAGTCATTTTGATGACTAAACCCCTAAGTTTTTCCTAATTTTTCTAAGTTTGAAGTTACCCTAAGTTTTTTAGATCTATCCAAGACCCCTTGCCATTGCCATATTCTATCGCTCACCTTCACTTTCGCATCCATCACCGCTCACTTCGCATGAACCAAATCTGCTTATATAAATTTTTCTTCACTCCTAGAATACCCCTTTAAGTTACCTGAGTGCCTCTTGGTGCCCTTTTACATCCCCAAGCACCTCAAAATACCTTCTACCATCACCAAGTGCCTCTGGGTACCTTATGCCATCATTGAGCACCTTTAGGCATCTTCTATCATCACTGAGCACCCACAGGCATTCATAGCCCTAGTTTTGTAGTCTTGCAACCCCTTGGGTGTTTCTATGGAATCTGTGCACCAAATCCTAAAACAATGATGAAGAATAGAGAACAATGATTTATCATGATAAGCTAATTTATTTATTGTAAGTATTTTTATTCTTAGATCTATTTACAACTTCATTTTTGCAACTAGAGTTAGTAACTTTCTTATCGAGGACCTCAAATAGTGGAGCCATTGCATATATTATTGATCTTCTATTGTTGTTTACTATTTGTAGGTTTAGGGATAAATTTCATTGGTAGCTACTAAATCTTGAGTGGTCCTGTATAGGATAATAAATCCCACTCACCACACTGTTGGGATCGGATCAAATATGAAGACACCACCAATATTTGTTTACTAGGGTTTCAGAGAACCCTAGTGTCTTGTTATTATTAAATCAAGCATAATAAGATTTGTAACCCCACATTTGGGGTACATTTTATTGTATCATTGAAGATCCATAGATGTTATAATAAAATTTTATTTCATTGTGCAATTTTATGTGTCGCATTGCTTGTTTAATTTTATAGTTCATTGTTTGGTGTTGTTCGATTTTGCATTCCCACTAAGTATTTAAGTTTATATTTAACCAAACTCATAGTAGATATGGTGTCCTTTCCATGTTAATATATGATAATGGAACATCCTTAAAGAAACAAAATATCTAAAAAAATTTGTTGAATATACGACTCAACATAAATTTTCAATGCCTTACCATTCTCAAGGAAATGATAAAGTTGAAGCTTCTAGTAAGACTCTTATCAAGATCCTAAGAAGCTTGTTAGAAAAACTAGTTGATAATGGTATCTTTAGCTTTATCTCACCTTGTGGTCCTTTCACACTAGTATTCAAACTTCCATTGGTATGATGGCCTATGCTTTATTTTATGGAACTAAAGCCATATTTCCTTTCAAGCTTAAGGTTCCTTCCTTGAATATTTTTTTGTAATATTCCTTTGTTAAATACATATATTGTCTTGCCCATATTAAACAATTAGACTTGCTTGACGAAAAATGAATCCATGCCCTAGAGCACCTTGAGTTCTACCAACAAAGGATCAAGTATGTATATAACAAAAAGGTACAATCCCACTCCTTCAAGGTTGGTGATCTTATTCTTAAAGAGATTCAAAAAAACAAAAAATACAAAACTAAGCCACACTTAATAGATAATAACTTAAAGAACCAATGAACATAATGCATATTAAAAGGTATTATATTTGAGTCTACATTGGCTGCCTATTTCTTTCAACTACCTAATGTTACTTTTTTGCATTATGGTTAATTTCATATTTGCTTGTATACATGTGTTTTTCTTTGTTTGGACTACTTAATGCATCTTTAGTCATGGATCTATAATGATATGCAAATGATGATCCTAGTCAGAATAGTTTATTTTCCATTACACTAGGTGGTTGATGTGAGTAGATAGTCCTATCCCATCTTTGTGAATCAACTTAGGGTTCATGCAATCATCTATCTTTATAATCACTTTCTATCTAGCTTAATATGATTTGTATCAAACCATATCTATTATATATTCTAAACTACAACTCCCTTGTTGCATGATGAATATTGTGAGGTTTGAATGTGTTGATGGAAAAAATTAAATCAAATTCTCCTATCATTCCAATCACTATCATTCCAATCACTACATAATGAATATTATAAGGTTTGTAGGTGCTAATAGCAAGATCAATCTTGTAATTTACTTTTTTCTCACATAGCACCTCTTGTAATTGCAACTATTCAACAACAAAATTGTCTTTTCAACTAGGGGAATCATTGGTTGCTACACCAATCGCTCATAAGTACTATATGATAATTCTCTATGAGGAAAATATGTCTAAGAAAAAATACTTTAAGCATTTGTTTAAAGGTAAAGGTATAAGTCCTTCATCATTTGCTTAAAGGAAGTTCTTTAGGTAGAAGTTATTTAGGTATTTACATACAAACAAGGTAGATGTTATTTAGGTATCTTCCTAAAGGTAAATTTTATATCAAATTATTATAGGTAAGGCTAAATCAAAATTCCTACAAGAAAAGTAAAATTCCATTAGAAATTTTCTTAAAGGTAAATTTTATATGAAAATTCCTTAAGGTAAAGCTAACTAAAGTCCCCTTGGGCAAATATCAAAGCTAACTAGAAGTCCTCCAAGAAAATCTAACTAGATTTTCCCTAGGAATATCTCAAAGCTAACCATAAGTCTTTTATGCAAAGCTACCAAAGTTTCCCTTGGGCACATCTCAAAGCTAACCATAAGTCCTCCAAGCAAATCTAACTAAAGTCCCCCTTGGCAAATATCAAATATAACCATAAGTACTCCAAGAAAATCTAACTAAAGTCTCCTTGAGAAAACATCAAAGCTAACCATAAGTCCTCAGATAAAAGCTAACTAAATTCCCCTTAGATAAATTTCAAAGCTAACTAGGATTCCTCTAGGAAAATCTAACTAAAGTTCCTTTGGCCAAATCTAAAAGCTAACCTAAAGTCCTCCAGGTAAATCTAACTAAAGTTCCCCTCGGCAAGTATAAAAGTCAACCACCAGAAGTTATCTAGGAAAAACTAACTAAATTCCCCTTGGAAAAACCTTTAAGTACACTTATGTACATAGTTGTATATGTTTGTATATATCTCTTTTCTTTTTTAAGCTAAAATCCCCCAAGGAAAATCTCTTCTAATTTTTTTTGGGACAAATCACACTTTGTACATAGCAGTATATAGATATACTATAGCAATGTCTCTTAGCATTATCTAAAGCCAACAAAGGCTTATATATATATATATGAAAATTTATCTATACATTGATCTCTCATATAATACATCATGTACATCATGTTAGAAAATATATATTACATTACTTGGTTCACCTTAGTTACATTATTAGAATAGGAGTTTATCTTAGGTTAAGTAGTTACTTGAGGAAGAAGCAATAAATGCACAAGTGTTAGAATGTGCAATAATGTAAATGTGCATGTAGTCCACATGTACATGAGCATTTAGAATAGAAGTTACAAGTGTCTTTCATGCAGTAGGATATTGAAGAGTCACATACTAGTATATATATGACCAAGCATTGTAATAAAAAGATGAAGCATGCTTTAGAGCATGTACTAGTAGAATGCTATTCATATTTTTTAAAATTTTGTGAGCCTCCATTAATGGATACTACATGAGTTGTTTCTCAAGTTTCTCATGCTATTTACATGCTTATTATTTAGCCATTATCATAGATATCATATTGCTTGCTTATTTCAATACTTGTGGGTTCATTTTATTCAAGTTTATAGCTTCAAAAGATAATAGTGGTATCAAAACCACAAGGAAGTTTGATAGGAGAAAGGAAATCTCCATTATAGATTTTTTGAAGAAAAATATGAAGGCTAGATAAAGCCTCATTACAGATCTAAATAAGGTTCATGATAAGATATTTCAAGCAGGAGAAGCTCATAATAAGAAAAATTTGGGATAATCATCACCATTCGACGACATGCCTATTTTTAAAATAGAAATTAAAGAGTTATAGAAGAGTAGATTGAAGGAGGAAGTTGAATAATTCTTAAGATACAAATATCAGAGGTTGAAAAAGAAAAAAATTAGTTTGGAGGGTGCATCACTGAGACTTCCTAGGAGGTCACCCATCCGAGTACTTGAGGTGCCATTACACCAAGAAAACATACTTGGAATTTTTGAAGGACGTTAATTTGCTTTCATGTACACTTTTTGCCCTCAGCCTGATTTCAAAATAGCATGAAACAAACAAGTTGAGATAGAATTGTAAAGAAACGATATTTTTTTGTGAAATCTACTCATCTAGGGTTTGAAGGAGTGGGAGCTTCAAATAAAGTTTTAGATAAATCAATTTGACTACTTGCATGCCTAAATTCTTGAAGTGTCTTTGACCTAAGACATGCTGCACATCAAAGATACTCTACAATCAACTACATAGATTAGAGTCATTGTTGTGTTGAACCTATGCTTGGAGAGCCCAATCAAGGGTATTTTAAGGTATTTTGTGGTAATTTCTACCATCCCAAGGAGATCAGTTATCCAAAGAAGTAATATTTCCCAGGCACTTAAGCACATTTTTGTATAAAAAATCTCCCTATCTATTGAGGTTTGATTGATGTTGTAGTCCCCTGACAAGCATAGTAGAAATATGGTGCCCCCATGCAGGTTCTTACTATAGTATTTGTAGTAGTTTTTATGGAGAGACATCAATGGTGGGCAGTACAAGTAGAATGTGTCATGGCATACTCAACAACCAAAGCCATAGGTAGCCATTGGTGTTTCTCTACCTATGTAGAGAATAAGCGATAAAGATAACAAGCGCCACATTGAATATGACAAGAAGAAGTGGTCAATTTCTCTCGCATAGATATTTTGGGTCTACTACCATCACCAGAGACATCTTTGAGACCATAAAGATCAACTATTGCAAAGGAACCATCGTGGCAGGGTGAAGAATAACTATCCCATTTTTGGAGGGAAATCAAACATTGTGGCATAGTAGATTTGAGAGATACATTGCAACCATGTGTGGTTAAACAACCATGCTAAGTTAGGCACCTTGGGCTACTACTATGTAGGAGGATTTTTATCCTAACGACTATGGGCTTTATGATAGGCATCAATGTTATGAGTAGAAAATAAGGCATTACAAATGGAATCGAGACATCCCAAAGATAGGTGTCTCACATAAATTTCTAGCCTATCTTGCATGTATTTCAAATACCGCTCAATCAAGATGTTTGAAATTAATATACATGCACCAATAAACATAACGTGACATGGAGGAGGTATCAATGTTGGTCGGCAATAGAGAAAGGTTATATATTTTTCTCAAACCTCTTTATTTTGAAAAGGAGACATAAGGTTCTCTTTGAAAATTTGAAATTTAAAGGTTGAATATAAAACTAATGAAGTGAAGGTTAAGAGTAGTAAGGTCATATTAATAAGATTTATTAGAATTGGAGAAATAAGGGATAAATGAAATTAGGAGAAATTAAAAGCATTAATATTTTTTCTAAGGTTAAATTTAGTTAGTTTTGATTAATTATATTAATGGAGGGATAAGGTAGATAATTGAAGAATTAAAATCTTAGAAGCATTATTTGAAATTATTTTGAATTATTTTGTAAATTGAAGTATTATTTTGCAAATATTATCATTTTATAAATTTCTAATTAGGGAGATATGAAGAATACTACACCCAAAATTTAGATCATTTAAATTTAGAAAACTAAACCATTGAGAATAAAAGAATTCAAACACTATATCAAGACTATAGTATAGTCCTACAAAACTTGAGTTTTTTGAAAAGGTTGATCATATACTCAAAACTAGGGAGTCATAAGGTAGATATCTTCATATTAGAAAATTGAAAACTTCATAACCATGGATCATTGGTATATAGATTTAGGAGCAAGTAAACATATGACTGGAAACATATATTGGTTTAATTATCTACAAAATATAGATGAGAAACCAGTTACTATAGCAGATAACAAAACTTAAGAATTAAAAGGAATTGGAAACATTTTGATCAATTTAAAGGATGGAAAAAGGATAATTAAAGACGTTTTGTATGTCCCTAGTATTACCACCAATCTTCTTTCAGTTTCTCAACTTATGGATCAAAACTTGATAGTAGAATTCAAAGTGGTTAATGGTAGAAAACAGTGTCATATTATCAGACAAGGAAAAAAGGTTACCACAGGGTCTTATAAAATTGGTCTATTTGTTTTGGATACTGCAACACATTCAACACTCTCAATCCAAATTTTAGATATATGGCACAAATATTTGGGTCATACTGGTATATCATCCATAAATGAAATGAGTAAATATAAAATGGTAGATGGAATGCCAAACCTAACCTTGGAGTCTATTATTTATCCAGAATGCATAACAAGAAAACAACATATAAAACTCTTTTAACTTCATCAGCAAAGAACTCAACAACCACTAGAGTTAATTTATATAGATTTATGTGGTCCAATGAATGTTGATAATTTTGGAGGACACAAGTATTTTCAATTATTAGTTGATTATCACACCAAGAAAATGTGGGTATACTTCATGAAATACAAATTAGAGGTATTCAATCATTTTAAATAGTTTAAACTCCAAGTAGAAAAATAATCAAGAAGGACTATCAAAAAACTTGGTTCAGATAGAGGAGGAGAATGTGTATCAAAAGAATTCAATCTATTCCTAGAATAAAATGGAATCAAAATACAACTTACTATAGCATAATCACCTCAACAAAATGGAATTATAGAAAGAAGGAATATATCTATAATGGAATGGTAAGATTCATGCTAAAGGAAGCAAATATTGATCACCAATATTAGGTAGAAGTAGTCAAAATAGCAGTATATATACAAAATAGACTACCTACTAGAATACTCAAACATATTACTCCAGAAGAAGCATGGTCAGGATGAAAACCAAACATTGGAAATTTAAATATTTTTGGATACAAAGCCTATATGCATATCCCAAAAAAAAAAGGACAAAGTTAGATGAAAAAACTATGGTTGGAATATTCATTGGGTATGATGATGAATCCACAGGATATAGAATAATGAATCCATGCACAAAGAAGGTTCATATAAGCATATATGTGATTTTTGATGAACAACTTAGAGTCAATGATAAATAAAAAATTAAGGATACAAAAATCATACTACCTTTTCAAGAAGAAGAATAAAAAATATAGATCTAGAATCAAAATACAATAATGAAGAAAGTAAACAGATAGATCCAACCACCATTGCTCAAAATAAATATCCTATATGGTATAGAGATACAATAAGATCAACTAACTTAGAACAAATGCCAAATATCACTACCACAATATCTCAAACTCAAATTCAAACTAGAATGAATAGAGGATTGCTAAGTACATTAGAAGATCCAACAACAACAACTTAAGCTCTAAGTCAATCTCATTAGAAGGCAACCATGGAATCAAAATATTTAGCTCTACAAAAGAACAACACATGGAAGTTAGTAGAATTACCACCAATAAATAAAGTTGTAGGTTGCAAATGGATATACAAATCCAAATACAAAGCACATGATACACTTGATAAGTACAAATCTGGATTAGTAGCAAAGGGGTATACTCAAACAAAATAAATTGACTATGAAGAGACATTTGCACCAACAACTAGAATGACTACTATTAGGATAATATGTGCATTAGCAGCTCATTAGGGATGGAAACTACATCAAATGGATGTAAAAAGTGTATTTCTTAATGGAGATTTAGAAGAGGAAGTTTACATGTCACAACCAAAAGGATTTGTTGTTAAAAGACAAGAACTTAAATTTTGCAAATTGAAAAAATTCTTGTAAGGTCTAAAACAATCCCCTAGAGCATGGAATATAAAAATTAAAAATCATCTATTACAACATAACTTAAAAAGAAGTACTTCAAATCCAGGTCTATATATAAAGAAAATTAGAAATAAAATGGTAATTCTTATAGTATATGTTGATGATATTGTAATTACTGGCAGCTTAGAGAAACTAATTAGTAAGATTAAAAAGGATCTAGAAAAAACATTTGAGATGATAGATTTAGGATTGATGAACTATTTTCTAGGTCTAGAGATTCATAAAGAAGAAGACAACATCACTATTACTCAAACAAAATATGCAAAAGCCCTACTGGAGAAGTATAGAATGAAGGAATGTAAACCAAAGGATACACCCATGGAACAAGGGATTCAATTATCTAAAAATTATGGAACACCTTTAGTTTCAGCTACTCAGTACAAACAATTGATTGGAAGTCTTCTATACTTAACAAATAGACCTGATATAGTCTTTGCAGCAAACTATCTTACAAGAACCAAGGAAAAGTCATTGGAAGGCTACAAAAAGAATATTACAATATGTTAAGAAAACTACAAATTATGGACTAACATATTTGAAGAATGTAAAATATTTTTGTCTATAGGGTTATTTAGATTCTTATTATGCTTGTTCTATCGATGATAGAAAATCTACTTCTAGGTACATATTCTACCTTGGATCAGGTCCAATATCTTGGCACAACAAGAAACAACATACAGTTTCTCAATCATCTACTAAAGTAGAATATCATGCAGCTAGAGACACAACATGTGAAGCATTGTGGTTATAGTACATATTATCTGACATGGGAGTCAACCAAGCACCAACTCTAATACATTGTGATAATCAAGGGGTTCTCAACCTAATAAAAAATCCAATTGTACATGAAAGGACCAAACATATTGAAGCACAATGTCATTTTATTCGAGATCATTTTCAGAATCATCATATCAAGTTGAAATATGTACCTATAGAGGAACAATTGGTAGATATATTCACAAAGGCATTGGGCACAAACAAATTCTAGATCTTCAGAGAGCATCTATGTAGATCAAGAGAAAGGTAAACCAAATAATGTAATACAGGGGGTGTTAGAAAATATATATTACATTACTTGGTTCACCTTAGTTATATTATTAGAATAGGATTTTATCTTAGGTTAAGTAGTTACTTGGGGAAGAAGCAATAAATGCACAAGTGTTAGAATGTGCAATAATGTAAATGTGCATGTAGTCCACATGTACATGAGTCTTTAGAATAGAAGTTGCCAATTTTTTCATGCAGTAGGATATTGAAGAGTCACATACTAGTATATATGTGATAAAGCATTGTAATAAAAATATGAGGCATGCTTTAGAGCATGTACTAGTAGAATGTTATTCATATTTTTCAAATTTTTGTGAGCCTCCATTAATGGATACTACATGAGTTGTTTCTCAAGTTTCTCATGCTATTTACATGCTTATTATTTAGCCATTATCATAGATATCATATTGCTTGCTTATTTTAATACTTGTGGGTTCATTTTATTCAAGTTTATAGCTTCAAAATCTAACACACCAATAATGGTATAGACAATAATTAAAACTAGCCCTTACAGGGGTGGCTAGCTCTAGGACCCCATGTTTGGTGCTCTCCCTCATCCTACCAATTATGTCATCCTCACCAACTACTATGATTTTCTTATTATAGACATGGAGTATATGACCATACCCTTGTGGGCCAAGGGAGTCAACAATCCGTTGGTACAAATGCATGGTATACTACCTTGATGTGAGTTATCCATTCGATATCCACCTACAAATCTTATTGCACCTCTTCCATCTAGTATAGTAGCACCTAAACCACCTAGTCTCCCTTAGTCACATATCTTACCACTATCATAATCCTTAGTATCATTGTGTCTTACTTTGTACGTAGAACCTAGATGACCTACTACATCATCATGATCTGGCCTATGAGCTGGTTCCTATTTTTAGTTCATTTGGATAACTCTACCTATGTTGTTATTAGAGCTACATTTAGTATCTCCACCTAATAGGCTAGCACATCCCTCCACACATCAACTATTGTTCAAAGTGACCTACTTAATTTTGCCTTTCTGGTTGTGCTTCTTGGAAATGGTAGCACAATAAATAATGGTACTATTGCTAGTGATATCCCTACCTATATTTGTTCCTCCCCTTCCCAACACACATCTTTTAAGTAGCACATCCAAACTAGTATCACCTACATTGGCCTATATGTCCATACCCCCAAAACTATAACCCTCTTGGGTCAAAATCTATGGTACCATTATATGTACACTATCACAATTCCAAGGTCATCCTACCTAGGGTTTAGATAGTGGGGTTATCAAAATCTGTCTCAACATGTGCACCTAGGTCCAGTGGTTCCTCAAAGTCCCTCTTGTGTAAACCTCCTATACCAAATTAGCCCTACTAGTATCCCCTATTGTGCATCAAATTAGTAGACCACTACCTCAAAATAGTGGAGCTCATACTCCTCCCATAGTCCTAGGTCATGCAAGCCATATGATAGATATCATCATGTTATCTAGGATGATGCCTATATGGCTACTAGATGATCTATACCACCTAAAAATCATCAACCATACTCTATGCCATCATGAGAGACACTCTTTATGGCCTACCCTATCTATACTTATAGTGTTGACCCCACCTATATGTATCCAATTACTCTTGATTATCCACATGCTCTAGTAGTCTTGGTGGTATCATGATGGTAATGTTCTCCTAATCCCACACTTGGAGCAATGTATAGCATATTAGGATACTTCTCTACCTACAAATGAGTCAATGTAGCATATGTAATAGTCAATCTAGCACCACCTCCCCCAATGTAAGGACCACTTGTTGGTTTTGCATCTTAGTCATTGTCTCTCCCTACAATTAGTGTACTACCCTCTTGCTTATGTCACTAAGCAAGAATCTTGATAACAATGCACAAAAAATGGTGGTCTACCTATCTAATTTGCCACTACATACATAGCATTTATGGCAATGCCAAACCTAACTAGTGGGAAGGCCAAGTCTCCTATCAGCCTCTCTAGGATTTACCCTTAATCCTATCCTCTTTGCATCTCCACCCCTCATATTGACACCTTGAGTATCTGCTACACCTCCTCCAATGTGATGGTTATCTCTCCTATAGGAATCTAAAAGTTATTTATCTCTAAATACCATATCTCTACAAGTGCTATTAGTAGAGCTCAATAAAACTTTATCTTTGGTATTAAGGCTATATGTTATAGCCCTACTATCGTTAGCAACACATAGTCCTCCATATCAAGCGATCCCTGGATGGTATTGAGTGCATGAGAGTGTCACTCTCTACACTCTAGCATAACCCATCAAACTTGCATCTATTAACCAAAGTAAATGTTATTCAATCTAATTTAACCATCTAATCAAGGATACAAATGCTAAAATCCTAGCCTAATCTAACTTGGCACAATAGCACCATTATCACACGAAAGAATTGGCAAGGTAATAGTTCCATAAATGTGTAAGAGTATCATTACATAGTGAAAGTGTTGCAAAATAGTACTATCACTTGCTTACAACATGTTTTTCTAGGCAAATTCAAAATAAGGTAAGTTTTTGTTACCATTGTTGGTGTTGTCCCCTATGGAGATGGTTCTCGGTCTGCATGGTGCTCTAGTCATCTTTGGTGCACCATCAAAATTTTACTTGAAATCATTGCTCTAGAGCCTCATTTTCCTCTCCTCACATGGTGAAAATGAATTAATTTTCATCCCTACCAACCCTTTTACCCCCTAGTTCTCTTGGGTCATCTTTTACTGTTTTTCCTTACTTTCTCACCATTACACTAGTGTGGATCATAATCAAGTTGTATTTCGTCAATCTAACTTGATTTTTTTCTAAAAATGAAGGGGATACGTTGGGGTATGATAGCATGTAATGCTATCTAAAACATAGTTTTAACATAACATATAAGCAAACAATCTCAACATCACTCATATAGCATCATTGACTATATCCAACAACAAAAAAATATCTCAAAATTGGTTTATCTATATCAATTTGTAATGCATTTATTAATGTAATAAATGCATCAAAAAGGGAAAATATACATACCCGATTTTGAATAGATAATTAATATTCAAGTTTGTCAATCCCTTCATCAATTAATATTTTAATCAATCAAATTAAATTAACCTCCCTTGTACCTAAATTTAGAGCATTTATTGCTCCTAAAGTGATAACACCAATGCATGAGTGATAGCATTGGCACTACTATCATAGCCTGGTGTTTCTTTCATAATTTTTTTTAAATTTATCCTTTTCCTATCCATTTTGACCTCCAATGATCATTATTCAAAAGTGATTGTGTGAAAGTACCAATGGTGCCGTCGCTTCCCAAAACTCTTAACTATCATGCATCAAAATCAAGATTTTTAATTTTTTGTCCCTTTCAAGCCCTCAACCATTAATGAACCAAATCCCCAAAATCTTGAGCCATAGCCCCTAATTAGATCCCAAATATAAGAATTTTCTTCTGATGATATTTCATTAATGACCTCTTGATCCTATTTTAAAACTTTACCTTCTTCTATCTTGTTATCTTCAATACAATTTTTTCCCCAAGGACCAATTCATGAAGAGCTTTAAGTAAGAAAACTTTGTCAAGATCTCTCTAGAATAATAAGAATTTATCATTTTTCTAGGAAATATTATGTCAAAATATTATCACAATCTTGTGAAGACCATCCTTGAAATAACTTAAGCTCTTCTTGCAAGCATTCAAGCAAGTCTCCAACCTTTATCCAAGCAATCAAGGCTACAAGCTCTCAAGCAATCATCAAGTGTCAAGCATTGAGCCTTCAAGCTCAAGCATTCAAGTGCAATCAACAAGTAATCTAGTAAGTCCTAAATAAGCTTTCAACAAAGGAAAATACTACATTGTGTCTTGGGTCGTTCTTTTTCCCCTTATTTTTCTTATTGGCTATTCCTTGCCCTTGTAGCTTTAGGCTTTTATTTCATTGTATTTAGAACTAGTTGTGTATCTTGTATTAGTATATAGCTAATATTACATTTAATCATTTAATATTTGTTGTATTTTAATCCTTACTACCACAAAAAATATCATAGGTCCCTATATAAAGAAGCCATAATACTAAAGGTCAAATAACAATAATGAATAATAGAATCAATGCATACAAATCTCATATGAATCGACATAATATTTAACAATATTATTGAAAATAATACTCATAATATTATTCATGAATAATAAATACAATATAAAAATATTATCTACATTTAAATATAATTTATGGAGCTTTGTCTCCATAATATAGCTTTACAAGATACCTCTTCAAATTCTTGACTATTGCTTTTCGTATGACTTTTGGATTTATTATCTTTGTACTTGCATACAAGACTCTTAGTCTTCTAGCATGACACATGTACATATCTTGCACATCCCAATATATCAAATAATGTAATATTCTCTAACACCCCCTTGTATTACATTATTTGATGTGGACTTCTCTTTATCTACATATATGATTATGGAATATATGAAATTTGTTTCAACCAAGTGCTTTTGTAAAAATATTTGCAATCTAATCTTCAGTAGAAACATGTTTCAACTAGATATGATGATTTTGAACATGATCCTTGATAAAATGACATTGAGCTTCAATGTGTTTTGTTTTTCATGAATAATTGGATTTTTAATTATATTGAGTACTCCTTGATTGTCACAATTTATTATTGTAGTTCTTTTGATTCCCATATCTAATAATATATATTATAACCAAAGTGCTTCACACATTGCATCTTTTATCATACGAGATTCTGATTATGTTGATAAAAATGATATTGCATGTTTTTTATTGTACTAAGAAATAGGTATATAACCAAGATAGAAAACATAACTTAATGTAGACTTTCTATTATCTATAGATCTAGCATAATCATAATCTAAATATCCCTATAGGAAGAATTTATCATCATCCTTTTTATATGTCATTCCATATTTTGTAGTCTTGCTAATATAATGTAGTATTCTTTGTGGCTTTCCGAATTTCTCTAGGTTCTTGCATAAATATTGAAAGATAATTTATAGCAAAAAATATATCTATTCTGGTATTTGTTAAATATATAAGACTTCCAATAAATTGTCAATAGATAGTGGTTGAGACTAGAGGTGTCTCATCATATCTAAAAAATTGCAATCCTTGCTCCATAGGAGGATCTTTGGGTTTACAATTTGTCATCTTGTATTTTTCAAGTAATGATTTTGCATACTTTGTTTGCGTTATTGTTTTCATTTTGACAAATTTATAAACCAAGACAATAGTGAAGGAGCCCCAAATATAATATTTCAAAATCAAATTTTTAGATCCCTTTTAACTTCATTTATTAGAATTTTTGAGCTTCCTATGATTACTATATCATCAACATATACTATAAGTATTATTTTATCACTTCCAACATTTTTCATATAGATATTTAGAGTTGATAATAATATTTTAATAAATAATTATTAATCTTTTAAAATGATTTTGTAACAAATGATTATTAATATTTATATACCATGCTCTTAGTGCTTGCTTTAGACCATATAAGGATTTTTTAAACTTGCAAACCTTTTGTTCATGTCCTTTGATCACAAATATTTTTGGTTTTGACATGTGTATTTGAGATCATCATTAAGAAATGCACTTTTTGCATCCATTTGATGAAGTTTCCATCCAAGATGTGATGCTAAAGCATAAATTGTTTGAATAGTAGTCATTCTTGTTGTTGGTGCAAAGTTTTCTTCATAATATATTCCTTTTGTTTGAGTATATCCTTTTGCAACTAATCGAGCTTTATATTTGTCAAGAGAACCATATACTTTGTATTTTATCTTGTAGACCCACTTACATCCTACTACTTTCTTTCCTTGTGGTAGATCAACTAGATTCCATGTTTTATTTTTCATTAATGTTGCATATTTTGATTCCATGGTTGCCTTTGACTCTGGATGACTTAAAGCATTTATAGTAGTTGTAGATTCTATTATAGAACTTATCAACCCCCTATTCATTCTCATTGAACTACGATTTTGAGGTCTTGTAGTAGCAAGATCTAGAATTTGCTCCAATTTTGAGTCCTTAAGTGTATATCTAAGTCATATAGGTTATTTCCCTTGAAGTGTTGTAGCAAATTCTATATTCTATATTTGTTCATCATCTATGTCTAATTTTGAGTCTTCTTCTAAAAAATTTAGGATTGTTCTTGAATCAATATTTTGTTCTTTAATAAAAATTTTGTTTCCTTTGTCAAATACTACATTTTTGCTTATGTAAATTTTATTTGTTGTTGTATCAATTATTCTATAACATGTTGAATCATCTTCATAACCAAGAACTATTCGACAATTAGTTTTATCATCTAGTTTAGTTCTTCTTTGCTTTGGAATATGCATGTATGCCTTACATCCAAATATTCTCAATTGTTCTACCATTGGTTTTTGTCCTAACCATACTTCTTCAGGAGTAACATTTTTTAGTATCCTTGTAGGTGATCTATTTTGTAATTATACAGTTGTTTTAACTACTACCTAGTATTTATAATTAAGTCGAGCTTCTTTTAGCATACAACAAACCAATTACATAATTGATATTTTTTTTTTGCAATACCATTTTTTTATGGTGAATATGTTGTGGTAAGTTTTATTTTTGTGCCATTGGTTTCTACAAACAAGTTAAATTATTTTGACAAAAATTCACATCCTCAATCTAAATGAATATTCTTGATTTTTTTTCCTGATTCTTTTCCAATAGTAGTTTGAATTGTTTGAAACAACTGAATGCTTCAGATTTGAATTTCATAAAATATATCCACATTTTCCTAGAGTAATCATCAACAAATAGTTGAAAATATCTATGTCCTCCAATACTAGTAACATTCATTGGACCACATAAATCTATATATATTAATTCCAATGGTTCTTGAGTTCTATGTTGACGAAGTTCAAAAGGTATTCTATGTTGTTTTCCTGCTAGACATTCTAGATAGACTATAGATTGCCATGAAAGTTTAGGCAAAACTTTAATTTTATATTTACTCATAACATTTAATGAAGATGCAATTATGTGTCCTAGTATTTTATTCCAAAGTTCTCTAGTTTCTAAAATTCTTGTTGATAGAGCCGTGTTTGACATTGTATCTAGAGTAAAAAAACTATTTTTAAAAAAGCTAGAAGATATTTCTCTTCCTTATTTGGTAATAAGAATTTTTTTTTTTATATTTAATAGTTTTGAATTCAATTAATAGGTTTTGATCCATCGATTGAGATATTGAAAGAATATTAGCAGTTAATCCAAGTACATTGTTAATTATTCATTTTCATTTGATAGATCAATGAAGATATCTCCTACTCCTTTGACCTCATAAGTCATACTATCTACTATAACAACTCATTTTCATATTTCTCTTAAAAATTATTAAACCATTATTTATTTCCAGACATGCACCTACTTGCTCTGGAATCAATATACCAATAATTCATGGTAAGTTCCTTTCAAGTAGTAAATCTTATATCTCTCGAGTTAAGAAATAACTCAAATAATAAATTTATAATTTTTTTAATTTTCTATACCTTTGATGTAAAAATCCTTTTGACTCCCTACTATATTAAATTTGCAAAATTTCAAACTTAAAAATTTAATTCCTTCAATTTCTAATCACTCAAAAAAAACTTAATAATATTCGACTTAAATCTTTAAGAAATATTAAACTTTCAAACCTTAAAAACTAATATTAATCCTTATCACTCCATTACTTTTTTAAGAACCATTAAAAAATTCAACCTTTTTGAAATAAATGAATTTCAACAATTAATAATGTAGAAAGCCTTATGTCTCCCTACTTAATAAAATTTAATTAAGGTTTCAAATTAATTTTTTTGAATTCCCTTCAAGCAATAAAATAATTAAAATATTTCAACATATCTTTCTTGTTTAAAATCATTCTTGGAACCAATAGAAATTCTTGTAATAAGTAACGTATAAACGTTACTCCAATTCACTCCTCCTACACTCTGACCTAAGCGCAAGGCTTAAAATAGAAGGCAATCTATTTTTTTAAATACTTTCTACTCTCTTCCTCAGCTTCTATATAGGTACTTGTTAGCTACATTGATTTCTAGGGTTACATACATTAGAAGCATTCATTGGGAAGTGAGGTTGGTATTCCCTTGATCATGCTTTGATATATCTATTCTCTATGATGTTTGCTTTGAAATAATGTCTTCTTTGCTAAATATTGTGAGCTATGAAGTACACTAGTGCTTTCTTAGTTTCTCTTTCTCTACTCATGTGAAAATAATTTAGCTATGTAGCATACTTGTTCTTACTTGATTACCTTCTTTAATTTAACTTAGAACATCTGCTCACCCATATATCGATGTTAATGACTAACACAAATTCATATGGTTGGATAATATTTCTCTTGGCTGGATAACATTCCTCTCAAGTGGATAACATTCCTCTTGGTCGGATAACATATCTCTTGGTTGGATAACATATCTCTTATTTGGATAACACTTCTCACTTGGCTAGATAACATTCCTCTCATTCATTATTGAATAGCATGCATTGTTTGATTTTCTCTAATATTACCTATAACAGTGCTACAATGCTCTTATAATATTTTTAACTTTGTTACTTCCTTAGTGTTGGATTTGATAATTTTCCTTAATTTTATTTGTTGTGATTTCCATTCTCTATGCAGGCCACATAAACTGATGTTCTATGTTGGCCATTTTTTCCTTTACCTTTAAGCTAACCAATTAGGCCTCTCCTTTACTTGGTTGTGTTGGCTCTATTTTATTATGTTGGTTGCTTGGGCCTATTCTTTTATGCTTGCCCCCTTAGAACTATTATTCAATACCGACTACTTCCTCTATGTGAAATATGGATTCACAAAATAGACACTTTAATGTACCTCAATATTCTTCTTGCTTACTATCTCCTATGAGATTCTAGATAGTGTTATTCTTTGCTTGTTGTAGAATAACAAAAACTTCTTCAAATATGTCAAGGTCAATTTAGTTTTGGCCTTGTTATTTAATATTACTTTATCTTAGAAAACATACAATGCTTTCTTCTTCTTATTTTCTTTGTGCTTATAGCTTTTTTTTGCTTCAAATATTTGTACTTAGGAATTTTGAATGCTTCTTGCTCTACTACTTAATATTTGTAGGAAGCTTAAATGCTTCTCTATCCCTAGAAGATTGAATGCTTCTCTGTCCTCTATACTATGACTTTGATGCCTAAAATATTTTTATGATATCTTAGATCACACCTAAGAATCAAATATGATTATCCTCCTTACTAGAGAACCCAATATCAATTTCAGGGTGAATATGAATGTCCCTAAATGACCAACTTTCTTTTGAGTTGGATTTCTTGCAATATTCAATAGTGATTCTCTTCTTCTATAGAGAATCCAAAATATATATCAAGGTGATTCTAAGTGTCCTTGAATGTCCAACTTTCTTCTGAGTTGGCTTAATCTATCAATCTCCATATTTTGATTTGGCCCTTTTTGCAATATAGTTGAGTCCTAGTCTTTATTGGTTTTTCTTCAACCAAATAGAAAGTCCCTAGCATCCAAATCAAGGTGACTAAATTCATGTTACCTCAATATCTACTCAATCAAACCTTTAAAAATAGAGTCCAAATTTGCACTACCTTCAAAGTGGACATACTCTAAATTAACTCTATCAAGAATGGATAGAGTTAAATATTGATGATGGTGGCTAATAAAATAACTCTATAAAAAATGGACAAAGTTAAGTATTGATGATGATGGCTAATAAAATGTCCATTAAAAATGGAAATATTTAGGTGGTAGCTTTGATACCACTATTGAATTTTAAACCTTACTACCACAAAAAATATCACATGTCCCAATATAAAGAAGGCACGATATTAAAGGTCAAATAACAATAATGAATAATAATATCAATGCATATAAATATCATATGAATCAACATGATGTTCAACAATATTATTGAAATAAAATACACAATATTATTTTGAGAACCCATGGTTAAGCGTAGGAATGAGCTTAGCTAGCCCAAGAGGGATAATAAGGATGAATAGTGCTTTGAAGTCAATTTATGCAAATTTTATAGGTTTTGCAAATTGATCAACCATGATGACGAGGAAAGTGGAAACTAGTGACTTTTGGGTGTCTACATTTACCCCTTTTTGTACTGTATTGTGTGAAAATATGATTTAGTACAAAAAATGATGATATGAATTGATGGAATGATTTGGAAGGCAAAGAATGTGTGATTGATGACTTGTAGATGACTGCGAGAGACGCATTGATAAAAAGATGATTGGTGATTGAATACGACTCTTTACAGTTTCATAGCGATTGATTTTTAGGGAAGACATAAGATTACCTTATCTCATGATCAATGTGAGATGTTCCAATTATGGAAGGAATAAATACCTTTGTGAATTTTTGCTTTTAATTGATTGATGAGTTCTTTTAACAATATTTGATAAATTGTTTATGTCGTAAGGTAGATCTTTATCAGGTGCTTCATTTGAAAGTGGTCTTATGACTGCCAATATGAAAAAGGTAATCCATGAGTTGTATACAGTTATAAGCATTTGGATTTATCAAATATTTTTATTTGAATTGGAGTTTTGTTGAGAAGAGAAATTTTGCTCATTTTCTATACAAGCAAATGAGGACTTAAGATAATCTTCAACAAAAAAATTCTTAGGAAAATATTGTATCCATAATTGGATGTTTGGTTGTTTGATCACATGTAAGGTATCTTTTGATTTATTAAATGACTACCTATGACATGGGATTTGGATTCTTAGAGGGATATTGTAGAATATGTGGGTGTTCGATGATAGTACTTGGTTGAGGAACATTGGATTGTATGGTGTGTGGGATATCTAGAGTGTGCATACCAATTGGGCATATGTTTTAGCTTTGTGTGAGAGGTGGGATTTGGATAGGAACACCTTTCATTTCCTGATAGAGAAAATTACTATCACATTGGAGGATGTATATCACATCTATCAGTTACCAATAAAGGGTATTATAGTGAGGGCAACAAGGAGAGCTCCACGATATAGTATACTTTAGAGGGTATTTGAAGTGATATGGGGTGAGGTAAAGTGTGGTGGAGGGGTATACTATGAGAAGTACTGGGAGGACAAGATGTTGTCCAATCGTCATACCATGGTGATGTTGTTGGTGGTGAGTTATGCACACTAGATAATTTAGGGGTGAAATTCCATTGGAATATGATGGGAGTAGTGTGTGATATGTTAGAGCAAAAATTGGTGTTGTCTAGGTTCCCACATTAATTACACATGCTTTAAAATATATCTATGTTGTATAAGGATAGATTATTTTGGGCTAAGATTGATTTTGTTATTTCATGTGTGGGCATGGGAGCATATTGTGGTAGGGTGGTTGATGAGGCTACCGTATGATGCTCACAAATTTATGTGAAAATACATTCCCTATATGCTGATATGGTAGATAGATATGGAGATGCAGATTAAGAGAGATCATGAGGGTGATGAGATGCATTATAGAGGCTGCTATATGGGCTAGTAGCATATCACATCATTTGGAGGCCATGGCAAGGAGCACTAGATTATCTAGAGTATGGAGATCAACTGTGTAAGGTGAGATGAGGAAGATGGTTGATTGGTCAATATGGGATGTAGGTGGAGTACTTCCCCTTCTTGAGGGTGATGTGGTAGTTTGGGTTGTGATAGTGGTGCTCAGATCTACCAGTAGTTATTTGGAGGATGGAGGGATATCAGGGACCATGGCCAAATGTACCTTCCTTAGATATCAAGCGAGATGATGTGATAGTTATCCTAGATATGGATAATATGGAGATGATGATGGATTATAACACATGGTGGGCAATGCAAAGGTGGAAACTAGGAGTGGTGGTGGTATATCAGTGGGATGAGGTGGAAAGTGGGTTGCCTACAAGAGTGATAGCAACATCTCCAGTGTATGGTGGTACAAGAGTAGAGTTTCCAAGTTTGGTAGCATCAGCAAGGGTACCAAGGTCACCAGAGCCTAGGGAGGAGGAGGAGGAGGAGGAGGAGTTAGATAGGTTTCTTTGATGAGTGAAATAATGAAGGGAGGATGATGAAAGGTTATCACATGGGGGTGTGTCAAAGGGGTAGGGGACGAGTGAGGTATTGGTAGCAGAGGATGTAGTTCCATGTTCCCTTACTATGATTAACAATTAGAAGGATTTTTTGCATAGAAAGTGCTTGTTTAAAGCTAAGAATAAGAGATTTGTATTCAAAATTATTGTTTGTGCAAATAAATCCTAGCTTGAAATAAAATGGGAGTGGTTACTCTTGTGGTGTAAATAATACAATTCTAGCACCCCCGGTATTCATGGTGAGAGCCATAAAAAAAGAAGGTTAAGTTAATTGATGGCTTAGGTTCCACATATTCTTTGAGTTCAATAGTATGGAACATGGAGTCATCAAGAATTTGGATGAGAAGTGGTTTATCATAGGCTAAATGAGTTTTAGCTAACTGATCAACAATGACTTGGTCTTTAATGGACTTTTGGCTAATAAATTTGAGATCAAATTTAGTGAGAAGCATAATCCATTTGGTAGTGCGACTATTATGGTAACTCTTACCCATCATGTAACGAAGTGGATTATCTCAAGCAACCACATAAGTTGTATGATTTATCATGTAGTGTCACAACTTTTGTGTGGTGAAGACAATAACAAGGCATAGTTTTTCCATGTAGGCATACCATGTCTCGTAACTGACCAACATTCAGCTGATATAGTACACAACTTGTTCATGGTTCATCTCATTTTTTTGGGCCAATAATGTACCCAATGCAAAATTTGTAGCATATGTATATATATATATAATGGATAAGGTCCATATATGGATGAGGTGAGGTGGAGAAAAAATTTGTGGAGAAGTGAGATAGGATTTTATCACATCAAAAGCAATTTGACATGCATTGTCCCATTTGAAAGTGACCCCCTTTTGTAAAATATGGTTGAATGACTTACACTTGTCAGAAAGTTGGGTGATGAATCGATGAATTGCTTGGATTTTTCCCTACAAGTTGCGTAACTATTTGAGATTGGTAGGGGGAGGCATATCGATGATAGCTTTGACATTTTGAGGATCAACCTTGATGCCTCATTGTGATACAATAAAATCTAATATTTTTCCTGAGGTAACACCAAAGACACATTTTTTTGGATTCAATCGCACATTGTGTTCTAGGAGGCGATCAAAGATTTTGTGAAGGTCATCAAGATGTTGATGGCACTTTTTGGATTTTGTAATGAGGTCATCGACATAATATTCTACAATATTGTGCATGTAGTCATGGAAGATATATGTCATTATGCATTGATAGGTTACCCTAGCATTTTTAAGGCCAAAGGGCATGACCTTGTAATAGAAAGTCCCCCAAGGGGTTGTGAAAGATATTTTGTGTTGATCAATAGGGTTGACCCTAATTTGATTGTAGCTAGAAAAACCATCCATAAGGGATAATATTTCATGACCCACTGTAGCATTGACCAATGTATTGATATTAGGGAGTGGAAAATTATCCTTAGGATATGCTTTGTTAAGATCCCTAAAGTTGGTACATATACGAATACCCCCCTTGGGTTTAGCGATAGGGACCATGTTGGAAACCCACTCAGGGTAATAAATTGGTTGTATGAATCCCACATCGAGGAGCTTCTGTAATTCCTCTTTCACCATCAAAGCAATTGTAGGATGCATTCTACGCAATTTTTGCTTGATGGGCTTAGCACTATCATCAAGTGTTAGATTATGGACAACTAATGATGGATCAAGATTGGGCATGTCCATGTAAGACCATGCAAATACTTTTATGTATTCTCTAAGGAAGGTGGTAAAGAGGGTGCATTCTTCTTTGAAAATATCTATGGCAAGTTTGATGATGTGAGGATTGTCAGGATCATCATCGATGTCAACATCAATGGTGTCCTCCACAAGCATGTGGGAGCCATCATAGAGTTGAGCGGGAGTTGGGATGAGGTGAAGGTCATCGATGACATCAGGAAGAGGGAACTCATCATCAAGATAAACATCTATATGATGAACCCAAGGGATATGGGGTGAAATGGAAGGTAAAGGTGCATTAGCAGAATGTAGTAGTTGTGATGATAAGAGAAAATCATTGGGTGAGGGTGTGGATGAGATGTGATCAAAATCTACAAAATCTAGGATGGTGGGTAGAATGCAATCGAGTTGTGCAAGATAGCAGAGTGGAGCGAATAGATCAACAAAGATCATATTGATTGAGGCACTTGAAACTATCGAATAGGGGAAATGTGGTGAGGAAGAGTCGGATGATGAAGAAGGGTATGGTTGGTTTAAGTGAGGGAGAAAGACCATAGGTGGAGAGTGAGAATGAGAGGTTGAATGCTAAACCCATCGATGATTGCATAAAGGCATGAATGGATTGGTTGGTAGGGGAGAAGGAGGAAGAATGGTAGCATCTAGCATAGGTGCATTGAGTGAAAGACCCATAAGGTGGTGAACGAGATCTTCAACCTCACAAGGAAAAGTAGCCTCATGAGGGGGAGACATGTGGAAGAAGGTAAATGGAATGTCGATTATGGAATGAGGAGAGAGACAATTAATAGGAAATTCAGGCTCAAGCTCCTCATCAAAACTATCCTCTAGAGGATCAAGAGTAAGATGGTGAAGCTCATCCTCAAGTGTATTGATGGTATCTTGATGATAGCCTAAAATGGACTTATCTTTTGGCTATCGAATGGGAGGGTTAATAAGGGTATAAAACCCTTGTTCATATCACCCTAATCCAAAACCATACCAGTTGTAACATTGTAAGAAGTACAAGGCAAATCCAGGGTTGGACATATGATCAATATTACCACAAAACTTGTTTTGTGGTGGTGGAGGCTCAAGAGGATCGATGGATGAATCAAGGCCCTTGTATATAAATTTGGTACAATTGTTGGGTGGACCAAGAGGAACAATAACCCTGATAGTCAAGGGTGCATTGTGTGGGAAACCAAAATCTCAAATGGATTAGATCATGGGTGGAATAACTCGAGCATTTTGTATATCATACTCATCGGGACTAGGTGTGGTCATGAGTATGGAGACATGAGGAGTATCATAATGCTCTTATTGGGGTGAGGACCCCTTGTATGATGAAGATGAGGAGGGTAGTGATGCATGCAAAAGTGAAGTGGGAGGAGAAGAAGTTGATGAATTGGATTGAAATAGTTGTTCATAAAGGTGAGCATCTCATTGTGTCCACTCATAAAATTTGGTCGATGTGGCCAAAATGGGGTGATTTACATGTGTGAACTGAGATGTAGAATGAGAAAAGTTCTCGGTAGTGGGTGAGATGATCTACGATGTATAGGGAATGGAAGGTGAGAAAATTGGAGGTGTAGGTGGTAGGGGAAGGAGAGGAGGGATGGTAGAAGATGAAGCAAGTGATGACAAAGGAGGGAATGGGAAAGGGGTCTAGAAGGGAGTGGAAGAAGAAAGGAGAAGAAGAGGATGAGGGTAGATGTGAGGATGGTATGGGATATTGAGTGCATGGAGTAGGTGGTGGATGTGAAGATGAAGAAGGTGTATCTCCCAAGTTTTTTGTGTGATGGGTAAGTGAAGATGATGTAGATGTAGTGGCAAGAGATTGTCATGGAGTGGGAGAAAATTGAATGGAAGATAAAGGTGGACCAGGTGGAAGAGCAACAATGTTGTAAAACTTGAATGGATCATTATCAGTAGGGATGCAATGGACCAATCCATTGTGAATGTATTTGAGACAATGATGTAAAGTGGAAGGAATACATTGCATGTCCCTAATCCATGGATGTCCTAGAAGAATGTTATATTGCATATCACCTTCAATGACATGGAATAATGTGGAAATTGTATTGGCACCTGCTCGAATGGGTAAGATGATGGAGCCCACTATGGGATGCATAGATCCATCAAAGGCTCAAAGGTCAAGATAAGGGGTGGCAATGAGTGGGTGGAAGATGTAAATGATGAAGGGTGGTTGTGGAGATGATATCGATTGATGATCCAGTGTCAATGAGTACATGTTTATAGGTGACATAATTGATAGAAGCTTAGATATGCAAATGGAGGATCAACCCCCTCTCCCATAATCTCTATGATTTTGTGATCATGGAAACTAATGGAAGGTTACATGCATCTTTGCACATTGCCAACAAAGTTGGAAAAAGCATCGGTATCACTAGTTTCAATATCAAGAGAGTGGAGAATAGAATTGAGAGCCTCACGATGAGGTTGAGATTGTTGTAAAAGGTCATATATGGATAACCTTGTAGGGGTAGTGCAGAGTTGATGGGAAAGACTATCATGAATAGTGATGATATTACATAGTAAGGGTGGAGGAATATTTGAAGGTGTAGACAAGATTGGAAGAAGGTGGTGGGGGAGAAGGTGGATTTTGTTGAGCGTCAATACGTGGTGGATAACATTGATTATGGGTAGCGATATTGATCATACCCACAAAACCTTATTGTGAAGGACCATGATTGACATGATTAACTTGCTATGTTCCAGACTATGGATTTGATTGAGAATTACTACCCCCATGTTTAGGTAATGGATTTTGATATATACCCAAATTTTGATTTTGCGGTGTGAGGGGGTTAGACACATGGATGGTCCCATGATCAATAAGATCTTGAACTAGATGGTGAAAAATATGATAAGTATTGAGGTTGTGGTCATGCTGGTGGTGATATTCAAAAAATTCTTATTCATTATAGCCTCATGGTTTGGGATGATTAAGATCATTAGGTCTTACATCTGGTAAAGAGATATGTCCAGCATCATACAATCATTGGAATAGATTTGGCAATGGCTCGGATAAAGATGTCCAATTATGTGGTGGGTGAGGAGGTTGTATGACATAACCCTATGATGGATTATATGGATGAGGTGGAGTGGTTTTGAAGAGGTATTATTGTGGATAAGAAGAAGTTTGTGGAGGTGAGGAAGAATACTGAGAAGTGAGCATCACCTGATTGGTTTGAGGTGGTTTAGAAGTGGGTGGATTGTATGCATTCTAATTAAATCAAAATTTGGAAGGGTAGGGTGCCTTTTGTCAAAGTTTGATCTTGCCTGATTGTACTTTGATATCCTCAATAACTTTGGCTTGAGCAATAGCCTCATCGAATGTATGACTCTATTGGATTTGCAAATTTTGAGAGATTTGTTTGTTGCAAATTTTAGCAAATAGTTTGACAAGTTATGTAGATGGAAGGGTGAAAGTTAAATCATGAATGACCACCCTCCATATAGAAATAAATTTTGTAATTGGTTCTTCATCAAACTATCACAAACTATACAAATTTGATAGCATCATTCTTGTTTTGATATTGATTGAAAAATGTTCAAGGAATAGATTGGCTAACTGCTCAAATGTGAAGAGGCTATGTTGAGGTAGATGATTGTACCAATCTAAGGCTTATCCCCCAAGTGAAAGTGGAAAGGTATAGAGCATGAGGGGGTCACTACCATTAAGTTGGTAGCATGCAAAGCGATAATTGCTTATATGCTCTCTTGGATATTCCTTACTCTTAAATTTGTCAAACTTGGGTATCTCAAAGCAATAAGGATATGGATGAATCAAAATAGAGGGGTGGATGGGATCATTGCATAGCTCATTATATGTGGGATTTTGAGGCCCATAACCAATCATGTGCAAATCTAAAATTTTAATTTATTCTTGTAAGATTTGGAATTCATTAGAAGTCGCATTTGTGGTGTTCATGGAAGGACCCAATGAAGGAGGAAGTGGTGGTTGCGAAGAAGAAGGTGGAAGAAATGGTTGTGATGAAGCATTTGCATAACCCGAATGAGATGGGTATTGCAGCTATTTTTCCTCCCATTGATTATTGAAAGTGAATGACTATTGAGTCGAGGCTGAAATAGCTTGATATTGTAGGGAAGGATCTTGAGAGTGTGAAGGAGGAATGTATTGGTATTGCTCCGATTGTGGTTGTTGAAAAGTTTGTAATAAATAAGTTTATGTTGGTATCTATTGTTACTAGAATTTTTATTGTTGGGAAACATGTACATGTTGTAGTTGTACAGACACTTGCTACTTCTAAAGAAACTATTATTTAAGGACTTGTATTTTTTGTTGTACAGGTACCTATTGGTATTGGAATGAAGAGGTATTTTCAAGTGGTGGTGGTTGTTGAGTGGTTGGCATGGAAGACCACGAAGGAGGTGAAGTGAAGAAGGTGTTTGGATTAGATGATGGTAGCAGTGGAGATAGTTGACTTAAATATTAGGTTTGACCATAATAATATGTGGTGAATAAATTGATTAGATATGGGTGAGATGAATGAAAGAGAGATGCATCAAGTTGAGTCAAGTAGCATGGTGGATTGGCAAGGTATGATGGGTAATTCAGATTATAGGAAGAAAGGGGAATGGATGGAGGTGGGAAAAAATGAGGAGGTTGAGGAAGGTGAAATATAGAGAAATATGAAAGTAAAATTTTTTGTGAATATGGGATCCCATAAATTGTGAATTGAATGGAGTTGGGAGGTGGAAGTGATGAAGAAGTGGTGAGGAAATTGAGAGTTGAAGATTGAGATGGTGGGGTGGAGAAGTTGGTAGTAAATTATGAATTGAACAAATTTTTTTGTTGTTGTGGAATGTATTATTGTTGTTGAAGTTATTATTGTGGTGGTACTTGTTGTTGCTATGCAAGTTGTTGGTACTACAATGGATTTTGAGAATATTGTGATTATTGCAAAATTTTTTGAGATTGTTTTTGAAATTGTTGATGTTGTTGTGGTGGAGGCTATGGAATTTGAGATGAAGAAGCTTGATTATCTAGAGTGGATGAGTGAGGCACTAAAATCATTCCAACTATTTGGGTAGTTATGATGACATCAAGAGAAATTTTGTGGACAACAATGGTGTCATCTTCCAAGAGGGGTTAAAATTGGTGTTGTAAGAACGGATGAGCAAAATATGGTGAAGGAGGTGGGGTCTGCACTTTGAAAGTGAAATATGGATATGGATCACTAGGTATAGTATATATGACATGCTAGAAAAATATGGATGGTGGATTTTAGTAGGAAGGAACATGCTCAAGTGTATTGATGTCCTCTAGAGCATCAACCTCTATTTTGGATGAAGTAGATGATGCAACTTGTGACATGTCAATTGTGTTAGTTGCTTTTGAACCCATAAATAGATTAGGTGGGACCTCAAAGGCCATATTATTAGATAGTGGAGGTGGATTTTTTGTCTGAGAGGAGGAAGCATGAGCAACCTCCATAGCAAGGTGAGTAGCTTTATGTACTTGACTACGAGTAACTAGCATGGTAATGTGTGCAACTATGATGATCAAAAGAGTCAAAAATGATAAATTTAGGCTCCTATGTGGTCTGTGATTGTTTTTAGACTTTTTTGTGTTTGAAAAGTTAGGTTCACACATCGATGTGTGAATATTTAGGTTTGCATGTGCCTATGCAAATCTAGAGACAACAAAAAATTTGAGTAAAATTTGACAGTTACGAACTGTGATAGACTAGAAAGTGTGTTATGGACTTGTTTGGGCTTGAAAGTTTAGGTTTGCACATCGGTGTGTGAATCTGTAGATTCACACGTGTCTATGCAAATCTAGAGAAAATAGGTAGATTGATTGGATTTTGACAGTTACAGACTGTGATAGACCATAAAGTATGTTTTGGGTCTGTTTTGGTATTTTTGTGACCAATTTTGTAAGCCAAAAGTGTTTAGATGCCACAAAAGTAAATAGTGAACATTAAATAAAAGTTCAAGTTGCTTTGTGTGTATCACATCCAAAAGTGTTTAAAGAACTACAATGTGACAATGGGTGAATGGTGGCTAAATAGAAGGCACACAAAAAAGATATCTAGAGGGAGGAACTCAAAAACCTCTTATGAAAATAGGTAGTACTATATAAGACCTACTACCAAAATGCTCATGCTTTTGCTTCACCCTCGGGAAAGCTTAGTTAAGAATGATAGTTACCAACTCATAAATTATACAAAAGCCTTGTGAGCAAAGGCATCTAATCCTAACCTACTCTGAGGATCTCTCAAGAGTAGGGGATATTCTAGTGATGAAGGCTAGAAAATTACTCCTAGGGGCTACTATGGTGACTAGGGGGCGAGTTGGTGGAAGGAGATGAAATCCAACATCACCAGTCTCGAGTGGAGATTGGTGATGAAGGCCAATCTTACCACTGTGAATGAAACATGAGTGTGTGGTGGTTGAGTTGAATCTAATGTGTTTGGAAAGAAAATTTACTCTAAATTCCTTTTCAAAAGAAATCCCCTTTAATCTAAGTGCCTTTTGAAAAACAAAACCACTTAACCTAGTCCTTTTGAAAGGGAAAACCCACTTAATATAAATGCTTTTGAAGGGAAATACACTTAGTCAACTTAGTCTAAATTATTTTGAAAATAAATCCACAGACTTATCCTAATTTTTGAAAACAAATCTGATTAACCTAATGATTTTTGAAATAAAGGCATAGACTTAACCTACATGCATTTTGAAATGAAATTTAGTCTAGTGCTTTTGAAAGGAAGCTAATTATCCTAAGAGGCTTTTGAAAAGGTAAATCTAATTAAACTAAATTCTTTTGTAAATAAATTCAAGCTAGCCTATTGCTTTTGGAAAGAAACTATGCCTAATGAAGTAGATGCAACAACAAATCAACCTTTTGAAAGGACAAAAACAACAGTTTCTAAGTACAATACCTTGTGTCAATCATTATGGAAGAGTTTATCTATCTCTATTTCACAAATTTTACAATTTGAAGATGTTCACACACTTATGTGCGAACCTAGATGGTATGTTGGATCTGCACACCCATGTGTGAGTGTCGACTTTTTGGAGTTTCTACATAGGTTTGAAGTCTAGGAAACACGTATTAGAATTCTTCTTGCTCTTGAGATGATTTCCTACATAAAAAGGGTAGAAAATGATTTTTAATACTTCAACACCTATCGCAAAACTCTAGGATGATAGTCACAAAGCAAATCAAACAAGAGAAAAGCATAAAATCTAACTAGTGGCACCAAAAAATACAAGGAATGATTTCACCTTGCATACACCATGGCGAGAGGCGGTTTGTTGGAAGGTATGAGGGATAGCAATCCCAATGGGAAAAGAGGCTCTTAACCCCCTTGACTTACCTTACCATTGATGTGGGTGTATGGAAATAGGTACATCATACTGGGGACTAATTTTTGAGGTAGTTTGTCTAAGTTTGCACACCCATGTGCAAACCTAGTTGGACCTCGATAATTACACACATTTGTGTGAACATGTTGCAGTGGCCTAAAATTTTACAAGCAGGGACTTGAAGTGTATTTTAGGGCTTTTTTGGTCTTGGTTCTAGAAATTTAGAACCTGAAACACAAAAAATGGTCCAAATTTATGTGTTAGGGAGCGCACAAGTTAAGCATAAGCAATAACTAGGTGGGGATCCCATCAGGCATGCTAGAATAAAACACACAAAAAAATTAAATAAATTAGCTGCTTTGAATTGAATCTAAAAGGGTTTTTACAATAGAATCCTTTTACAAATCTGCCTTAAAAGGCTATAAAATGGGTCTTCTTCATGAGAATCCCTTTCTAATGAAATGGTGAGCAGTTATGAATGTCTTCATGTATCCCTCGATGTAGATGGGCTTACTATATGTAAGCCATTAGTAGTTGAACCAATATTTTGTACCTATTGGGCTTGCAAAAACTGGTTAGAATGTGTTAGGGATTTTCTTGATCAAACCCTATGTTTATATAGACAAAAAGACACTAAAAATATGCTTAAATCATGATTAAAACTTCACAAAATGATGCAAAACCTATTTAAATAGCATACTTACCTATTTTATTGTCTTTGAGTAATTGAAACTCGGGTTCACACATCGATGTGCGAACCAAAACGTTCACACATACCCATGTGAACCTTTCTATTTTTTCTCAAATCTGCAAATTTTGGTCAAAATGTTCTCCTAATGCAACTGCTTCTTTGGTTTTTTGTGGGGTCACCTTCAAAAATCACTTTCTTTATCAAAAACCTATCAAGAAAATGACAAGCATGGTGGATTTGATGGAGACTCTTATGCTAGATGGATGATGGATGATGTTGATGGATGTTGAGTGGTGTTTGGAAGCCTAGAGCAATTTTTGTAGAGTTTTGGTAAGCTAAAGTGGATATATCTAAAATGGTGAAAGTGGCCTTCTATTTATAGAAATTGCCAAGCTTAGGGGAGGGGCTGAGGTGTCCCATGAGGTGTCCCCTATGAGGTGTACATTGTGAGGTGGCTATTTTGAGGTGTCCTTTGAGGTGTCTCCTGAGATGTCCCCTGTGAGGTGGCCATTTGTGAGGTGTCCTCTAAGGTGTCTTGCCTCATAAATAGAATTGGGTGAGAGAATCCCTCACCCATCTACATGCCATGATGACCTGGAGGAAAGTATCCAAATGGAATTAATTTCTTGTGAGGTGGAAATTTTTTTAATATGAAATTATTTTATTTATGTAAGAGTCTTCTTTTGTTATTATTGCCCAGGAATGTGTGAGATGGAGCAAATATTAAGATGAGAGATGGCAAGCCTAGGCTAGGCTATTCAAAGTAGACTAGGTGAGGTGGAAAGGCTAACCTAGTCAAATTATACTAGGTGAGGTGGAAGGGTTAGAATTAAGATTGATTAGCCTAATTAACCATGTGTTTTAGCCATAAAGCAAGTTTTGACCAAAAAGTTGACTTTTGACCATAAAGTGCTTTTTGACCATGGTAAAGGTTTCAACCAAGGTCAAGTTATGATGGAGGTCACATGAGGACCCATGGTTAAGCGTAGGAAGGAGATTAGCTAGCCCAAGGGGGCTAATGAGGATGAATAGTGCTTTGAAGCCAATTTATGCAAATTTTATGGGTTTTGCAAATTGATCGATCATGATGATAGGGAAAGTAGCAATGTACTATTAGAGTATATTACATAATTGGGGTTATGTAAATGTATAACCCTTGGCACATAACTAGAGTAGTATATTAATTTAGGGGGTAGTTAGCTAGTTACTTCACGGAATATAATAGATGCACAAGTGTCTATGTGTAAGTTATAATGTGCAAGGTGTCCCCTTGTATAACTAGGTAGAGTGTTGGCCAAGCAATACATATTTCTATATAAAGGGCCTCATAGTGAATGATTATATATCGTTGTAGGTAGTAGTAGGTATACTATGTGGATCACCATATAGATTAGTGATGGGGTACAATATAGTTTTTAGTATCAATTCTGGAGTGTTCATTTCCTCCATATTGCATTATATCATTTTCATCACTTAGCATTATTAGCATATTTCAACATCTTACATTTTTGCATATTTCGTATCTTGTGATTGTATTTTCCCTTGGAATACACTATAAAAATATAATAGTGGTATCAAATCCATGGTAGATAAATAGGAATAGGGAGAGCCACAAGAGAGAACCATTGCTACTATAGGTCTAAACCTTACTATATTTTTACAAACTAGACCAACCATTGTGCGTCATTGCATGCAAATTCTATTGCAAGGGATTGTTGGATAGGAATAGCCATAGTAGGTTACTAGGAATAGGAAATTCATAGGAAATATTGAGAGGAGAATTAAATATCAATTCTATAATTTTTGAGATTGCATTTGGCTAGAGTCTTTCCACGAATTTATAGAAAACTTGTGAAAAATAGGACTCAGAATTCATTCCACTAGATTGAAAAATCAACTAGTGAAGATTCATCATTGACAAGATTTAAAATCATTTTCTTAATATCTTGTTGCAAAAAAGGAAACTAAAGAAAGCCCTATTGTAAAAAAATCATATGGTTCTGTTACTCAGGACTTAACAAAATTCATAAAGGAGGTAGTAACTTATTTCAATTCTATCCTTGGTCAGGAATCACAGTGCAATGAGGAGGCCAAAGATATTCTCTTGCAATCAATTCCTAGCATAATAAATGAGGATATATACCTTAAGCTTCTAGCTCCATTTTATGATGAGGAAATTAAGGAAGCCTTGTTTAGCATGAAGCCAGAAAAAGCCCTGGGACCCAACGACTTTCTCCCTCATTTATATCAATATTTTTGGGACATCGTAAGTGAGGATGTAATTTTTGTTGTTAGAGAATTCCAAGAAAGCAATAATATCCCAAAATGTCTCAACTCTACTTTTATTTCTCTAATTCCTAAGAAGCAAACCCCTGAATCTATGGTTGACTTCAAGCCAATCAGTCTATGCAATATTTCTTACAAGATCCTAACTAAAGCCATTGCAAATAGAATGAGAGATGTTCTACCTTGCATCATAGATCTATGCCAGGGAAGTTATGTCTAGGGCAGGTCAATATTGGATGGAGTTATCATAGTTCATAAAGCTCTGCACTCTACTCATAATACTAACATGTCTATTTTTGCCCTCAAGCTTGATATGAATAAAGCATTTGATAGGCTAAATTGGGACTTTCTGATTATTGTCCTCCTTACGTTTGATTTTCACCACCAATGGGTTAATTTGATTAAAGAATATATTTCTAAAGCATGGTTCTCGATTCTAGTTAATGGAACAACTACTGGTTACTTTCAAAGTCGCATAGGTATTCTACAGGGGGACCCTATCAACCCCATGTTATTCATCATTATGGCAAAAGATTTAGGCAGAACCATAAAAAATGGTTGCAGTTCAAGGCTAATTTTGAGAATCAAGGTAACATCTCTCACTAGGGTTGTTTATCACCAAAAATTCATCGATGATACCCTTATATTGACTAAGGCATCGATGGTTGAGGCCAAAAGAATTAAATACATCCTGCAACTCTACGAGGACGCTGCTAGTTAGAAAGTTAGTTTCAATAAAAGCAAGTTATATTTCTTGAACACCCCCATTCAGAGGCAAGGAAGGACGATAGAAATTTTAGGGTGTGATATAGCAAACCTCCCCACTTTGTATCTTGGTCTCCCTCTTTTCATTGGTTCTTCGAGAGAGTCAATGTGGGACATGGTTATTGAAAGAATTAAAAAAAAACTTGTTGGATGGAAAGGTCATCTTCTATCTCAAGAAGGAAAGTTGACCCTCACTAAGGTCTCTCTTCAAATCTTTCCAGTCTATTTCCTATCTGTTTTCAAAGCCCCTATGAAGGTTTTCCAAAAAATTAAGAAACTCCAAAAAGAATTTTTATGGACTGGATCAGAGGAGAAAAAAATGATACACCTTGTAGGATGGACCAAAGTGTGCAGACCAAGGGAAAATGGGGGCTTAGGTCTGAGGAGAATTGCTCATATGAATTTAGATTTACTAGCTAAGTAGGCATGGCACCTCATTTCTGGTGAAGAAAATGAATGGACAACTATCATCAAATGAAAGTATCTTCAAAATATGGAATTTCTAAGTGACTCATTTCTAATCAGAGGTTTTGCTTTTTGGAAAGCAATTCTCAATTGTAAGGAAATCATCAAAAAATGTTTAAGATGGGTTTTAGGCAATGGTGAGAGGATAAATTGCTGGAATGATAGGTGGGCTAAGGATGAACCACTGACGCAATATCCTAACTTAGCCCAAATCAGAGATATCATGGAAGAACTCATTGGCAAAAAATTCTTTGATTATATGGTTGAGGATAGAGGCAGAATGAAGTGGAAACAAATAAGGATTCAGGGATTTCAAGCGAAATCAAATGATATTTGTAACATTCTTAGGAAATAGTTTATCCCCATGATACCCAAGGAAGATCACATGACCTGGGATCCTATGAAAAATGGAAATATCACTATTAAATCGGCTTACAATCTTCTACTTGATGACGAGGATTTTATCCTCCAAAAGGACTAAGTTTGGATAAAAAAATTAATTCCAAAAATTGCAGTTTTTCATGGCTGGGTATCCAAGGAAGAATTCTAACCATTGATAATATGATGTGTAAAGGTATTTGTATCACTAATCATTGTTATCTATGCAAGGCTAATTGGGAGACCATTTATCACATTTTCCTTGAGTTCCCTTTTTCCTTGACTATCCTAAGTGGGGATTTTCAGGCCTTCAATATTTCCTGGGTTAAACCAGCCACTATATTTGATTTTTTTGTCCAATGGCCTTACCCCTTTTCAATCCAAATACTTAGATACATGTGGAAAGTTTGTCTCAATCACTATCTTTGGCAATTGTGGTTAGAAAGGAACCATAGAGTCTTTAATGAGTCTATCCATGATCATCAAACTATCATTGCCAAGATCCTATCCTTTTCCAATGAGAATGTGAACCTTATTCCTTTTGATAGCCATAAACCTCATCTGTAGGAGACCACAATTGCTCAATATTTAAGCTTAACCTTGTTATATGAGTCTGTGCCTAGGGTAGTCAACCCCAGAGCCAATGTTAAGTGGTCCCCACCTCCTACGATTTGGTTTAAGCTTAATTTTGATGGAGCGGCTAAGGAAAATCCTGGTAGAGTAGGCACTAGTGGCATTGTGCGAGATCATAATGGGAATATGATGCTTGCATTTTATGAATATTTGGGAACAAGGATGAACAATGAAGTTGAAGCTAGAGCTATGTGGAGAGGCCTTCAAATGACTCAAGACTTAGAATGAGACTCTATGCATGTTATAAATCTCCTTAATAATTGGAAAACACCTCCTTGGAGGATTAAAACAATTATTGAAGAGGCTAGGATCCTTTTCCAGGGAAGACAGGACAGAAAAGCCCAACATGTCTTTAGGGAAGCTAACAAAATTACTGATAAGCTGGCCAATTTGGGTTTCGATGGTGATAGAATTTTCAAATGGGAACATGGTGTCCCGAGCAAAGTAGAGGAGCTTATTCAAAAAGAATGCCAGGAATGATAGTCAAATTTACCAATAGGGAAGGCACTGTAAGTTCGAAGGCTAGGAGTATTCCTACCTCTTTTTTGAAATGGGATCACAATAAAAATTATTCGAGCTGTTAGTCTTTGTGGATGCTGCTTGTAAATACCACAAAGACTAATGGGGATAGTAACATGTCAGATAACATGGCTCCTAGTCATATTAATAATTTGAGGTTGGTTGATAATCACAAGGTAAGAAAGAAACAACAATATAAAACTTCAAACTAGGGCCACGTGGACCACCAGATAACCATCGCCATAAATCTAGCCAGTAGGTTCACTTCTCCAAAGCTGATTGGCCAAGACAGGATGTGGTCCCAAAGCATGTCATATATGGAAGAAAACAATTACCAAATAATTATTAAGAGTAACTGTCAATACAAATCTTGTGGGAGTTTTTTTTAGTACTCTGCTATGTGTGTCTGCAACTTTTTGTTTCTCCACTATTTTAAGGAAGGGATCCGTGTCTGTTTCTTTTTTTGCAATTATGATGCAGGTGTGTTTCCTTGGGGTATACCCAAAATGTTGTATGGGAGGTTTATTTTTGATAACAGGCTATGTGCCTTACCGGATGTAATGGCTTTGGCGGCATGTAGATTTTACATATATAGGATCCTTAGTAAGGACATGTTCATAAATAGACCTGGGCTGATTTTTGTAAAAGGTTTTGGTTCAACCTGTAAAACCCGGTATTAATGTTGTAGTATCTTATCTACCCAAAAAAAAAAAGGAAGCCTTATTGTAGACCTACACATTGTAGAAGAAAATTCCATAGAAGCCTCATTTAAGAAGAAGAAGGCCACAAAAGCCTCATTGCCAAAGAAAAGACCACATATGCCTTATAGAAGAAGAAAAGGCCATATAAGCCTTATTGCAAAATAAAATGCCACAAAAGCCTTATTGCAGAAGAAAATACCACAAAAGCCTTATTCCAAAAAAGAACATAGAAGCCTTGAACTAGAAGAGACTCTAGAGAAGAGTCCAAGAAGATAGTAGATTGGTAATCATTGAAGACTACAAATTGTAGACTAGCTAGTCTCTCCACAAGATAGTGAATACCAGGACTCAACACAAAAATCATACCACTAGTTTCAAGAATAACTAGTGAAGTTGAAGAGATCTAAGAAAAGACACCATTTGAAATAACAGATTGAATAGAAGCTAAAGAGACTCATAGAAAGTCTCATTGAAGAATTTCCATCATTGGAAGAGATAGAGAAGGACTATTAAAACTCCTATTCTAGAGATCCGTGAATAAGATCTCATTGCCACCACTTTCGTACTTGAAGGTTGAATGAAATGTCTCATCAAGAATACCAGAGAAGCTACAAGATTAAATACCTTGAAGAGATCTCAAGAAAAAAAATAGAAGGTTTGGAGAGCCTCATTGCAAAAATTGGAGAAGTCATCAAAGAAGTTCCTAGGAGAACTCATTGGAGAAATTCACTACAAAATATAGTGAAATATTTGGGATAATTTTTGCCATCCGAAAAAAATCCCAAAATGATAATAATTTGGAAAGAAGTGCCAAATATCGAAGAATATTGAAGACCTCAAGACATTTGGATTATTGAGAAGAAAATCCTGTTTGAATTTAGAAACCGAAAAAGAGGATGAAGAAGAACTCATATAGAAGAAACCTACCAAATACAAGAATATTTGGAGATTACCCTTCATAGCTAAAGAAGGCACATATAGAGATTTTCTAGATTCATAGCAAACTATTGAAAGGGTTCTATAAGGAGAAAATTTTAGTGAATAGATTGACTGCTAAAGGATAGCAATCAAGATAGCATTACTAGCTACAAGACTTTAGATTTCTAGGCCAAATCTTGAAGGAGAAGTTGAAAATAATCTACTACAATTTTAGAGCATAAGACTAGAAGCATTCATAGCTACGGGTAACCAGCATTCTAGACGAGGGACTTGGTGAATAAAATCATAAATATATTCACCATCAAAGGTAAGCAACTTAGGTGCAAAAGGTTCATTACTTGAACACTTATTGATATTACTACTTAATTTTATTGATCACCTTATTAGAATTTGGAAGTTGCAAAATATAAGGTTCCATTTTAAGTCCTCAAAGAAAGTTTTTAAGATAGTTTATGTTAAGTTTCATTACCTACACATTAATAGGAGTTAGATACATTCTTCCTATAATCTAAATTGAAAAGAGGACTACATTAAGGAATTTGTAGAGATTATTAAGTGTATTTGAAACTACTTTGAGAGCTTATTAATATGATTAATAAGGTGAGATTATTAAAGTGCATTAAGTTGGAAATATTATTAGTTTATTGCACTGTACTAGTTGTTCATTAAAACTAGTTACTCTCAAAGGGTTATTTCGTGTATTGATTGTTAAGATCAAGGGCACAAAAATATACAAATAATCAATGTCTAAAGACATTATTTAGAACTCAATAATTGCAAGGTATTGTGGCCTATAGAAGCCACCAAGCATATTAGAATTCCTCCAAGGAATGGAGAAGAAGAAAACCATTAAATCAGAGATAGAAGCCAAAAATCAAGACTTTGAGAGTCTTAGACTCAAGGTGCATTATGAGCTCATTACAGGAAAAATATTAGTGCATCAATTACTTCTTCAAGGGCATATTATCTACATGATTATTATCTTGGGTTCACTACTAGATTAACCAAGCAAATGAGAGAGTTATCTAGCAAAGAAGACAACATCAATCAGCCCTTACCTACAAGAAACAGTACTGAGAAGTTGCCATTAAAACCAACAAAAGAAGCTTACGATAGAGAAGGTGTAAATCAAGGTATTTTATTACAATTATATTTACATTATTCTGCACCATAACATCTTGTCCTATGTAGGATAAAGGATAGAACTTGAGTGTCTTAAAGGCACATCCTCCACAAGAGAGGAATATCATACAAGCGATCGTAGAGGAGCACTATCTGAAGCAAGAGAGAAGAGCTAACAAAGAGCTCTCATTACGGTGTCCAAAAATACCCTTACAACCACAAAAGCAAGCATTCCTAACAACCAATATAAAGCATAGAATATCAAAAAGGGTCATCATATATCTACATTGGTTATCATCTATTGAAAATTGCAAAGGAAGCATTCAAATTAGCATATTGAAAGTAAAAGAATAGTTGCAAATGGATCATTCAAACCAATGTATTCAAAGGAAAAGCATAGATCAATACCCAATCCATTTCTTGGAGAATATGTCTATCGAAGGAGCACCTAAATAAGATCTTGAACCACCATATAACCATATCTAAGCTCCTAAGACCTCCATCGAATACTCACTTGGAAGAAGCGTTGAGGAACAAGAAACAACTGGATTTATGTTTGCAAGAGGAATATATAGAAGAAAAGAATTAGAGGGAAAATACATGTAATCTTACATTTTTCATCACTGATAAGAAATTTTCAGTTCATCTTATTAGAAAATGCTTGAACGTTAGAGCAAAAGGAGTTACAAAGTATCTTTGATAGGAAGGAATGTTACAACATCTCCATTCATGATTGGAGCCCATAAGCCACTTGGAGAAAGTGTTAGAATTAGCCATAAGCATTATGAAAGAATCCCCATGCACATTGGAGCTCAAAGGCCACTTGGACATCACTCAAATAAGGATTAAAAAATACCTCAGATGTTATTCAAAGTGCACATGCCACGTAGCTACATAAAGATTTCAATTCCAAGGTGTATACATGAAGCGAAAGTGAGAAATTACAATATTTGAGTGAGTAAGAGTATGCTAAAATCAGAGTCAAGGGAGGTAGTGAGGATTTTTATAAACTAACAATCAATTCATATGGTTATAAGCACCCATTAAGGAGGAGACCAAGCCAAAATAGGCACTGTAAAAGTGCAAAGCTCGAAGGAAGAACACGTAAGCTATTCATTGAATAGCAAGGTCAAAGCAACAATAATACAACATTGAAATACGTACCAATCAGCCATAAAAGTATGTGGAGCTACTCAAATATACGTAGATCATCAAGCCTTACAAAGGTAAAAATTTAAATTGCTTGGTTTTATTTAATCGGAGTTATAAGGTGATATAGACTATTGCATTGTTATAAGGTGATATATTATATTGGAATAAACCTAACAAGCATTAGTGATTATCAAGAAATCTTATTTCAAGATATTAAATATTCATATTTGCAATTAATCAAGTAGGAGACATAAGGTTGTCAACTTTGATTAAATAATTATCAAATTACAAATACCATTATTTTTTAATATTCCAAAAATTAGGGAGATATAAGGCATACTACTTCAAACTAAATACATATAATTGGAATTTAGAAAATTAATCTATTGGAAAGATAAGCAAATCAATTTCCCTCATAAAGAGTTGGAATTAATTGGTAAAAATTATCTCATACTCATTCTAAGGAGATAAAAATAAAGCCAACTATTAAAGCATACTTTATTGGGAAAGATAAGGCATAATTAATAAATTATTATTCTCAAAATATTACAAAATCAACTTAGAAGGTGAACTAAGCATATTCTAATTATTATGGAGATATAAAGAAGCCTATAAAATCTAATTCTAAAAATGTTTTATCAAATTAGTTCACATCTCTCAACTAAGGAAAAATAAGGGATTCTACAAAACCTAAGTCTTGAATAGCTTTATCAAATTAACTCATTTACTCTTAACTAAGGATTTACAACTACTCAAAATATTCTCAAATCTCTAGATCAATCAAACATGGATGAAATACTAAGAAATATTTTTAATAATGAAGAACTATTCCATGAAGTAGAATTCTACTCTCAAAATGTAATAGATACTCTTGAAGGATATTGTTGGGGTTTGAATTGATATCAAGGTAAACTTGAACTATGACTATGAATCTTTGACTTCTGGGAGGCACATACCCGCTAATCACAACTCATTTCCCGACATTGGATGGATTAGATATTAACTTCAATCCAAACTCCAAAGTAGGCTAGTATTCCTTGTCAACTAATTCATATGTTGACTCAATTAAGCTCAAAATAATGTGTAATTTAGGGATAGAAATGAGATAAGGGTTAGAAATGGTTGATAAAACAATGGCCGGATAGAGCTAACAGTATTGAAAAATATCAAGAATCTATCAATTGATCACATTTCCATACGCCACACTTGGGACTAATAGCAATCAAAACTTATTATCTTCACCATTAAAATAATTAAATGCTCAAAAAACTATTTCAAACATCTAATGATAGGGATTAGGTGTGTTGTTGATAGGGATTAGGTGTGGTTTAATTAATGTAATAAGCCATTAACCATTGATGGTCATTTATTTTTAATTGTTAGTTGTTAGTTGGGATAAGGTGCACCATAATCATTTAATGTAACCTTATCCATAACATGTGTTTGTAATGCCTATTTATAGGCTTTTGTTGTTAATGGAAAATCAATTTTGGATTGTCTTCTCATTTTCTCATGTCTATTGTAACTGATTCCACGTCATTGGAATCAGAGTAGGTTATAGGTTACAAGCTATTATCCTCTTCCCCTAGGCCAATATTGGTTCAAATGGGGAATGAGAACACCTCTATAGGTCTGTCTATGGAGTAGTTACTTCCATTTTAGAAATTTTGTTTGTAGGCTTTACGGAATTGTTAATTCCATATGTGGTTTCATCTCACTTTTGCCTTACATTTTTGACAATCACAAACCACACATAATCCCTATCAACAACACACCTAATCCCTATCATTCTAACCTTTTACCACTAACAAATAACAATTAAAAATAAACAACCATCAATGGTTAATGGCTTATTAATTAAACCACACCTAATCCCTATCAACAACACATCTAATCCCTATAATCTAAAATGCTAATAATCCAAATAGCAAAATTAGATCAACACTTAGACTAACAGAAATAGAAGTCTTCTACAACATTTTTTTAGGCATGAACCATTCCAAGTTGCTCCAAATTAGCAATCCAATATCAATATAATTGACTAATCATAACAATAGTAGTAGAAATGCATTCACATAATAAACTCATAATTGATGAAGATAAAAGCTAGAGGTAAACATCCAAGTAATTCTCCTTCTATTGATCTCACAAAAATTATAGTAATATATCAGGCAAACACTCTAGATCCAACCCTTAAACATGAGGGTTCAACCTCTTTATATAGATTTTACAATGATGGTAAAAAAACTGGAAACATTACAAGGAATTTCTTGTCAAATTAGCAAAATGTTGAGGTGGTAGCCTCTCATTGGTTTTAAAAAAAAAATATGGATTTGTACTCCATTGATGTTGCAATTTTGAGCTCTACAAGTTGTTTGGCTCTCAATTGAATTCCATAGTTGGAATGGTTATAGGTCAATCTGGATCATCCTTTGTTCTTGAGAAGACTTTTCATCATCGATCTACAACTAAAAATGTAGGTGAGTCTTGATTTCGATGATGTTTGATCTTCCCTGATTTTTTGCTACACTCCTCAGGTTCCACTACATTCTCCTCTTCTTTGGAATCTGCTACTTTGAATTCCACTAGGACATGTTTGACTAGTTTGACCATGAAAATGGGGTTCTTGTGGTGCTTGACGATTTTCTACAAAATCTGCTACTTTATTTTCCATCAGGTTGAATTTGACTGAGTTGGCTATGGAATGATCATTTGGAAGCAAACTGGTTCTCCTCTTCAAAATCCGCTACTTTAGTTTCTTCCAGGTTAGGTTTGACTAGTTTGATTGTAGATTTTCAATTTTGCATTGGCCTTGGGTGGATTTTGACACTGCTCTACCTCCTAACATTTAGAATCCACAACTCCGATTTTTGCTAGGCCTTGTTTGACTACATTGACTATGAATTTCACCTTTTGGAAGATTTTAACCTTTCTGACACTTAGTCACATCTTCACCAAAACTGACATGCTTGTGATCCTCCATCATGGAAATTGACCTTGTGTTGGTGTCACTCTTCTAAATTTTACAACTTCGAATTCTGCTAGGCACTTTTTGACCCTATTGACCATGGATTCTGCACCCTAGTAGAGTTTAATATTTCTTAGGAGATTTTTCTTTGACACTTAGTAGATTTTACAAAAATTGCTAAGTATGTAGCCTTTTGGGCCTACATTTTGGTGCCTCCTGGGGAGCATTGCTAGCAAGGCTTACGAACTCATATCCTTATCCATTGGGTACTAGAGTCAAAAAACATGACATGCGAGCTTGGCACCATGGTCATGTACCTCCACAATCCATTGTTTTTTCTTTTGCTAAATGATATCCTTATGAACAAGCGGAACTCACTCCAGTTGGTCGTGAACTATGCTTCTAGGAACAACTTCCTTGCAAACCCCACTCTCTTAAGTCACTGTTTGGAAAACTTAGAGAGTAACGGTTCACATGGAAACCATGCTTAGAAGTAGTTGTTTCTATACTCAAAATGTATGGGAGCATGCTCCTTTATATACCTGGTCACCCCTAATTTCACAACTTTTTCATGCCCAGATAGGCTCATGCCTTTTCTACCTTCTGACATTGTCAGGCTCAAAAATGCTCTTACAAATCTACCTTTATGGCTTATTTTGCTAATAATTATTATTAAAAAACTTATGAACTATGTTACAACAAAATTATTGGCACTCATGCCTTTATTGTTGGTCTTGACCTTGGGTAGTATCTTCTGCCGCCTCTTCATCTAAGATATTTATGGTTGTATTTTCTTCTTCAACCTCTCCCTCCTGCTCCTCTTCATGTGTATCTTCCTATTCCTCATATTCATTTCCCTCTTCCTCTTGGTCTTCTACCTACTCACCTTGATCTTGTTCTTCTTCCTCCTCTGCTTCCTCTGTATGCTACTACCCTTCCTTGTCTTTAGACTCCTTTGATTCTAGCTCTCCTACTAGAATATGATTAGCTAGGTTCAAGATATCCATGGCCTTGTTCCAAGATGCTAGTGTGGGATTTTGAATTTCTAAAAGCTATCGATGGACATATCATAGTTTCACCATTGTATCATAGGAGAAGGAAGTTCCCCATTCTACCAAATTGATCATCATATCTTTCAATCTAGTTGAGCTCTTTATCAACTAAGTGACCTTCTCCTGGTTGATTGGCTCCTGCCATGCATCTATTTATGATTCATCTTCAATCAATACTTGTATGCTCTTCTAGAAATCTTCCTTTGATATCATTAGGTTATTCTCCTCCCAAAATCTACTAAAACCACACTGCACCATCTCTTCATTGATATCAATGATCTTCTAAAGCTCGTCATCCAATTTATCAATTAATGACCACCCCTTCTAAAGCAAACTATTCCTTTTCAGGATGATTCTAGCTACAATTCTTGAGGTGTTCCAATATTTATTGGGAATAGGCTTACCCAAATGGTTACACTTAGCCTCAAACAAATTGAGGAGCTCATTGGCCTTAGGAGCAATTGGTCGTATTTGTTTGGTGATGGCTTCTATGTCTTCCTTTGTTGTTTGCAACACCTCACTGGCTTCATCCATGAAGTTGAATATGTGCTAGATTTCAGAGCACCTCTCCAAGATTTTGGATAGGATTTCTCTTCTAACTTGCTTCACCTTGGTCTTGGAGAATCTAGCTACCTTTGTTCTCTCAACTTGGAGCTATTGTTGTAAAGCCTGAATTTGCTCTACATATTCTTTATTCTACTCTTGTAGCTGCTAAACCTGTTCCTTGAAATCGACCATATTTTCAAACATGTTCTACCATTTCTTAGCATCATTTACCAAAGCTTGCATTTATTTATTTTGGTCCTTTATGGTAGCTTGAAGCCTGGAAATATTTTCCTCCAATTTGGTATATTGCTCCTTGTAGATGTCGGTTTTGATGAACATGGTTTCTATCCCAACTTTGGTTGTGACCATCACATCTTCTGTGGCCAGTTGCTCTATATCCTCAGTATTTTCAACTATATGATAGTCTTCCACTATCATATCTTCCTCTGGTTTATCAACCAAGGGAATCATATTATACTTTATCCTCTATCGGGACACAGGGTTGACTATTGTTGTCCTTCTCACCTTAGCTGCTCCTTTGGAAGATTGGGCCAACTTCATACTCCAAAAATTTTGTGCTCTTAGTGAGGTGCTCTTGATCTTCTATAGAGATGCTACTGTGGGGTGATCCATAGGAGTGGATGGGGTGACATTTGTAGGGAAGATAGGGACTACCATAGTGGAAAGGGGAGTGGAGGTAATAAGAGTGGAATTTGTATCCATAGTGGAAATAGCAACCAAAATGGAACTAGTTGCCATGGTTGATGGAGGAGTTAATGGTAGTGATATTGCCATTGTTAATGGAGGTAATGATGATGGGGGAGTTGTATTTATGGAAGTTGGAGGTGGATATGGTAGTGTAGCTTACGATAAAGGAGGGGGAGATGAAGCTTTGGGATTCTCAATGGTATGGAGTGGAGAGTGGACTAAATGAAGAGGTGAAAGTGGATGAGGTGAATATGGTTGTGGGGAATCTAATTCTGATGAGGATAGTTGTACTATATTTTTATCTTGAGAAGGGGAATGAGATTTATCTAGGAAATAAGTAGGAGAAGTAGGAGGAAAGAGATAAAAAATCATACCTAAGCCTACTACGATAGAATTTCTAAGAATATCCTCAATGCTCTTCTATTGCTCATCCTGAATCTCCTACCCACCAAATGTAGTGGGAGATTGTGTCACCTGCTCTACTTCATACAACTTCTATTTCTTTAGAGCTTCAGTGTCAATTTCTAATACTATCCCCTCCACCTTCCTCTTGAATTAAATAGTTGGTTGTGATATTTATTGAGGAAGTGCTTCTATAGGTTTTATAATTGAAGCTGATTTACCTTTCTTCTTGGAAGGGGCTGTAGTAATGAGGTCTAACACTTTCCCCTTTTTCTTCTGACCTTCTTTTATAGGGGTTTTAGCCTCAATGACTCTACATTCGGATCTTCTCCTCCTTGGAGTATCTTCTCTTGCCCCTACTTCTTTCAAGTTCCACTCCTCTTATTGTAAAGGAGTTATGGATGGTGGAGTGGACTCTTACTGTTTCTTGGCTACTCTAATCTTTTTACCTTTTGTTTTTCCTTTTTTGGCCTCACTCATTTCTGCTTTTCCTAAAACTAATGCTAGGCTTTTCTTTTTCTAGGCCTTCCAAGTTGCAACATGTTCATTGTATCTCCTCTCGAAATCTTCATCAATTTTGGGAGTGGGATACTTGCTTTTCATTGCATTTATCTCAACTCTCATCTTCCACCATTCAAGGATTTTGGTTGGAGACCACTTGTGGGTTTCTTCTATTTCCTTTGCTTTTACATCGTTGAGCTGATGAGAGACCTTGGTTGGATCATAGTCATTTGCATGCACATAGAAATATCTCCATGGTGGAAGTGGTTCCATTTTTCTTACATTCCATTGGATGGGGGACTACTCTCTATTATTTTTGTGCTTCTCCATGTGTGTGCATTTGGATTTCACTAATTTAGTTATTTTCTCTCCATGTAGCTCCTTAATTATTTTTATGAACAAGTCATCTGGATCATATCCCCATATCTGCAGAAGTTAGCTAAGACCTAGTTTATCTAAATTTGCCATAATTTTCTCACATTTCCACTTCTTCCATACAATGATATCACCTTCATTGAAACCATACTCCATAGTTGCTCTTCTTTTGTTTTTGAAACCAAACCTGCAGTTTATGTAGTCTACCTACCTACAATATTCTAGTGCGAATAAGTGGTGGGTGACATAATGAGGCAATAAGAAAGGCTTCTCTATGAAACCATATAATCTTATGACCATACCCTCTGTTAGGATGTACCAATCTCCTTCTTCCATACCTTTTACTCTGATTTTATTTTCAATCTCCAAAGGTATCCTGGGACAATCACCATACATAACTCATAGAGCTGGTCCAAGGAATTCAAAATTGAAAGTATAAAATGACTGTGTTCTACTCATAACCCTTGTCCAGTAATATACTGGTAGTACATGTCCATATGCATATTTATCAACCACTAATATCCATGGATATTCATTCCTAGTAGCACTAAAGAACATCCAAATCAAGTTGGAACAATGTTTGAATACTGGGTTTTCCTCTTCATCCTTCATATCTACTAGCTACTCGTGCATTTTATTGGCAAGAAATGTAGGCCAGTTGAAGTAAATTGGGGCATTGTTGTTATCACCTACCTATGGGGTATACATCTTGGTGTTGGAGATGCAATATATTGTGGCTAATTTCTAGTCTCTTACATCTATGTCTGACTCAAGGCCCGCTATGACCACCAACATGGAGTAGAGTTCTGGTTCTACAAACTCATTGGTAGGAATAGGAGTCGTGGGTAGGGCTTGATTGGACTTAATGGTCTTGAGCTAGCCATATACCCAGGTTCTAAAATGCTTTCCATATTGTGCATGGTTTCTCAGAGAGTAAAATTTTGCTTGTTGCTCTAAGCTAAACTCTCTAGGGGGTACAGAGGGTTTTTATCCCATTGCAAATAGGTCTCAATAGGCTTGCTCTATAATATGAAATAAAACCTTGTTGTGGGCTATTCTCATAGACCTAGATGTAGGGTCATAGTATTTTTCTATAGCAGAGACTAACTTAGGGTACAGATGTACTACATCACAAATATAATAAGCAAGGAAAGAATACATAGCCCCAATACCTTGGTCTAGAAGAGGCTCCCCCTTGAAGAATTTATCTTCATATCCCCATCTCAGGTTGTCTCTGGTTGAGTACGTCATCCTTGTATCTATGACCCCTACCTTCTTGTTTATGTAGTATGGTCTATCCATCTTGCTAGCTTGCCCGATCTACTTTTTTAAAGATGATGCCATTTCAACTTCTAAGTAACTCTTTCTTCACAACTCTGGGAAGTATGCAACAACTATTCTCCACAACACTCTGTTTCCTCAACTCGCTTGCTCGTAAATGACTGAAATTTTGAATTTTTCTACTTAAATAGGTTTTCTAGCACTCCTTCATCATTAATGGGAATGAGTGGATGGTTACCTCCCACGATTTCAAATGAGTAAATCATATGCTATGAAGTGTGGCTTATCAGTGAAGTATACATCTCTAATTGGATGGAATTCATGGTAGATGGTGGTAAACTATCCATTGGTACACTTCTCAAGGCACATTTATTTATCCATATTTGTAGTAGAATGATGGACCTAATAGATTTTTTATGTTATACTTGTTTTCCCAATTCTGCTTGTCTAAAAATACGTGCTCCTTTTTGTGCTTTCCTCGAAATTTTACTAGTTATATTTTTGCAAAGGTAACTTTGACCAAGTTGACTATGGATTTTGGGACCATGCCAGTTTTGAAAACTGCTAAAGGATTTCAGCCTCTTGAAAACTTTGTTGAACTTAGGATTCTATTGTTCTTGATTTTGGTAAGTGTTGTTTGACCACTTTGACTGCAGATTCTACATTGCATTACTTCCTTGTAGATTATATCACAATCATTTTCACAAGTAGAAAAATGACCTCCTTTCCTCCATTTTATTTTGGACTTAATAAAGGAAATATAATACATAAAGAAAAATATAATACAACATATGTACATATATTACAATAGGAGGATTTCTCTAACTAAAATATAGTTTGAGATGATACCCATTTATAGGAATGGGTTGTATGTTTCCTCTTTGATATTAGAGCTGAAAGGCATTGCTCTCCTTTACCTTGATAATCTTGAAGGGTCCTTCCCAGAAAGAGTCAAAATTTTGGTGATTACCTGGCTTAGCCTTTTCAACATTCCACCTTAGCACTGAATCTCCTTCTTTGAATTTTTTGAACCTTGCTTTTTTATCAAACCACTCTTTGGTATTCATGGAGTATTTCTAAAATTTCTCATATGCTTGAGTTCTTTTTTCTTCCAAGTGCAACAGATGCATCAGTCTAGCTTCTAGTGGACTCTGATCGAGCTCCTAATCTTGGCTGGCCCATTTTAAAGCTGGTATCTCTAGATGAGTAGGTAGAATGACCTCCTTGCCATATACTAATGCATAAGAAGATGTCCTAATAGACCTATTGATAGTGATTCTATCTACCCACAAAACCTAGCCAACATATGCTAACTCCTTTTGTTCTCCTCTAGTGCCTTTTTTAGAATTCTAAGAAAGTTTTTATTGGTGGATTCCACCAATCCATTTCCCTAAGGGTAATAGTTGGAAGAATTTTTAATATTTATACCATACTTGCTTGTGAATTCTATGTATTTTGCACCTATGAAAATCTGGGCCATTGTCACTTACTAGTGCCTCCAAAATTCCAAACCTTGTGATCAGATTTTCTAGAAAATCAATTACTACTTCCTGGTCCGATTTCTTGGTTGGAATAGCCTCTACCCATCTGGTGAAATATTTAGTGGTAGTAAGGAAGAAATTATAACCTAATGATTAATTGGAACTGATGACTCCAACAAAGTTGAGTCTCCATTGTTGGAAGGGTTCCTCTACCTGAATTGGCTTGAGGAGAAATGCTACATTCTTGGTTCTTCCCACATATCTTTGACACTTATCACAGGACTTAGTTGCTTTAAAAACATATACAAATATAGTGGACCAATAATATCATGCCCTTATTATATTCATGGTAGTTATTCTTCCTGAAAAGTGACCTCTTGATGTGCCTCCATGAAATTATTCGATGACCTATTTTTCATCATCTCTCAGACATCTTATAAGCACTCCATCTAAGTTCCTTTTGTATAATCCTTCCAGGAGAAATACATACTTCATTTATTGCTATTTGAATTTCCTCCACTATAAAGGATTGAGACCTTGTGGACATACCCCTATTTGTAAATAAGCTATCAATTGATCTACCCAATCAGAATCACCTATAGGACTATCATTCTGATGATATTCTGTTTCTTGATAGGCCATCATCTATTCAAAATCTGCCTTAGCTATGAGTTCCTGATATAATTCTCTCCCTTTGACAAAATTTGTAGGGTGGATTTCTACATCATACTCCTGTATCTTAGTAATCCAACCAACCTTTTTATCACCCAGTTCTCCTTGAAGGATAAAGTTTCTCACATATGGATGCACTACATAGACCAAAGTTTTGCTTTGGACTAAGTACTACTGGAACATCTTCAAAAATTTCATTACAGCAAATACCTATCTTTCAATAAAATTATACTTTGTCTGATACTCATGTAAATTTAGAATTCAAAAGAAATAACGTGAATATAAGGAATTATTTATTATTTTCGATGAATTCAAATTACATATTTGTCCCTCTTAGGGATACCCATTTGATACATTAATTACAATAGTGTTTAATCCCTATCAAGGGTAGGTGTGATAAAAATACCCCTTAGGGTGACATGAACTGCTCTAGGGTGTTGATGACCCTCTTCTTCGCAATGGGGAAGGGGTTGGATGCTTTATCTCACCTTTAGAACTATTTCCTATAGTCAAGAAACAATAAGAATATCAAAAATGTAGGCAACCTCTTGTGATGAGGCCCTTTTAGGTAAAATGTATAACGACACCATTAACATGCATAATCAAGAAAGCATAAAGAAATCTGCTAAACTATGCAAAGTGAATCAAGATTCATGTAATTGCATAAAGTAAAATAGCATCTACACTATGCATGGATTAAATATAGAAAATGGAGCATAAACATGCATAAAGAAAGCATTCTAGCCTTAATTTGAAACATAAGCATAAAATATGAATCTAGCCTAGTTCTATGGTCAGAAGTCTTCTAAAATGCTATTAAATCAACAAAATGGCTAATCTAACCTAAATAGCTAGATAGAAAAGAAAATATTAAGGTGATCTATCACCTATTGTAAACCATAGCTCTGGTGAGCGGTCTGCACTGTGAACCATGGCTGGCAGTCATGGTTTGACCTCTGATGAGTTTACCCTCAAAATTAGGGATAGTGGGCTAAATCTCCTTGTCCAAATTGATGTTCAAGGGTCGCCTTCATTGTCCTCAGACTAATTTGGTGGTCAATTCAATGTGAAGGACCTTTGTTTACCTAGATTTGCATTTCTTGATCCTCCTAAGTACCTAGGGTATCCATAATGTAATTCATCATGAATGGTGGCAAAAGGGTCGAGGATTAAGTGAAATAGCTCTATCTCTTAGTATACTTAGTTTGAGTGTACAATTCGCCAGGGCTTCATTGCTCAAATCTCCATTGTTTGCTCTCTTTTTCTCCCCTATTTGGATGGGGTATTTATAGCATACGCTTAGGGCTAGGGGTGGTTTCATGGAGAAGCCAAGACCAAGAAGTTTGGTTAGGACAGTTGGGATGGAAGCCTCTGGAATCTTCTATCCTTCAACTGCCTCCTTCTAGATCTTCTAGCCATTCTAACCAATTTGGCTCAGATAGAAGGGCTAACTAAACTTTATTTAAGACCATAGGTCACAGTTGCGGTCCAGACTGTAGACCGTAGGTGTCAATTGCAGTTTAGACTAGAGACCGTAGGTCTAGGCTACGGTTCATACTGCTTAGGCCAAAATACCTAAATTGAGTGGTTAGAACCACTAATTTATCTTGGAGTCTACCCAAGATCCTCCATATGGTCTTGTATCTGTATCGCTCCAAATTTTTTGCATCCCTACCTTCAGGCTATAGGATCCACGCCCGGAAGGAGGATGGGAAAAGGATGGTGCGGTACCTCGGACTGAGAGGACTTTGTGAAGGTCTCGCCTCTCAAGGGAGGTGTATTTTGGTGATTTTTTGACGGATGGTGGGTTCACCAGGAAACATTTAGCGGTGGTTTCCACGCCTAGGTTTTGGAATGTGTTTAGATGAGTTCGTTTTAATCTTAAGCATTCATGTCCTAGGTTTGGCCGAATGAATCTAAATTAAACTACATGAAAATGCAACTTTCATGAATACAAAAAACAGATTAAAAAGCAAAAAATAGAGAATTTACAGAATGAAAATGGGGAATACCTGATCCGGATGTCTGAAGAAGATTCTGACGTTTGAAGCAGTCTGGATCGTCTGGAATTCTACAGAATCGCCTGCAATCTGACAGATCGTCTGCAATCTGACAGGATCGTCTACAATCTGACGAATCGTCTGAGACTGACAGAATCGTCTGAGATCTGACGAATTCGTCAGACGAATTTGTCAGAGACCTGCAAGACAGAAAACAGATGCAAAATACAAGAAGTCCTACTGTGCTAACAGAGGCAAATTACACCAAATAATAAAATGAATACTGAGCAATAGTTTAAAACAACAATCCTAGCAAATTTTTGTATTTTAACAACAAATCATGAACTTAATGTGCAATCTAAGCTAAATGGGTGAACTCCAAATGCAAAATAATATAAACACTGAGTAAATGATCTAATTTGCAGCATAAAATGACAAAGAAAAGGTTGAGAAAAGCAAACTCCATGCACTGATTGCCTCGATGTGGACTGCAATCGAGATCGTCTCGCATCAGTACGAAATCGTCTCGCATTTGACGGGATCGCCTCCGATCTGAACAGGTTCGTCGACGACGATGGATGCTGGCTCCGGCTGAAAATCAGTGATGTACCTACAACAAAATTGCTATGGGACTAGTGCAAAAGCAAGATTAGGATGTTTTGACGCAGAGGGAATCACTTTGCAGAAAATTTCAGCCAGGGGTTGGGGAGGGAAAATCCTAGAGATTAAATAGGCTTAGGGGGAGTAGTTAGGAGGTTGGAGATCATCCCAATTTGGGAGATCTCCAACGGGGGAGGGTCCCAATGGCGCAGACACGCTTCTGCCCAGATTGGAGACCCGTTGGAACAGATTCCAACTATGCAAATTCAGTTTTGCGACAAGATCGTCTGGACGTCCTAGTCTAGACGAAATCGTCAAATCTGGGGCGATATCGTCTGATCGGCGACGATATCGTCAAACGGTCAAAACAACCTCTAAAAATGGCACGAAAAAGGGGGAAACGGATTTCCCGACGGTTAACTGGCGGTTTGGGAGGTTAAATTTGAATTTAAATTTATTTACTAAGGTGAATGTAAATTTTATAATTTTATTGCGCCAATTTTAGGGTGCTACATTTTGCCCCCTCTTTAGCGAATTTTTCGAAGAAAATGCGTTAAAGATGAGTTCTTCTCGATCTACGAGAAAGCAAAAAATTATACCCATTTTTAGGCGACGATTCTTGGTCGAATCGTACGACAGACTTACTATGGTGCCCCCTCCGTGTTTTTACCCAAATCGAACGTTTGAGGTAAAAACGCTAAAAAGCAAAAAATTATTGTTGAATAAAATTAAGAAAAATAGGGTAAAACCCTAATTCATTTTTACTGTTCATTTTCTGGTTTTTAGAGCTCTGAAGCAGAAATGGTGGAGACAACGCATAGATCGACAGAGGTCCGATGCGGTCTACGGGTAAGAGCCTAGACTTAACTAGAACTGATTTAATTTGATTTTACATGCTTTTTAGGTAGATTTTAGATGAATTTGGAGCATCGCGGCCATTTTTGGGCCGTCGACATCGTCGGGACGAAATCGTCCCGATTTCGACGAAATCGTCTCAATTTCGACAATTTCGCCCGAGGGCGAAATCGTCGAAAGGGGGACGATTTCATCAAATTAGAGACGATTTCGAACTACGAAATCGGAGACGATTATGCTCAAATTTGGGACGATATCGTCCAATAGTGGGCGATATCATCAATTGCACAAAATTGAATTTTTTTAAGTTGCATTATTGATTACTTGAATTGTTGATTAATGATTGTTTATTGTTTTGTTGTTTATGTTTGCAGAGAGGATTACTAAAGAGCAGGGAGTGGAAATATGGAGGATTGAGAGATGACTTGGGCGCTCTAACACAGGCAGAGCGAGATCTGCTGGCACAGGTCGGCTTGCAGCATGTGGCGGAGATGCCACAAGTATCCACAGATATGGGGCTTCTAACAGCCCTAGCAGAGAGATGGTATCCGGGGTCTTCCTATTTTTGGTTACCGATAGGGGAGATGACTCCCACACTAGAGGACGTATGGAGGATTCTGAGAATCCCCATACAAGGACGGATGATCACTCCTGCGGCCAACCAGGGCCACGCTATGGGATGACTGTGTGGTGACCCGAGCTTCGCCCTGGAGAAGGGCGGAGTTAATATCGAGGCACTACGCCAGATGCCTGGGGCATCCCGACTCACACGAGTACTAGCTGGAGTGGTTGGTGGACTTCTTTGTGCCACCAGAGTGGGTGCAGGGTACCATGGATGCTCGTAGATGTGATCTACGATATGCGAGACCATGGGTACAGGTTTTGTTGGGGCAGCTTTGTACTATGCCGGTTGTACAGGATCCTATATGGGGTCGTGTACAAGGGCGGCGATGTCTGGTGATGACATCGCTCCTACAGGTTTGGTGTTGGGAGCACATTGCAGTGCGGAGGCCGGTAGGGCTTCCACTAATAGGGGTAGACGGGGAGAGGCCCCGAGTCTTCTACTGGTGGCTCCGGAGAGGGTCACAGCGACGGATCGACCTGTCGATGTCCCGAAGACTACTGGATGATTTGGTCCCAGACCAGATCACCTGGAGACCATGGAGAGAGCATCCAGGGTGGCCAGAGGATGGACAGGAGCTGGCTCACATCAGGCGAGTCTACTGGTTGAGGATGGAGAGGGGAGAGGTGGAGCTCCACCGCTATGACCGAGTTTTGAGGTAGTCTCGGTCTACAGCAAGGGATCCCATCTCTCAGAGACTACGAGTTTTCTCGGATAGTCCGGGATAACACTACAGTTAGCGGGGCTCCGGACATGCAGCGCTTCTGGAGCCAGGACGCAGATGATGCCCCCATCCAGCCAGTGGATGGGGATGACGTAGGAGTAGCCGATGGCTACGATGCCTGGTACGTAGGCATCCGCCCTCCATGGATGACGAGGGCACAGGGTCCGATCCACGCGGTTGTGCATCGGATAGGGAGGCGGCGCCAGGCAATGATAGAGGCGGCCCAGGGTCACGGCGGGAGGGAGCAGAGGAGGCCACAGGCACAGGAGAGGCCACGACAGTGGGAGAGGAGGGAGGAGAGACCCCCATCTCCATAGAGAGAGAGACCACCATCGCCCGATAAGGGCAAGGGCGTGGACACTGGGGAGAGCAACGAGACAGCGACTCTCCGAGCTGAGGTTGCCCGCTTGCGGGCTCAGGTGCAGACACTGCAGGATGAGGCTACACGGCTCAGAGCTCGGGGCGGAGGAGCGAGCACTCGAGATTTAGCATGCGCTATCACCCATATCACTTTCTATCAGGCTCTATACTACCAGGCGGTGCCAATGGAGCAGAGGGTGCCATTACCAGCACACATTGCAGAGCCTGTCATGATGGGGTCATCTAGGACATCATCACGATCGGCATCCAGGACTCACGGCACCACACGGACTACGATGGGGCCACCTCCTCCACCTTATGTGGGGGGAGGAGATGAGGCGGAGAGCTCGAGGGGCTCTCGAGACACTACACATAGGGTATTTGATTGAGTATGCCAAGATATGGATTGTGGCATACCAATCTAGCTGATATGATGTACATATTTTTTTTGTGACATATATAGATGAGATATTTTTGATCATATGACTTGTATTGTGTTATGTATTTTGTGATGCTTATGATGCTTTTATGTTTTGATTGATTGATTTGATAATTGGATGTAATTATGTCATTGGAAATATTATAATTTTGAATGTCATGCTATAACATTGTAAATGAAATAATCTGATGTAACAAAGTGTTTGTTTGTGATGCAATAATTTGATAAAAATAAAAGGGGACTTTTAACAATAATTTCAAAGGACATTGTCGCTATTATAGACCATTTCATGGAGTCGCCGCTCACTCGGTCGTCAAGCTAATCCCATTTATAGAAATATTGTTAAAAAGGAAAAGAGTGCTTAAGAGACTGTCTTAAGACTTTGGTGTGATGATGCAAATGATGATGATGATGATGATTGGTTTTGTTTTCAGATTTTCATGAAAAATATTATGCATGAAATATTTTAAAATGATTTTTGCTAGGCATAAATTCCTAAGTGTGATAAAATTTGTGAATAATTCCTTAGGAATTATACCATCATTGCAAAGTTGAAGGTTGACATAATGACATAAAATAGTGAAAAAATGGGTTTGCTTTTGAAAAGCATAATTTGTGTAACATAATAAATGAAGTCATATGGTTTTTATGATTTTTTGATAAATGGGGAATAAAAATTGTTACAATGGTTTGCTCTAGGCATAGAATATGTAGGTATAGACTTATACCATCATCGCGAAAATCCAAAAAGATAGTTTTATTGCATGGTTGATTTTTGATGAACAGAAAATATGAAAATGAGGACTTGCGCTAGGCATAAAATTCCAATTTTGGTTTTGAAACTATACCATCGTCGCGAAAGTCGACACGATATATATGATTTGATTTGTGTAATTTGAAAGAAATTTTTGATTTTTCTATTATATAGTTGTCTTTGTGAAAAATAATTGTACTTGATTTATTCCAACAAATTGCAAAAATAATATTTCAAAGTATTTTGAAGACAAAAGTTAGATTTATAAGGAATCCCATGTGCATATGTGAATTCATTTCCGATCTTGATTTATCATAATGATAGACAAAATCTCTCAAATACAAATGTGTGTGCAATTGCATTGTTCATTTACCAGTTGTGAGCAAGATACTATGATACAAGTGATTTGAAGAAACCAAATAAGTGTTCATTAACCATGATGTAGATGCATATAACCATATTAGACTACTATGTAGATCGGATTATCAAGAGCTAGCTAATCCATAAGCGGACATAGGTCTGCACAAAAGAAGGTCGCTAATGTGATGGATATATCGCCACGCTAGGAGTTACCCAAGGCCAAGCAAGGTTGGGCACAAACCACCTGCTATGGGGCTTACCTCACAGTTTTTGAATAATTGAGAATTCCAGGGATTCAAGCTCATCAACCCTTCTTTTCTTTTCAAAGGGTAGGGAAAGGGATTTTATTGCTTTCTTGCCTTCTTTTGAACTTTGCTTATTTTTCTTTTAGTATTTCTTTTGCTTGATAATGCTTGGAACATTGCTGAAATAACATTTTTCTTTTCTCTTCTTTCTTGAATTTTTCTTCTCTTTTTCTTTTGCTAGGGATACTTGCTCGGATTAGCTGTAGAGCAAGGGATTTTTATTCTGGGTAGGGGTGAGCTTGTCCTTTTGCCAATTCTCAAAGATTCTAGACCATGTGCATGATAGGATAGCAGGGGAAACTTTTCACTCAAGAAATCAGCTTCTACTATGTAGCAAAACATGGAAATTACAAATATAATCATTTTATTGTGAAAAGATGTGCTTGGTTTAAGTAAATAACAAGATCAATTCTCTATGCTCAAACTTTATTTAATTGAATTTTGTGGACTTTGATATAAGAGAGATTAGTAATCATGCCGTATAAAATCAAGATATTTATTGTTGTGAGTGTGCAAGTGAGGGATTCCAAATAAATGCTAATTTTATCCAAAATAAGTTGAAACATATAACTGCAATAATTGGAAGAAAAAGATAGATATAAATGATTTTTGAGAAATTTTGGAGAATGTTGACTCTCTCTTTCTTCTGTATATTGTTTTGGTTTCGAAAAAGTCAAGAATATTGTTGTTTTTATATTTTTGAGCAAAAAATTTAACAACTGCCTTAAATAAATGCAATAGATAGTTTTTGAAGATTTTTGGAGATTTATGAATGTTTTTGGTGTTTTTGAATTTTTTATAAATTGAAAGAAATATAAGATAGTAATTTTGAACAAATATATACATGGATGAAATGACCAAGTTTATGCATAGTAACGTTTAAGATGCAAAATATTCATGGGTTCTTTAAGTTCTTTACCATCTAAGGTAGATAATTTATATGCTCCCGATTCAAATTTTGCAAGTAATAATGTATGGTCCAAGCCAGCTTGGGCTCAAATTTACCTTTAAGTTCTTTGGTTGCATTTGTATTTTTTTGATTTTCTTTTAAAACAAGGTCGCCGATCTCAAAGGATCGATGACGAACTTTCTTAGCATATGATCTTTTAAGCTTGTTTTGGTAAGCACGGAGATGCTCCAAAGCATTGATGCATTTTTCATCTAGGAGTTCCAGATGACTGAGTCTCACAGCATGATATTCATCTCCTACTTCGGTATCTTGAAGTAGCAGAGCCAAAGAAGGAACTTCCAATTCAAATGGAAAACTCGCTCAAGCACCATATACCAAAACAAATGGTGAAGTTCCAGTGGGAGTTCGAACACTAGTTCGATAGGCCCACAAGGCTGGATATAATTGAATATGCCAGTCACGGCCAGTTTTATTGACTAATATTTTGAGAATTTTGATTAAAGTTTTGTTAGAAGCTTCTGCTTGACCATTACCCTGAGGATAATAGGGAGTGGACCAGCGATGTTGAATCTTGTATTTTTGGCATAATTTTTTAACATCTTTATTTTTGAAAGGAGTTCCATTGTCAGAGATGAGGTTGGCAGGGATTCCGAACCTGCAAATAATTTGATTAAAAATAAATTTAGAAACTTGTGTGCCAGTGCAAGAAGCTAAAGGCATAGCTTCGACCCACTTCGTGAAATACTCAGTGGCAGTTATGATGAACTTGTGTCCATCGAAGACACAGGATTGATTTTGCCAATAATATCCAAGCCCCATTTAGAAAAGGGCCAAGGAGATGAAATAGCCCGCAACTCTTGTGTAGGCGCATGGACAAGGTCAGCATGTTTTTGACACTTGTCGCAATGGCGCACATACTCATGTGCATCCATTTCCATGGTAGGCCAAAAGTATCCTATCCGAAGGAGCTTTTTAGCAATGGCACTACCACTAAAGTGTCCTCCACAAGATCCATCGTGGGCTTCACTCAAGGCTGATTTAGACTCTTCTAAGTTTAAACATCTTAATAGGATACCTTCAAAAGATCTCCTATATAAAGTATTGCCAATTATTACAAAGCGACTTGCTCGTCGACGTAATAACCGACGCTGGTTTCTATTAGAATTAGCAGGGAAAGTCCCATTTTGGAGAAAATCAAATATGTCTGTATACCAAGGTTCAGGAGTAGTTTCATTGATTAGAAACACATCCAAAGGCTCTAAGCATGACTTATTTGAAGCGGGTTCCTGGAGTCGACGAATAATGATAGTCGCATATTCGTCATCTAACTCCAAGGGCAGGAGAGATGCAGCTGCGGCCATAGCATCAGCTGCACGGTTGCTAGTTCGAGGAATAGCTTCCAAGGTAACTTGATCAAACAAGGACATTAGTTGTAAAACATAGGCCTTATATGGGCGCAGTTTATCATCTCGGGTTTGATAAACTTCATTAATTTGGTTTATAACCAATTGGGAATCACCAAAAACTAAAAGGTGTTTAATTTTTAGTGCTAGGGCAGCTCGTAATCCAAGGATTAGAGCCTCATACTCAGCAGTATTGTTGGTGCAAGCAAAGGTCAGTTTGAAGGACAGAGGAATAAGATGTTTTTGCAGAGATATTAAAATAATACCCGCACCAGCCCCACTCATGCATCGGGCTCCATCAAAGTATAAGGACCATTGTTCATGATGGTCTGCCTCTAATTGAAGGCATTCATCTGGAAACTCGATGGTGAGGGGATGAGTAGACTCTAAGGGTGCAGCAGCTAATTGATCTGCTATGATTTGACCCTTAACAGACTTCTATCCTATGAATGTGAGATCAAACTCGCTTAGAGCAAGAACCCACTTGGCGGTGCGACCCGATAAATAAGGTCGACTCATGAGATACCTTAAGGGATCATATTTAGCAATGACATAAGTTTTTTGGCTAAGCATATAATGTCATAATTTTTGCGTAGCAAAAACGACTGCTAGACATAGCTTCTCTAATGTTGTGTAGCGGGTTTCATAACTGATGAAGGTTCGGCTAATGTAATAATTAGCACGTTCTCGTTTTCCATCATCAAGTTGAGCTAACATAGCTCCTAAGGCATAATCTGAAGCTAAAATATATAGGAGAAATGGGCGATCGGATTTAGGTGGTGAAAGCACCGACGGATTAAGGAGGTATTGTTTGAGAAGTTCAAAAGCTTCTCTACATTCTGTGTCCCAATTAAAGGGGACATCCTTCTTAAGGAGTTTAAGAAAGGGACTAGTTTTATCCGCCAGCCTATCAATGAAGCGATGGATAGCTTGAAGTTTACCTTGTAAACTTCGTAATTCAGATATATTAGTAGGTGCGGGCATATCAGTGATAGCCGCAATCTTGAGAGGGTCAATTTCAATACCACGTAAAGAAACTAAAACCCCTAATAGTTTGCCGGATTTAACTCCGAATATGCATTTTGTTGGATTTAATCGAATGAGATATTCTCGTAATCGATTAAAAACTTTTCGCAAATCATCCAAATGATGATCTTCAATAAGAGAGCGAGCTATAATATCATCCACATAATCATGTAGGATATCATGCATCATATCATGAAAAATGTAGGTCATAGCCCGTTGATAAGTTGCACCGGCGTTCTTTAAGCCAAATGGCATCACTTTCCAACAAAAGGTACCCCAGGGGGTAATAAAGGTTGTTTTAGCCTGGTCTTCAGGAGCTATCCTGATCTGATTATAACCGGAGAATCCATCCATTAAGGACATCATCCCACTTCCGACAGTGAAGTCAATAATTTGATCCATGTTTGGAAGAGGAAAGTCATCTTTAGGGCATGCAGCATTGATATCTCTAAAATCGGTGCAAACCCTAACTTTGGTAGCTTCTTTCTTGGTGACTGGAACTACATTTGAGATCCATTCAACGATAATCACTAGCTTGTATAAAGATAACATTCAGGAGTTTTTCTAACTCCCCTTTGACTAGCAGAGCCACTTTGGGATGCATTTTTCTAAGTTTTTGTTTAACCGGTTTAGCATTCGGATGGACCACTAGATGATGCATGACTACTGAAGGGTCTAGACCTGGCATATCTTCGTATGTCCAAGCGAAGACATCTTCATACTCTTTAAGGAATGCAATGTATTGTTCTTGTTTTTCTTGACTTAGTTCTGCTCCAATATTGATTATGTGAGGATTGTCCTCAGTTCCAATGTTAATTTTAATGACATTTTCTACCTCCATGTGTAGATCTCTTTCAAAATTAGGTGGGGCGGGTGAAACGCCCAATTCTTGTAATTCTTGTAAGGTTAATTTAGATAATTCATTCTGAGGATCAGTGGCCTCAAGTTGGGCTATAGTTGGTATAGAACCATCAAAATAAAACCCATTGTGTAACATCTCTTCAACAGAGACATCATGGAAGATATCTCCTTCCAACTCTTCATCGGGGTCAGCAATCATTTCAGGGTATGCTATGGATAGCATGTTGCATGAAAACGACTGATTTTTAAGAGGCAAATCAACATGCCTATCCAAATAATCTTGATAGCATATGAGGTGATCATCCTCCTCAAAAGGAAAGGGTTGTCCCTTACTAGGAAATAGGCCCACACCACAACGGGCAGGCCACGGTTCTACCTCGAAAGGTTCTTTCATGCCATTTTGGAAAGGTCCTAAGCCTTTCCCTTCATATCCCATTTTAAGCATCATGGGTTTAGCTTTAATATAATCATTGGTAAAATAACACCGAGCGTATCCCTCATGATGAGTTTTGATATTCCGAGGGATTCTTCCCTAGTCATATCCTTTATAAATGAAGGCACAACTCCCGACTTGGTAAGTACTTCCCATAGGTTGTGGGAGGCCCAAAGTACGAGGAGATGGCGGCAATTTATTTAAAAGGTTTGAATCTTGCATGAAAGCATTCATTTTTTTTTATATTAAGGTTGTAGATAAATCCGGTAATAGTTCATCGTAAAGGGCATAAGATGTAGAAGGCTTATTACCTATGTCTTGAGATGTGGAAGGTATGATAGATGTGTCTAGAGGTTTTGAATTTGTAGGGGTAGTAGTTGAAGGATTGGTTGTAGATTTAAAATCTTTTTGAGGTTCTAGAATAATTTGTTTAGAGGGTTGTTGATCTATATAGGAGGATGAAGTTAATGGAGGAGGAATAGGGGAAGTTATGGGTTTATGTTTCATAGTTTTAGATGAAAAAGAAGAACTAGGATGTGTGGATGACAGAGCAGGGCAAAATTGCACTCCAACTGGTTCTGCCAAAGCACACATATCAAAAGGTCTAGGGTCACCATGAATAGTGACCAACTGATTTTTAAACTCAAATTTAACACATTGGTGTAAAGTTGATGGGACCGCTCGCATGGCGTTGATCCAAGGGTGACCCAAAAGTATATTGTACGATGCTGGTCAATGTACAATAAACACGGTTGTTTCTAGGGTTCTAGGACCAACTTGCAATGGGAGGGTAATAACTCCACACGTTTCTTGTGTTTCGTCATTAAAAGCTTTGATGATCATATCGCTTTTCTTCATTTCATCACTTCTAAAGCCAAATCGTTGGTAGAAGTCAAAGGTGCAAATGTTTAGAGATGAGCCATTATCAATCAAAACTCTTTTGACAACTACATCTCCAATTAAAGCAGTAATGTATAAGGGATTGTCCTTATGTAAACTGTGTTGCGGGATATCTTTATCCCGAAGTCAATACAATCAATCTCTCGAGTGATGATAGTATTGGCCATAGCTTCAAGTTGAATGTTTTGAGGTACCATCATTTGGCTCAATGTAAGCATCAACTCATCCCTATGGGTGGGAGAGGATCTTAATAAATCTAAGAGGGAAATTCTGGCCGTGGTATTGGACAATTGCTCATTAATGCTGTAAGGGGGTTTAGATTGGATATTAGGAGCATGATTCCCTTTATTAGGGTTTTTCAGAACGAATGGAGCCGATCCATCATTCTGGTTTGGTTCTTGTTGAGAGTTTTGAGCTTGTTGTCGAGTAACGACTCCAATGGTACCTACAATGTTATAGTGAAGACGTTGAACTGGTCTCGATTGAGCATTAATGGCTTGTTCATTTGAAAGGAATATATTAGAAGAAGGTCGAGTAGTGACTCTTCTAGGAAATGGTTCTTCTGGAACCATATCATCCGTGACGAAGTTGAATAGGATCTGATTCATTTTCAGAACTATTCGATTGGTTTGAAGTAATGTCTACTTCACTTTCACTATCTGACTCTATATCACTAGAATCAGAAGTTTGAAAATTATGTAAGGGCCTGGTCGTAACTAGGGATAAGGTCGTGTCAAATATTTGAGGATCCTGAATAGGTAATTGTTCGCTAATGGTTCCTACATATCGGGTAGGAGGGGGAACATTATGATGTTCGATTTGATTGGCTACCTCTTTACCATGTCTTGGTAAAGGGTGTTGAAATATGTCTAAAGTTTGATTGGCATTTTGATTTTGATTTTGGGGAATGGTCTTTTGAGTATTATTAGGAGGGTTTTGTTTAGGTTGGAAGGCTTGCACTTCCATTTCATTATTGTCAATCAAATCTTGTATTTTATGTTTCAATCTCTTACAAGCGTTGGTAGAATGTCCAGGTCCTCTATGGAAATCACAAGTGCAAATCAGCTCTATATCCGGGTATACTTGGGTCAGGTTCCCGGATAGCGGGTAATTGGATCAAACCTCTTTCGAGTAATTGAGGTAAAATAGTTGACAAAGGTTGGTTTAATCTAGTGAATTCTCGAGGAGGCTTGTCAGGAGGTTTCAATATGAATTTTTCTGTTGTCTTTGTTGTATTGACATTTGCAACATTCCTGCTGTCAGTGACTCCATCACCGACAACCTGTTTGTTTTTATATTGATTTCTGGATGTTTTCTCATCATCCTTCTTCCTAAGTTGGCCTCTCCTAATGAGGGCATCTTCTACTCTTCGAGCTAAATCTATAGCTTGATCGAAGGTAGTTAGGGTAGCAGTCGATAACTCATAAGATATCTGTTCTTGTAAATTATTGATGAAAATGTCTAACATTTCCCTATAGGGTAGCACAAAGTGCAGTTTTCCTGTCAATTGCCTCCATCTAGCTAAGAAATCGGCAAAGCATTCATCCTTATCTTGTTTTAAATTGTATAGGTCTTTAATAGTTACATGCCTCTCGATGTAGGCACTAAATTGATGGACAAATGATTCAACTTGCTTTCTTCGAAGTTTCTTAAAGAATGAGTGGGCAATTGATAGTACCACTCTAATGCCATCCCACCTAAACTTTTGGGGAACATTTTTAGTAATAGCAAGTCGTCATGCGATATGTCGTGACATGCTATCCTAAACATGCGAAGATGCTCTATGGGATCTTCGGTTCCTTTATATATAGGCAAAATAGGCATGGGAAAATGCTTAGGATATGGTTGAGCTACAACTATGGGATCCAAGGGTTGACTACAAATCTCTCGATAATTATACGAGGGACGGTAGGGATCTATTTGGTCCATACGTGAAGCCAATTGTTTCACCATAGCTTCCAGATTACTAGTTTGCCCCCCATATTGGTTTGGTAGGGCATTGACATGAGTGTTATGGGCGTAGGATGGAGGAACATGCAGATTAGATGCCATGTTACTGTTGTGTAAATTATTGGTAGGAAAAGTATTATGGAGGAATTTTGAAGTCGTATTATGTTGTATTCCGGATTGTTGAAAGTTTGTATTTGGCTTTGTTTTAGGTTTCTGTTTATTTAAAGCATTTTGCTCAATAGTTTGGTGGAACAAAGTAGTGAAGGGAATTTTCTTTTGTGCGGGAGTGATTTTAGGTTGAGTAACAGGTTCCTTAGGAGGTTGGGTAACCTGTTTTTTTGACATGCTTTGGGCTATAGTGACCATATCCGTATTGGATGGTCCACCCTTGTCACTTTCTTGATCAATGAAAGACAAGGGGTTAGTCTGCATATTGCATATATATTCCATGGTTGCTTGAGTTTTACTAATTTGCCCTTTATCAAGACGAATTGCCACATTAAGGTCATCAATGTTTTCCATGAGAAATCTCTTGAAATGCTCTGCATTGTCAAAGGCAATAGCTCCATTAGGAGCTACTCTAGGGGATGAGGATCCATCCTCTTTAACACTTGCTTCTTGTTCCTTATCTTCCCCTAAGTCTTCATCTGATTGACCTAGGGTTTCTCCTTCCGGATTTGTATCTCCAAGAAGGACATTTGGGTTTTCAGTTGTATCTTGTAACCAATCTTCTCCTTCCCCTAAAGTTTCTTTACCATTCCTAAGTTTAGGCATGGTGCTAAGTTTTGATTTCAGCAAATATATATATATATATATATATATATATATATATATATATATATATATATATATATATATATATATATTATTTATTTTTTTTTGCAACAAATTAAGAGGTATATATTTACTATATACCTACTACAATATTTGAAAATGAAATGTTTAAGTTTTTGCTAAGTTTTTTGATTTTTTAATTTTTTCTTTAATTTTTTGAAACAATATAATAAAGACAGCAAATAACACAATAAATGCACGAAATAATAAGACTGAAAGTAAATAATTTAGTTTTCTATGAACAATTTATGAATATCATTAATAGGTTCGAGTTGTTCAGGGGTCATGAAATGTTCTTCTTCAAATTGAAAGTTTTCTTTTAAAAATTTGATGAAAAGGGCTATGGTGATATTGTCTATCTCAGATGCTGGTTGATAATAATAATTCTCACGACAATATTTACAATATAACATAGCTCTAGGAGTTTTGTTCCATCTTCTCCTAATTATAAGATCAGCTTCTAAGGAATCTATATGAACTAGAAATGGGCGCACTATAACTGTGTCTTCGAGATTTTCCTTGAAAGTTAAAAATTTTGAAGATACAAGAGCTCTCCTATAGGCTAACCATCTATGGCAGGCTCTCTGAAGTTCATGATAAAAAACTAGTTGGTGAGGATCCAGGATTCTATCTAGGACTAGCCTCTTAATTTGCTTAAGTTGTGTGGACCTAGATGAGATGAGACTAAGTCTCCTATCAAGTTCGTCCCACAGGAATTGATTCCTACTTGTTTCAGGGATACTAAGGACAGAATTAACTTCTATAGCTGCCAATTGATTTTCTACGTTTATAGTAACTGCTAACCTCTTTTTAGGAGCTACCATCTAAACATGACTTTAAACCTTAAATGTTTTAAAATGCATCTAAGTTTTAGTTGTTCTAATTTTTTTTTGTTTTTGTTTTTGTTTTTGTTTTTGTTTTCAAAAGGTTATGATGCATTCACGTCGGGTTCACCAAAATGTATCGCTCCAAATTTTTCGCATCCCTACCTTCAGGCTATAGGATCCGCGCCCGAAAGGAGGATGGGAAAAGGATGGTGCGGTACCTCGGACTGAGAGGACTTTGCGAAGGTCCCGCCTCTCAAGGGAGGTGTATTTTGGTGATTTTTCGACGGATGGTGGGTTCACCAGGAAACATTTAGCGGCAGTTTCCATGCCTAGGTTTTGGAATGTGTTTAGATGAGTTCGTTTTAATCTTAAGCATTCATATCCTAGGTTTGGCCGAATGAATCTAAATTAAACTACATGAAAATGCAACTTTCATGAATACAGCAAACAGATTTGAAAGCAAAAAATAGAGAATTTACAAAATGAAAATGGGGAATACCTGATCCGGATGTCTGAAGAAGATTCTGACGTTTGAAGCGACCTGGATCGTCTGGAATTCTACGTAATCGCCCGCAATCCGACAGGATCGTCTGCAATCTGACGTAATCGTCTGAGACTGACGAATCGTCTGAGATCTGACGAATTCGTCAGACGAATTCGTCAGAGACCTGCAAGACAAAAAATAGATGCAAAATACAAGAAGTCCTACTGTGCTAACAGAGGCAAATTACACCAAATAATAAAATGAATACTGAGCAATAGTTTAAAACAGCAATCCTAGCAAATTTTTGTATTTTAACAACAAATCATGAACTTAATGTGCAATCTAAGCTAAATGGGTGAACTCCAAATGCAAAATAATATAAACACTGAGTAAATGATCTAATTTGCAGCATAAAATGACAAAGAAAAGGTTTGAGAAAAGCAAACTCTAGGAACTGATTGCCTCGATGTGGACTGCAGTTGAGATCGTCTCGCATCAGTACGAAATCGTCTCGCATTTGACGGGATCGCCTCCGATCTGAACAGGTTCGTCGGCGACGATGGATGCCGGCTCCGACTGAAAATCGGTGATGTACCTGCAACAAAATTGCTATGGGACTAGTGCAAAAGCAAGATTAGGATGTTTTGACGCAGAGGGAATCACTTTGCAGAAAATTTTAGCCAGGGGTTGGGGAGGGAAAATCCTAGAGATTAAATAGGCTTAGGGGGAGTAGTTAGGAGGTTGGAGATCATCCCAATTTGGGAGATCTCCAACGGGGGAGGGTCCCAATGGCGCAGACACGCTTCTACCCAGATTGGAGACCCGTTGGAACAGATTCCAACTATGCAAATTCAGTTTTGCGACAAGATCGTCTGGACGTCCTAGTCCAGACGAAATCATCAAATCTGGGGCGATATCGTCTGATCGGCGACGATATCGTCAAACGGTCAAAACAACCTCTAAAAATGGCACGGAAAAAGGGGGAAACGGATTTTCCGACGGTTAACGGGCGGTTTGGGAGGTTAAATTTGAATTTAAATTTATTTACTAAGGTGAATGTAAATTTTATAATTTTACTGCACCAATTTTAGGGTGCTACAGTATCATGTCCATATGAGTAGTCACCCTCGACATGACGTGTTTTAGGTGTCTACAAATGCCCCTTTTGAGATGCATTACGAGATTGAATAATGCTAAGCAAAAATATAAATCCTAAATTAATGTCTAAGGTTTTATGATGATCATTAGTCAGATCAATATTATATGCCCCAGGTCCAGCAAAAGGATGTGCATATTGGAATCATTGCTTCCATCTTGTGAAAGGCTTAAATTTTGACAAGTTTGCCCTTGTCATTAGAAGTTTGGATAGCACTAATGCCAAGTATGGGTATCTTCTGATCCATAAATCTGAAGGATGAGAGTTGCAAACCAATTATCATATTTTTTGTTTACCCCAAGCAAAGGGGGAAGCTTATGATAGTTGTTGACAATGATTCGCAATAATGAACGCAATTTTGACAAGATCAAGGGATCTACGATCTCAAGGATCTTCTACTAACTTTGATTATGATTATGAAATTATGACTACCCCCTCAAGTGACGATTCTATAAGGGTAATGACAATGTGTGAAGCAACGAAATCACTTGACCATAATGAATGATCCTAAAAAAATTAAGATTTGATCCCTTTAATGCCTTGGCTAGGCCCAGTTTATCTTATGATTGCAACTCTTAGTGGTATTGGCACATTTCTATCCCCTGGAACAGTCAGGCCACAATAGTCGTCTTAAGGAATAAAAATGATACAATTGCAATTAGACTTGTGTTGAATCATATTTGTCGATGATTTGCTGAAAGATGTCATAAAAGAAATGACAATTTTACCCCAAATGTCCTTATGGTGATTTACTCATCTTGCCAAATTGCATGGATCACAACTCGTTGCAACCGCTAAGTGTATATGATAAATCACTGAATACGAGGCGCATATGGTTTTTAATTATTTGTTTTTTTTTGTTTTGATTTTAGATTTATTTGATTGATCCTGGTGCTTTTAACATCACCAAATTTACAATTTTAATCATTGATTTTAAATTTTTGTCCGATGGAAGTCAATAATTTGCTCTTTTAAACCTTTCCACGATGGGTTTTGAGTGCATTTAATGCTAGTTGCAGATCATAGGTATGGTCTGCAATTATATTTCCAAATTTTGGGGACCGTGGGTCATACCTACATGTGGAAAACCCTAGTTTCAAAACTGCAGGTGTTAGCTATAGTTTGCCAAGACTAGGAAAACCTATAAATTTTATTCTCATTTGAAATTTTTCATTATTTCCTGGCAAACACTAGCAATTTGAGAGATGTGAGAGTGAGAAGACCCTTCCTAATAGAAAATGCTACCTCACTCTACATTTATTGCACACCGTGACCTCAATGGTGGATCCTGACCAGCCATCTACTAGCTAGGGCCAGGGTGCGAGCAAGGTAACTCGAAACTAAGACCACACACTCAATACCAGTAAAATGAACTATATTAAGTAATGCAAAAAATAAACCTCACTAAATTGCTGGTAATGAACCCCACTAGTTTAGGCTAGCTTTAGGATTTAATTTTATGCCTTAGTGGTCTAGGAGGGTACCCGAAATGGGTGCCACTCCTAAACCACAACTGGTAGTTGTGGTTCCCAATTGGCAAATTAGGAACCGTAGGTTTCAGATGCGGTTCTTAATTTACAAATTGGATATTGTAAGTTTTAGCTATGGTTCCCAATTTTCAAATTGGGGACTGCAGGTTTCAACTACGGTTTTCTATTGCTATTTTTTTTTTTAAGTTCTAGTTAGCTAGATTTTGTCTTAAATTGTACTTGTTATTCTAGAGATTGACTTTTAGAGCCTAGGAGTAAGATATTATAAAGACTCTCCATGAGGCTTTATCTGATGTTGATCAGGATTGGTTTTGAGCTTTCAGGTTTGGATATGTCATGGGTCTACCCACTATTAGGGTAGATCAAGCCTACCTAATTGCATTGGCCTAGCGCTAGAATGCACAGACCAACACATTTCACCTGCCTACAGGTGAAATTACTGTTACTCTAGTGGACATTTACAAGATCTTCAGGATCCCTATTGATGGCGAGGCCATCGTCTCCTATACCTCCAGGGTAAAGGAGTTTGTTTTTGACACTATATTCGGCGACTAGAGTGAGGATGCTTAGTATGTGATAGACCACAATGGGGTACACATTGGTGAGTGGTGTCACGAGGATGTCTTCTTTGCATGGGAATCCCTCTTTATGCACCTCAATTTAGATTGTGCTTCCAGACTCCTCGGGCACGAGGATTCCTTGGAACCTCTTATCCACTGCCTGGAGGGTGTTGTAGAGCTCTATAGAGGTACCTCTACTTCTATCTTGAGGGAGTATCCTACTATGTCAGATATATAGGGACCTATACTATATTATAGAGCATAGTCGTAAGGGCCTCAACTATAGTCTTTTGTTACATATCTTGGGGTGGAAGCACATTCGAATTGAGCATCCTTCAGATCTTCCCCTATAAATCACTACTATTGCTGACAATCATCAATACTATGCTGCCTGCTAGCCTCGTGAGGAGGAGGATACCCATAGCAGGATCCATTTTGGTGACATCCAACACTACATTACTCAGTTCATTACACTTGGCCCGAATGATGTTTAGTGGTGACCCTATATGGATTGCCCAGCATGGCTAGAGGAGGGCCAGTGGCTAAGATAGGCACACCATAACAAATGGTTGATTAGTCGTAAGGTCAAAATTTGAGAGTACTAGTTCTACTCTCGGGTCCTATGGTAGTTTGAGCTCATGCAAGATATTCTAGATATCCCCCTCAAGTACTGATGCTTGGTTACAGAGCATGATATATAGTGGATCATTTTGAAGCCTTTGGGAGATGCTGCTAACGACTACTAGGAGACTGGAGTTGAGATTGTTGGGACCACTCTAGAGTATAACGAGTGGTGGTCCATGTTCAAATGGTATGGCATAGGGTCTCTGGTCTGAGAGCCATATTAGGTAGAGGTAGAGGCGGATCCTGACGGGCATAGGGTGCACCAACGAACAAAGGGCAGTTGGGACATAACGGCCACAACCAAGGAGGTTCTTGAGGTTGACCTCGATGAGGAGGCTCTAGAGGAGGGTGAGGTCCCTCCCGACAGTGTAGAGGGTCAGATCTTAGTTTAGGTGGCTGACTTGCAGAGTCATCTAGGGTGATTCCACACACATTAGCTAGAGCGAGACACTACTATCGCCACTCTGGAGGTGAGAGTAGCTGACAGGGATAGGTGCCTTACTAAGGTGCTATATTAGATACAAGGTCTGACTACTCAGGCCACAGATGAAAAGGCTCGAGCTCAGAGATGGAAGACTACTCTAGAGTTAGCGCAGGCATAACGAACTATAGCAGAGGCAAGAGGGATCTCCTCTAGGTATCGAGGGGGGATATGCCACCTCCTCAAGCTATTATGGGGCCTCCAACAACACCAATGGTAGCACCAACAGTTGCATAGGATCCGATGACTAAGGTAGAGCAACTATGCGGTATGGTCATGAGGACCAATGAGATGCATGCAGTATGGCTTGCTCGCGTTGATAATCTAGTTGGTTATATAAATATGCATGGGCTATAGGTTCTTGAGGATCCTTTCTTATAAAATTCATAGCGTACCAGGTCTAGGACCTCAAGGCAGTCTATGGTGAGCTCAGGTCATAGGACTCATAGGATTGAGAGGATGCACAGGTTCTCTAGCACACATGGGGTGACATTATGTGTCAGGCCTAAGGATGTAGGGCAAACTTCAGGGATCATGATTCAAGGGACTAGCCTATTGCAGTTACCAATTTCTCATGTGTTAGGTGCCTTAGGATTTGGCGGCAGGTAGGACCCACCACAGGTTCCAGTGCATAGTGCTGAGGGAGGCAACGAGAGCTTCGATACATGGGGAGTAGACTAGACCTAGACTCTGCTAGATGCAGACTATACTTTTGCTATTCTATACTCATTTTGAGTGTAAGTTCGAGGACCTACATGCTTTGTAGCTTGTGGGCATATTGATGCACTTCCTATGTACTCTATTGGACACACACACACACACATATATATATATGACTTGATCATTTCGGCTCATTATGTGTATCTAATGTTTAATTTTGATTTTATGTTTATTTGATGTACATGGATGCAATGCTTATGTGATGCTATGTTGATATGATGCAATGTATGGATGACATGCACTAGAGAGTTATATGTTTTATGATGATGATGTTATGCAATGATCTATATTATTAGATGTGCTATATATAATGGATGCAAATGGATGTAATATTTATTTTGAATGCAAATTTATTTTTGCTTTGTGGGCATGCATTTATTTTTATGAAGTTATGGCATGCTATGCAATGTATGTTAATGCATTATGTACATAATTGTAATCTAATGGGAATGAACCTGTATGCTTTAATCACTTAAAACATAAAGAATGAATGTAACTGTGTATATCAATTTTAAATTGTGACACCATAAAATGTATGACAATCATGCAAGATAATTGATAATTCTCATTACAAGAACTTGATCAATTAATCACCCATATATGAAATGCAGTGAAATGGATTGGTATAATGCTAATGAATGAATATGCCATTATGTATATTTTTATTTGTTGCACTATATAGTCAGTGTCTGTCTAAACATCATTTCTGATATTCATGCAGTATCTATCCCATATGTTCGATTGTGCTTTGTAAAACGTATTCTAATGAATGAATGACTAATATTTTTTATGTTTAATGATATTTGGTATCTTGTTGCTATTGGAGAGTTTTTTTTAGGTTTTCCATGAGACTCAAACACCCTAGTAGACTTCTCCAAAAATCAAATACTAACTGTACAAGGCTTTTATTGGACAAGGCTTTTTCCATGATAGACCCAAATATTCATTTTCCCTGTGTGTGCATGTGAGTATTTTCAAATAGATCGTAAGCATACCCCATATGTCAATCGGGACTCTTTCAACCCATATGTGAGATAGGGTTCCTCATATGATCATACCATCCTTGTTTTAGATTTGATTAGACTTATACAACTAGACAATCCTAGGTACCTAGAGCTAGCTCATCTTGCAAATTGATCAGGGCTACCCCTCAAAATGTAGGTGGGACTCTTTCAACCCATTGCTACATTTGGGGATCACCCAATAGAACTACCCCTCTAATTGCAGGTGAGACTCTTCCAACCCATTGCTACAATCGAGGATCACTCTATGGCTTTCAAAAGGTGGACAATCCAGGGATTCAAGTTCTCACCCTTCTTACTTGCTCATATGTAGTGATGAAAATCACTGTTAGTCCACGTGTTACCATTTTCTTTGAGTAAGGGATTTTTATAGTGCTTTTGATTCACTATGTCACTTTACATTTTGAACTTGAAATTTGTACTTTTGTACTTTGTAACTTGGGATTCAAACTTTGTGAATTTAGGATTTATAGGAGAAATTCTTGTCCTTTTTCCAAAGTACACCTTTCTAAACCGATTATTTGCAAGATAAGCAAGTTGTGAAACCCATCTCTCTAGATACTTAAGATTGCTTTTGTAGCTTTCATCATCTCTTGTCTTAGCAAGATTTTATATTGTTTTGCTTAGTGACAAGATTTTGATATGTTGAAGCACTATCCCAAATAATGACCTTGTCTATAATAGCAAAGTAAGCTTTCTACAATATCTGAAGAACCCACTAGGTATGGATGAGTGACTGGAAAACTTAATATACATACGTGTTTCTCCACAATAGATATCATGTATGAATGCAATGAATTATAATAAATGCAAGGGTGCATGATTGAAACACAAATGTGCGATCATTTGTAATATTTTGATAGACACACTATACTCTACTGTGGAATGCAACGGATGACATATGCCTAAATGCAATATGATGATGTGAATGCATATATGAAATTGCAAACTGCAAAAGCAAATGTTTTTGGATTTTATGCTTTACCAATTTTTTTTGGAATTTTATATATTTTAAAAAATTTATACATTTTTGAGCTTTCATATTTGACCAAACGATGAGTATATATGCCTTTGGAGCTTTTTAGGGTTGACCAAGCAATTTTTAGAAATCCTTGGAGCTTTTTGAATTGACCAAAGGTCTTATAGATGCCTTTGGAACCTTTTAGTTGACCAAACTCTCATCAAGAGGGCGTGGAGCCTTTTAGGATGATCGAGAAGCTATAGGAACTCTCGAAGCCTTTGGGTTGACCAAATGATTTTTATAAATCCTTGGTGCCTTTTGGGATGATCGAGTAGCTTTAAGCAACCCTCGCAGCCTTTGGGTTGACCAAGCAATTTTTAGAAATCCTTGGTGCCTTTTTGGGATGATCGAGTGGCTTTAAGCAACCCTCGAAGCCTTTGGGTTGACCAAGCGATTTTTAGAAATCCTTGGAGCCTTTTGACTGACCAAAGGGCTTACAGATGCCTTTGGAGATTTTTTTGACGTGACCAAATCAATTGAATGAGAGCTTGGAGCCTTTTGGGATGATTGAGTAGTTATAGAAACTCTCGGAGCCTTTGGGTTGACCAAGCAATTTTTAAAAATCCTTGGTGCCTTTTGACTGACCAAAGGGCTTACAGATGCCTTTGGAGTTTTTTTGATATGCTCTCTAATCATAGAACGCCTTAATATGGATGATGTTGAGAGTCTCATACTCTTCAAAACCCCCTAGCGATGTCAAGTGATAGGTACCTGGACCAATATTTTTAGATATGATATAGAGTCCTAACCAATTAGCCATAAATTTGTCTCGCATATCAAGCGATAAATTCAAGTTTTGTTGGTTTTCTTTTAGCACAAGATCCCCAACTTCAAATTCTCTTTGGTGGACTTTGATATTGTAAGCTCGTTTGAGTCGCTCCTGATAAATGTGGAGATGCTCAAGGGCATTCACGTGACGTTCATCGAGCAGCGTCAGTTTATCTAGCCGAGTTTGTCACACGATGTCATCATCGATGAACTCTTTCAATGCGATGCGCAGCATTGGAATTTCGAACTCTAAGGGCATAATGGCCTCAGTGCAATATACTAGTTAAAATGGAGTTGCCCTAGTGGGAGTCTGAATGCTAGTTCTATAAGCCCATAATGCAAGGGATAGTTGTGTATGCCAATCCTTGTGGTGTTCTTGCACTATATTTTTTAAGATGGCTACCATAGTCTTGTTTGAGGCCTCAACTTGCCCATTTGTCTGTGGATAATATGGAGATGCAAAATTGTGTTTGATGCAGTAATTAGAAGTTAAGGCTCACATAGTTTTGTTCTTAAAAGGAGTTCCATCATCAAAAACTAATTTGGATTGTATCCCAAAATGACTTATGATATGCTCTATTATAAAATTTGTTATGCGAGCTCCCGTGGTCATTGTTAAGGGAATGGTTTCCACCCACTTTGTAAAATAATCAATAGTCGTAAAGATGAATGTATGTTGGCCTGATGAGGGAGGAGAGATCTTGCCAATTAGATCAAACCCCCATAGAGGAAATGGCCAAGCCACTTGGATGGGTTGTAAGGCCTATGATGGTAGGTGCATAATATTAGCATGATGCTAACATTTGATGTACTTCCTGACATACACATTACAATACTTCTCCATAGTGAGCCAATAATAACCCATTCGAAGGATGCGCTTGATGATGGTCATGCCACTGAAATGGCCACCACACGTACTGTCATGAGCTTCTAAAATTTTCCAATATGACTCTTGGGGCTTAAGAAAATGAAGGAGAACTCCATCATAACTTTAGAGGTACAAAATATCTCCTATCAAGACAAATTTATTCACTTTCTATTTAAATGTGCATCTTGCAGCACGTGACAGTCCCTTTGGGACAAAATCAAGTCTTAGGAAGTCTTGAATCTGACATCCAATTTTGATGAGCCTTAGCTTCGACTGCTAAGATAACCTGTACCCCCTACATATTTACTTTCACAAATGTAGACTGGAATATAGCCTTGTGGTGAATGGTGTTGCCACTCCTCGTAGGACTATGGGAGGTTAAAGACCCCCAGGGTGCTTTCTTGAGAAATTCTTCAGCTTTGCAAAGACCAATCAGCTTTTTGTTCCACACTAATCATGTTGATTGATTCTTTGTTATCAAAGGCAACACGCTCTGTTGCAGGATGCGAGAGTGTCTTGACATGGATGGTAGTGAAGTTAGCAGATAGATTATGAGGGATTAAAGATCCCAAAGAAGCCATGGTGTTCACAAATATATTTGATGAACGAGAGATTGCCTCAATTTTGTACCATTCCAGTTTAGCCAGATATGTGGCAACAAGATCTTTATAGGCTTTTAGTACTGGACATCAAAACTGAAATAGTTCCTTCACTTGGTTAATTATGAGTAAATAATTTCCAAAGATGTTTAGTCTCTTGATATTCATGGCGACGGTTGTATGAAGGCCCAAAAGTAGGGCTTCATATTCAACATTATTATTAGTGCACAGGAAGTCTAGTTTAAATGACAAGGGAATTGGAGCTCCTTACAACATGAAAAACACTATCCCTGTGCCATATCCTTGCTCGCACTTTGAACCATCAAATAACAGAGTCATATTAGCATTTTTATCTGGTTCTTCAAGTTTGGGAGCTTCGAATATTACAAAAATTGCATCATTCGGAAGCTCGATTATCAGAGGCCTACTATTGGATAGTGGCACCTTAGCTAACCGATCTGCTATGACCTATCCCTTAATGGACTTCTAGCTTACGAATTCCAGATCAAATTTTTTTAATAGCATGATCCACTTTGCAGTACGTGTATTATGATATGTCTTGCTCATCATATACTACAGAGGATTTTGTTTTGATATCACATATGTCATGTGACTTAACATGTAGTGCCATAATTTCTTGGTAGCTAACACTACTACTAAACATAGCTTTTCCACATATGCATATCCTAGCTCATAATTCACCAAGGTTCGGCTAATGTAATATATGGCTTGTTCTTTACCTTATACATTCTTTTGGGCCAACATGGTCCCTAACGTAAAGTCTTTTGCTGATATATATAGTAGAAAAGGCTCTTCTGGCCTTGGTGGAGCTAACACTGGTGGTGTTTCCAGGTATTGCTTTATCTTAGTGAAAGTTGCTTTGCAGTCCTCATCCCAGTTGAATGGGACACCCTTATGTAGCAGTCGATTCATGGGTTGACATTTATCCGATAGTTGGGTGATGAATCACTTTGTCAAAGCTACCTTGCCTTGGAGGATCCTTAATTCCTTAATATTGGTGGGAGGACGTATTTATAAAATGACCTTGACCTTCACTAGGTCTACTTCGATGTCTCTCTTAGATACAATGAACCCTAACAACTTTCTAGAAGTTACGCCAAATACGCAGTTCTTAGGATTCAGCCTAATGTTGTGCTCTATCAGGCGATTGAAGACTTTTATCAAGACCCCTACGTGCTCCTCTTATAGCAGTGACTTGGTTAGAAAATCATCGATATAATCTTCCAAAATTTTGTGCATATAGTCATGAAAAATGTATGTCATGGCCTGTTGGTATGTAGCACAAATGTTTTTGAGACCAAATGGCATAACTTTGTAGTAAAATTTTCCCCATGGCATTATAAACACAGTTTTTTGTTGGTCTTTGGGCTTAATCCAAATTTGATTGTAACCAGAAAAACCATCCATTAAGGAGAGCATTTTGTCACCAGCAGTAGAATATACTAGAGCATCAATATTGGGCAACGAAAATGAATCTTTGGGTGTTGCCTTGTTGAGATCTCTAAAATTCGTACAAATACAGATCCTTCCATCTAGTTTCCCTACAGGTACCATGTTGGATACCCATTTTGGATAGTCAATGGAAATGACAAATTCTACATCCAACAATTTCTACAATTCATCTTTCACCATTAAGGCTACTGTTGGATGCATATTTCTGAGCTTCTACTTGACGGGCTTCTTGGATGGCCTAGCGAAAGGTTATGAGTAACCAACTTTGGGTCTAGACCGGACATATCTTTGTATGTCCAAGAAAAAATATCAGGTCTCTCTTTCAATAGAGGGATGATGCTAGCGTGCTCATCTAGAGTGAGACTCCTTCCAAAATTGACCTTCTTTGGATTGGTGGGGTCGTTATCGATATCCACTTCAAAGGTTTCCTCTACTAACATATGGGATCCCTACTCAAGCTAATGAGGTGTAGGGATCAAATGGATGTCATCAGCTAGATTTATATTTTCTTTGTTGGAAGCATTTTTAGCGTGATAGACATCATAAGTGTAGCATGGTTCAAAATGAAATGGTTGCAACATCTCTTCATTTGGGAAGAAATATTTAGGCTCTACTGGTGAATCAGCGTGATCCCAATCGATAGCATCCATGTTTAGATATAATGGCTTGGATGGATCTGCTGGATTATGAAGTGGAGTGGTCAAATCAATGGAGACCATGCTGATGGAATAGAATCGATCTACAAGACCACACGGACTAAAATCTACATTATATGTGTAGCTTTCGTACCCAAGATCTGGATCGGATGGCACGAGGACGAAAGGGTCCTCCCTATGGGATGCCCAGACAACTAGATCCTCTCTATGCACTGACTAAAAAATGGTATATCTCGACTCAAGTAGCTTGGCATAAGTAGGTGATTGGGGAAAGAGTCTTTGATATTCCTCTTCTAGATTTATTCTTTCACTGAGGCGATGCTGGATATTTATCTCTCAACGCAAACCCACAGTTGTAATAATTGGTGGACCCTAAGGTGGATTTCAATTATGTATGTGATGAGGCCCCAAATAGGCCATCTCTAACTAATCCTCATCATCACTGTAAATATATAATCTTTCACTTCCCCCCATATGCAAGGGGTGATCTACCAGATGTGGCTCCATGTATCTGATTTTGTGGTCTCTATCATCACTATTTGGATAGACTAGATAAAATGATCGTATATACAACACTGGTGCAAAAACTGTCTTTGCTTCCTCTTCAGAGTGATCTATGTTAAGAGGATCCTCTTTTATAACATACTCTAGCTTTGTAGGAAATAGATGTAGCGGACATACTAGCCTCATATCAGACATCTCAACCTCATCCCTATGATTTCTACTATGAGTAGGGCACTCTATCGTGTCCACAAATATTGGGAGATTAGCTAGATGAGGCCTTAAGTAGGCCTGTTCTTTCTCATCTTCATAGTCACTATCGACCATGAAATGCTCTTGTATCTCATCTAATTGCTCTCTAGGCAACAAATGGCATAGAAATGCTGAAACCACAAAGGCTCGATCAATTCCATATTTGGATTGATCATCATTTGAGGACTCACCATCTGCATCATAACTCGGTCTACTCATTTCAAAGGTGGACTCCTCTACATATTCACTATAGATATCTTCTAAATTGAGTCACCTAGAATGATGGGGTTGTGCCCCTGCATATCGGTATCGTCGGTTGTGATACGGTTTTGATGACCCAGGCTACCTCTGGGGTTCTTCTTCAAGAAATCTTCATGTTCAATCTTCGGCATCTCAATGGTGATGAATGACACCATTGGTTTGTTGCCTCGAATGCTAGACATGTTAGGATGATATGGATTAAAATCCACATCGTCCCCTAGAACTAGGTACAAATAATCCAATAATGCAGTGAGTAAATCATCATGTCCCTGAATCTACAATTCCACTCCAAACCTATCAGTTGCCAACTGATAACATGGTTCAAAAGGGGTTCTTCATCCTTTTTCAAAAATACCAAGGTCATATCCATGCCAATTATAAAGCTCAAAAATGTGCATGGCGTACTCTAGATTGGACAAATACCGAATGTTCACCATGAACTGTTCATTGTCATCCACCTCCATGGGTGCCTACATTGGAATGTGATCCAACTTGGCATAAATGAAGTTTGTTTGGTTGTGTGGCTCACCCAATAGTACTATGGATCCAACTAGGTATCGATGGGCTATCGGTCATCCCATGTCTTGTGCAATCTCTAAAATAGGACCAAAGGTCACATTTTACACAAGATATTCACCCAAACCTATGTTGGCTAGGTGAATAGTCACCTGGGGTGTGGATGACCCTGTTGATGAAGTAGGCAAAGTAGTCTGAGGTGCCTCCTCAAATTTATCCTACTCTTCCTCCACCTCCATGGGAGTGGCAGCCTCAATGGCAATTGGTTCGAGCGCGTTCTTTGCTTCTTTCCTGCCCAATTTCACCTTTAATTTCTTGTTTCTTCGACGCATTGTCGATGCACTCGACCTCAAAGAAGAGGTAGTGGTATGTTCAGATATTTTTGATACAGATACCAATGGTTGAACATCCACTACCTCTTCTTTGAGTTCAAGTGCATCAACAATGCATTGGAACGACAAGAAATTAAAGGCAAAATTGGGCAGGAAAGAAGAAAAGAACACATCCGAACTAGTCGCCACTGAGGTTGCCACTCCCATGGAGGTTGAGGAAGCCCATGATCAAGTCAAGGAGGCACCTCAGCCTACTTCGCCTGCTTCGTTAGCACCGTGAAGACCTACTTGTTAAAACAATATTTCCAATGTGATTAGGCCTTTAGGAATGTGATTGTTATTCAAGTAAATAGCATCCTATTGATATATTTCTTGGGAAAGCTCTTCCTACACATTAGCTATACAAGCCTCTCTGACTACAAAATTGATTATCTACTCATCATTATAAAAAACTTGCTAGAATATTTATTTATCTGGGATTGTTGGTCTAAAGACTAATTTGACTCTTTTACTTGCAGCTGACCCAAGGTCTAAGGTAGGATTAAAATTAGAACCTTTAACTACCAAAGCATCTGCCAATGTATGTTAGAAATATTGAAGAACAATATTGAAGGACAAAGACTAGATATGCAAAGCATTACTGAAATATCAAGAACTGATTGATTTATTCCATGGATCAACTTTGTATAAATAGCAAAGTTGATCATTGAGAGCCATTGGATTACAACAACTCATCAAATCTGAACTAGTCTAAACTGAGAGTTCACCTGACTCATGGAAGAGTGGTAACTCAAGTAAGTCTATCCTAGTAGAACTTAAGAGAATAATTATTTATTCTAACACCCCCCTTAAGTGATACTAGGGGTGAATGTAACAAATGAGTCCCAAAAATAGGGCCTGATGAGGTACTCATGTACAATGATTCTTATTGAAGAGATGGTAAAAACCACATGGGAAAAACCATCTATCAAAAAATAAAAAAAGAAGAGGCATGTCTTCGGATGGCGAAGATTGTCCTCATTGAACAAAAAGGAATGAGTCCCGACAACTGGGCCTAATGAGGTACTCATGTACAATGTTATTACATATAGGAGAGATGGTGAAAAAAACCACATGGGAAAAAACCATCTTCCAAAGAAAAATAAACAATAAGAAGAAAGGAGAGGTGAAAACCTCTTTTGTACTTTCTAATGCATCTGCCTTACCCCAAGTTTCTCTTGCAACTGAATGTAACATGGAGAAGGAAAGGATTTGGTGAAGATGTCTACAATTTGATGATCTATGGGAATATAGTCCAAGTGTATTTCCCCTTTCTAAATATGCTACCGAATGAAGTGCATGTGAATTTCAATGTGCTTGGTACGCTGATGCTCAACTGGATTGCGGGAAATATGAATTGTGCTCTGATTATCACACCAAAGAGTAATAGGTTTGTCATGGAAAAAACCAAATTCTCTTAGTATCTGATGAAGCCAAAGAGCTTCCTGACTTGCCAAAACTGTTGCCCTGTATTCTGCCTCCGTAGATGATAATGCTACTGCTTGTTGTTTTTTGCATGACCAAGTAATTGGTGAAGAACCAAGGCAAAATACATAGCCAGAAGTTGAACATCTATCTTCTACTGAGCCTGCCCAATAAGAATCTATGTAACCAATGATATCCATGGATTTTCCTTCATATAAGAGCCCAAATTGAGTAGTTCCTTGCAAGTAGCGTAGGATTATTTTTGTTGCTTGCCAATGGCTAAAATGAGGTTGATGTGAGAATCTAGATATCAAGCCAACAACATATGAAATATATGGGTGAGTATGAGTGAGGTATAACAGACTCCCTACAAGTTGTCGGTATAGAGTAGCATCACATAGAGGGGATGTGCAGGAAGTACTTAGAGTGACTCCAGACTGAAAAGGTGTAGAAGAGGGCTTACAATCAATCATCTTAAACCGTTGAAGAAGGTCTAGAGTGTATTTCTATTGACACAATGAAATTCTTGCATCTGTTTGATTTATTTGAATCCCAAGGAAGTAATGAGCTAAACCCAGATCAGTCATTTCAAATTTTTTAGAGAGTGAGTCTTTGATAGTCTGAATGTGAGAAATGTCACTACTAGTGAGTAGTAGATCATCAACATAGAGAACAAGTAAGGTGATTTTTTCTTTATCTCTCCAAATGTAGACTGTGGCATCAGACTCACAATGAGAAAAACCTGAGGAAAGAAGGAAGGAGTCCATTTTTTCATACCAAGCTCTAGGAGCTTGTTTGAGGCCATAGAGAGATTTCCTTAGTCTACAAACAAGGGAGGAGTCTTGAGTGAATCCAACAGGTTGTTCCATGAATATTTCCTCTTTTAAGTCCCCATGTAAGAAAGCACTTTTAACATCCATCTAAAAAATAGGCCATTTTTGGGAAGCAACTAGTGCAAGTACCAGCCTAACAAAATCCATTTTGGCAACTGGTGCAAAGGTTTTAGAATAATCAATGCCTTCAATTTGTGAGAAACCTTTAGCTACCAAGCGAGCTTTGTGTTTGTCAATTTCTCCATCAGGTCCATACTTAGTTCTGTAAATCCATTTACAGTGAACTAACTTCCTTCCCTTAGGTAGAGGAACTAAGTCCCAAGTGTTGTTTTTGATTAAGGAAGAGAATTCATTCTCCATGGCATCATCCCATTATTTTATTCCAGTTGCTTCCTTGAAGGTTTGAGGATCTGTGGAGATGGACTGACACACAAGACCATAACCTATGGTGTTGCTTAATCTGGATGATGGAAGATTTTGGATGTAAGGAGTGGCTTCTTCAACTATGGTGCGGGCCCATTTTGGCATTGTGGAAGGAGTAATTGGAGTGGTAGGACTTTGAGTTGGAGTTTGGAGAATAGGATCTTCATTTTGGTCATTTTGATTATTTATCTCCAAAATGGGATCTTCATTATATTGAGGCTCTAATATTGGAGATGGCTCAAGAGAATTAATGTTGGAAGAGGATGGTTGAGGATATTTATTAGGGAATGTTTCATCAAATTGAACATTTCTATGAAAAATACCTCATGAGTTGTGGGATCAAGAAGCTTGTATGCTTTCATTTCCTCACAATAGCCAACAAAGATGAGTTGTCTGCTTTTCTTATCTAGAGCCTTCCTTTTCTTCTTTGGGATATGTGCCCAAGCAGTACACCCAAATTTTTTGAAGAAAGAGACATCAGGTTTTGATCTAGTCCATGCTTCCTCGGGAGTCAAATGGTCAAGAGCTTTGTGAGGTGTGCGGTTTTGAATATAGTTTGCACAGTTAATTGCCTCAGCCCAAAAAACTATTGGAAGATCTCTTGAGTGAAGCATACAATTTGCCATTTCCTTTAAAGTTCTATTTTTCCTTTTTGCAATACCATTTTGCTGTGGATTATGGGAGACTGAGTGTTGATGAATTATGCCATGACTTGAGAGGAAAATTGAGAACTCATTACTGAAGTATTCCCCCCATTATCTATACGAATTTTCTTGATTTTGCAAGTGGCTTGATTTTCAACTAAGGCCTTGAATATTTTGAAGTGGGATAGAACATCACTTTTGTATTTTAGAAAGTAGACCCAAGTTCTTCTAGAAAAATCATCAATGAAGGTTAAAGCATATTTTGCTCCTTTGAAAGAAGGTTCTAGGAAGACCATCAAGTCACTATGGATTAAATCTAGAGGGGATGAGGCTCTTTGAGAACCACTTGGGTGGAAAGGATCTTGATGTTGCTTTCCAAGAGCACAACCAGGACATACTCCATCAATGGAAGAGACTTTTGGCAACCCTGTTACCATTTCATGGGTGTTCAATTCCTTTAGGTAGTTATAACTGAGATGTCCAAACCTTTCATGCCAAATTTTGCTTTCAAGATCTCCATGTGCAACAAAATAGGAGGCCCCTTCTAAATTTTTGAATCCTTTGAAGTGAAATAGGTGAGTGTTGTGATCAATATCTCCTTTTTCTATGAGAGTGTTTGGTTCTTGAAAGTCTCTTATCTCAACTCCAGTTGGTGAGAAGAGAATTATTTTACCTTTTTTAGAAGTACAAATTTGATAGACAGAGAGGATATTTGTAGCTATGTTTGGGACATAGAGAACATTTTTTATATAACCACCATCAATGGATATGTCACCTTTTTCTTTGATTGGGATGAAGGATGAGTCACCAACTTCTATGCTACATGTAGAACTTGAGGAGATTGAAGTGAATGACTCATCTGAGGAAGTCATGTGATGAGTTGCTCCTGAATCTAGAACCCAGTATTTTGATGAAGTTTTTGTAGCTCTACCTTGAAAATTTAAGGCTTTTCCTATCCGCTTCTTAGTGTCTATCTTGTGATCCTTCATTGCTGCCTCTAGTTGTTGTAGTCTTTTCCAACATTTGTTCACAGAATGACCATTCTTTTTGCAGTGAGTACAAGTTATGGGACTTCTTTCTTTTTTGAATTTTTCTTTAGTGGAGGTTGATGCTACTAAGGATTTTGAGGAAGAGGGAGAGATCTCATACTTTGCAAGTTTTATTTCCTCTCTAGTTAGTCTATCATAGAATTCCTCTAAAGAGGGCATTTTAAAACTTGCACCAAGAGCATCTTTTGTAGACAAAAAAGTGGTTGCAAAAATTTGAAATACACCATTTAATTTAGAAAGAATTAGATAGATGCATTCTTCTTCTATTTTATTCTTGCCACTGCCTTTGAATTGAGTGAGGACTTCCTTAAATTTGGTGAGAAATTCAACAATATTTTTGAAGTCTTCAGGAGATAATGTTGTTAATTCTGCCTCTAGCTGCATTGACCTTATTTGATCCACTTTTCCAAACAAGTTCTTTAGTTTCTCCCAACTCTCAAATGGAGTTTTACATTCTGAAATGTGAAACCATAAGCTTTCATTTACATTTGTGCTTATAATACCCATTGTTTCATACATCTTCCCTTTATGAACAAATATTTCATATTCCTTTTCAAATTTAGGCTGCTTCTCTTCTAGCAAGTGTGTGAGCCCTTTTTGAGAAATGAGATTTAATATTTTTGGTTTCCATGTATGATAGTTATGAGGGGTGAGTGGGTCAATTGTATTCATGTTTGCAAGAAAAAATGATATTGTAGTGAACCAAGTATTCCTCCCTTTTAACTGCAAGATGCTTTAGAGTAGACAATGATGAACTTTAATTTGAGCAAGAATTTATTTTGAAGCAAGGCAGCAGAAGCCAGACCCTTATACCAAACTCTTCAATTTACCCACCCTTATGAGAGGGAAACTATAAGTAAATTTAGGAGAGTGATACGTGGAACATAGGCAAGGGGAAGCAAGAATAATCTGCCAGACCTTTATACCTGAACTTCTTAATGACCCGCCCTGACGTGAGGGAGACTATAGGTCAATAAGGAGATCGATATGTGGAACATAGGCAAGTGGAAGCAAGAATAATCTGCCAAACCTTTATACCTGAACTTCTTAATGACCCACCCTAACATGAGGGAGACTATAGGTCAATAAGGAGATCGATACATGGAACATAGGTGATTAATTTTGAAGATATGGTCCAAATTTTGGTGTGCTTAATGAAAAATTGCTTGTGTTTGTTGTTTGCTTGAATGTGTAAATGATCAAGTGTTTTAGGGAACCCATAGATAAGCCAAAGAGTGAGATGCAAGCAACAACATTAAGTGGCCAAGAGAGTGCCACAAAATGATTTTACCACCAAATTGTCCTCGAATTTTTGCAGTAGTAATAACCCCCTTGAAAGTGTGCCAAAAAGGGTGTAATAAATCAACACCTAGACATCCCCCCCATATTTTATTTCATAGGGTTACAACCTTGGATATAGCCTTTGAAGAGTAGGCTTATTGAGAAAAGGAGGATACAAACTTTAAATAAAAAGTTTGTTTACAAATATCAGTGGCATTCTTGAGAAAAGAGAGATTTTGCCACTGTTTATCCACCTTATAAGTATAAATGAAAGAACCAAAGTATTAAAAAATTTAACAAACTTTTATAAAGTTTGTTTTACAATATATAAGTTTCACTTTGGATTTTTGAGCATTAAAAAAAATCATGCTAACTTTTTTGTGATACTTCAATTGAAGCACGTTTTACTATGACGCTTTAACCAAAGCATGTTGGAAGGATGTACCCCTTGAGATTTGGAGGGAGTGTGAATGCGAAGGACCCTCGATGATTTGCATCACTGAATAGTGCACCTTCTATGCAGACATCCTTTTATTTATACCCCACTACAATTGGTGTTTGCTTGGGTTCGATGACAATGAATGCAGCAGGCATCCTTTTATTTGCTTCGAACGCTACACACCAAATTGTTCTACATACAAAAGGAAAAATAGAAAGGGAAGCAAGACGAACAAGAAGAATTAAGAGATTATAAAAGGAGATAAAATATCACTCATTTTCATCACTTACAATTTGGAGGAGGTATTGAATGGATAAGTACTACACGGAGGGAACGACGCTAATTTCGAACTATTGTCACATAAAAAAAATATGATTTGCTTCACCTTCACTATTGCCTCGCTCTTAAATGTGGTCACGTCAGAAAAAATATGATTTTCTTCACATTCATTGTTGCTTCACTCCCGAATGCGGTGCTTTATCTCGAACACAGAGATTTTTGAATGCAATGCCTTGCCTAGCACTCCAAAAAATTATCTCTCCTTCAAATAGAGATTTTTGAACTTAGAAGATAGATATATTTTGGAAAAAGGAAGGGGTATATAAATATTGATGTTAAATCAATTTTTATCTGAAGAGATCATTCAAAATCTACGTTATATGAGAGTGCAATGATAAACAAGAGAATGTTGGGCTTGAAATTTAGGCTCTCTAGCCATTTCGCATGAAGAAACCATAGATGAACATTGAAAAATCCTCCTTTACTGTGCTCCAGAAAGATACGACGCAATTTCCAAGAAAGAGAGAACGCAAACGAGCAATGGTTTGATCATTCTCGGGTTAGGAAGGACTCATGGTCACTTGAAAATGGTCAAAGTGATAGAGCAGAGAGTAATTGAAAGGGAGAAATCAACTGATGACTATAGAACTCTTTCAAAGTTGTCACAAGGCTAGTACAATTCAATGAAACCGATCATCCGACAATCAACAAGTATATGGTAGAGCCAAAAAATGCATACATTCATACGAAAAAAGGTAGTGCAAGAGATTGCATATATTCACAACCAAACTATACACCATCCACAAAGAGGAATGTATTAATGGACTTTGACCGAAGATTCAAATAGAGCTCTAATGAAAGATCTAAAAAATGCATAAGTTTAATAGTGCAAAAAAGAGTGATGAAAGACTTGAAGAACACAAGCTATACTGAGAGGGGGGGGTGAACAGTATAAGACCTCTTTTTACTTTTTCCTTTATACTTCAATACAGTAAAGCAATATATCCAAAGCAATATCAAAGCAATGCACAAAACCATCCACAAAGTGACACAACAATTTACATGGTTCATCCACAAAACTTTTCTCTAAAAGTTATCTCAAAGTTCTTTGGGAAACCTTCCCAATTACAATGTTTATGAGCCTCGGCTCAAAGGAGAAACCTTCCCCCAATCTGAATTTATGAGCCTCTGCTCAAAGGAGATACCTTCCCCTACCTCTCCTCTGGCTGGTGATCCTCTAGAAGACCTCTCGCCTCCGCTGCCCTTAGCAAATGGAACTCTATCCACGGAAGACACCTGTCTTCCCCGCTCCGGTCGGAGACCTCTGTCCTCAACTCTATCACCTCAAAGCTGGTCCTCGAATTTGCACTAAACACAGTCCTTCGGTCTAGCACAAATGTCCTCGTCCTCTGTCTTTGATCAGCACCAAACACAGTCCTTCGGTCTGGCACAAATCTGTCCTCAGGTTCTTCTCATAGAACCAATGCACCTCTGTCCTCAAGTTCTCTCGATAGAACTATCAACCTCAGCTTCACAAGTCCTCTCGCTAAGACCCGTCCAAATCTGCTCACAAGTCCCCACTGGAACCTCGTCCAAAACCTCGCTCACAAGTTTATCAAGAACACTTGCTTGGCATGAACCCACAAAGAGAATGGTTAGAGACCCAATGTGATTCATCCACCTCATAGAAGCATAAAGAGAATTGTTAGAGACTCAATATGTTCTATACTTAACTCCCAATCTCAATCTCAACTCAATCTCAAATCTCAAAAGAATAAGATAGATGTAGTATGCTTTTCTCAAGAACATGAAACACAACCCAACAATTGCCAACCATGCAATATCTCATATAACAATGATACTCATGTTCTTTCCAACAACCAATATCTTTTCTCAACCAATTAGGGCTTCAACAACAATGCTCAAAGACAAGGTTTAACCAACATCATTCAACTCAACATTAACCTTGAAGCATTCAACCAATCATCACAAGAAAAGGAAACAAGTAGAAATCCTTTTCCCTCCAAAGATATTTGAACAAAACAGCCACCAACACAATATCACCAAATGCATAGAATAACTTGTTCAAATCAACTCAATGGAGTAAGCCCAATATCATGTATCAAGTAAAGCATTAACTTGATCAACACAACCTCTATGGAAGCAACTCATCCATCAATATCAAAACAGCCAACTAAGGGTTTCACCAACTCAAAGCAAGTAGCAAGACTCACAATCATAAACCCTAGTGCACAATGCTTCCACTACCTCAAACCAGAATTATGCATTCACCAAAACTCTCATCAATGATAACAATGCATAAGTAGTCTTCAACAAACCAGAAACTAGGACTTACACTCAACCAAAGGAAACCTTGTTGAAAACCTTTTCACTCCAATCTTATTTCAGGAATAACATACACCAATCATACTCATAAGAAGAATGTGCCCATACCTTATTGAAGTGAAGGAACCCCTTTGGAAATCTGCCACCATCACAACTTTCTTTTGCCAATCTTCACAAGGGTTAGTAGATCACAAAATAATCAACATTATTCCACCTTTCAATAATCATCACCAAAGCCTTTAATTGCACAACTCCCTTATCTCTCCTAAAACCACTTGTACCATAAAATAAAATAAATCACAACATTGCATAACAACTTATAACTCCTAAAACACTTAAACTATATTCAATAAATAATTCAAAACAACTCTCACACCTTATAACTCCCTTTATTACCCAATAAAATAATAATATTTAACTTACCTTATAACAAAACTTTTACAACACCTATGAATCTCCAAGTCGAATTTGACCATCTCTTCTCTAGCCATGCTTTAAACCGCGTGGGCTATACACTCTCTTGAAATATTTACAGCATACACTTTTGTTTCCATCCCCTCAACCGAACAACAAAAACGAAACAAATCACTGTCCCTTTTCCTATTGCTAAAATATGAATCACCGTCTCTAGATCTTTGAGTGTTTCTCAATCAAAAACTCTTGTCGTGCAAATTTAGTGCACATGTTTCATTATTTATTATCCCTTTTTCATCGTTTAAACTTTGATCTCAAGCGCAGGTTCTTTTTTGTCGAAATCGAATTGCTCAGCCATTTATTATCGAACACACTCACACACCATAAAATGAATTTATTAGCCTCATTATATATGCACTTTCATTTTATTTCCAAATACGTCGGCATTTCCAACCACGACGGAAAATACTTTAATTTAATTTTAAAATATTAATTTAAATTTTAAATAAATAAAATTTAAACTAAATATTTAAAATTAAATATCTTCATCACCGGGGCACCTTTTTCAACGAAACGAAGAGCCAACTTGGGTTTTAAGAAAAACCCATTTCAAATCTGTTGTCCATGGTTTTAAATAAAACCTTTTATTTTGTCTGCCTTGGTTTTCACAAAAACCCTTCCGCTTCTTGACATCAATGACAACATCAACACTTGAGCAAAGGCAATGTACCCAATGTACCCAAAATTGCCAACAATCTCCCCCTTTGTCATTGATGGCAAAACTTTACTAAAAACACATCTTCAAGAGCCAAAACTGAAACCCACAACTGAGAATCTACCTTTGAAGTTTTGCTCCCCCGACTTGAAGCTTTCCTCTTCACTTGAAGCTCTCCCCCTTACTCATATCTCTCCCCCTTTGTCATCAATGGCAAAGGGCCACCTTTGGGGCTCGAAACTAAGAATGAGCCTCTTAGCTTAGTCCCTCCCCCACCTCCTGTTGAGGTGATTAATTCTGGGGTGGGAGTAAAACTCCCATTAGGCACTGATCATCATCAGCGTCTATAACTTCCTTGTCGGGCCTTCTCTTGAACTCTCTGTCCATATTCCTGTTCCTGTCATTGTTCTGATCCTTGGACCTGATCATGCCACTGTTCCTATTCCTGTATTCTAGAATTTCAGCTCTACACTGTCTAGCTATGTGACCTTCATTGTTGCACTTGTAACAAGTAACAATGTTATTTCTTTGAGGCATACCTGTTCTTTGAATCCACTTGTTCTGACTAAACCTGTTCCTATTGTTTGCCTTGCAATGAACTGCCTTGTGCCCAAACTGATTGCAAGAGTAGCAATACCCATAAAAGAAATCACCACTTCTGAAACTGTTATTTACCTTCTTCACCTGAGCCATGCAATGTACAGCCATGTGACCAAACCTGTGACAAGCAAAACATCTGCCTTGAAACTTTCCTTTATTTGACTTCTCAGGTCCTGAAAACTTCTCCTTCTTCTCATTCCGAAATCTATTTTCTGTTTCTATGCATCTATCATTCAAGGACTCATGATCTGAAATACTTTCCTCATTAGAACTCTCTTCCTTTTGGAATCTCTTACTAGACTCTCCAACTTGTTTCTTGTGAGGCTTAACAAAACCAAGACCTGTTTTATCTGTTGGATTTCTTTGACTTTGGATGAGAGACTTAACCTTTTTGGAGCTTTCTTGAAACCTGTACAGCTTATCCTTGTACTTTTTATTTTCCTCTTTCAAAGAAGCCATTTTCTGTTCTAATTCACTATACTCAAGCACCTTAGATTCTAACTCATTCTTGAGTTCTTGTGCATTAGCCATAGAGACATCAAGACTTTCTATAAGTTCATCTCTCTCCATACAACATTCATCTAACTTATCCTTGAGTCTAGCATTCTTCTTTCTTTCCTTTTTCAAAACACTAAGAGCATTTGTAAGTTCACATTCAAGATCCTTTCCTCTATTTGATTGCATTTAGAATTATCAAGGCCTTTTTCAGATTTCTTATCACTAGAGGTGCTACCCTTTTCAAAAACCATACATGCATCTTCCTTATCATTTTCTGAAGCATCCTCATACATACTAACAACCAATTCATTATTTGTGCAATCATCCTCAAGGTGACCAAAATTTCCACATCTAAGACATTTCATGATAATGAATCTATGTTTCGGTTCTTCCTCTTTTTCCGATATGAACAACATCTCATTTTCATTATCACTTGAAGAACTTTCACTATCACTGCTAGAACACTTACTTGCTTTGTCTAGGTAGAAGCTCTTCTTGTGCTTGTGAGAATACCTCTTTCCTTTATTGTTGTGCTCATCTTTGTTCTTCCTTTGATGCCTATGCCTTTCAGAATCCTTGCTCTTACAATCCTGTTTAACTTCATCACTTTCATCCTTGGCAACAATACAGGTTAGTAGCATAATGACCAAACTTTCCACAATTGAAACATCTCACGTTTTTCATATTTTTGTGCTTTCTAAAGAACTTGCCTTTCTTGCTGTAATATGCCTCTTCATCACCAGAAGACTCATCACTCTCTTGAAGTTGTTTACCTTTGGAATTCTTGGTAGTCTTGAAAGTCGCCTCCTTCTTGACATCAACCTTCACTTGAGTTCTCAACTCAAATGCTGCAAGTATACTATGGAGCTCATCTTTTTTTAACTTATCCAAATCTTTAGCTTCCTCAATAGCAAAAATATTTTCACTAAATCTATTAGGAAGAGATCTTAAAATCTTATCACAAACATCATTTTCAGCAAGCTCAAGACCTAAGTCTTTCATGGAGTTAACAACTTCATCCATACGAAGCATGTAGTCACTAATATTTTCATCATCATTCATTTTGAGTTGTTCAAACATACCTTTGAAGTGTCTCAACTTGGCCTTTCCGACATTTGTATCACCCGTATGAACCACCTTCAACTCGATTCCACATTTCACTAGTCTGTCTTGCAGTGGAATCACTTTGGTGAGATCTGCTTTCTGTAAGCCTTTCAAGATTGCATTCATTGCTTTTGAATTGCTGTGATGTAGGAGCCTTTCTTCTTTAGTATTAGGACCATGTTCAGGAATAGTGTACTCATCTTCAATCACTTCCCAAACCTCATTCCCAAGTGCCATTAGATGAACCTTCATCCTTGCACTCCAAAGACCAAAATCTGACCCATCAAGAATAGGTGCTGCATTGCCACTTGAATGATCCATTGTGTTCTTTACTAGCTTTTCCTTCAAGTTGTTAAACTTTTCGAAGGAACCCGCTCTGATACCAATTGAAGAACACAAGCTTATACTCGAGAGGGGGGGTGAACAAGTATAAGACCTCTTTTTACTTTTTCCTTTATACTTCAAAATAGTAAAGCAATATATCCAAAGCAATATCAAAGCAATGCACAAAACCATCCACAAAGTGACACAACAATTTACATGGTTCATCCACAAAACTTTTCTCTAAAAGTTATCTCAAAGTTCTTTGGGAAACCTTCCCAATTACAATGTTTATGAGCCTCGGCTCAAAGGAGAAACCTTCCCCCAATCTGAATTTATGAGCCTCTGCTCAAAGGAGATACCTTCCCCTACCTCTGCTCTGGCTGGTGATCCTCTAGAAGACCTCTGCCTCCGCTGCCCTTAGCAAATGGAACTCTATCCACAGAAGACACCTGTCTTCCCTACTCTGGCTGGAGACCTCTGTCCTCAACTCTATCACCTCAAAGCTGGTCCTCGAATTTGCACTAAACATAGTCCTTCGGTCTAGCACAAATGTCCTCATCCTCTGTCTTTGATCAACACCAAACACAGTCCTTCGGTCTGGCACAAATCTGTCCTCAGGTTCTTCTCATAGAACCAATGCACCTCTGTCCTCAAGTTCTCTGATAGAACTATCAACCTCAGCTTCACAAGTCCTCTGCTAAGACCTGTCCAAATCTGCTCACAAGTCCCCAATGGAACCTGTCCAAAACCTGCTCACAAGTTTATCAAGAACACTTGCTTGGCATGAACCCACAAAGAGAATGGTTAGAGACCCAATGTGATTCATCCACCTCATAGAAGCATAAAGAGAATTGTTAGAGACTCAATATGTTCTATACTTAACTCCCAATCTCAATCTCAACTCAATCTCAAATCTCAAAAGAATAAGATAGATGTAGTATGCTTTTCTCAAGAACATGAAATACAACCCAACAATTGCCAACCATGCAATATCTCATATAACAATGATACTCATGTTCTTTCCAACAACCAATATCTTTTCTCAACCAATTAGGGCTTCAACAACAATGCTCAAAGACAAGGTTTAACCAACATCATTCAACTCAACATTAACCTTGAAGCATTCAACCAATCATCACAAGAAAAGGAAACAAGTAGAAATCCTTTTCCCTCCAAAGATATTTGAACAAAACAGCCACCAACACAATATCACCAAATGCATAGAATAACTTGTTCAAATCAACTCAATGGAGTAAGCCCAATATCATGTATCAAGTAAAGCATTAACTTGATCAACACAACCTCTATGGAAGCAACTCATCCATCAATATCAAAACAGCCAACTAAGGGTTTCACCAACTCAAAGCAAGTAGCAAGACTCACAATCATAAACCCTAGTGCACAATGCTTCCACTACCTCAAACCAGAATTATGCATTCACCAAAACTCTCATCAATGATAACAATGCATAAGTAGTCTTCAACAAACCAGAAACTAGGACTTACACTCAACCAAAGGAAACCTTGTTGAAAACCTTTTCACTCCAATCTTATTTCAGGAATAACATACACCAATCATACTCATAAGAAGAATGTGCCCATACCTTATTGAAGTGAAGGAACCCCTTTGGAAATCTGCCACCATCACAACTTTCTTTTGCCAATCTTCACAAGGGTTAGTAGATCACAAAATAATCAACATTATTCCACCTTTCAATAATCATCACCAAAGCCTTTAATTGCACAACTCCCTTATCTCTCCTAAAACCACTTGTACCATAAAATAAAATAAATCATAACATTGCATAACCTTATAACTCCCAAAACCACTTATACCATAAAATAAAATAAAATATTTTATATCATTCATAAACATTCCACACTCTAGTTAAGACTCCCCTAAACCTTGATGTCCACTATACTCCTAAAAACATTCAAATTAAAAAAATATATTTTATTTTCCTTCACCTTATAACTCCTCTTAAAAGATATTCAATAATAAAACACCTACACTTATAATATTACCAAAAAATAATAATATTTTATACCTTAAAACTTTTTAATATTCGTTCTTCTTAGCAATTTAATAATATCTTTGTCATCTCAAAAAATTGTCTTTCTATAATTGAATCTCTACTTTGTATTTCTATTCTTTTCTGAATTTTCACATGTTTTCCTTATTTTTATCCCTTTTCATCGTTTAAACTTCGATCTCAGTGCGGTTCTTTTCGTCGAAATCGAATTGCTCGCATTTATTATCGAAACTCACCCCTTAAATGAAAATAAATAGCCTCATTTTATATGCACTTTGATACTTATTTCCAAATACGTCGGCATTTCCAAACACGATGGAAAATACTTTAATTTAATTTTAAAATATTAATTTAAATTTTAAATAAATAAAATTTAAACTAAATATTTAAAATTAAATATCTTCATCACCGGGGCACCTTTTTCAACGAAACGAAGAGCCAACTTGGGTTTTAAGAAAAACCCATTTCAAATCTGTTGTCCATGGTTTTAAATAAAACCTTTTATTTTGTCTGCCTTGGTTTTCACAAAAACCCTTCCGCTTCTTGACATCAATGACAACATCAACACTTGAGCAAAGGCAATGTACCCAATGTACCCAAAATTGCCAACAATCTCCCCCTTTGTCATTGATGGCAAAACTTTACTAAAAACACATCTTCAAGAGCCAAAACTGAAACCCACAACTGAGAATCTACCTTTGAAGTTTTGCTCCCCCTGACTTGAAGCTTTCCTCTTCACTTGAAGCTCTCCCCCTTACTCATATCTCTCCCCCTTTGTCATCAATGGCAAAGGGCCACCTTTGGGGCTCGAAACTAAGAATGAGCCTCTTAGCTTAGTCCCTCCCCCACCTCTTGTTGAGGTGATTAATTTTGGGGTGGGAGTAAAACTCCCATTAGGCACTGATCATCATCAGCGTCTATAACTTCCTTGCTGGGCCTTCTCTTGAACTCTCTGTCCATATTCCTGTTCTTGTCATTGTTCTGATCCTTGGACCTGATCATGCCACTGTTCCTGTTCCTGTATTCTAGAATTTCAGCTCTACACTGTCTAGCTATGTGACCTTCATTGTTGCACTTGTAACAAGTAACAATGTTATTTCTTTGAGGCATACCTGTTCTTTGAATCCACTTGTTCTGACTAAACCTGTTCCTATTGTTTGCCTTGCAATGAACTGCCTTGTGCCCAAACTGATTGCAAGAGTAGCAATACCCATAAAAGAAATCACCACTTCTGAAACTATTATTTACCTTCTTCACCCGAGCCATGCAATGTACAACCATGTGACCAAACCTGTGACAAGCAAAACATCTGCCTTGAAACTTTCCTTTATTTGACTTCTTAGGTCCTGAAAACTTCTCCTTCTTCTCATTCCGAAATCTATTTTCTGTTTCTATGCATCTATCATTCAAGGACTCATGATCTGAAATACTTTCCTCATTAGAACTCTCTTCCTTTTGGAATCTCTTACTAGACTCTCCAACTTGTTTCTTGTGAGGCTTAACAAAACCAAGACCTGTTTTATCTGTTGGATTTCTTTGACTTTGGATGAGAGACTTAACCTTTTTGGAGCTTTCTTGAAACCTGTACAGCTTATCCTTGTACTTTTTATTTTCCTCTTTCAAAGAAGCCATTTTCTGTTCTAATTCACTATACTCAAGCACCTTAGATTCTAACTCATTCTTGAGTTCTTGTGCATTAGCCATAGAGACATCAAGACTTTCTATAAGTTCATCTCTCTCCATACAACATTCATCTAACTTATCCTTGAGTCTAGCATTCTTCTTTCTTTCCTTTTTCAAAACACTAAGAGCATTAGTAAGTTCACATTTAAGATCTCTTCACCTCTATATGATTGCATTTAGAATTATCAAGGCCTTTTTCAGATTTCTTATCACTAGAGGTGCTACCCTTTTCAAAAACCATACATGCATCTTCCTTATCATTTTCTGAAGCATCCTCATACATACTAACAACCAATTCATTATTTGTGCAATCATCCTCAAGGTGACCAAAATTTCCACATCTAAGACATTTCATGATAATGAATCTATGTTTCGGTTCTTCCTCTTTTTCTGATATGAACAACATCTCATTTTCATTATCACTTGAAGAACTTTCACTATCACCGCTAGAACACTTACTTGCTTTGTCTAGGTAGAAGCTCTTCTTGTGCTTGTGAGAATACCTCTTTCCTTTATTGTTGTGCTCATCTTTGTTCTTCCTTTGATGCCTATGCCTTTCAGAATCCTTGCTCTTACAATCCTGTTTAACTTCATCACTTTCATCCTTGGCAACAGTACAGCTTAGTAGCATAATGACCAAACTTTCCACAATTGAAACATCTCACGTTTTTCATATTTTTGTGCTTTCTAAAGAACTTGCCTTTCTTGCTGTAATATGCCTCTTCATCACCAGAAGACTCATCACTCTCTTGAAGTTGTTTACCTTTGGAATTCTTGGTAGTCTTGAAAGCTGCCTCCTCCTTGACATCAACCTTCACTTGAGTTCTCAACTCAAATGCTGCAAGTATACTATGGAGCTCATCTTTTTTTAACTTATCCAAATCTTTAGCTTCCTCAATAGCAGAAATATTTTCACTAAATCTATTAGGAAGAGATCTTAAAATCTTATCACAAACATCATTTTCAGCAAGCTCAAGACCTAAGTCTTTCATGGAGTTAACAACTTCATCCATACGAAGCATGTAGTCACTAATATTTTCATCATCATTCATTTTGAGTTGTTCAAACATACCTTTGAAGTGTCTCAACTTGGCCTTTCTGACATTTGTATCACCCGTATGAACCACCTTCAACCGATTCCACATTTCACTATCTGTCTTGCAGTGAATCACTTTGGTGAGATCTGCTTTCTGTAAGCCTTTCAGGATTGCATTCATTGCTTTTGAATTGCTGTGATGTAGGAGCCTTTCTTCTTTAGTATTAGGACCATGTTCAGGAATAGTGTACTCATCTTCAATCACTTCCCAAACCTCATTCCCAAGTGCCATTAGATGAACCTTCATCCTTGCACTCCAAAGACCAAAATCTGACCCATCAAGAATAGGTGCTGCATTGCCACTTGAATGATCCATTGTGTTCTTTACTAGCTTTTCCTTCAAGTCGTTAAACTTTTCGAAGGAACCCGCTCTGATACCAATTGAAGAACACAAGCTTATACTCGAGAGGGGGGGTGAACAGTATAAGACCTCTTTTTACTTTTTCCTTTATACTTCAAAATAGTAAAGCAATATATCCAAAGCAATATCAAAGCAATGCACAAAACCATCCACAAAGTGACACAACAATTTACATGGTTCATCCACAAAACTTTTCTCTAAAAGTTATCTCAAAGTTCTTTGGGAAACCTTCCCAATTACAATGTTTATGAGCCTCGGCTCAAAGGAGAAACCTTCCCCCAATCTGAATTTATGAGCCTCTCGCTCAAAGGAGATACCTTCCCCTACCTCTGCTCCGGCTGGTGATCCTCTAGAAGACCTCTGCCTCCGCTGCCCTTAGCAAATGGAACTCTATCCACAGAAGACACCTGTCTTCCCTACTCTGGCTGGAGACCTCTGTCCTCAACTCTATCACCTCAAAGCTGGTCCTCGAATTTGCACTAAACACGATCCTTCGGTCTAGCACAAATGTCCTCGTCCTCTGTCTTTGATCAGCACCAAACACAAGTCCTTCGGTCCGGCACAAATCTGTCCTCGGGTTCTTCTCATAGAACCAATGCACCTCTGTCCTCAAGTTCTCTCGATAGAACTATCAACCTCAGCTTCACAAGTCCTCTCGCTAAGACCTGTCCAAATCTGCTCACAAGTCCCCACAGGAACCTGTCCAAAACCTGCTCACAAGTTTATCAAGAACACTTGCTTGGCATGAACCCACAAAGAGAATGGTTAGAGACCCAATGTGATTCATCCACCTCATAGAAGCATAAAGAGAATTGTTAGAGACTCAATATGTTCTATACTTAACTCCCAATCTCAATCTCAACTCAATCTCAAATCTCAAAAGAATAAGATAGATGTAGTATGCTTTTCTCAAGAACATGAAACACAACCCAACAATTGCCAACCATGCAATATCTCATATAACAATGATACTCATGTTCTTTCCAACAACCAATATCTTTTCTCAACCAATTAGGGCTTCAACAACAATGCTCATAGACAAGGTTTAACCAACATCATTCAACTCAACATTAACCTTGAAGCATTCAACCAATCATCACAAGAAAAGGAAACAAGTAGAAATCCTTTTCCCTCCAAAGATATTTGAACAAAATAGCCACCAACACAATATCACCAAATGCATAGAATAACTTGTTCAAATCAACTCAATGGAGTAAGCCCAATATCATGTATCAAGTAAAGCATTAACTTGATCAACACAACCTCTATGGAAGCAACTCAACCATCAACCTCAAAACAGCCAACTAAGGGTTTCACCAACTCAAAGCAAGTAGCAAGACTCACAATCATAAACCCTAGTGCACAATGCTTCCACTACCTCAAACCAGAATTATGCATTCACCAAAACTCTCATCAATGATAACAATGCATAAGTAGTCTTCAACAAACCAGAAACTAGGACTTACACTCAACCAAAGGAAACCTTGTTGAAAACCTTTTCACTCCAATCTTATTTCAGGAATAACATACACCAATCATACTCATAAGAAGAATGTGCCCATACCTTATTGAAGTGAAGGAACCCCTTTGGAAATCTGCCACCATCACAACTTTCTTTTGCCAATCTTCACAAGGGTTAGTAAATCACAAAATAATCAACATTATTCCACCTTTCAATAATCATCACCAAAGCCTTTAATTGCACAACTCCCTTATCTCTCCTAAAACCACTTGTACCATAAAATAAAATAAATCATAACATTGCATAACCTTATAACTCCATCCCCCAAAAACTCTTAAAGGATATTCAATAATAATCAAAACAACCCTCACACCTTATAACTCCCTTGTATGTACCCAAGGTAAAATAATAATATTTAACTTACCTTATGCAGCAAAACTTTGGTGCCCACGACACCTCATGAATCTCCAAGGGATTCGCCGCGATTTGACCCGTCGTCTTCTCTAGCCAAGGCGCTTGGCTAAACCACGTGAGCTATACGCTCTCCTGAAATATTTACAGCATATACTTTTGTTTCCATCCACCTCGAACCGTGAACAACAAAAACGAAATGAAAGATGCGCAGACTCTGTCCCTTTTCCCTATCGCCAAAAATGATGAATCACCGTCTGTAGAGCTTTGAGTGGGATTTCTCAATTGCCAAAAACTCTTTGGAGATCATGCCAAATTTTGGGGAGTGCACAATGTTTTTCGATTATTCGATTATCCCTTTTTCATCGTTTAAACTTCGATCTCAAGTGCAGGTTCTTTTCTGTCGAAATCGAATTGCTCGGCCATTTATTATCGAACACACTCACACACCTTAAAGAAAATAAATGCCTCATTTAATATGCATTTTGATACATTTTCAAATACGTCGGCATTTCCAAACACGACGGAAAAAGCTTTAATTTAATTTTAAAATATTAATTTAAATTTTAAAAATAAAATTTAAACTAAATATTTAAAATTAAATATCTTCATCATCGGGGCACCTTTTTTGACGAAACGAAGAGCCAACTTGGGTTTTAAGAAAAACCCATTTCAAATCTGTTGTCCATGGTTTTAAATAAAACCTTTTATTTTTTCTGCCTTGGTTTTCACAAAAACCCTTCCGCTTCTTGACATCAATGACAACATCAACACTTGAGCAAAGGCAATGTACCCAATGTACCCAAAATTTCCAACAAGACTAATAGGCTAAAAGAGTAGTCTAAATAATTGCCACATTCCTTTCACAATATTTTAGAAATAATGTAGAGGCAATGAAATACTTTCATAAAAAAAATGAACCAGAACTTAAAGAATGAATGCTCACAAAATCTAGACCTGCTCTGATACCATGTTAGAAATATTGAAGAACAATATTGAAAGACAAAGTCTAGATATGCAAAGAATTACTGAAAGATTAAGAATTGATTGATTTATAAAGTTGATCATTGAGAGTCATTGGATTACAACAACTCATCAAATCTAAACTAGTCTAAACTGAGAGTTCACCTGACTCATGGAAGAGTGGTAACTCAAGTAAGTCTATCCTAGTAGAACTTAAGAGAATAATTATTTATTCTAATAGTGTATTATGTTCTCTGGGGATAGAGTGGATATTTAGTGCATCAAAATATTCCATTAAGTCCCATACTCTATTCCTATATGTCTTCAGATAGTGATGTTTACTACTGCAATTTTCTATCACTTGGTTGACCACTAGCTCTGAATCACCATAAATGTCTAATATATTGATTCCCACTTTTTCCAATTATTCATATTCTATAACATTATTTGTGCAAGCCCAAGTTAATCTAAAAGAAAAACTTTTTTCTCCTGAGAATATTTCAACACTATGTCAACTTTGGCTTCATTTTTACATCTTGCTCCATCAAAATACATTGTCCTCTGTTTATCTAAGTGATTGATTGGATATGGTAGGGATATTCTTCTCGACTTCTACAAAGATATTGTATGTACCTAGACCATTTTCTGATAGGTTGTAATCATCTTTGGAGGGCAAATCATATTCTATTTCTAGATATTCTAATATTTCCACTAACTTTGATTTTTCCATCACTGAGTGATTGTACAAGTGTTCTTCAAAATTTTCAATATGAAAGTATAGGCTTTTTCGAGGTTATTCTTATCCTTTTGCCTTTGTAGGGGACTATCATAATAGAGTAGTCTAGGTACATATATCCTCCCATATTGGCCATGAATTCCCTTGAAAGGTAAATACCAAAATAAGGCTCTAGGTCTACTACCACAATTTCCTAAATAATGGTAATTTTTGAGGTCCTATAAAATCTCATCAATACATCCTTTATGAATCTTATGGTCTTTACAGGGGCTCCATCAAGTTGTACAACCCCTTGAAAATATCTTGTATACTCCATACCCAGCTCATCACAGACTAATTTTGGCATAATAGTTGTTGAGACGTTTGAGTCTATCATACAATTATGGACCACCCATCCTTCCATTCTAAGAGAAATGTAGAACGAAGGAGGCTTGATATTCAAGGTTGCAAGAGATATTTTTTCTTTATCTTGTACCACATTGAAAACAATGGCATTTCTTTTCCTTGGGATATTTTATGTAGATATGCTTTCAACAAGTCTATTTGACCAGGGAGAAAAAGAGTATCATACAAGCTTGCTCTAGTTGAAACTCTCTTTAACTCATCTACAATGTTATATTCTACCTAAACTAATGAAGGTCTTTCGTACCTTTTTTCTGGTTCTCTGTAGTTCTTTTTATATTGTTGTATAGCCTTAATTCTTTTGCTTTTTTTAATGGAAGAAAACCTTAGCTTTTCTTGGGTCTCTTTTCTTGCACTTTCTTTCTCTTTGGTCCTTTCCTTATTACCTCCTCTTGGAACACTTATCTCCTTATCTTATCTCCTAGGTGCTACATTACTTCTATCCACTACTTGCAAAGTAGTAAATTGATCATTCCCCTATAGCGGTGGTTCTCTCCTTTTTTGAGAAGGCACTTGGAAACTAGACATCTTCTATGGATCTACTTGTAAGGGTTTCTTTCCAGACCTGGTTATGACTGATACCTTTTCTTCTTTAGGAAAATATCATCTAGCCATGGCTTGATCATACTACTGTAGCATGTTAACTCTCCCCTTATGGTTTATTTCTACTCTTTCCATAGCTTGTTGCACATGATGTTGGTACATAGCACAAAATTCTAAATCATGAGGATCATTACACACCAGAAACCACACGTTAACTAGACTGGTCTTAGGAGCATATTCTTGATCTTCTTGATTTACATTAACTCTGATTCCCACACTATTACTAGGACTAGGATTCTGATATCTATTAATATAGGGGAATCTCCTTGGTTGGGACCTTTCTATCTCTCTTTTCTCCACTATTGCAGGTCAAACACAGGTTAAATTTGATCATATTTTGTCACTTCCCATGCATTTAAATTGTCAAACCAAGGAGCTCGTAAACTTTAGAAGTGTCTCAAATAATATCATTTACAATACCTATTTCTGAGATGAGTTGGATTAATTCTACCATTGGGGGGTTTAAAATAACAACATTCATTCATCTACAACACAAGAGAATTTACGTATGAATAATTATATCTTCAAAAATTAAATATTCATACGTGCATAATTAAATAGAAATGAAAAGAATTCTACTACAACAATAAAATTAAATAACAATACAAAAGAAAACCTATTAAAGCAGGAAGCTAATCCAGAAAAGCACAAGTAAATGGAGGGAAGGAATACTGGCTTGGAGTGGGCCCAATCTCCAGCAGCTCCCTTCTAGCTGATCACGCAATTAAGAACTCAAAATTTATTCAATTGCAATATGACTGTTACAAATACTTTTATCTCCTTGGATTGATCAATGATTTTTGGATATCTATCATAGAGGTATGTGTGTGTTTATATAGTACACATACAGATATTTGTTACAATGTAGTTACAACAACAGTTTAGTTTTAGACTAAACTAGGATAGTTCGGTAACTAAAATTGGCATATGCTAAAAACAGTCATTATTTCTAAAGGTGGTGTGTTCATTGATTGGTTCGGGTTGATCGAGCTAGATCATGCTCTGCCCAATGTAGTTAAGATATTCTCGACCATTGGTGCAACCCCTAGAATTGTCTTGCATGACATGGAACTGAAACTGCATCGGTCAATGCTGCACATGTCGCTCATTTGGTCAACTGGTGAAATATGGAGGTGCCTTATCTATGAGGAAGGTGCCTTCCTCAAATGCTTTGGCAAGCACCTTTCTTATGAGGAATGTGCCTACTGATGTCAAGTGCCTTCTTCATGCAAAAGGTGCCTAGGTATGTCAGGCTCCTTCTTTATGCGAAAGGTGCCTACCTGCTCTTAGTGCCTTCCTTGAAGAGGAAGGTGCCTAATCACTATCCCTTGTTCTAAGAAGAAATAGAGTGCTAGGTCCATGAAGGACCTCGACTAATACAAATCTGTCAAAACCAACCAAATTTCTACTCAAACACACTTAAACACACAAATTAGATAACACACATAATTCCATTAAATAAATACATAATAATTTATTAAAATACACAATTCCTATTATATTGCCACATAATAATTAGTAAAACTCATACAAAATATGAGCATTTTTTATGCTCATAATCCCCCCATGCCCAACATATGCCATGCCCTCGTGGCATCAAAACTATAGGTAGCTCCTCATACTTCTCATCTCTATCATTTTCTAGTAGTCCTAGTTGTACCTACAACCTGTAGTCATTGTTATTGAGGATCAGCATCAGGAGATGTGGTATTTCTTCCCTATTGTATAACTGTGGTACTGAGGCGATTAGCCTCTATTGCTTACCCCTACTTATGTCGCTAACTATGCTGGTTTTGTTTCCATACCCCGAATATCACTAGAGGTGGCACAACAAATGTGGCTCATGCTACCTGGAATGCAGCTTCTGCAGCTTGCCAGAGATCAGCATCGTGGGGTCTGACAACTGCATCTGCTATTTTTATTGCCTTATATTTCTCAAGGAGGCACCTTCTTATACAAAATGTGCCTACCCCTAGCATTAATTCCATTTTTTTTATTTGGGGGTTGATAGGGTACACTCCTCAAGCCATAATTTTGGCACGATGTTTCGGTCATGGAGGGGTACGTGATTTCTATGGCACAATTATTTTTCAAAACTGCATAATTTAAGAAAAATTATGTAAATATTTAATTTAAATTATGCGCATACCTAATTGGATGCTTTGCGCATCATGAAAAAAATTGATTCGTCAGTTTGTAACATGGAGGATGTATGTTTTGCATGTGTTGATTATGTTGCATTATTATCGCATTGTTCGAGGTTCAATGCCAAAGACGAAGTTATGGATTGGATTGAAAATTGTCCACCCATCATCCTTGGGGTGTGCGATAATATCCTACCCTATAATTCTACAATATTTTTGATTTGGGTGGATTTCCATCACGTGAGATAATGGTGGTAATCTAGTGTTACCCAATCATTTATTGACCTTGTTCGAATCGAGGTGCATGTGTGATATAAAAGCGTAGGCTATGAACGAAAGGCGCTTTCAATGGATGGCACCTTCATGATGCAGAAGTCGCCTTCACTGTATGGCACCTTCATGATGCGGAATATGCCTTCACTGTATGGCACCTTCGTGATGCAGAAAATGCCTTCAATGTATGGTGCCTTCTTGATGCAAAAGGCACCCTCAAATTTCCCTTTTTTTTTTTTTTAAGATGGCGCCTCCTTGATGTAGAAGGCACCCCTTTTTTTTAAGATAAAACTGATGGGTGCCTTCTTTATGAGGAATGCACTTACTTCTATTGGGCACCTTCTTCATAAGGAAGGTACTTTATTTCACTTGGGTGTCGTCTTCATGAGGAAGGTGCCTTATTTCATTTGGGAGCCTTCTTCATGAGGAATGCGACTTATTTTTTTTGGGTGCCCTCTTCTTGCAGAAGCTGCTTGCCTCTGTTGGGTACCTTCTTCAAAGTGGAAGGCATCTACCTTAGTTAGGTGCATTCTTAGAAGAGGGATGCACCTTTCCTTAAGTAGAGCATCTTCATTGAAGAGGAAGGCACTTTGTAAGTCATTCTACTTTTAGCAGCCATGTCGTGATCATCCATGCAAGGGTGATCAATCCTCCTCATACTCACTTCATGCTACCCCAACATATTTCTACCAGGCCTAGCACATGATTTTCTCCTTGGAGGAGAGTTTATTACCCTTGTCCATGCTTGGGTAGATGTCACTTCTAAACTAAGTGCGTAGGTGTTAGGATGCTGAGTCAGTTCAGGCCTGGTTTTCCAAATGCCTATTTTTCATGCTATTAGACCATTCACTTGCAAAATCAAACAAAAATAAAATAAAATATAGACAGTTAGATGTAATCTATGCCTATTAGGCCCTGGCTCTCAGGATACCTATAGCTTGTATGTAGGCGTCGTCCCTTCAAAATACACTGTAATAAATAAACAAAACCTAAACTAACTAATTTTTGTGGACACCTCCATATCCACCATATTGTTGTTGAGAGTTATATCCAGATTACATGGATATGGTCTCCCCCATGCCTGCTTTGGATTCCATTTCCGCATGATTTGTTGGTATTATTCTAGATAGAAAATCTATGACTATATTGTCTTTTTTTGGTTTGTCAACTATTGTTATATCAAACTCCTACAATAGCAAAAGCCATCTAATAATTCTTCCACCAATAGTTGGTTTGCTCATTAAATACCTAATGGTTACGTGGTCCGTTTGGATTAACACCTAGTACCCGGTGATATAATGGCAGAATTTTTTGATGGCATGCACCACCTAGAGGAATTCTTTCTCTATCACTGTATAGTTGAGCTCTGCCCCTGCTAAGTTTTTGCTGACATAGTAGTGGCATAAAATTCCTCGTCATATTTCTTCCCGAGGACCACTCCAATCGTATTTTTGGATGCATCACAATAGATATGGAATGGTATAGCCCAATTTGGTCCTCTTAAAATAGGTGCAAATATCAACTTTTTTTGAGTGACTGAAACTTTCTTTCATAGTCCTCCATCTAATTAAACTCCACATCTTTAGACAATAGAGTGTGCAGTGGTTTTGTGACTTTACTAAAGTCAGTGATAAATCACCAGTAGTACCTGGTAGATCTGAGAAAAATCCTCACCACTTTCTACATTCTAGGGCTTGGTAGGTCCTTGATGACCTCGATATTTATTTTGTCAACTTTAATTCCCTCCATGGAGAGGTGGTGTCCCAACGCGATGCCTTCTCACATCATCATAAAACACTTTTCATTTCTAAGGGATAAATTATTTTCCTCACTTATTTTGAGCACTCTTTCCAATTTCGGCATCGCTTCTTCAAAGGTTGCTCCATAAATGGTGAATTCATCCATGTACACTTCGATCGCTTCCCCAATCATATCTAAAAATATGCTAAGCACCACCCTTTGAAAGGTGGTTGGTGCATTGCATAACCTGAAAGGTAGCACCCAATAAGCAAACATTCCCCATGGGCAAGTGAACATTGTCTTATCCTGATCTTCTTATCCTATTTGGATCTAGTTGTATCTATTGAATCCATCTAAAAATGAGAAGTGCTTTCACCCAGAAAGCGTATCCAAGACTTGATCGATGAATGGAAGTGTGAAGTGATCCTTCTTGGTCACTTTGTTCAATGATATGTATTCCACATAGATCCACCACTTCCCATTCTTCTTGGGGACCACCACAAGAGGTGACACCCATTCGCTATCAAAAATTGGATAGATGAACCCAACGAACAAGAGTTTTTGTAGCTCGGCTTTGATAATGTCCTTCAATGCTGGATTCATTCTTCTCTGTGGCTTTTTTATTAGAGTTGCCTATTCTTCAAGGTATATTCCATGGGTGCAAACTTTTTGGCTGATATATTTCATATCCGAGTAATCCCATGAAAATGAATGTTGGTGTCTTATTAGGAGCTCTTTTAATTTTATTAGCTACGTGGGGTTCAACCCACTACTGATGTTTAACGTCCTACTAGACCCAATGTCTATCTTCTAGATGTGATAGTCATGGGTGCCAACCAATGGTGACTCAGGAGTTGTGATGGAAGATTCTCCTTAGAGGAATCTTGAGATAACACCATATTTGTTAGCATCCTCTGCCAATTATTTTTATGTCATCATCGACTGGATCATAGATATCTCACTATATCCCTGCTTGGTCAACACGGGTTATCCCAAATAATCCATGGACTGTGTGAGGGGTGAAATTTTCAATCTCTTGACGTTCTACCCATTGGAGATGGTCATCAACCCATAATGGAAGCTGATGTAGGCATCGGCCATTGCTAGCCATGGTCTCCCCAATATGAGTGGGTAGCCACCTAGCCTTGTTTTGGACTTTAAAACTAGGAAGTCTACTGGATATTCCCACACATCAACCATCACAATTATGTCTTTGAGCATCCCTTATGATGCTATGGTTGATTTATCGGCTAGTTGCAGCACCATCATGGTGGGTTTTAGGTTTTTTAGATTTAGCTTCTGCATGGTCTCCTATGGCATCATGTTGATGGCTGCACAAATATCGACTAACGTGTTGGCCAAGGAATGCCCTCCAAATTTTACAGTCAACACCGGGTTGCCTGGGTCTACATATTTGGAATTACATGCATTCCCCATCATTAAATCCGCCAATTTACCCATCACATTGATAGTTTGGGTTACTTTACATCCTGTATTTCTTAAGCACATCTCCTTTATTGCCTTACTGTATATCGAAACATCTCGGATAGCTTGGAAAAGTGGAATAGTTACTGTAATATTTTTTGAGCTAGAAAGAATATCATACTTCGATTGCACTGGTTTCCTTTGTTCTTGTAGTCAGTTAGGAAATGGAGCATTTGTTCTCTCAACAACTTCTTCTTCCTCCACCTCTTCTATAAGAGGTGTTTCTCCTATGCTTGCCTCCTCTTCTATCAATGGAGGTGTCCCTACTCCTAGTTGCCTATCTGATCTAAGTTGAATAGGATTGCAACTAATATGGTACATCGGATACATCTCACCTTCTACATTGTATACCGGTTGGTTTACTTTATTATTTGGATTCATCGTCAGTTGTGCAGGTAACTGCACAGGTCTCATAGCAGGTAAGTTCAGTAGGTTTTTTTTGGGGTGAATCAGTGCTACATTCTATGGAGCTCGATTCCGTGGAGCATGGTTTCTCCACTGGTGACTAGAATATTGATATGGCATCCATGGCTACTGATTCAGGAATGTTGCTCCTAGGGGTGTGTTAGACCAAGGCGATGATCCCCACCATCTCATGTTAGGTGGTTATGGCTAGCCTTGTGGCATGTATGGTCCTCCTCCATATGATGGCATTCCTGTTGGCATATTCCCCATAGGGGGTTGCTACAAATTCCTTAGATTACCTATGATATAGGCTTTAGTGACATCAACATCCTCTTTGGTACTGGGAAATTATGGGTACAATTGAGTCTTATGATTTAGTTTACAGACCACGCATACTCTAACTTTGTTCTCTGGGTATGCATTATTTACATGCTTCCCTCTACATATCAGGTAGAAATAGGCTAATGCTGCTTCATTTTCTTGCTTATTTTTCTCCAGCAATAGTGTATCCATTTGCAATGCCAGAGACGAAAGCATCTCACTTTTTAGATCTTCTAGCATGTTGCCTATCTCCATTTTTGTGACCAAAGTAGATGCTTTCATGGTTCTATAAGTGGTCTTGCCTCTATTTCTTGAGTAGTTCTGGTATAATTATTGGATATATTCCATAGCGTGTTGGTAAACATCACCTCTAGAAATCATATTGAGAGCCTCTAATGATTCGTTGTTAAGTCCTCTCAAAAATATGCTTTTGAGATACTTGTCAACTAGCTTTGTGTGAGGAGATCATTGAAGGTTGAAATTGAATCTCTCCCAGTATTCCTCTAGATATTTGTACTCCTTCTACGTCATATTTAGAATCTCTTCTCTGGAGTCTCTTGTTCTCCCGAATTCTTGATATTGCTCTAAAAATAGCTTATTCATTTGATCCCATGTAGCAATGTTTTTATTTCCCAGACTGATTAACCATCACAGAGCTGCATTTTCTAATATTGAAGGAAAGAGTTTTAGCTTTTGCATATCAAATTTGTAATCCACAGACCTACACAAAACATCAAACTTAAATAGAAACATTTCAGGGTCTTCGATTGGGTATCCTCTAAAGGTAGGAAGGTGAGCAAGGGATATGTTTTTCATTTTGGTTTCTCCTACTCCTTCCTCTATCGGGAAGCTAAATCCAGATGAAGCCTCTTCTTTGACTATTTTTTTAGGAGATGTGGTCTCTAATGCAATTTCTATGGCCTTTTCATTTTGGACTTTTAGCACCAGAGCGTCTAATTCAGCTTACGTTATTGTTTGATACTCTAAAGCTTTCCATAATAGTTCATATTTGGAAGGTGTTCTTTAAAAAGAGGATTTTGTATGAACTACTATTTTCCTGGTCTATGGGATGAGGAAGAGCTTTGAAATATAGGGTGCATACTCCAATGTACTGTTGGTGGTGACTCAATGGAATCTGATTCAAATTCAGAGTGTTCGGCTGACTCAGATCTCTTCTGTGGACTTTGTTTTATGAAACAACCATTAGGTCCTCTCTTCCTCAATGGACTCGTGCAAAGTCAAATGGAAGTTTTGGACTAGTAGAGGTGCTTCCTCAAAAATAGCACCAAAATATTGTAGGCCAAACACAGGTTAAATTTGATCCTATTTTGTCACTACCCATGCATTTAAATTGTCAGACCAGGGAGCTCGTAAACTTTAGAAGTGTCTCAAACAAGATCATTTACAATACCTACTTCTGAGATGAGTCTAATTAATTCTACCATTGGGGGGTTTAAAAGAACAACATTCATTCATCCACACCACAATATAATTTACATATGAATAATTATATCTTTGGAAATTAAATATTCATACATGCATAATTAAATAGAAATGAAAAGAATTCTACTACATCAATAAAATTAAATAACAATAAAAAATTAAACCTACTAAAGTATGAAGCTAATCCAAAAAAGCACAAGTAAATTGATGGAAGGAATATTGGCTTGGAGTGGGCCCAGGCTCCAGCAGCTCCCTTCTAGTTGATCACGTGATTAAGAACTCTCAAACTTTATTCAATTGCAATATGATTGTTACAAATACTTTTATCTCCTTGGATTGATCAATTATTTTTGGATATCTATCATAAAGGTCTATGTGTGTTTATATAGTACACACATAGATCTCTATTACAATGTAGTTACAACAAGAGTTTAGTTTCAGACTAAACTAGGACAATTCAGTAACTGAAATTGGCATATGCTAAAAATATTCATTGTTTCTAAATGTGGCATGTTCACTGATTGGTTTGGGTTGATCGAGCTATATTATGCTCCACCCAATGTAGGTAAGACATTCTTGACCATTGGTGCAGCCCCTAGAACTGTCTTGTGTGACGTGGAGCTGAAACTGCATCGGTCAACACTGCCCATACCGCTCATTTGGTCAACTGGTGAAATATGGAGGTGCCTTCTCTATGAGTAAGGCACCTTCCTCAAATGCTTTTGTAGTCACCTTCCTTATGAGGAAGGTTCCTTATGATGTCAGGTACCTTCTTCATGTGGAAGGTTCCTTGCCTTATATTGGGTGCTTTCCTTATGCAAAAGGTGCCTAGGTATGTTGAGCACCTTCTTTATGCAAAAGACGCCTACCTGCTCTTGGCACCTTCCTTGAATAGGAAGGTGCCTAATCACCATGCCTTGGTCTAAGAAGAAATAGAGTTCCAGGTCCATGAAAGACCTTGAATGATCCAAATCTGTCAAAACCAACCAAATTTCTACACAAACACACTTAAACACACAAATTAGATAACACACATAATTCCATTAAATAAATACATAATAATTCATTAAAATACACAATTCCTATTATATTACCGCATAATAATCATTAAAAATCATACAAAATATGAGCATTTCTAATGCTCATCATTCATCACATTTATCTTTTTACTGAGTGTTTTTAGAGTACTCTGAATATCAAATAGCATGGTGGATTCTTGAGGTGCTTGATATGGTAGTGACAAAAAGGGGATGGAAGAAGATGGTAGTTTAGGAGGTGGATTGGATTTATTTGAGGGAGTGGTGATGACAAGGGGGAGGTTCCATGTAGGAAGATGAAGTTTGCTAACTTTGGGTATTAGGAATCTTAGAACAATAAGGCATAACAATTTTTGGAGGTAACCTTCCTACATTGATAAGGATATTCACAGCTTGTACAGTTGCATTATAAACTTGGGGGAAGGTGTAAACTCCAGACTATTGAGTTTATAACTTGATTTCTGATACCAAATCTCTGATATAGTACATAAAAGCAAGAGGGTCAATGGGCCTAGCTTTAGGTGGAATTATTTTTGAGGTTCTACTGAATCTTAGATTAAAATCTAAAACTAACTCTTGTTGATGCTTTTGCATGGATGTGAATTGGTTTAGGAGAGAAAAGGGATTAGCAGACTCATTGAATTCTTCTACAAAAATCTCAACTAATTCATCCCATGAGGTAATTTTATTGTCTTCTAATGTTCAAAACCAATAAAAAAAAAATTCCTCTAAAATATAGGGCTAGGATTCTGACAATGACATCTTCATTTTTTATATTATGAATTACTGTTAGATTGAGGATACCTTGGCAATGCTCATATGCAATTTTGGTTGACCCATCATAAGTTGGTATAGCTTTGGATATAGCTTGAGGTATATCATGCATATGGGTAAGTCTCAGGGGACCACCTGTACTCCAATTGGGATATTTTCATAGAGGTTGGTTTGGGGTTGTGTTCACCATATTTCCATGTACTATTCTTGCTAAAGGTAATCTTGGATGAACATCAGGGAGTGTTCCAACTGAAGCCTCTTCTGTATGAAAATCTGAGGATAAATTTCTTATGACAGTGGATACTTTTAAAGGGAGTTCATAAAATATAAAAGGCTCTGGATTATTTTTTGTAGATGACCTAGTATTCATAAAAAGATATGATCTATTGGAATGGCTTTTTTGGTTTCTTGCATTTAGGGGAGTCTCCAAGTGAATTTATAGTTCACCACTTAATGAGGTCAAGAAAATTCACTAAATATTGATTCCTCCAGTAGAGATAAAATAATTAAAAAATAATCTTAACATAAAAAATAATGAAATGCTCAAAAAAATATTTCAAACATCTAAAATGCTAATAATCTAAATAGAATAATTAGATCAATACTTATACTAAGAGAAATAGAAGCCTTATGTAGCATTTGTTTAGGCATGAACCATTTGAATTTGCTCCAAATTAGCAATCCAATATCAGTAGAATTGACTAATCATAATAACAGTAGCAGAAATGCATTCACATAATAAACTCACAATTGATGAAGATAAAATCTAGAGGAAAACATCCAAGTAATGTTCCTTCTATTTATATCACAATAATTACAGTAATATATCAAGAAAAAACTCCATATCCAACCCTTAAACATGAGGGTTCAACCTCTTTATATATTTTTTACAATGATAGTAAAAAAAATGGAAATATTACAAGGAATTTCTTGCCAGATCAGCAAAATATTGAGGTGGTAGCCTCTTATTGGTTTTAAAAAAAAAGGATGGAGTTGTACTCCATTGATGCTACAATTCTAATATCTGCAAGTTTTTAGGCTCTCAACTAAATTTCGTAGTGAAATGGTTACAAATCTGGATCATCCTTTGTTCTTGAGAAAACTTTCTGCCATTGATCTACAACTAAAAATGCAGGCGAGTCTTGATTCTGGTGATGTTTGATCTTCCTTGATTTTCTACTACACTCCTCAAGTTCTATTGCATTCTCCTCTTATTTGGAATCCACTACTATGAATTTTGTTGAGACATGTTTGACTAGTTTGATCGTAGAAATGAGGTTCTTGCGATGCTTGATAGTTTTCTGCAAAACCTGCTACTTTATTTTTCGTTCGGTCAAATTTAACTAAGTTTACTGCTGAATGATCATTTGGTAGTGAGCATTTCTCCTCTTTGAAATTTTCTACTTTAGTTTTCATAAAGTCAGGATTGACTAGTTTGATAGTATATTTTCAATTTTGTGTCGGCTTTGGGTGGATTTTGACACTACTCTACCTCCTAACATTTAAAATATGCAAGTCCAATTTTTTCTAGGCCTTGTTTGATTGTATTAACTGTGGATTTCACCTTTTGGTGTATTTTAACCTTTCCAACACTTAGTCACATCTTTTCCAAAACTGACATGCTTGTGATCCTCCATCATGGAAATTGACCTTGTCTTGGTGTCGCTCTTTTAAATTCTGCAACTTCAAATTTTGTTAGGCACTGTTTGACCGTGCTGACCATAGATTTTGTACCCTAGCGAAGTTTAACATTGCTTAGGATTTTTTTCTTGGAAACTTCATATTTTACAAAAATTGCTAAGAATGTAACGTTTTGGGCCTGTATATATGAGTATCTACCTACTAGTGATAAAGAGAGATTCTCATTATTTCTTAAGGAAGCTAAAGAGGGTAACTTTACAACATTAATTGGATATCTTCATGAAGATCTCTTCACAGCATGGTGGAATTCACAAAAATTAGTCATATTTACATTAGAGGAATATTTGATGATTTACCTATCATTAATTGTTTTTGTACTTGCCCAACACATGAAACAAACTAGCAATACAAATAAATATTACTGTGATTATAGACTAACTCGTCATGAAATAAAAATTCCACAAGTGTCGATACAGAATCACAAGATAAGGAGAAAGAGGAAGAAAAGGCACACTAGGAGAAAACATAGCAAAGAAGACATGAATAAAGAAAAATCCACAAAGACAAAACCAGATAAACATACTCAGACTCAAGCATTGGAGGAATCTTCAACTAAAGCATTCTCGGTCTTGTGTGAAGATGCAAACTACTTACTTGGACAGATTTGTGTAGATAGAGAAGAATAATATAACTTAGACTATTCAAGAGAAGAAGATCCATATTGAAGACCAAAGTCTTCAATACCCAAATAATGTAATACAAGGGGGTGTTAGAGTATATTACATAATTTGGGTCATGTAAATGTACCACCCTTGGTACATAACTAAAGTAGTAGATTACTTTAGGGGGTAGTTAGCTAGTTACTTCAAGGAATATAATAAATGCACAAGTGTCTATGTGCAAGTTGTAAATGTACAAGGTGTCCCCTTGTACATCTAGGTAGAGTTTTGGCCAAGCAATCCATATTTCTATATAAAGGGCCTCATAGTGAGTGATTATATATCGTTGTAGGTAGTAGTAGTAGGTATACTGTGTGGATCACCATATATATTGATGATGGGATACAATGTATTTATTTAGTATCATTTCTGGAGTGTTCATTTTATCTATATTGCATCGTATCATTTTTGTCAGTTTCCATTAATAGCATATTTCAGCATATTATATTTATGCATATTTTATATCATGTGATTGTATTCTCCCTTGGCATACACCATAAAAAGCTAACACATTCGAATTTTGGATGTCTACAGTATAGTAATGTGTTGATTATTTGATTGTAGTGTGCCTTAGTATCATAACATTTTTATTATTGGTTGCATGATGATCATAGTGAATCTTGGAAGCATTTAGAGTTATATAAAGATAAACCTATTCTTGCTTACATTTTTTCTTGAAAATTAAAATATAGCATGGAACTTCCTTAGAATACAACCACAGTGGTTTAAAAATAACTACTACAACCCTATTATGAGCCTTAAGCATAACAACATAAACATAGGAAAATGTTAGCTTTTGAGGATATATCCAGTAGGAGAGATCTATCACAGGTCCTAATAAAGTGCAAAAAATATGAAAGAATGGAATTCTACAATATGACTAAAATATACTATAAATAGAAAGTTATGAAAATACAATGCAGTGAGGTAATGGTCATTCCATTGATATAAGCTAAAGAACTACATTGTACTTCATTTAGGAGTTCTACCACTATCTACTCTCTACTATAATGAAATTTATATTCTTGATATTTCACTATGATTCCCTTTATATATGAAGATAGATTCCTTGGCCAACACTCTACCTAGTTGTACAAGAGGACACCTTGCACATTGACACTTGTGCATTTATTACATTGCTTGAAGTAACTAGCTAACTTCCCCTTAAAGTAATATCCTACTCTAACTATGTACCAAATGTGGTACATTTACATGACCCAAATGATGTAATATACTCTAACTCTAACACCTCCCTGTATTACATTATTTGGGTATTGAATATTTCAATCTTCAATATGGATCTTCTTCTTGGTCTTTGAGTTTGTATTCTCCTTCTTTGTTTTTTGTAACCTATTCAAGCAAGTATTAATGTCTTCATAACTTGTTCTTTTTGAAAGAGCTTTGACTTCATTATTATCTGTAGGTTCTTCTAGTTATTTTATTTCTTCTATCCTTTGAGCTAGGTGTCCTTTTTTATTCCCTTTTCGATACTCCAATTGGGGATAATTGGTTGGATGCTGAAATTGTTGTTGATGAGGATTATTTTGATATTGTCATAGTTGAAATTTGCTTCCATTGTTCATCTAATTTCCTTGATTTTGATTTCTAGGATTGAATCTGCAATAGTTAGTACTATGACCTTCTCTTTTGCATATCTGAAAATATCTATTATACCATGGTCTTCATCCTTTTGATGATGAAGCAATATTTCCATGTGGATTATCTTTTGATGTCAATGCAGTGTTGGTCATTTCATATTTAACTGAGTTCTCCACCTCATATTCTTGAAAAATATTGATTAGGTCATCAAAAGAAGTATCTTTACTTAGGACTTGTAAAGATGTAACCAAATGTTTGTAGCTATCTAGAAGTGCTCTCATTGCTATTTGAGTAAGAAATTCATCTTCAGTATCTTCTCCAAAGGTTAATAATTTCCCTTTAATATATGTTACCTTCCTTAGGAATAGTTCTATGCTCTCACCACTGTTCATTTTTAGGAAATGTAGTTGAGTTTGAATATGAAGGATAGTGGCTTTATTTTTCCCTTCGAATATATTTTCTAAGCTTTTCCAAACTTCTGTAGATGTCTTTACTAAACTAATATATGGTTGTATTTCATCGGTGATAGTAAAGGTTATTATCATTAAAACTTTTGCATCATTTTCTTCAAACTTATGAATCTCAGTATCACCTAAGCTAGGTCTTTTTGTTGTTCCTTGAGCTATCTCCCAAATTTTTTCATATACCAAAATTATTTTTACCTTATTTTTCTAGGAGAAGTAGTTTGGACCCTTAAGTAATTGGGATATTACAAGAAAGAATTTGTTCAATGCCATGATGATCCTTGTGGTTCCATTTTAAATTCCTAGTAGAAACCTTATGGCACCCTAATGGTTAAGTACTTGATAAATTTTGATAGTTCCTATTGTTATCAAGTTTTATATAATGCCTTATGTCTCCCTAGTGAATTTGTATATGATATATGAGTGGTAAAGAGATTTTTGTAAATAGTAGTTCAATTTTAGGTTGATTTTGTAAAGTTTTGTAAATACCAAAATCAACTTTTATTACTTCTTATTTCTCCTATTGAACTAAGTACTTTCTTATTTTATGAGGTTCTAATGATTGGATTTATTTTGTCCCTTTAATGTGATTTTGAGACAAGTATACCAATTAATTTCAACCCTTAAGAATCCTTAGTTAACCTCCTTTTATATCCCTTGATATTTGATATTTAATATTTCTAAATTCCAATATCCTACTTTGGTGTAGTATTCCTTATAACTCCCTAATTTGGAATATTAGAAAATAATAATATTTACAATAATAGAAATTTAATTTTTCGAGGTAGAAATCCTTATTTCTCCTATGTTTTAAATTGAAAATATTAAGCTATTTTTCTCCTTTAATTTTGTTTCTAAATATGGTTGATTTCCCTATAGTTTCAACCTTATATTATACCCTTATAACTCCTTTTAATGAAAGTAAATTTAAATCAAGGTAAATTCTTACCTTTATAATGCTGCAAATATCTATGTATTCAGCGTAGAATTCGAACGTATATGAAAACAAGCTTTAATTCTTCTCTTGGGTGCTATGGCCAATGGTAGACGTTGATTCTTCCTTGACTTCAATCTTTGAATGGTGGTGCCTCAAATATGGCTTCTTTGACCTGCATTGAATGTCTTGGTTGAGAGCTTTAAATGCTCTTCCATTTTCTTACACGTCGCAACTTCGTTGGAAATTTTGAGTAGTTGTGTTGTCATTGATGTCAAGAGTCAATGTCAGTGATGTCAAAAGTCAGTGCAAGGAATTGACAAAAGGAGGGTTAAAATATTTATATTTTAAGCCCAAGAGATTTGGTTTAAAGCTTCACATGATTGGTCAAAAGGTTGGCTAAATACCCTGAAGGAAGGAGATACCTAGGCCCAAAGGAAATAATATTATAATATTTATTATTATAATATTAAGTATTAAAGATAAGCCTAAGGTTACTTGTAAATTAATTATAATATTTATATTATAATTAATTTATAATATAAATTAATTAAACCCTAAGTAAGGGTTGGGCACAAAATATTAAACTTAATATTTTCCCCATCGACGTCGAAGCAAGGAAGGATATGGTATTTATACCATAATGTTTGGATGGCATAAAGTAAGTCTCCAAAATCCATATGCGAAGGGCTAATAAAAATATTCGATGCGATTTTCATGAGCAAGGCAATAGACGAAGGTTTTAATTTTTAAAGGCTTAAGGTGGACTATGAATGAATAAAGGGAGAGAGTGCGCACTTCTATCACCATCCACTTGGGTGGTCTAGTGGCAAGGCTTGGCACGTAAGGCTTTGGTGGAACAGAGGTCCCACGTTCGATTCCCGGTGGCAGTAGAGGGAAGAGTTTTTGTTTCATTCATTTTTGGCACTAGCGGAGGTTAGAAAAGGAGGGAAGCACTTTGTGGTGGTTGTGTGGGTGCATAGCCCAAGTGGCAGCCTAGCCATGGCTAAGGCGCTAGGTGGGTGGTGAACGCGAGTTCGATTCACATGGAGTGCATGGTAGTGTTTGTGGCATGCAAAATTAATTTTTGATTAAAGTGGCTAAGGTATGATTTAATATTTTTATTTTTTGCCATATGTTGATTTAAGGTTTGGAGATTATAAGGGTGTGCAAGGAATTTTGTTGGTGTAATTTGGAATATATGTTGGGTTGAGAATTGGAGAGGATAAGGTGTATTCAAGGACTTTATTATTGTAATTTGAAATTTATTTTGAGTTAGAATATTAAAGTATTTGGAAGGTTGAAATTTGAATTGAAATATTTTATGTTGAGTTGGAGTTAAAAGGAGCTATAGGGATATTGTTATTTTGCTTGAGTGAGTGAATGATCTATTGATTGGGATTTATTTTTAAGGAAGGAGTAATAAGGTGTATTTGAGTCTTGACATTTTATTGTATTTCTTGTATGGTGAAATATTTATTGAGGTAAAATATTCTTGTGGAGATTTTGAGATAGACTGTTGCTATCTAACCTAGAGTTGGCAAAAGGATTTGGTTGTGAGTAAAATAGGTTTTGAAGACATATCTCCATAAAAACAAAAAGGTATGGGCACATCATCTTTTGATTGAAGTATTGTTGGATTGAATGTTGTGAAATGCAAAGGTGGAGTGAAAAGGATTGTTTGATAAGCATTGTTGGAAATGTTTGAGTGAGTTTTCATATGCATGATTGGTGAATGTTTAAGAGAACATTTGAGTTAGATATTGAGGATTATTTGAGTTAGGGTTTGAGACCCACATTGTGCTCTTTGTTTGAAGAAGTATGAAAACACTTGTTTAGGGTTTGTGAGCAAGTTGTGTTTCATTGATTGAATGATTGAGTGAAAGTTCTTGAGCATTGGTTTTGAGTGATATTGAAAGTGAATGTGCAAACATTAGAAATCAGATTTGTGAAAGCGATAGACTTAATGATTGAGTAGAACATATTGAGTTTTTGATAGAGTACATCATTCTCTATATGTTCTAGAGGTTAAATGAATTTTGAATAGAATATGTCTAAACTGCTTCAAGTTAAAGGAATTACTTTGAAGATTAGACAAAGCAATTGATAGCATTGTGTGCAAGATTTGAGATTGATTGAGCATATCTTGTGAGCTGTATTGAGCATGTGTTTGAGCATATTTGAGTAAGCTTTTGTTAAAGCTTAAGGATAGATTTGAGTAAGATTTTGTGAAAGCTTAAGGGATGTTGGTGTTCTTATTTTTTAGGTATTTTTAGGAGATTGATTGATTGATTTGTTCAAGATTTGTGTTAAGGCTTGGGGTAAATCTAAGTAGAGTTGATTTGTGATTTGATCAAGATTTGTGTTAAGGCTTGAGGATAGATTTGAGGATAGAGTTTGGTGTATATTTGAGAGTATATTTGTGCTAGACTTGAGATAGAGTTAGAGCATATTTGTACTAGATCGAGGATAGTGTTTGGTGTAGATCTGAGATAGAGTTGAGAGTAATATTTGGAGGTGATAGAGTAGAGGATAGTAGTCTCTAGTGGATAGAGATCCATTAGCTAGGGTAGTGAGGATAGAGGTCTTCTGAGTGAGGATAGAGGTCTTCTATGGAGAGAGATCCACAAGCTAGTGTAGTGGGGGTAGTAGTCTTCTAGAAGATCACCAACCAGAGTAGAGGAGAAAGAGTTCTCCTATGGATAGAGATCCATGAACTAGAGCAAGGGGAAAGAGTTCTCCTATGGAGTGTGATCCATGAAGTAGCTGGGAAGATAGAGTTCTTCTATGGAGAGAGATCCACGAACTAGTTGAGGAGAAAGAGTTCTCCTGGGTCAAGTTCCACGAACCAGAGAAAAGGGGAAAGGTTTCTCCTATGGAGAGAGATCCACAAATTAGAGCATTAGGGGATTGGTGTCTCCTTTGGATAGAGGTCCATAAACATTGTAATAGGGAAGTGATTCCCAAGAGATTTGTTGAGAAAATTTTAGTAGAAATATTTTCTCCATGGAGTAGCCCACATTGGGTGAACCACGTTAAATTGGTGTCTCTATTGTGTGTGATGATTTGTGCATTGCTTTGATTACTATTGTTGATATTGCCATTGATTATATTGGATAATATTGTTTGGGAAAGAAAAGTAAAAGTTGGTCTTATACTGTTCACCCCCTCTCAGTATAAGCTTGTGTTCTTCAATTGGTATCAGAGCGGGTTCCTTCGGAAGAGTTTAACAGCTTGAAGGAAAAGTATACAGGAACACAGATGGCATCTCAGAGTGGATCTTCAGCAAATAAGGCACCATTGTTCGATGGGAACAATTATGCATTTTGGAGTGTAAGAATGAATATTTACCTAATGGCACAAGGAAATGAGACATGGCAAGCAGTTGAGGATGGGTACACACCACCAGCTACTCCTCCTACAGATAAATATGGTAAGCTCCTACATCTGAATAATTCAAAGGCAATGAATGCAATATTAAGTGGTTTACGTGAAGCAGAGTTTGTAAAAGTTATGCATTGCACATCAGCAAAAGAGATTTGGGAAAAGTTGAAGAAAACATATGAGGGAGACAAAAAGGTCAAGATGGCAAAATTGCAAAATCACAAGAAAACATTTGAAGACTTGAAGATGAAGGATGAGGAAGACATTGCTACATACTTACTTCATGTGGATGAGGTTGTTAACTCCATGCAAGGACTTGGGTTTAAAGTTGAAGAATCAGATGTTTGTCAAAATATTTTAAGGTCACTTCCTAAGAGGTATAGTGAAAAGGTTTCAGCCATAGAAGAAACAAGAGATATTGAAACTTTGACTAGGGATGAGTTACATGGAACTCTCACAGCTTTTGAGATGAGAATAGGAAAGGATCCTATCCCCAAGATAGAGGTAGCCTTCAAAGTAGCAAAGAAGACAAAGGATAAGAAGACAGATTCAAGTGATGAGTCATCCAAGTGATGAAGAAGCAAACTATGGCAGAAGGAACAAGGACTCAAGAAAGCACAAAGGTACAAAAATAGTTAAGTGTTTCAATTGTGGTAAATATGGTCACTATGCATCTAACTATCCAGAAGTTGGAAGTAGCAATGGTGAAGAGAAACAGGATCATAAGAACAGGGAAGCAAGAAAATCCAGGTATCAAAAGAAAAATAGGTATGGACAAAACAAGCATGAAAAGAAGTTTTTCCAGAGGCATAAGAAGAGTTTTTATGCAGATAAGATAGGCAAGAGTTCAAGTGATAGTGATGGAAGATCCTTAGATAATGAAGAAGAAGAAATTTAGAAATTCTCTTCTTGGCAATAGAGGAAGAAGGAAGTGCTTCTATTGGAGATAAATCTGAAAGGTATGAAGATGCTCTTGAAGACAAAAAGTAGAGGAAGAATCAGAAAATGAAGAGGAAGGAGAAGTTGATCTAGAAGGTGAGCTTATTTCTGCTCTTAAGGAATTAAGAAAGGTAAGAAAGCAGAACTCAAAACTCAAGGTTCAATTTCAAGAATGTGATGAAGAGAAAGGAAAGCTTATACAAGATCTGACAAACTCAATATCTAAGACAAGGAGATTTAAAGAAAAGTTAGAGGAAAAAGTTTTAGAATGTGAAATATTAGAGCATGAGGTAGCTTCACTAAGGAAGGAAGTGAAAGAGTCTAAAGACAAGCTACACAGGTTTGGGAGAAGCTCAAAGACCTTGGATAAGATTATCAAGGTACAAAGATCTTCATCAAACAAGACAGGACTTGGTTTTGAAGAGGAACAAAGAGAACAAGGAGAGGAGTCAATCTCAAGCTCCAAAGAAGAAGAAGCTTCAGAAGAAGAGAGTGAAAGAGAAAGTGAGACTTATGAGGATAAGTTGGAAAATAGAAGGTTCAACAAGGAAAGGAACAATGCACAAATGAGGAACAGGAAACATCATAGGGAAGAAAGGACTAAGAGACCAATGGGGTCAAGGCAAGATTTCTTCAATGGACGTTGCTTCTCATGTCACAGGTTTGGTCACAAGGCTATGCAGTGCAGGACACATGAAAAGAAGGAATATGGTTTCACTAAGAGAAATTTCAGAAATGGACATCTCTTTCAAGGGTATTGTCACTCTTGTAATCAGTTTGGTCATAAAGCAATTCATTGCAGGGTTCATGATAGGAATGGATATGGCTTCACCAGGAGGAACTTCAAGATATTTGCACCTTCAAGGAACCACAACATTAAGTGTTATAAGTGCAATAATGTTGGGCATATGGCTAAGTGGTGTAGAACAAAATTTCCAGAGACAAGCAGGAACAGGAATACTCAAAAGAATCAGAAGGATCAATTGAGGAAGAAGGTGGACAAAGAAAAAGAGCAGTGTATGCTGGGAGTAGAGATACTCCCACCCCAAAATTAACCACCCCAAGGAGAGGAGGTGGGGAGGGGGCTGAGCTAAGAGTCTTATATTTAGCCCCAAAGGTGTCCCTTTGCCATTGATGTCAAAGGGGGAGAGATTTGAGTTAGGGGGAGAGCATTCAATCAGGGAGAATTTCTCAGGGGGAGCAGAATTGGAAAAAGGAAAAAGGAATGGTTAAGGAAAAAGGGTTGCCATCAATGACAAAGGGGGAGATTGTTGGAAATTTTGAGTAGTTGTGTTGTCATTGATGTCAAGAGTCAGTGTCAGTGATGTCAAAAGTTAGTGCAAGAAATTGACAAAAGGAGGGTTAAAATATTTATATTTTAAGCCCAAGAGATTTGGTTTAAAGCTTCACATGATTGGTCAAAAGGTTGGCTAAACACCCTGAAGGAAGGAGATACCTAGGCCTAAAGGAAATAATATTATAATATTTATTATAATATTATTATTTATTATTATAATATTAAGTATTAAAGATAAGCCTAAGGTTAATTAATTATAATATTTATATTATAATTAATTTATAATATAAATTAATTAAACCCTAAGTTAGGGTTGGGCGTAAAATATTAAACTTAATATTTTTCCCATCGACGTCGAAGCAAGGAAGGGATATGGTATTTATACCATAATGTTTGGATGGCATAAAGTAAGTCTTAATATGCGAAGGGCTAATAAAATATTCAAGTGATTTTGTGAGCAAGGCAATAGATGAAGGTTTTAATTTTTAAAGGCTTAAGGTGGACTACGAATGGATAAAGTGAAGTGAGTGCGCACTTCTATCACCATCCGCTCGGGTGGTCTAGTGGCAAGGCTTGGCGCGTAAGTTGTTGGTGGAATAGAGGTCCCATGTTCGATTCTTGATGGCAATAGAGGGAAGAGTTTTTGTTGATTATTTTTGGTACTTATGAAGGTTATAAAATGAGGGAAGCATTGTGGTGGTTGTGTGGGTGCGTAGCCCAAGTGGTAGCCTAGCCATGGCTAAGGTGCTAGGTGGGTGGTGAACGTGAGTTCGAATCATGGAGTGCATGTTGGTGTTTGTGGCATGCAAATTATTTTTGATTAAAGTGGCTAAGGTATGATTTAATATTTTAATTTTTGCCATATGTTGATTTAAGGTTTGGAGATTATAAGGGTGTGCAAGGAATTTTGTTGGTGTAATTTGGAATATATGTTGGGTTGAGAATTGGAGAGGATAAGGTGTATTCAAGGACTTTATTATTGTAATTTGAAATTTATTTTGAGTTAGAATATTAAAGTATTTGGAAGGTTGAAATTTGGTTGAAATATTTTATGTTGAGTTGGAGTTAAAAGGAGTTATAGGGATATTGTTATTTTGCTTGAGTGAGTGAATGATTTATTGATTGAAGATTGATTTTTAAGGAAGGAGTAATAAGGTGTATTTGAGTCTTGACATTTTATTGTATTTCTTGTATGGTGAAATATTTGTTGAGGTAAAATATTCTTGTGGAGATTTTGAGATAGATTGTTGCTATCTAACCTAGAGTTGGCAAAAGGATTTGGTTGTGAGTAAAACAGGTTTTGAAGACATATCTCCATAAAAACAAAAGGTATGGGCACATCATCCTTATGATTAAAATATTGTTGGATTGAATGTTGTGAAATGCAAAGGTGGAGTGAAAAGGATTGTTTGATAAGCATTGTTGGAAATGTTTGAGTGAGTTTTCATATGCATGATTGGTGAATGTTTAAGAGAACATTTGAGTTAGAGATTGAGGATTATTTGAGTTAGGGTTTGAGACCCACATTGTGCTCTTTGTTTGAAGAAGTATGAAAACACTTGTTTAGGGTTTGTGAGCAAGTTGTGTTTCATTGATTGAATGATTGAGTGAAAGTTCTTGAGCATTGGTTTTGAGTGATATTGAAAGTGAATGTGCAAACATTAGAAATCAGATTTATGAAAGTGATAGACTTAATGATTGAGTAGAACATATTGAGTTTTTGATAGAGTACATCATTCTCTATATGTTCTAGAGGTTAAATAAATTTTGAATAGAATATGTCTAAACTACTTCAAGTTAAAGGAATTACTTTGAAGATTAGACAAAGCAATTGATAGCATTGTGTGCAATATTTGAGATTGATTGAGCATATCTTGTGAGTTGTATTGAGCATGTGTTTGAGAAAATTTGAGTAAGCTTTTGTGAAATCTTAAGGATAGATTTGAGTAAGCTTTTGTGAAATCTTAAGGATAGAGTTGAGCAAGTTTTGTGATTGTTTGGTTTGAGATTGGAATTTGAGGTAAGTCTTGGTGAAGACTTGAGAGTATATTGAGCAAGTTTTGAGAGGACTTGTAGGAATTTGAGGTTTGGTAGTAGATTTGGGTAAGTCTTGGTGAAGACTTGAGAAAAAATTGAGCAAGTTCTTGAGAGGACTTGAGAGGATTGAGGTAAGTCTTGGTGAAGACTTGAGAGTAGATTGAGCAAGTTCTTGAGAGGACTTGTAGGCATATTTGAGGTAAGTCTTTGTGAAGACTTGAGAGCATAGTTGATTGATTTGTTTAAGATTTGTGTTAAGGCTTGGGGTAAATCTAAGCAAAGTTGATTTGTGATTTGTTCAAGATTTGTGTTAAGGCTTGGGGTAAATATAAGCAGAGTTGATTTGTGATTTGATCAAGCTTTGTGTTAAGGCTTGAGGATATATTTGAGGATAGATTTTGGTGTATATTTGAGAGTAGATTTGTGCTAGACTTGAGATAGAGTTAGAGTAGATTTGTACTAGATCGAGGATAGTGTTTGGTGTAGATTTGAGATAGAGTTGAGAGTAAGATTTGGAGGTGATAGAGCAGAGGATAGTAGTCTCTAGTGGATAGAGATCCATTAGCCAAGGTAGTGAGGATAGAGGTCTTCTGTGGAGAGAGATCCACAAGCCAGTGTAGTGGGGGTAGTAGTCTTCTAGAAGATCACCAACCAGAGCAGAGGAGAAAGAGTTCTCCTATGGATAGAGATCCATGAACCAGAGCAAGGGGAAAGAGTTCTCCTATGGAGTGTGATCCATGAAGCAGCTAGGAAGATAGAGTTCTTCTATGGAGAGAGATCCACGAACCAGTTGAGGAGAAAGAGTTCTCCTGGGTCAAGTTCCACGAACCAGAGAAAAGGGGAAAGGTTTCTCCTATGGAGAGAGATCCACAAATCAGAGCATTAGGGGATTGGTGTCTCCTTTGGATAGAGGTCCATAAACATTGTAATAGGGAAGTGATTCCCAAGAGATTTGTTGAGAAAATTTAGTAGAAATATTTTCTCCGTGGAGTAGCCCACATTGGGTGAACCACGTTAAATTGGTGTCTCTATTGTGTGTGATGATTTGTGCATTGCTTTGATTACTATTGTTGATATTGCCATTGATTATATTGGATAATATTGTTTGGGAAAGAAAAGTAAAAGTTGATCTTATACTGTTCACCCCCTCTTTCAGTATAAGCTTGTGTTCTTCAAATTCTTGTTGCTTTGAATGTGCTTCCCTCCTTGGTCTTTGGCACCTCAAATAGGAATATGATCTTTTTGGAGAATAACAAGTTTCATGACAGTTTTATTTCAATTCTTGAAGGTAGATGCTCTTTGACACTTGGATTTTTTTATATAACGGAGGATAGATGTTACAATATTTATGTGAGCACTTGTATGCCTTTATTACAAGTGTCACTTATCTAACACAACTAGTGCTCTTTTGCGTAATGCTTCCTTGGATTTTTTCTTTCAGGCATGCGAGTTGAGCTTTATTTTGTGCATTCAAATGGGATATGTTAGGGTTTCTTCAATGGTGACAAGTGGCACCTACTTTCTTTTGCATGAGCATTCCTCTTCAATGTCTCTAAATGCCTCCTTAATGTAATGTTGCAAGCTTCAACATATTATTTCTAGCTCACTCTTTGCTTTATATTCTCCTCAAGACTTCAATACCACTCGATATATGAGTTGTCTCCAACCAAGTAATACTTTGGTGGAGTTCAAGTAGCTTTGATCTAGGATAATAAGCAATGCTTTGGTGAATATTTTGTGACATTCCAATGGTGATGTGGAATACTCCTTGTGGATGTACATCTAGCTCTTATTGCTTTCTTTATGCTTTGATTTTCTCTTACTTTCAAGCTGCTATATTTTAGCCTTTGTAGATGATAGCTTCTCCTTGTACTATCTTATGTATGTTGTGGAGGTTGCTTATTGTGGTTGTCCAAACTATGGGTTATGTGAGCTCCTTGAAGACCCTTTTTACCTTACTTGGATGATGCTTTTCTATGGCTACTTTGAGATGTTTCTTCCTTGTGAAGAATGTGTTTTTATGACACTCAAATTTTTTTCATTTTTCCTACATAGGACAAAATAGTATGGTGCAAGATAATATAAATAAACTTGTAAATAGAATACCTTCTTTTGCACCTCCTTTTGCAATATTTTCTTATTGGTTTTAATGGTGGCTTTCTTGTAGGCAAGGGCTAATTTGACATTGTCTCCTTTTCTAGAAAACTCTCTCCTTTGCTTGGTTACTTTGGTAATAAACACAAGCTAATAACCACATAATTAGAAGCTTTTGTAGAAGTAATTTCTACACTAATGTTTACCTATAAAGAAATCTTAGTGCACCTCAAATATGATACTCACCAAGTCTTTATTTGTAGCTTGTTTTCCTATTTTTTGCAATGGCTTTCTTCTCCACTCCTTGGAGAAATCTAATCTGATTTTGGTGGCTTCTTTGGGCCATGAAATGTTGTAGGTTTTGTGCACCAAATAGTGTCTCTAGACACTTTGATAATCTACTAGTTTTGTGCCCTTGATCTTTAAGAATAAAAAAACATAAACTAACCCTTTTGAGAGTAACCAGTTAAACATCAACTAGTATAGTGTAAATGTATTAATAATGCATTTTAATGGTAACAATAATCTCAACTTATTACTCCTATAAATAAACTCTCAAAATAATTCCAAATGCACTTAATAATATTTGCAACTTTTAAGAGTAATCTGTAAAGAACCCTTAATAAATAATCAAAAAAATTTGCTATAATCAATATTATAGGATGTAGTCTTCTTGCTTTCTAGATGGATAATAGGTAGGTGATAATTTTATTTATTTCAAAAAATATCCAACTACTATTTTAATGTGCAAAAATGAACTCTCCTTTTTGCACTTTCTTGAAGACTATAATATAAACCCTTTTTCTTTGCAACTTTAAATCCCAATATGGTGCTTAATAGAATTTGATAATGAAATCTAATTTGAAGTTCAACTAATTACAGCCAAGTTGCTTACCTTTTAATGGATTCTGCAAATGATGTAGATCCTGGTGTTTAGATTCACCAAGTTGCTACCTTGTGATGAATGAATTTGTAGCTTCTTGTTGGTTGTCCAAAATAGCTTCTTGCTTCACCAAATTGTGGTCTCAAACCTTCTATCTTGAGCCTAGGGTTTTGTGTCTTATTCCTTTTATATGATCTTCTATTTTTTTTGTAGATTCAAAAAAATATTTATATTTGAAATGTGTCTTATTTCTATGAGAGGTAATCTCCAAATCTCTTGGATTGAGGTCTTCACTGGATTATTCTTTGGGATTTGGTACTCTTTGCTATATTCTTCTTCTCTTGGTCTTGTTATCGGATAGTTACAATTTTCCCAAGTCCTTCACTATCAGGAGCTTCTCCTTAGTAGTGGATTTCTCCAATGAGTTCTTCTAGGAACTCCTTTGATGATTCTTCTATGATATCTACAACAAGGCTCTCCAAGCCTTCTACTTTTCCTCATTAATACGTCTCCAAGGTCTCTATCTTGTAGCTTCTCTAGTATTTCAACTAAGACCTTTTATTCAACCTTATACTTTTGGAAGTGTTGGTGATGAGATATTCTCCTTGGATATCTAAATTTTTCTACTTTTTTGATCAAGTATAGGATTTTGCTAGTCCCTCTCTATTTCTTCCAATATTGGAAGTTTTCCAATGAGATCTTCTATGGATCTCTTCAGCTTCTTCTAAAAGAAGTCTTTTATCAATAAAGGAGATCACCAATCTCCTATTTTATGGAATCTTCTTTAGAGTCTTCTTCAAGAAATCTTCTATGGAGTCTTCTTCTAGATCAAGGTTGTTGTGGCCTTCTCTTTTGGATAAAGGCTTTTGTGTCCTTCTCTTCCAGATCATGGCTTCTATGGCCTTTTATTCTATATAGAGTCTTATGTGGAATTTTCTTTTGGTACAAGGCTTATATGTACTTTTCTTCTGTATCAAGGCTTCTATGTCCTTTTCTTCTAGTACAATGCTTGTATGGATTTTTTGTTGCAATGTGAAGTTTTTCAATCTAGCAATGGAGGTCTCCAATCTCCAAACTTCACCAATATTCTTCTCTTGGAGTCTCTTTTGTAATGTACATTTTTTTGAAACAAAGAACTTTAGATAATAGTTAGCATGAAAAAATCCAAATCTCTTGAGATCAGTAGTCTTCACTAGTTGAATTAATGCTAAGTCCTAGTCTTCACAAGTCTTCCTGCAACTCTGTGGAAAGACTCTAGCCAAATGTAATCTCAAAATTTTTGTAACTGATATTTGTTTCAATCCTCACTTGTGACTCTCCCTAATCCTATTGACTATTTTTGCTCTTTCTATCAATCAATTCCTAATGGTAACTTTTGCATGTAGCAGCATACAATGGTAGATCCAATTTGCAAAGATGCAAATACATAGTAGCAATGGTGACTTTCCCTATTACTATTTGTATTCATCTTGGCTTTGATACCATTGTTAGCTTTTGAGGATATATGTAGTGGAAGAGATCTATCATAGGTCCTAATAAGATGTAGAAAATATGAAAGAATGGAATTATGCAATATGACTAAAATATACTATAAATAGAAAGTGGTGAAAAGATAATGCAGTATGGAGGTAATAGTCACTCCATTGATATAATATAAAGAACTACAGTGTACTCTATCCAATATTTCTACCACTATCTACTCTCTACTATAATTAACTTGATATTCCACTATGATGCCTTTTGTATAGGAAGATAGATTTCTTGGCCAACACTGTACCTAGTTGTACAAGAGGACACCTTGAGCATTACAACTTGCACATTGATATTTGTGCATTTATTACATTGCTTGAAGTAACTAGCTAACTTCCCCCTAAAGTAATATCCTACTCTAACTATGTACCAAAGGTGGTACATTTACATGATCCAAATGATGTAATATACTCTAACTCTAATAGAAAATAGAATCTACTATTAGAACCATAGATATATTTAACTAGTCAAAATCAAGTATTATTATTATTATGCTTATATTTTATATCTAGATATTATACCCATAATTATACATCATCAGAATGTGGATATTTAGATTCTATGTAACTGTAATTCTACTTTGAATGTAATTACTCTATTATTAAATTGCAAGTTTTCAACAAAGAATGAAAAATATAGAAGAATATATTTGTATGCTTATCATCAATTGAATGATTTACATACTTAGAAACATGAAAAATGTTCTACTTTATATTTGTTGTATGATTTATTTTTAATCATGAGAGCATGTAGGAGATGGAGAGAATTTGTTAGTAACAACCATGATTTGGCAAACAAACCAATGCACCTTGAAAATGAAAATTATATGTACAGTTGTTGCACTCCCTAAACTGCAATTGATCACTACACTCAAAATCTAGTAATAGCATGAGTATATACTCATGAAATCATGAAATTATGAATAAATAATTTTGCACATGTGATCTCTCTATCTAGGTGGTTTTATGAATTTGCCCCTTTAGAAGGGTTGGAGCTTCAAGTGTGAATTTGAGAGGACATTTGTTAAATGTCACTTAGTTGGGTAATACATACTTGAATGATTCCTTCACTCCTCTAAGCTATAGTTCATATCCAAAAGATGTTATGTGATGAAATCAATGCATTTTGAACTAGAAGTGATATATTATAAATTATGATTAAGAAATGAAAATATATGAATATATTACAAGTAATAATTTGTAATGACTAAAATTTGCAAGCTGACTATAGTGGTAACTGGTAAGGGCTTGGCCTCTCTTTGGGAGGTCCAAGGTTCAAACCCCGCTCATTATGAGGATACAATTACCCCTCATAAAAGCCTATATAAACTGAAATTAATCAAGTGTAATTAGATCTTAGATTCCTCAATATTTAATGAGGAGACCAAGGTTCAAATATTGCCAAGAGATACATGGATAATATCTAAACTTTGTTGTAATACCACTATATGGTGATGATGTAATACAGGTGGAGCTCATTTCAATCCCATATAAACAATTGAAAATAATAATAATTTGTAATGCCTACAACATCTTGATATACTACAATGAGTACATATTTATGAAGTAAACTTATACTTCTAGTATCATTGGTACCTTTTAAGTAACTATTACTTAAAATCATTGTCATGACATATTCTTGATTATGATTTATTATGGCTTATGATGATTATTTGGGGTGTCAAACTAATAATTTTGTTTAAGGTCATGCACTATGGAGAGGGATAGATCTTCTCAAGTATTATAAAGGCAACCTTTTTATTGAGGGAGATTCTTTGAATATTATAAATGCTCTCAAAAACAACAGGGTGTCCTCTTGGAATGTCAAAACCATTTTTCAAGAAGCTAAGAAGTTGTCCTAAAATTTCAATGATATCTCTATCAATCATGCGTACCACGAAGCTAACATGCCTACAGATATTCTTGCCAATTGGGGAGTTATCCATAAATCACTATCCATTTGGAAAGAAATATTTCCCCAAGAAGTTTTAAATGCTACTAATAATGATTTGTTTTGAAAGATGTGGTCATGAGTGTTGGTGGGTCAGCTTATCCAATGATGATTCTAGCTTTTTTAGCATGATTTGTTTCTTTAATTCCAATTCTTATGGTGGAAGTTTTCTGATTAGTGTGACTTTCAATCTTGCTATCAGTACTGGTGGTTGGTTCTCCTATTTCCTTTTCATGAAGTATGGTATGTCCCAAGGTAGGCCTTGTCAGTGGGTTTGTCTCATGGTGGTCTTCTCTAAGCATGTCAAGTCCCTTAGTAGGTCTAGGCAGTGTAATTGGATATTGTCAAACAAGGTCAATATGCATCAAGTCTTGAGATCCTCTTTTTTGCATCTTACAAATTTTGAGAATCATTTTTTTAGTCAATTGGCACTCCCAATATTATCCTAGTCCTATCCTTTGTGTAGTCTGTCTTGTGCCATGTTTATATTTTCCAGTGTCTATTCCCTATGGAGAATTACTAAGTGGTTTTCCAATCACTCCAACTCAGCTTTTAGAAAGGTCATTTATTGTGCCAAAAATTTCTATATTTACAACCCTGGTTTGTGTCAATCCATTGTCGTCTGGTTTTATCTGCTATTGTGTGTCCTAGGCCATAAGAAGCATAGTATTTGGTTTTTGTGATCTTTATTTTCCCTTAACCTTACCAACATGGCCCTGCTTGAGCCATCTAGCCTTCAGTTGTATCCTCTATCTTAGACCTTTCTGGAAGGTCATGGTCTCATTCATTTCCTCAGCAAGTTCAAAGCGACTAAGCAAGATATCATTGAAGCCTTTGTCAATTAATGGAATAATGGTTATGTTGTTGTGCATAACCTTAATTTTAGAGTTATTATTAATCTGATGGTCAAGGTGACAGAACTTTTGGTGAAAGGACGAGCGGTGCGAAGAGATCATTATAACTAGGAACCTAAGCTCCAAGGCTTCCCATTACTATTTCTAAGTTCTTTATTGCCCCTGTGTGGGCCTTTTTGAATACTATGTTTCTTCCTATTTAGGTATATATTATAGTTTTTGTTAATATTTTGCAAGCAACCCTTGCATGGATTTTTGTTATAGCTCATTTACAAGGTTTACAGGTAGTTACTTCTCTTAAGCAACCCCTATGTGGGTATTGCTCAGGCTATATTTTTGTGTTTATGACATCAGGCATCCACTCAGCCTTCTCTATTGTTGTTTGGTCCTTTTCTTTTAGGTTGCAACTGGCCAATGTGTAGGCTTGTGTCATCTTATACTATTGTTTTAGCTACCAGTTTATGTACTTGGGTTTGGGGCCCATTTAAACCCTGCACTTAAGCAATTTTACCTACCAAAAAATATGATGTGGTGGTTTTAAGTGATTTTATCATCAATCATAGATTACACATTGAACTTATTATTTTATAGCACGTGTAATACCATTGGCTTATCATAATTGGATTTTAATGGCTACTCTTTTAATATTAATTTTAGCAGTAAATACATGTCCATAAAGGAAAAATGAGACTATAGTATTGAAAATATAGAATAGATTTATGCCTTTGTGCTACACCTAAAATCATACTTTACAATATTCACTTATGAGATATAATTTTATATTGTTATAAAGCATATTGAAACTTACATTGACCTAATTGAAACTAGAACTCCACAACACTTGAAAATGAATAACATGAAACTGAAAAACAACATAAACTTATGTTTATTTTTAGATTGATCTTCAGGAGTTGGTATGACCATAGACAACAGATAAATCTCATATAGTCTAGATATGAAGTGGATCTCTAGGACTAATGGTGGTTATGGATTCCTTACCAAGTCAAGGAATAAGATAGAATCCTTTGACCTTAAAAAATTATAAAAATTAATTAGGATGTTAGGATCATGGCTTTGTTCTTTTAAGATTAAAAAAATTAGGTTGTTTATTTGAAACTAGAATATGGATTTAGTTAAAAAGAATAGGATTATGTAGTACAAGGTACTACCTCAACCAATGGGATTTTAATACAAGCAACTTAATAGAGGAGTCTAGTTATGGGTGACAAAGAGACCTCAAAGAAAAAATATTTGATTCAAGATATTTGTCTACACCACTATTTATTTTGTAATAACCAAGAAGTGAGAGAGGCTAAAAAATAGGAAATTGGATGTCTTAAAAGCAATAATCTATTAAAAAGATCATACATAAAAATAAAGTGATTCATCAAACTACTTATCAACAAAAGTAAATTGACCTGAAAGCAAGATTTTTGTCATTTTGTTGTAAACATTGGTTGTAATAATTTGTTACTTAGGGTGAAAATGGTAAAATCCATGCCATAAATAAGATCCTAAGGCTCATTGTAAACATATTTTGGCCATTTTAAGAAATATTAGAGCTATAATTTTTGGTTTTAATCATTCTTATTCTATGAATGGAAAATTATACATGGTTTTTTGTTGGCTTTTTAAGCCTATCTACCACAAAATATTGTGGAATATTTCATAGGATCAAATATAAAATAGCCATAATATTAAAGGTCAAGGTAATAATAATATATGTAGAATAATATGAGCAAATTAATATGTATGTCAAGGCTTCTATAATAATAAAAATGACATTTATTTATATACTGAAATATGAATGTAAATAGCTCGAATCATTCATGAACTATGCATGAAGAAAACGTACAATATTAATTGCTCAAAATGTATACCCTTATCTTCCTCTTACAATCTAAAAATCAAATATTCATATTGTATTTGATATATTCTATGGAGCATTTTCTCCATAATATAGCCATAGTAATATGACTCTTCAAGTACTTGACTATTCTTTCCATATGCCAAGTCTCATGACTCTTGGCTTGTCAAATTGCCACTTACATACTTTATAGACACTTGACTCTTAAGATACTTGCACACATATACAATGATTGTTGGACTTCTACATACACTCCTAATCTAGGACACTTATTGACATCCTTACATTACATATTTGTACTCTTACATACAAGATACTTGTGCATTTCCTACACATTGACACTTTACATAAAGGGGAAATATAAATCACACTCTAAACTGTAGACTCAAATCTAATATACTTTTTACAAATATACCATCAAGGTATCATGGGGTACATTAGCATGTACCAAATAATGTAAAATATCTTAACATCCTCCTATATTACATTATTTGGTTATTGAAGACTCTAGTCTTCAATCTTGGTCTTCATATTTGTCTTCAATCTTCAAGCGACCTTGCATTGTTCACAAACCTTGGCTTGAGACTCATCATAATATTATTTGATATAGCTTCAAGTTCATATTCATTATTTTACTCTTCAAGCTTTGAATCTTCTTTAACTTCTTCTTTGTATTTGACTTCAGGTTCATGCATATGAATGGCTTGAACTTTTTCTTTGTTCTTGAATTCTAGATCATTTGATCTAGTTTTCTTACAATCTTGATATTGCCCTGTTTCTTCTGAATATTCACTTAGAGAATCATAATAATTTTCTAAATTTTATGAACTTGGAATGTCATTATTACAAGAAGAATAAAACACTACTTTTAGATATGATTCACTCAATTCAAATGTATTAATCTCTACTTTCCTTTTTAAAGTTTCAATTAACTATTTCTATTTTAGATTTTCATCTCTATGAAGTTCCTATGAAAGCAACGTCATATACATTATGCTACCTATATCAAGAGGTATCATAATATCTACTTTAGAATTCTCAATTGCTTCAATAAGTTTTGAGTGTAAATAGTATTCAAATGTCTCAAAAAATTTATCCATGGCTTCATGTAAATAGTATTCAAATATCTCAAAACTTTCATCCATAGCTTCTCTATAGATGAATTGTAATGCCATATCTAGTTTACCCTTAGATTTTTCAATCAAGTTTTCAATGCTAGATTTAATAACTTCTAATATTTTCTTTTTTAATTATAGACTCCATATTTTTTTCCATAATGGTCAAAGTTTATAACTTGATTTTTTTTTGTAGTAAACCTTATATATCCCTAGTTTGAAAATAAATCAAATATTAATTTTGTAAATTATAAACTTTACTAATCATTTGATGTTGAAAAACATATAACTCCAAATTTGAATTTACAAAATTCAAAAAAATTCTAATATATTTTTCAATTTCAAATTTTCTCAAAATTTTGAAAATACTTAAAAAATAATTCTATTTTCAAAAGAACTTTAAAAAACTTTAAATGCTTGAAATAAACTAATTAATGTCGAAATCCTTATCACTCCACACTTTTCAAAAAATTCAAAAATAATCTTTTATTACTAATTAATCATTATGACTCCTATTTAATTATTTTCTAACCTTATAATCACCTCATGAATCCTAAGCTTATAACTACTCTTTATAACTCCTAAGCTTATAATTATCTTCTATCACCTTATCGCTCCTCAACTAAAGCCAATTGAAAATATAAATTTATCTAATATTTATTTCCTCCTTAGTAATCTCAAATGCACATTCAATGTTCTCAAATGTGCTAGCCCTAACGTCTACTTAATGTTCATTGGATTTGCATGTGCATTCATTAGATCTTCTTCAACTTATTTATTTCTTTCTAATTTGAGCATGAAATATTCCAAGTTAGACTGTAATAACTCGTCATTAGAGATCCTTCTATGTTACATTTGTTGGTGAATATGTAACATTCTTTTTCACTTGTTTGGCTTGTCTACTCTCTACTACTATAGTGCCAAATGCCTCTTAGCTTGTCTACTCTCTACTACTATAGTGCCAAGTGTCTCCTTGCTTGTCTACTCTCTATTGCTACTTCGCTTAACCTTTGTCTCTTGCCTCTTTGCTTGCTTGCCCATTATCTCTTGCTTGTCTATTGTTCGTTGTCCCTTTGATTTTTCACTCTTCACCTTGTTTATTCACTCTTTCTTCATTGGTATGCTATTTACCTTACAATATTTCCACTTCACTGCTCTATCTTCTCTAGGATCCACTTAACTCCTTTAATTTTTTGGTCTTTATTTTGCTCTCATTTCTTTGATATATGCTTTTATTAATGCTCAAGTCACTCACATGTGCTTTGGTTTCTAGTTGGTGCTCTTGTTCACTTGTTGGTGCTCATATCACTTTCTAGTTCTCTGGTCACTAACTTGGTCATTGGTGAACAAGTTCTCTGTTAACGCTTGCTAGAGATTTTATTTCTACAATGATACCAATTTTTAGGCCAAAATCTTATATGCTTTTATGTATGATGCTACAACAACTCTTAGACTATTTATCTTTGATGCAATATCTTTTTAATAGTGTCCTTTCTTGAATTGTTATTCTCTGCTTTATGGGTTGAATGATTGTTCCTTTGTAATATAGCCTAATGGATATTCCTTTGCAATATAAAATTATAGGACCTTTCTTTCCTCTTACATGGGCTTCTTTTCTTACATAAGCCTCTTTTGCCTTCTTGGATTCTTGAGTTAATTCTATATTGATCTCTTAGGCTTTCTTTCTTTCTATATGGCCTCTTTTACTTGATTCTTTGTTGTTAAGGTTAATTTAGACTTGGCCTTGATATTCATCTTCTTCTATGCACTATTCTTCTACTTTTATTTTTTGCTTTCTTTGTTTTTGATGGAAGCTTAAAATGCTTCTCTCTATTGCAACTTTAACTATACTTCTACTATTATTTTCTCTACACTTAGAAGCTAAAATTCTTCTATATCTTCTATAGGAATCTTCTCAAACTTCTATAGCTTTAATCTATACTTTCTATCAATCTATAATCTTCAATGTCTTAGGTCATACCTAAGAACCCAATATGATTTTCCTTCTTAGTAGATAACCTAATATAAATGTTAGGATGGTTCTTTCCTGAATGACCAACTTTCTCCTGAGTTGGTTCTGCCTTAATATATCAATAATTATTATCCTTTTTTAGAGAATATTAATGTTAAGGTATATCTATCCCTGAATGACCAACTTCCTCTTAGGTTGGTATACCTTCAATCTAGTTGAGTCCTAGTCTTCACTGGTTTTCCTTCATCCTAGTGGAAAAACCCTAGCCTTTTCTACTCAATATGACCTTTAATATTAGAATCCAACTCTTAACTACCTTTAAATGGATAGAATCTAAATTAACTTTATAAAAATGGATAAAACTAATTAATGGTGGCTGATAAAATGAAATCTATAAAAATAGACAGAGTCTAGTGGTAGCTCTGATACCACTGTTGGATTTTTAAGCCTATCTATCACATAATATTTTAGAAGATCAAATATAAAATAGACACAATATTAAAGGTCAAGGTAATAATAATATGAGTAGAATAATATGAGAAAATTAATATGTATATCAAGGCTTATATAATAAAAAAATAACATTCATTTATATACTAAAATATGAATGTAAATAGCCTTAATCATTCATGAACTATGCATGAAGAAAACATACAATATTAATTTCTCAAAATGTATACAATATTTATTCCTTCTCTTCCTCTTACAATCTGATAATCAGATATTCAGATTGTATTTGATATACCCTATGGAACATTATCTCCATAATATAGCCATAGTAATATGACTCTTCAAGTACTTGACTATTCTCTCCATATGTCAAGTCTCATGACTCTTGGCTTATCAACTTGCCACTTGCATACTTGATGGACACTTGACTCTAATATACTTACACATGTCTACATGACTCTTGGACTACTACATGCACTCCTAATCTTGGACACTTGTGCACATACTTACATTACATATTTGCACTCTTACATACAAGACACTTGTGCACATTCTCTCTTATATGACACTTATTTCCTACACACTAAAACTTATATAAAGGGAAAATATAAATCACACTCTAAACTATAGACTCAACTCTAATATACTATTTACAAATGTACCATGAAGGTACCATGGGGGTACATTAGCATGTACCAAATAATGTAATATATCTCAACATTTTCTACTTGATTGTATCTCATTCTATCAAACCTCTCTATGCATGAATTTATTATATTTTTAGAACTTTCTTATCATCCACTTATTAGTCCTTTTTTCTATTGGATGCATGCTAATTGGATGAAACTAATTTATTGTTATTTAGTCTTGTTTGGATGGCATAACTAATCAAACACTACCCTCACTATAGCCTCTAGTTGTATATTATTTTTTGCATTTATTTTTATATCTTACACCCTTACCTTTCCATATTTTATTTTTTGTATTTAATCTAGTGATATTAGAATAGGTTAGTGGTAATTTGGCCCAAATATGGAGGTAAATTAAACTTAAACATATCATTTTCCAATATTGTAAATACATGATTATAAGTGATATTTTTATATTAGTCAATCTAGTGGATTAAAAATCCATTATTTGCATGCCTAGTGGGATTCATCATACATAAAACTAATCATATATCCTTATATCTACACCAAAATATTAGGAAGCTTGTTAGATCCACAAAAGAGTTTAGTGAAAATCCCAAGATGTGTAAAACCTAGAAACTCTTTTGCAAATTAATTTTTAGGTGGTAGGAATATGATGTTTTAGATTTAAGTCTATAAATTAATTGCACAATCTAAAAAATTGGGTTAAATGGTCACTCCATCAAATAATTTTATCCAAAAACCCACTTGAATTTTGAATCCTACTAATTCAATGACCTAAAATTTTAAATAAATTTCATAAACTTGAAGTTAATACAAGCCCTCTATTTCTAAATAAGTCATTAATGGAGATCCTAGGAATATATTTTTTAAATTTCATCCAAGTATCCCTCCTACCAATTCACCAAAATTAGACAGTGATTTATCAATCTTACACCCATGTCATCCTCATGACATATTTTTTCTAAATATGTTTCCTTACTAAGTCAACTTTCTACTAGTTCATTGGAAAACTTTAGCAGTTCATTAGAACCTTGTTACTAATGCATAATAATGTCACTAATATAGACCACATCCAACCAAACATAATTCATAATCATTATGATTCACTAAAATTACTATGATTCATTGCAAACGCTATTTATTCACTAGAATTGGTTTGATTTTTACTTCTAACTAATTTGACCTACTTTCCAAAATATTTTATTTTGGTAAATGAAAAGGATACTGATTAAAAATTGAGATTATTAGGATCTCTTATGAATATAAGGTCTAAATCATATGACAAGGGAAAATAAATTAAACAATTAAGGTTGATTGAATACATGCAAAAAGGAAATAAAGGGAATAAATGTTCCATGATAGTTTTGATATAAGAACTAGAACAAATTCCTATGAATTCTCTAGCTAAATATACCATGACAGACCATGTTACTCAAGGATTAAATTCCTCATTTTTGTCCTATATAGAAGTGAAATTATTTGACCATCCACTAGTCCCTCATCAATATGTCATACTAGGTGTTTCCTAGGCATGATATACTACTCCCCCATAATCCTAAATACTATCTTCAATCTCTCATATAGTGTGGGTGAAATATCTCAAGCCCTTCCAAATGTTACTAGCACCTCACCTATTAGGTCTAATTGTATGGTTTCCCAAGTAGATGTTGTAACTTCCACCTCTATAATATAATAAATGAATTCATTAGTGTCCCAATTAAACCAAGACCTATAGATTGGATTAAGTAGGCAGGATAACCCAAACTCATTCTAGGTCAATTTTGATAATCAAGTAAATTCAATTCAATAATTGGTCAGTTTAGGGAAGACTCCAATCACCTTATTATCACATATTAGTTTTTTAAAGGATCCATTCAATAGGTTACTTTGGTTCCTATTATAAACTTAGGCTCTTAAGGGTTACCAAATTTTAACATCTAACAAAACATGAAAAATATATCAAGCCCTAATATGCCCCAAAGTGTATTGAATCAAACCTTGTTTAACTTACTACCAAATAAAAATATTCCTAATAACCTATAATCTCATCATATGCAAGTGGGGACTCAAAATATTATGCTCCATTTAGGATGTTATCTTCTATAATATTTTTAATATTCTTCTTTTAATCCATAGTTCCTTCAATAGACCTAGGAAGGCCTACACTAAAAAGTGTTACCCAACCTATATTTACCTCAAAATCCTAATCCACTTAATTAGGAAATGTCAAACCCTCCTTTTGTCCAAATCCAAACCAACAAAAAATTTCCCAAGGACCAATGGCCCCTCAAAATCAACAAGCATTCTTAAATTAGCAAGTAGTGCCATTCATGCAAAGTCATAATAGAATGCAGTAAATCACTAATATCAGATGTTATGCTACATACAAATATCTTATGTCCATCTTCCTTAGAATTATCATGTTCCACCTAGGCCTCAACAATAATTATCTAATTGGACCTATTAAGGGCCATTGAACTTGGTTTATTCTTCCAAATGCATAGTTGTCATGAAATCTTTACCTACTTTTGATGGTAACAATAATAAAACATCCTTGGATCATCTATAAAAGATATCCATTTTGAAACACTAACCAAGAGGAGGATATTACAATTTGGTTGTTGATTTATTCATTGAGAGAAAAAAAATTCACACGGTATCAAAGAATACCATACAAATTTATTAGCAATTGGGCTTCCATATTTGAGGTATTAATGGAAAAATTGGTAACTCTAAGATGGATATTATGTCCTATTTCAACTAAAATTCATGCAAAGGCATCCCCAATTGAATATCCTTTATTTTCCCTTCATCAATGCCTTAAATATGAATATAAGGTAAAGACTTATCACATTTCCACTACCTTGAACCTTTTGCATGTTGTTAGGTAATCAAAATTGATAATCCAAAAGCCCATGTCTACCCTTATTTAAATCTATATCTTGAATAAATTTATTCTTCTTCTTATTCTTCTATCACTGATGCAATGAGGTATCCCACTCTAAATAGTTCCTTTGACAATAAACTTAAGAGTCTATATGTTAATCCAGTCATCATTATTAGTAAAAACAATAGATAAAAGTGTATATATCCTAGACCTACTAAAACTTCCTTTGTCTCCTTGAATGTTTAGCCTTTCCTTTAACAATAAAGGCAAAAAATTATAAATATATAGTTGCTCCTTCATTTATACTAGTACTGCCAATGAGGATAAAATCCATTGCAGTAACCCTTACCTAATTGAGCAAAACTATATTTCATGTTTTCTATCAAACTCATATCTCGTTCTAAAACAAATGCTTTCCAACATGGGATATCGAGGTAAAGGATTAGTCTTGTATAAGCATGGCATCAAAGAAACCCTATAATTTGAAGCCTAACTAGGTTATTATAGGATAGGATATATCCACACCCATAATGAGCCTTTAACTTCTTTCAACAACAAATGAGAAGTTGGTCATCTTGATCAACAATATAGGGCCTTCTATGATGAATGCACTTCTTTAAATAGACTAGACTGGGATGAGGACAATGACAATGGATCATAGCTTTTCAAAATTTACCCAAACTATTGACGTAATTTTTCTAACCCTATACTATTATGAGCTCATTGTTGATGAGGATAACTATGAGCAAGAGGATGTCATAAATGATCCTCCCAATATGGTCCCTCAAACAATCTAGCATAAAATATATTTTACTTTAGGGATATTTTCTTTAAATTACAAATATGGTTATCTCCTAGGAAACTAACAAAAGTCAACCCATTTTGGATCTTACAGATCTAAAGAGCCTTAGAGTGCTACCATATCCCTCAGCTAGAATATGAATCTTGCATTCTAATTGAGAAAACCATAGATGTTAATATTGTAACTCTAGGATATGAAAACATTTTCTACATTGAGCAATTGTGATACAGGAGTGAACATGAGCGAGGAGTAAGTGTTATCCAAGAGCAAGTAGGAAGTGGGAGTAGGAAGCAGGAAGTAGAAAGCAATGTGTGATCAAGGAGAAAGTTCCACGTCTTGTTCCAAATATTAGGAGAAACTTAGAATATAAGGGATTCATGTGAAGAAAATCTAGGTAACATGAAAAGAAAGTCATTTTTTAAAGTCCTTATGGAAAGTAAGGATTCCCTAGTTGGAAGTAAGGATGCCCTACTTGGAAGTATGGATTTTCTAGTTAGAGATAAGAGAAAGAGTTAATCGATGGCAAATCCTATCTAGGTATAAAGTACTACACCAAAAGTAATTATCAAGAATGAGATGATTGAGCATGATATAATGGTTATTAAAACTAGAGGGTTAATATGTACTGACTAGGTTTTTATGAGATTCAAAATTGGATCAAGTGGGAGTGGGGATTGAATTAAAATTACTCCATGACTTTTATTCTAAAATTATTTTCCTCATTATCTTCTCTAGTTTATAAATAAGTAATAAATTAATACATGGAGACCTTTGGCTTAAGGGCAAATATGCATTATATTTAAGACCATGGAGTGAGGATGAACATCAAAGATAGGATTCTAGATGGTAGGAGCAGGAGCAGTTATGGGAGCAGGGGCGGGGCTAGGAGCAGAGGCAGGGCAAGGGGCGAGATCGAGTCAAGAAACCTCCACGGGGGGTGTCGAGATCCACACCTCTGGACAGGCATCTGGGGGCCCGGGCCCTGAGGTAGGTAGTAAGGGCGCACCTAGGGGCCCCTCTAGAAATGAGCACTCTGATGCTCCAGAAAAAGAACCCCCGAACAAGGATTCTTCCCTAGGGGGGTCCAGCAAACCCTCGTACGTCCAGATCTTGGCGGGCGAGACCAGTCGTCCCCGCCACCTGTCCTCGGGGTTATCCCTGGTAGGGACACATATTTCCATCAAGGATGATGTTTTCTCATCCTTTGTGATAGAGGCCTCCTCCTCTCTGGTCGAGAAGTTCATTGGGGGTCGACCAGACATGGAAACCATTCACCGCTGGGCTTTCACCAAATGGAAAACCATAGGGAACATGCAGATCGTTGCCCTATCGAAGGGGTTTTTCCTCATCAAGCTCAACAACAAGGAAGACACCAACAAGATTCTAATGGGCGGGCCCTAGTTTCTAGGGTGCAGAAGCCTATTTCTTAGATGGTGGGATGCGGATTTCAACCCAAACACCCAGAGCATAAACTATGCCCCGATCTGGGTCAGGCTACCAGATCTCCCCTTCCACCTCTGGCGGGAGGGCATGCTCAGACTCATTGCGGAGGCCATAGGGGAGCTCATGGATTTTGACTCTACCACTAAAGCTAGATCTTGGATGGTCCATGCCAGGATTTGTGTCAACACAAACCTTGAATCCGAGCTCCCATCCTCAGTCACCCTTTCATCTGGATCCTACCATTGGTGCCAAACCCTGGAATACAAAAATAAGCCAACCTTTTGCACCTAGTGCAACATGCAAGGGCACCTCCCCAATCAATGCCCCCTCACTAAGCATCCAGAAGCACCAGCACCAAAGGGTCCCCCTCTGAAGGCTCCGACCTACGACAGGTTTCCCCCCGTGGCCCCCCTCAAAATGGGCGTAGACCTCTAGCCCAGGCGTGGCATGGGAAGGCACCTGATCCTACTGACAAAGGGAAATAGAAGGTGGACCCCATCCCAATAGATGATCCCAACCAGGTATGCACCCACCCTGAACCCACCCCTAAAGTTTTTGTAACAACCCTAAAGTGTCTCGAGGAACCTCCCCATCAGGCCGTCGGGCTAGTCGATTCCCCCTCCTCCCCGATGGGTTCCCCGGATGTATCCCCTCCTCTCCATCCCCCGTCTATGGGGGACCTAATACCACCCCTAGAAAGCCTCCCAGAGCATCCCCCACCCCCCCTCCCCTCGAGCCCCCTCCCTCCTCCTCGGGGCCCCAACCCCGTTCCCCCTGACCATCCCCCTCCCCTCCCAGGCCTTCCCCGAAGTCGGCTCAGAGACATCCGAGGATGATGATGAAGGCAGTCCGACCTTCTCCCAGTCGGCCCTAGAAGGGTTCAGTCCTAAATGGACTCGCAACAAAAATTTTACAACGAACTTTGGTAGTAAGAAGAAAAGAGGGCGGCCCACGCTCGATGAACAGAGAAACAAACAAGCAGAGGATGAAATTTCCAGTGGCCTCTAGTCGACCCTCCTATCTGAATCCCTTAACCTCCCAAAAGAAGAATCCCTGAGATCCAAACCTCTCGCCCAGCAAGGGAAGGGAGGCAAGAAACCCCCCAAGGGTGCCAAATGAAGATCATCACCTGGAACGTCAGAGGGCTCAATGGAGCCCCCAAGAGGCGCACCCTAGCCCAGCTCCATAGGGATCACAAACCGACTATCCTGATTCTCCAAGAAACCAAGCTCGATGAGTTATCCTCCCCAAAAGTTGCCAAGGCAGTCTGGAACAACGACAACTCCCTCTTCACCCCGGCCCTAGGATCCGCCGGGGGTCTGATGTGCCTATGGGACCCGAGCTCTGTCGAAGGGAGGCTGATCTCGTCCTCCCCCAGAATCAACATCGTGTTGCACTGCCTGATGACCGGGCAGACCTGGATACTTTCCAACATCTATGCCCCCAATAGCCCGATTGAAAGGGCCTCCCTGTGGGACGAAATCAGCCTCATGCGGGAAGCGTTCACACCCCTTCCCTGGATCCTGGCTGGTGACTTCAACAACCCCCTCTTTCCATCAAACAAGTGTGGGGGCACCACCTCGACCACCAGAAGCATGGCCGACTTTGGGGCTTTCATCGATGCCAATGAGCTCATGGATGTCCATCTGAAGGGTGCCAGCTTCACCTGGAGTAACAGAAGAGCAGGGGCCAACCTCATCCAAGTGAGGCTAGACAGAGTGTTCCTATCCAGGGAAGCCATCCCTCTGTTTGCAGACTCAACCCTCCTAGCCCTTCCCAAAATTGGATCGGACCACTATCCCCTCCTCTTTGAAGCAAGTAGACGCCCTCCTCACAAGTGCCCCTTTCGGTTCCAGTCCATGTGGTTCCACCATCCCGACTTCAAGGAGCAGGTGGGCAGATGGTGGAACCAACCAGTCAAGGGACCCCCCATCGGGCAAGTCTATCAGAAACTAAGGGCCCTCAAGGATAACCTTAAGGTATGGAATAGAGAGGTGTTCGACAATATCTTTGAGAGTAAGGAGATTCTGAAGAACAAATTGGAAGTCCTAGAGCACAGATTTTAGGAAGGCTATCAGGATCCAGAGTCCAGGGAGGAGGAACGTAGACTCCTAGCGGATTACCATAATGTCCTAGCTCGGGAGGAGACCTTTTGGAGGTAAAATTCGAGGGCCCTTTGGCTCAAATATGGCGATGCCAACACCAAGTTTTTTCACACTTCCACCCTCAAAAATAGAAGCACCAATAGAATCCCAGAGCTCATTTGCAGTGATGGCAGGTCTACGAGGGATGAGGAAGAAATCAGATCAGAGGCCACCAACTTCTACCAGGACCTTCTTGGAACTGCTTCCCAGTCATCCCCCAAGTGGTCGAGGCTCTCCTCGAGCATATTCCCCCCTCCATCTCCCTAAAACCCAACAAGGTGCTCCTCAACCTGCTTTCTAATGGGTAAATTAAAGCAGCTCTGTTCTCCATGAAAGCAGATGTTGACCCAGGCCCGGATGGCTTCCCTCCCTACTTCTTCTAGGATTTTTGGGATTTTGTGGATTGTGAATTGTGCACTACTGTCAAGGACCTCTAGTTTGCCAAGTCCATCCCCAGAGGTATCAATACCACATTCATCGCCTTGATCCCCAAAACCCAGGTGGCCAAATCCCTATCCGACTTCCGCCCCATCAGTCTGTGCAATGTCCTTTATAAAATTCTCACCAAGGCCCTCACAACTAGACTCAAGGACATCCTCCCCCTAATCATTGACCCCTACCAGGGGAGCTCTGTTAAAGGTAGAGTCATCACAGATGGGATCATCATCATCCATGAGGTCTTGCACTCTGCATCCCTTGCCAAGAAACCAACGTTCCTTCTTAAGCTGGATATGAACAAAGCCTTCGATAGGGTCAGCTGGGAGTTCCTCACCAATGTTCTCCTCAAATTTGGCTTCCACCCCTCCTGGGTCGATCTCATCAGACGTTGCATGTCATCCCCATGGTTCTCTGTCCTGGTCAATGGATCCCCAGCTGGTTTCTTCCCCAGTGCCAGAGGGCTACGGTAGGGGGACCCCTTATCCCCGATCCTGTTCATCATCCTAGCCGAAGCCTTGGGGCGCACCATTTCTAGTGCTACCAAAAATGGGCTCATCTCAAGAATTAGTTCGGCTTCAGGCCTGGGCCCGGTGTCTCACCAGCAGTTCATGGATGACACCATCCTAGCCACCGCCGCCTCGATAGCTCAAGCCAAAGTCATAAAGAAGATTCTGATCCTGTACGAGAATGCGGTCGGGCAGAAGATAAACCTCCTGAAGAGAAAAATTTACTTCATCCACACCCCCTTGGCGAGGCAGGCTAAGATAGCCCGGATCTTGGGCTGCACCCCGGATACCCTTCCCACCACCTATCTTGGGCTTCCCCTGTTCATGGGATTTCCTTCCAAGGCCCTGTGGAGCAACCTGATTGAGTGAATTCAGAAGAAGTTAGCCTCTTGGAAGGGGCACCTCCTCTCCCAAGCGGGCAAGGCAACCCTCACGTCCGCCTATCTCCAAAGTATCCCGATGTATTTCATGTCAGTCTTCAGAATCCCAGCTTCGATCAGCACCCGCATCGAGCAGATCCAGAAGTGCTTCTTGTGGTCTGGGAGTGAAGAGAGGAAAAGGATTCCCCTGGTCTCTTGGCCCCTCGTTTTCCGACCCAAGAGTGAAGGCGAGATCGGCCTTCGGAGGGTAGCCCCGATGAACATGGCCCTCCTAGCCAAGCATGCCTGGAAAGTGGTCACCAACTTCTCGGTTGAGTGGGTCAGCATTGTTCAAAGGAAATACCTCCAGTAGCACCCCTTCCTCAGTGACCATCAGCCTCGAGATGGGTCTACCTTCTGGAAGTCCCTGACCCAAATGAAAGACCTCATCCGAAAAGGGGCTAGGTGGATCCTTGGCAACGGGACCAGGATTGATTTCTGGGATGACAAGTGGATCCGAGATGAGGCCCTGAGAGAAGATAGAGACCTCCTGGTCCTCAAGCCCCAGCTGGAGGCCTCCAAAGGATCCAAAGTGGTCGACTACATGATCAAGGTCCAGGGCAGATCAGGTTGGGGCCCCATCGAAGACGCCCGGTTCCCCCTCCAAGCAGCAAGCCTCTCAGCCCTTCTCGACACAACCATCATCCCCTCTGGAGGGAGGGAAGACAGGTGTGTCTGGCACGGCACTAGTAGTGGATCCTTCTTGATCAAATCCGCCTATGCCCTCCAAAGGGATCCTCAAGAGGCCCACTTCCCTGTCAAGCAAGTGTGGGCCAAAAATCTAATCCCCAAGGTCAGCTTCTTCGCTTGGACTGCCATCCAAAACAAGATCCTCACCATTGAAAACTTGGCCAAGAGAGGGTTCCAGATCCCAAACCATTGCTACCTTTGCTGCTCTACCTAGGAAGCGACCAATCACCTCTTCTTAAGCTATCCTTTCTCCTCTACGGCTCTTGGTCACCTCCTTCACCACTTCTCCATCCAGTGGCCCCCTAGATCCATCCTCGACCTCTTCATCCAGTGGCCCAACCCCTTCTCCCACCCCACCCTCCGTTCCCTCTGGGCCTTCTGCCTACCTCACTTGCTTTGGTAGCTTTGGCTTGAGCGTAATAGTAGAGCCTTCTCCTCCCCGCCCAAGGACCCCCTAGCGGTGGCAGTCAGAGCAATCGCCTACGCTTCAGAGAACTCCCACATCCTCTCCCCATCCTGCTCTCCCCTGAAGTCGAGCGAGCTCACCCTCCTCGGTTCCCTTGGAGTTTAGATGCCTCCCCCTGACCCCCACCCCTCCCCCTCCCCCAGAGCCTCTATCAGGTGGTCGGCCCCCTCCCGGGTGGGTCAAGCTCAACTTTGATGGAGCTTCCAAAGGCAATCCTGGGCCCTCAGGAGCTGGTGGGGTCATTCGCGACCATAGGGGGAGTTTGATCCTCGCTTACACGGAATTCCTTGGTATCCAAACCAACAACTTCGCTGAAGCATCGATGCTCCTCCACGGGCTGACCATTCTCCAAGAAGACCCTAGAAAGGTGATCATCGAGGGAGACTCCTTAAACATCATCAATTTCATGACAAGGCACGGGGAACTATCATGGAGAATATCCAACATCATTCAAGAGGCTCGAGTCATCCTTCAGGGATTCCCTCAGACTGCCATCCACCACGTCTACAGGGAAGGTAACAAGCTGGTGGACTTCATGGCCAACTCAGTGGCCTCATCGATAGGCATTCGAATCTAGAGAGATGACTTCCCCGACGACCTATTAGGCGCTGCATCCCAAGATCTTTCCCATGGTCTCGATGCCCGCACAGAAGTTTAGAGATGACATTCTTTGGGCCTTGTTGACTTGGCACCCTAGGCCCCACTTTGCTTCCATGTGGGCCGTTGACCCCAGCGTAGAGCTTTCCAATGCTACCATCTTTGGTATGGCTATCTACAGTGGCCACCTTAGCACCCGATCGGGTTAGAGCAGGTCCCACTGCTCTCACGTGGGCATCGACACCCTTCCCAATCTTGCCCCAACTCCAACTCAACCCACCCACCTAGACATCCTCACCTTATCCCTCCATCATGACAAGGCTGGTGACCCATGTCCGTCGCCCACCTGGCCCTCGCCTAGTGAGCCACCTCAGCAGTCGCGTTCTGAGGGGCTCACCATCCATGGCCATTTCTTCATTAATTCCCGTGCCCGCCACCCTTCTCCCTTTCACCGCCACCATTCGAGCGTGCCTCCCGCCTCCCACATCGTAGATTCCCGATGCATGTGGTAGTGTTGTGCCCCTTCGGCTTCCCTCAAGCCTATTTCTTCCATCCAGAGCATGCCCAACTCATTTCCTCGCCTCCATCTCCCCCTTGGCTGTCTTCTGAGAATGTGGCCTCTGCTTTCCACTTGCGCCCCCAGCCACGTCCAGGCGTCGTCTGCCCCTTCCCCCACCATGCAGGCCATTTACGTTGAGCCCTCCACCCTGACTCTAAGCGAGTCTGCTCAGGTGTTCATGAAGGCCAAATCCCTCACCCCTTTCCTTCGCAAGTTCGTAGGCCCTGACGATGAAATCACCCAAAACTTTCTTGACACCTGGAACAATGGCGAGGTGATGGTCAAGGGTGTTCACTTCCGTGTCACCAAGGAGCTCATGTTTGAGGTTACAGGGCTCTACCATGAAGACAAAGGGAAGTACATTCGATGGGATAGGCACAATTGGGAGGAGGAGCTCGCGCGCTTCCCTGACCAGGGCAAAGCTTATGGCTGGGACAAAGTGGCCCTCTTCAGACACCAATTGCTCGAACCCTTCAACGAGGCCATAGTTCCAATCATGCAATTCATTACTTGTGATGACCCAGATAAAAAGCTCTGTAGCTTTCACCTCAGCTTTGTAAACCACCTCCGTGATGCCACCCAGCTGTGCACCCCCAGGTATCTGCTTTACTCGCTCACCTTGGATGTTGAAAAGGCCCAGAAATCCCACCTCAAGCCTATTCACCAAGGTCTCATGGTGGTCCTCTACCGCCATGCGTTGGCCAACCAACCTCCCCTCCAGGATATTCCCCCCACCTCCTCCAAGCCCCCTCCCGAGTCCCCGACCTCCTCTGACTTCGATCCAAAATATAGGGAGGGCAGCCCTAGTGGCCCCGACAATTCCCCTCCCCCAAAAAGTGTATCCCCATCAGGAAGCGATGGGTGTCGGACAAGTCCCCTAGCATGTCCAGTACCCTGGCGGCCCCACCCCTAGCGGTCCCAACGGTAGGAGAGCTTCAGGGAGGCTCAAGAGACTGAAGGTGGAAAGGAAGGTTACCCCAGAAATCATATCAGACTCCGAGGTCGAGCTGAAGGGCTTCCCAGACCATCTCCTCCTGGACATGGCGATTAATTCCATGACCTCCGTAGCCAATGCGGCTGCGTCATCTATACGCATGTTCAAGGAGCTCCGACGTAGACTGGGTTCTGGGTCTGATGGGGATGGGAAGTAGTTGTGCCATCCCCTTTCAGCGGAGGCCCCGTCTCGGGGCCGTTTGGTGTTCTATTTTTGGTGGGACCCGATAGTGCGGGCCTGAGGTTGGGGTTCGCATCTGGTTTTTGTTGTTTCTATGCAGGTCTTGGGCTATGATGGTGGTTTTCGATGGCGTTCTGCCCTGTCCCTGGGACAGTTTTGTAAGGGTCTGCCAGGGATCTCGGATCCCTATTTTTGGCTATGTGGTCAATTTTGGTCTTGTTTTTCTGCTTTTTCGGCATGACAGTGCTACGACATTTAGTGTAATAAGGTTTTGGGTCCCTTTAAAAAACCCCTCTTTGTATATAAAATGTTACTTATAAAAAAAATACTATGGAGTGAGAGTTTTTGTGGAGACAAAGACTATTAATGGCTTATAGTGTGGATTAGGTTTTTTGGACTTCCTTATCAAGTCATCAATAAGGAGGTTTTGAAGAATAAGTAATACTTTAGGTGAGTTCATCTAGAAGGGATCAACTACTAAGTATAAAAGGCATGTTGTATACACTCAAATATGTGTTTCCATGGATATTTTAAAACCTTTACCATAGTCCATTAGGATTAAATTTGAATCAAGATAATGGGATCAACAAGTGGATTATAAAAACATTATATTCTAATGTCACAAATATCATGAAACTAGACACATGTCAAGAGACTGCTGTAGGAGTTATTACATCATAGACCATGTGATAAGTCAAGTTGTTTGACCACCACTCATAAAATACATGCATGTAGTATAGGATAATATAGTTGCAAGGTTGTTTGAGGGTTTGTTATACCTAAATTAGGCATCTTATGTACTTAAATAGCCTTCACTACCATACTACAAGTCATTCAAAGCATTAATATTTAATGTATGGTATCAAAGTAGGTTGAAGAAAGAAAAAAAATCTCCTTCTGATCCTCTCTAGCTTCGACACAAACAAATCTAATGTACATTTTTTTTGAGAAATTTTTTGAAGTTTTGAGAAAAGAAGTTTTAAGGGTAAAATTACCCTGTATTAAAATTATCACCATGAAGAAAAACTCCATGGAATAATTTAAATATTTTAGGTTGGAAAAATCCTATCACAAGCAAAAGCCTACAAGTAAACAACTAGACCATTTGAGGCAAGAAAAGGAAGATATTGAAAACTCCATAAAATATTACAAATGAAGCTATTGAAATATCTATAAAATATTATAAAGGAAGCTATTAAAAGCTCCATAAAATATAAAAAATGAAGCTATTGAAAACCTCCATTAAAAAATTACAAAGGAAGCTATTGAAATATCCATATTAGTTTACAAAGAAAGCTATTGAAAAGCTTCAAAAGATTACAAGAAGAGGAATTCATTAAAACTCTTCAAGTTTTAAAATTTCTTGTGTTTGGCATAATAGATTACAAGCTCAAAGAAAGTAAAGAATAAATTTCTTGTATCTAGAATTGAAGGTGCTAATTACCAGTTGAAAGTAAGAAATATTTTTTTTAGAAGTGCCAAAATCTTATTATACAAAAATTCCTTGAGGAACAAAAGAGATATTTAGAAACAAAAGAGAAAACACTATCTCAACTAAAACTAATGGCAAGGTACCAATTTTTTATCTCTACCCAATAAAATAGAATGTTTGAAAATTAGAACAATGTAGCAAGGAATGCATGTTATTATCATTAGTCTACACTAGCTAGCAAGCAACCGAATTCTGATGGTGCTACTCATCGGGTCCAAATAAAGAAGCCTATGAAAAAATAATTGTAGACACCCATGAAATACAAGGGATTGAAGTACCCTATGAATAAATTAGGCAAACTCCATCCAAAAGTTATATATACCAAAGAAACACTCAAAAGAAGATGCAATATGAAAGGTAGAGAAGAAACTAAAGAATTCTACTCCAAAAGAAGGAAGAGAAAAAACTAAAGAAGTCTGTTGTAAAATAAGATAGAGAAGAAATAAAATAAGTTTTCTACAAAAAAAGGTAAATAAGAAATTGAATATGCCTATACTAGTCAAAAGAAAAATGAGAAGAAACTAGCTCTATCAAATAACAACAAACCTTAAGATTCACAAAACCTAGAAGATGACCCAAGCAGAAGTTATACATAAAGAATAAAAGAGCATTGAGATAATGATAAATAAAGCATCCACAAAATATCAAATAGCATCCACAAAGGTAAAATGAAGTGCATCTCTAAAGGAATAAATTTTGAGACACCCGGATGACAAAGACATTCACCCGAATATCGATAAAATTGTGTTTTTTCTAAAGCAAAAGTGTTTTAGAAATGACTCTAGTTCAAGATGAAACATAGAGTAAATTTGTGTGAAAAGGAAGACATAAATATGGAATTAAGAAGAATAATTCCTATTAATAATATATAGATGTCAAAAAATTGCATGATAAATATTAAAGTGTCACCAAAGGTTTCAAAAGGTACTAGGGATTAAGTTGATGCATCTTTTGAAGCAAAAAGCACATATAGAAGTAAAAGAAGAAGGCCCTGAGTTGATTTAATTTTCAGAAATACTAAATAAATATATTTGAGCTCACATTCATTGTGAGAAGAAGAAACATCAAAAAAAAGGCATAAAGTTTTGAAAATCCTTTTTAATTAAAAGGATCATATTATAAAAATAGATTATTCTTCTAAAGATTTGAAAAAGGAGAAAATTATTATTTGAAAAGTGAAAAGAAAAATATAACATTTTTAAAGGAAGATAATATTCCAAGAAATATTCCATAGAGGAATAAGCATTGGTGAGACATAATTCTCTTGCAATTTTGAAGAATCATTTTAAATCCAAGTATAGACATATATATACTCATTGGAAAGAGTTTTTCAAGGTAGACTCAATAAAAGAAGAATATTTGAATTTTGTGAAATATTACCATGGCTAGTGGAGCACCAAAGTTCTTGTTATAATATTCTCAATTGTTGAGGGGAAACGATTATGCTACCTAGCAGACAAAACTCATGATAACTTGAGTTTGAAGAAGTATGACAAGTAGTAGATGGAATCACTTCTTGTCCTACTACAGAAGGAGAAAATCAAACAAAGTTTAACAAGGTAGACAAAAAATCAAGAATAATCATCATGTTTATAGTAATAGATGATGTCCAAGCATACATTAGAGATATGACCACAACCAAGGATGCATGGGAGAAATTGAAGACAGTATTTGAAGCTAAAAATCAAAATAATATTCTATTTCTCCAAAACTAGCTCCATTATTTTAAGATGAAGAGTGGAGAAAAATTAAAATCATTCATAAGGAGAATAGAAAAATTGTGAGCATCTTTGCAAGCACTAGGAACTTAGGTATCTGATGAAATGTTAGTTTCTATTATTTTGATATCACTTCCAACAAAGTATAATATTTTTATTACGACATTAAATATTACTAAGTAAACACCAAGTTTTGATGTTGGTGAACCTACTTTAGAAAGTAGAAGCCTTACATACTACAAAATAAGAACAATTACTAGTTACAATTCAAAGAGGGAAGCAACCATTTAGAAGAGGCATGAGACCTCCATAGTGCTTCCAACAAAGAAATAAGTATCAAATATATTAAAATCTTACAAATGATTCTCAAAGAGGTACTTTCAACATACAAAGGATATGTGAACATTATGGAAAAAATGAACACACTATGAGAAAATGTTGGCATAATCCATTCAATGGATCCTCTTCATGAGAAATAAAACAATAGCAAGAAAGGTCATCTTCAAAAATAAAAAAATCAAAGTTAAAGAAAACACCTCAAAGTAATATAGTCGAGGGGAATGAAATTAAATAAGAAAAATAAAAGAATAAAGAAATTTAAGAAGAAGAACATGTGTTAATTGCACAAGCAGAATTGAGATAGCATACCAATGTTTGCTATAATTCCAAACATATGACAGATCAAGAAACTTGGAAACATCCAAATCATCATACAATAAGAGTTTCATAGGTTGATAATTTCAATCCAAAGAACTAATGGGAGGCAAAAATGCTTGAATATAAAGGAATCCATTACAAGCATAAGCCATGTGACACCTATAAGGGTAAGAATTTAAATACATCCTACAATGAATATGGTACGTTCAAAGTCAATTCATTTTCTACTCACTTTTCCAAATACAAAGAAAAGCATATATAGGATGAATGGCCTATTATGAAGAAAACTTTAAAAATACATGGAATAACTTACAAACTAGATATTGTTGAAAGAATATTATCTATATTTTCAACTCAAACAAAATATCCATACATCATCATCAAATCCTAGGATCTCATAAGACTATTATCAAGAAGTGTACCAACACTACAAGCAATCAAGATATTAAATGATAAGATGCATTGTGATATCATCAAGATTGACAACATAGTTTGTGATAAAGGAAATTTTGTTAGTGGCGAATAGTTATTGGGTCCTAATGGCTCAACTCTAAAGACCATAGAGAAATTTATAGGTTGCTACATTATAGTTCAAGGAAAAACTAGAGTGGCTATGGGGTCATTCAAAGGACAAAACAAGTGCACAAAATTGCTAGATATTGCATTTGAAATATACATCCCATTTATCATATCATAGAGCTTATGATAAAAGGATAACTTGGAAATAATCCAAGATTTAATCACAATGAAAAATAGAGAAAGGGAAAACAACAAAATAAATCATACACAACTTTCATTCCATCATATGCAAGACAAAAATTTATAAACAATCAATTCAATAAGCAACATTGGATGCATGGTAATACATGCTTCACTTGAAGACATTGAAGAAATACACTTCAAGTATTGAGTATTGAATGAGTATTTTGTAATAAATGTATTTGGATTGCATGACCAGTAGAACCTAACACTCCTAAGTATCTAAGTAGTAAGTCAACATTAAGGAGGAGGATTTCTCTCTTAAATTCCTGCATCACCCTAGACATTATTCTTTTATCACAAGCAAAAGAGATATTTTGACTATGATGTAATAAGGGGGAGTATGTTAGGATTTATTACATCATAGACCATGTGAGAATTCAAGTAGTATAACCACCCCTCACAAGGTACATGCATGTAGTATAGGACAAGATAGTTCCAAGGTTTTTTGAGGGTTTGTTATACCTAAATTAGGCATCCTATGTACTTAAATACCTTTCACTACCATAATACAAGTTATTCAAAGCATTAAGATCTAACTGCAAAGTGAAAATGATGGAGAAAGAGACAAAAAATTGTGGGTATGAGATTAACTTCAATATGAAACAAGGAGATCATATCATAGGAGAAGCTAGGTCAAATCAGATATTTTCCACTCCTAAGAAAGTGGTAAGAAAAAACCCTCTGCATCATCATATGGCAAAGGCCATTACAGTTCACTCAAATCAACCATTAGAAGAAAAAAATAACATGAGGGATGAGGAAGTACAATGCACAAGTTCAAATATAGAAGGATTTAAAGGTGCAAAGTAATATGAGAAGTCAAATTTTAAAGCAGACAAAGATAAGGAGGTGAATTTAAAATCAAATGAGGTGAAGGAGGTCAAGCTTAATATAGCTAAATTATCTTCATTTTCCTCAAGTAGCATAAAATATTCTCCTTATAATAAAAATAAAAGTACATATTGCATTCATTGCATTTTAGTTTTTCAAGAGTAGCACAATAAAGAAAATCATATGGAAGATATCCAAGGAAATTTAGGGTTTCCATGCCAACCTAATAAAGTAATGACTATATAGGATAATCAGTGCACTTTAAAGTTTTTAGGGCAACATAAAGAAGTGTTACTAAGGATATTTCTTGCATTTTAGATTCTTTAGGGTAACATTTAGAAGATAAGTCTCAATATGAACAATATGGAAAAATATAAGATATTGATGAATATGAGAGTGTTGAGGAGAATGAAAAAAGGAGAGGAAGGCCATCAAAGCATAAAAAAAGAGAAAAAGAAACTTGAAGGGATATCTATTTGGAAATCCAAATAAAAATCATAGGTGTTAACAAGAAGTGGGGCTAAGCCCACTAACAAAAATAAAAAATGATAATGATGAAAATGATATCATGGAATAGTAGGGGTATGAATAAGACCCCTAAAAAGGAATTATTAAGGAATTAATAGCTTGTTAAAGTCATGAGTTTATTTTAACACAAGAAAAAAATTAAGTAGTGAGGAATATAAGGGTGCTTTTAAAAATATTTATAATATGGGTGATTATATAGCAATTTCTTCTATAGAAGCTTCAGGTAGTATTGCAATAATATGGTACAAATGCAAATGGTATGGGCAATTATTAGGAGAATTTTTTTTGGGTTGTTGCACTATTTTACATGAAAGAGGAAAACATCAAAATTATGATTATAAATGTATATGCTCCAACTATAGTTACTCCTCATGAAATATGTTGGAAGGATCTTAGCATATTTTTATCAAATGCAAAGATGATTAATTGTAATATATGGATTCTTAAGGGTGATTTCAATGTTGTTTTATATCCTTTAGAATATAAGGGTGGTATTATAGGATGGTCTAAATCAATGTAAGATTTTGTTTTTATTTGTCAATTCAAATGACCTTTGGGATGTTAGTCCTTCAAGTTTTCAATCTACATGGGATAATAGATGCATTGGGCAAAGTCATATAGCACAAATATTAGATAGAGTCTTGTTATCCAATAAATAGTTGCAAATAAAGTATACAATATCTTCAGATATTTTATTGTAAGTAGGATGAGATCACAAACCCAATATTTTGACTTATGATTTACCTGATAATGGTCATCCAAAGCCATTTTACTTCTAGCATATGTGGCTCCAAGACCCTAATTATTTTAGGTGGATATGTTATGGTGGGATGAATAAAAATTTGAAGGATCATATATGTATAGATTTTTTCATAATATAAAATATTTAAAGGAGCAAATGAAGATTTAGAATCCCAAATATTTTGATGATATTTTTAAATAAAATAAAGAAATTGAATCCAAGCTCAAAAATTTATCAAATATTGTAGAAACTATTGGAATGGATTAGGATTCTCTTGTGAAAGAAAAATAATTACTTTCATATTATCATAATGCATTGAAAAAGGAGTCATTTTGGTTACAAAAATCGAGGGAGAAATTGCTCAAGGAGATAAAAATACAATTTTTTCCTTGCTATAACAAAAACAAATTTTCCATTTCATCACATCACAAATATTTTATCAGATATTGGGCAAGATAAGGAGGCACAAGATAAGCTTTTACAAAATACTCCATCACTTGTCACACATGGACAAAAAATTTGATGAAGAATATATCTATGGAGGAGTTACATGAATCAATTTTCTCTTACCATCCTTACAAGGCACTTAGCCCCAATGGATTTCTTGTAATTTTCTTTCAAAAAAAATGGGACTTATTGAAGAGTGATATGTTAGTTGTGGTTGAAGAGGCTAGAAAAGGAAGGCTATAATAAGTGAGATCAACGTCAATTTAATTATGTTAATTTCCAAGAAAGGTAAGGCAAAATATTTTAATGATTTTCATCCAATAATTGTCACATCCCACCTTGGAGGACTGTTTTTAAGTTGCTATTTGTGTAATGGTAGCCGGTTTCAATGCTTAATATAGTTGCATTGTATTTGTCAAAAGAAAATGATGTTGCATTGCTTGATTGCAGGAACATTTATTTTCATAGGTGGAAGACTGACCACCAAAGGGAAATGATGACTATGACAACTCAACAGGTAAAGCTCATAATCCTATCATCACTAGTTACCTCCTTGATGGTGGTGTTACTTGAGTATTACTCTAAAAAGTCCCGCACAATCAAAGGAAAAATGGTGATGGGGGATACTGAGCACATGCATTGAGTGCTTGTATGCCATTTGTGTGTGTTTTATATTTGATTTCATGATTAATTTGCATGAGTTTGGTTTAATTGAATTTTACTTTGAAAATGCACATTAATAATGTTTTGCATTTTACAAATTATTCTAGAAAATATTGAAAATAATATCATGCAATGATTTTGTGAAATCTTTAAATGGAGAAATTTTTAAAAAATAAAGGATTTATTTTGTTGAGCATGCTTGTTGGATCTAGTTGATCCTATTTTAGAAGGAAATTAGGTAGTTTGTTTTTATGAGCTTGTTCAATTTTAAATTGGATTAAAACATGAAAAAAAAAAATACCTTGTAGATTTAAATAATAAATATTTCCTTCATATGGCTACTTTGGGAAGGTTGAAATAGTGGATAAGATTATGCTCTTATCTCTATGGATTTCCTTTCCATTAATATATATATATATATATATATATATATATATATATATATATATATATATATATATATATATATATATATATATATATATATATATATATATATATATAAAGAAGCTTTTTTAAATATAGAAGCATGTTTTTTGAAAGCAAAATAAATAAAATATACATATATTTAGAAACCTCTTTCTTGTCTAAGAAGAAAGAAAGCTATAAATGGCCATGGAGGTTGAGAAAAAGGAGAGGATGTTATGCTGGGAGAAGGTGGGAGAAGAAAGAAGAGCCAAGGAAGATTTATCTTGTGGAAGTCCCAGGTTGGAACTTTCCATTCTAATTCACTTATGTCTTGTTGAATACTTGTTTATTTTGAAAGTAAAGCCATTTTGTCTGTTTAGATTGTGTTTTTCTTCTCAATGATATAGTCGAATATTGACTACAATTTTGATAATGGAATCAAATTTATATTATCCGTCAGAAAACTTTTGTGACCATGTCCATTCTAGAATGATGCAGTAGTAGTATCATGATTGGCCTATAAATATTGAGCCATATAATATTTCATTATTATCCTATAAGTAATTTTTATGCAAATATGGGGATAAATGGACTTATATGAAATCAAACTCTGCAAGTTTGAGTTGTATGAGCCAAATTCTGTGTTGGCATTACTCCCAACCCAGTCCATCTAAGGGAACCAATAGGGGTCTACGTCATCCTCATTTATGCATCGACTTAATATCATTACATCTACAACCTTAAGCTTTGTTTTGGTTTGATTAAGATCATTCGACTAGAATCCAGAGCGTTGGTAGTCCCTGATTGGGATTTGCTTTACCTTTATCTTATGTTGCGCTTCGGGTTTTCCCCATCTATTGTTACCTTTCTAGTGCATAGAACTTCATATGCCACCGGGGGATCAATACTAGTACATCTATAATATCATTAGATCATTATCAATCGGTCACCAATATTGGGATAGGCATGTCAGAACTCAAGGACTCCCATTCTCATTCCCATGGATTCGGTGTTTATGTCGTTTATACCAAAATGGACTTCAAACTAAGCCTTTCTATCATTCGATGGTGCCCTATTAATGATTATCAAGGATGAGTTAGGATTTTGTTATGTCATCCATATCAATTGTCTATGTTGTGTTGTATTACCACTAGCTGCACTTAAGGTGACCTTTGTGTGAAGCAACTGATAAAACTCCTATACTATCCTCCATGGTCGAAAGTTTGTCTTCGAGGCTAAATTATGGTGAAGTGAAATCTCTTTAACCAAAACTTCATCTAGCGTTTGCCTCTATTTGGGTTTTCACCACATCCAAATTGAAACCATCCTCGATCTACAACCAACATTGCACCCACGTCAGAGTTATCTTGCAAACCTTCTCTATCTACCGTCATAAACTTTTGCATGATAATGTAAATTTAACCTTTCTGGATCTTAGTTGAGCTTTAATCGACCACTCTATGGGAATTTTGTTCCACCTTAATACCTTTTCTATTGGTAGTGTTGAGAATCCACTGATGATGGTGTCCATTTGTGTTAATCCATACTATCGGATCTCTGTTCAGCCGTGTAAACCATGATGACCAGATTATCACTCAACTTTCAGCACATATGGACTATATCTACATATGAGATTCTGTTGTGTTCGTAAAGTAATATAGATGAATCGTATGGTTATAAAACCTTAAAAGCCTTTAGAAATGGCTTATTGGTACTTTTGGATTTTATCGAAGGATTAAAGTATGACTTATAGCTCTAATTTACTAGAGTAAATAGATGTCAGTGAGATGGGTGTTATAAAATAGACACTTTAGCCAATGGATATGAAAGATTGCTTCAAATGGGTTTGAGGTAATTAGGAATAAGGGATGATTTTGGATTTCTTGGGAGTGATTTAAAGTATCTCTTATTTTTGGTAAATAATAGTTTTGTGTTCATAAATTTGAAAAATGATTTTGTATAATATAAAAACCAAATATTTTTGGATATTTTGATTAGAGATTTTATATCTAATTGAATGGTAAATTTTATGAACAAGTGGAAAAATAGACTTTGTATATTATTGTGAAAATAATTAGAAAAAGAAAATAAACTATATTATGATTTATGATAAATTTTGTAAATAGATAAAGTCAACTAGAAGCTTGGGAAAATATCTTCTAGTTTTGTAAGGTATGGATTGGTGTCCATTCCTTGGGAAGAGGTATGGGACTCTTCCCTAAGTTTGGTGATATTCCAAACAAATGATGGTTGGAATTATGAATCAATCCTTATTTATGAAAATATTAAGGATGGATGAATCATCTATTCATGATTGGTGATTTCTTTGTATGTGATATACATTTGGCAAAGATGTGATGCATGATTGCATATAAAATGATGAATGGGATTAAGAATTAATCCTTGTTATGATGAATGAATTGTTTATTCATGCTTGGTGATTTTCTATGTTAAATATGGGAAGTAAATGGAGGTAATGATTTTAGTGAAATTATAGATTTTGTATGTAAAATACATACTATGATTTATTATGAAATTCTTAATGAATGGAATCCACTAGAAGAATGGATGATCTTGGTGTCCATCTAGGAAGAGGTATGGGACTCTTCCAAACATCCCTAACAATCAAAGGAATGGCATTTATGATTGGGATTAGAAAAGTAAATTATTTAGAGATGGACCTTGATGCTAGATGATTTATGGGAATTTATGGGGTTTTCCTCTTTTGAGAGATTAATTGAATAGTATTAAAGCAAATCTTGGAGGTAAATTTGGTATCATTTGGAGATAAGAGAAATAATATTTGGATTGGATTTTGATAACCAAATTAGCAAGATAATTAGAGATTATGTTGGATCAAATTTTGGGAAAAATTTGATAACAATTTACAAATGCATTCTTGAAAACTTTATGATAGAGGATGAAATAATTGAATGCATATTGGGATCCAGTTATGGAAATGAATTGATTTGAGAGCTAACCTTGGATTGAAATACAAAAATTGTGTAGGATATTTGATGCATCTTTAGCTCACATTTGGGAAGAGAATTGATAGGATTTGGAAAGTAATGAAATGAATCTTGGATCAAATTTAGGAAGCAAGTTTGATAGCAATTGAGAATCAATTGAATAGATTAATATGTTGTATTCAATGGGGAATTAGACCCCTATTGGTTTGTATATAATCAAAGGAAATAGCTTTAGTATAATGAGCTTTATATTACCCATGCTAAACCTCTAAGGGTTTACTTTTATTAACCTAATATTAAGGAGAAAGGTGGTTGACATGGGTTGTTACAACAGGATATAATTATGAAATGATAGATAATTTAAGTTATTAGCTTAAATTATTAATTTAGGAAGAATGGTTTATTAATGAATTAAAGGTATGGGACTTTAATTCATGGATTGACTTTGTGTCAATTATGTAGAATGAATTTGGAATTCATTCTTGAGGGAACTTATATGGTTCTCTCTAACATCGATACGACTTCTCCAAAATAAGATTCCAATGATTATCATAAACATATGAAAATTCTTAGGATGGCTTAGAGGAAGGAATCATTAGAATCCTTAGTTGCATCATGAGTTTAAAAGGACAGATGGATTCCTTATTGGTATGGGAAATACCTTAATGATATAATGATGACTTAGAGAAGGGAATTAGGAAAATTCCTTAATTGCATCATGAATTTGATAAGGAACGGTTGTATTCCTTGCCATGTATAATTGATTGAAAGGGACCCATAGTGGCCCTTCTATATTTGTAATATTTGACATCCTAAGTTTATGAATATGAGGAAAGTACATATTTTGGAGGTTGGGTTTATTCCCCATGAGGGTTCCCAGGATAAACAATGTGTCACTCTATTTGTGGTTTGATGTGTTAATTCTTGTGCATGTTGCTTTTACTTCAAAATGAAAATAATTTAAGTGGATGAGATGGTTAAATGCTTGATGAAACAGTTATGCAATTCTTAGATTATGTCAATATGTACTATGATGCAAGGAATGTATGCTTAACTTTAATATGTTGATGATTTAATACGATTATGTCAATTATTTTTTGGAATGTATTGGGAAATTATGATTGATGTAGTTAGCTAGCTTTACCTTTCAACAACTAGCACTTGATGTATTCAATGGTTGTATGGATGCAAAAAGTAGAATGTAATGGAATGTAAATCTTGCTCAATTGGATATCTCATGTGTGCTACAATCTCAAGAATCATAATGTAATGGATTATATTCCTCAAGGATTAATTGAATTATGTCCACCTCATAAACATTCATGGTTGGTATAACCTAAAACATTATGATAACAAATTGTGGATTAATTCGAGTGGAAACTCGAGTGGGAACCCCCGAAAGAATTTGGGTTGTGAACCAAGTCAGAATTTACATTCTAAATTAAGTATTGAATGTACATGAGGAATGGGTACTCCCATGATGGACAAATAATGTCCTTTTATAATGAACTTAATTGATTCATTTATATAACAAAAGGGTTGCCTAAATAAAAATGGATGGAAAAATAAGCCTTAAGAAGTATAAGGTAATATAATCATGGCATTCCAAGGATTATGTAATTTTAATCACGTGTAGTGATTTTGTTATCCCATCAAGAAGATGTGGGTAGGATCTAAGATCCATGAATAACCATTGTTGAGGTTATTTCATTATGATGGGTTTCCATATTCAAGGCATTCACCTATATACTGGTCTTAGCGGACAGTATGGTTAAGGGTGATTTCCCTTTTAAGAGGGATGAAATTTAACGCTTGGCCAACGTTCCCATATCCGAGTGGTATGAGGGTTTCATAGAAGCTGATCACTTCTACTCAAGAGTGACTCTGATCAAGTCTTAATAACTCTTGATGCTATTTGCCTTGATAGCTTACAATCCAAATGGAATGATTCTATCTTAGTTCATGATTATGACCCTTGCCTCATGAAAGATGAATATGTATATATAAAAAAAAATGTGGTAACAAATGGGGTTGTTACAATAATCCTTTGTAATATGATTTATACGAGCATTTCAAAAATTATGGCAAACAAGTTTAAATACATTCTAGATTGTGTTATATTAGAGGAACAAGATGGTTTTTTTTTGTGGTAAACAAATTCTTGATGGTATAATCATTGCATAGAAGGCCATACACTCTTTTCATTCCATGAAAAATCCAAGTATGCTTATGAAATCATATATGAACAAAGCATATGATAAAGCTTTTTAAAAATTTATATATGATATTCTCAAAAAATTTGGTTTTGATTATAGTTGGTTTGAATGAATTAAATGTTATTATAGCGCTACAAAATATTATATTTTGATCAATGGTTATCTTGTTGGTTTCTTAAAGTCATCTTGTGGAATTCATCAATGTGATTCACTATCTCCTTATCTATTCATTATTCTTTCATAAGCATTAGGGAGAGCTTTCTCAAAGGCAAAAATGGAAGGAAAAATCAAAGGTATTCAAGTTGCAAAAAATTGTCCCTTCGAATCTTATCTCCAAACTGTTGATACTTTTTTTGGGTCATCCCTCATTAAATTAGGCCATGGATTTTAAATCAATATTATCATGCTATAATAAGGCTATTGGAAAATTGGTTAATACTATAAATTCTAGAATTTGTTTATTTTTTTATATGTTGGTAAAAATTTATTGAATCAATAAAACCATACAAGAAATAGAGAATCCCAAAACAATAACCCTTACAAGGGCCAGAAGAAAGAGACCCCCAAAACCACCGAGCACCCGACCAAAAGACACCCAACAAACAACAACCTCAACCAGGCATATCCGCAGCAAGCAAATTAGCAAGATGACGAGAACAATCCAATGGGAGCTGATCCCATTCCCTAACATTCCAGTCTTCCTGAAACTCAGAAGCCCATTTTTCCAAGCAATCAGCCACACCATTCCATTCCCTAGGAATATGAACAAAGGAAATAAACTCTAGATGCCGATAAATTTGAATGATCTATCGAGCCACTAACACCAGCTGCCAATGAACATTAGAAATATTATGAGTCTTCAACAAATTAATAATAATCTGAGAGTCCGACTCACAGATTATCTTCCGCCATCCCAGAGCATAACCTTTTTCCAAAGCAAAATGAATAGCAAGGGCCTCCATATAATTATTAGTTTGCTTCCCCTTATAATAGGAGAAAATGAAAAGAGCTGCACCACTACTATCTCTCCCAACACCACCAATACCTGCATACCCAGGATTCCCTCTGGAAGAGCCATCAGTATTAATCTTAAACACCCCCGAGGTGGAGGATGCCATCTGCCATCTCTCTGCACTTTTTGATTGAGACCTCTCCTCCCAATCGATAAAGAAGGATGAGGGTCATTCTCCACTAAACCTAGGTCCTGCATCATCAAAATCTCAGACTGCTCCAAAGGAAGACTGATCTGACATTTAGAAGAAATAGTTTCTTGGATCATACCAATAATCCTCTACCAAATCTGATAAATAGTTAACTTTCTACCTTGAAAAATTCTTCGATTTCTTTCAAGCCAAATCTGCCATATAATACATGAGGGCCCAATACTCCATGCAACTTGAAGAAAGAAAGCCTTAGTAGGAGGTCTTCCTAAACTCCTCCAAAACTCAACAAGAGAAGAGGCATGAGAACAAGACTGTTTCCACACCCTCCACCAAAGATGCCAAATTTCTCGTGCAAACGAACACTGTAAGAGCAAATGCCCTAAATATTCATCACTATTCTCACAAAGGAAACAAAATGAAGGGCCCTAAAAACCTCTCTTTTGGATATTATCCTAGGTAAGACATCTGTTCCTAGTAGCCAACCACAAATGGAAATTGCATTTGGGCCAGGAAAACTTATTCCAAACCTGTTTCCACCAAGGAACCTCCTCATCCCCAAAATGTTACCTATCTAAAATATGGTAACTATAAGCCATCGAGAAAACCCCTCTAGGATCTGGACCCCAAGCCAAAACATCATCATCCTGTAAATAAGAGCACTCCCTAGTAGCCAAAATATGAGCCAACTCTTCTCTATCCTGAATAGAACCACCTATCGACCAATCTCTAGGATCTTTCCACTGAACTACCTCCACCTGCCCAACTCTTTTGGCAACTTTATAATCCATCACCCTGTACCAACCAACAGCCAAGAAACAATTACATAGCTCCTGAAGATGAGGAAACATAGATAAAATTGTAGGGAAACCATCCCAAGAATCATGCCAAAAAAGAGCCTTCGAGCCTTTGAGACAAATCCAGAATAATCCTTGCTTAACAAGAGTAGCCCCCTTCTTAAGGGTGTTCCAGATCAAAGAGCCTTTACCAGACAAACTGTATCTAGGTATCTCAGAGCCCTCAACCCCATTAAGATACTTAAAGGAAATAATTTTAGCCCAAGCATGGTCTTGAGAAATGCACCATCTCCAATAAATCTTGGCCACCAATGCTTGACTAGAAAGAGAAGTCAAACGAAGACCCAAACCACCTTCCTGTTTTGGTCTACAAATAGTCTCCCACTTAACCAGACTCCATTTTGAAGACTCCAAATTTCTAGCCCATAAAAATCTTCTTGACAGAGATTCAAGCTCATGAATAAAACTAGCAGGAGCGACCTGAATCATGCATCGATAAATACATGAAGCTTGAACCACCGACTTAAGAAGCAACACTCTACCAACAAAAGAAAGCCACTTAATAGTCCAATGAGAGACTTTAGCCTAAAATTTATCCAAAATATTATTCCATATGCCTCGAGGTAGAGGGCCCATAGAAAGAGGAATTCCCAAATAAGTTAAAGGAAGAGCTCCAATCTGAAATCAAAGAATCTGAGCAATTCTGGCTTGTATAAGAGGATTAGTATTGAAAAATAATATGGAGGATTTCCCCTCATTTATATTCTACCCTGAAGCAACCAAATAAATATCCAGAGATCTTCTAAAATTAGTTGCTTCCCTAATAGAGGCAAGACCCATCAGAGCAGTATCATCCACAAATTGAATATGAGAATACGTAGGTAAACTATTACCCCACCTCCAACCATGAATCAACCCCTGACTGACATGCAATTTGAGAAGTCTACCCAAACCCTCAACCATAATAATAAATAAATAAGGAGATAAAGGATCCCCCTGACGGAGACCTCTCGAAGCCTGAAACAAAGTAGAAGGCTCACCATTGATAAGGATAGAATAGGATGGAGACGTAATACAACTCATCACCCAACTAACCTAGTTGGAGTCAAAACCAAAAGCAAGGAGAATTTTACTTAAGAAAGACCATTTAACCCTATCATAAGCTTTAGCCATATCCAATTTTATAAACATAGCTTTTTCTTTAGAAATTCCCATAGAATGAATGGCCTCAACAACAATAGCCACACCATCAAGGATTTGTCTACCCACCACATAACCTCCCTGTTCATCAAAAATAACCTTACTGAGCCAAGGCTTAAGTCTCTCAACAATCAACTTGGAGATAATTTTGTACACCACATTACATAGTGCAATAGGTCTGAAAAGATCTAGAGAATTGGCTCCTTCCCACTTAGGAATAAGCACCAAGAAGGTAGAATTCATAGCTCTCAACATCTATTTAGTTCTGAAAGACTCCTGCACAATAGACAAAAGATCCAATTTGACAATCTCCCAAAATTCTTGGAAAAATTCCACAAGAAAGCCATCAAGCCCCAGGGCTTTCCCTTTCCTCATCTGGAAAACAATACCCTCCAACTCTTCGATTGAAATAGGTCTCATGAGCAACTCATTCATCTCAACAGTGACAACTGAAGGAATACAATCCAAAATACTATTTTCTTCAGCAACCGCCAAGGGAGAATCCTCAGAATACAAAGAGGAAAAAAACCTTATAGCCTCCCTTGAAATATCCTGAGCAACAATCAACTGGACCCCAAGAGAAGAAATCACATTACCATACCTTCTAGCTTTAACCGAATTGAAAAAGAAAGCAGTATTTCTGTCTCCTTCCTGCAACCAATCAATCTGAGCCTTCTATTTCCAATAAATTTCCTCCCTCAATTCCCACTCAGCTAACTCCTTAAGAGCATCAGATTCCTCTTTAAGAGTCCTTTCTGTGAGGCCATAATCCCTAATCTATCTTGTAATAGCATCTAACTTCTCTTGAGCAGCCAACTTAGCCCCAAAAATATTACCAAAACTCTACCTATTCCACTTCTTAAGCTGATATTTCACATACTGGAGACTCTTAACAAAAGAGAACATAGCAGTTCCATGAGCAGGCCTACCCTGTAACCACCAAACTCTCATTAAATCATGCAGAGAAGGCTCCCAAAGCCACATTAACTAAAATTTAAAGCAGGGTTTCCTATAAACTCCCTAGCGAATGGCATTTAGCTTTATAGGCCAATGATCATAACCTCTCCAATCCAAAATTTTTGAGCTGATTTACCAATTATTACTGATCCAAAAAGGAGAAACCAAAAAATGATCCAATCTCTCAAAAATAGCCTCAGTACCACATCTCCTGTTGCTCCAAGTAAACATACCATTACCAAGTTTAATATCCACAAGGTTTAAGAAAAGGATATTATCATTAAGGGCCAAAGATGCCTGTCCAAGAGAACCCACACCACCTCTTTTCTCCTCCAAACTGGTGATAGCATTAAAGTCTCCAGCAACAATCCAAGGATAGTGAGGAGCCATTAACCGCACCACCCGAATATGATTCCAAAGATAAATTTTCCCAGCAAGATCAGAGGGAGCATAAACATTAGTTAATAAGACCACTTCACCAGACTCCTTACAAGAAGCAACCATAGAGAGAGAAAATTTATCAGAAACCCACCATATAGGAGAGAGCTTCTGAGGATTCCAAAAGCTAACAATACCTCCAACACTGCCCTGGGCACCAATACACTGACATTGACCACGAGGCCACAATTTGGAAGCAATACTAAACAAACAATCAACTGATAATTTTGACTCCTGCAGAAAAACAATATCAGGCTTATGCAACTTAATCAACTCATGAATAGCTTTTTATCGAGGGATGCTATTCAATCCCCTCACATTCCAAGATAAAACAATCATTTATGAGGGGTGGAAAAGTGAGAATCAAGGGGCCTAACCAACCCTGACTCAACCAAGGACTCCCCCTCAAGTTTAATTTTCTCCACATCTTTCTTCCTGCCCACCTTAGAAGACTTTTTAGGTACCCCTTTTTAAAATTCTTTTGATGCAATCCCAACATAGAACTCACCTTAGAACCTTTTCCATGATCGAAACCCACCAAATCAGCCAACAAGTGGATCATCTGCCACCACACCATCCTCCTGAACAACCATATTTTCCTCATAAGGAATAGAAATCTGGTTCCCCTCAATAGTCTGTGCCACACAATTCACCAAAACTGGAACAATCGCATTACCCAGAGACTGATCAGTGTCCATCTGAGCAACAGATAGATCCCTTTGCATATTAACCCCAACAAGCTGGTCCAAGTCATCCAAAGCATCAAATCTATTATGTAACCCATCAACTTGCCTCTCATTAATGGATCTCTTCAAACCCCTACCTTTATTGTGGGACTTAATAGGAATGAAACCCTCCTTATCAGTCCCACTATCCTGCATTGGAGCTTTCCCCTCAACAGACCCATTATCCTACTTAGGAGCTTTCCCTTTATCTATCCCACTATCCTGCTTAGGAGGCTGAGGCTTAGATGACAAATTCCTAGGTAATTTTGGGCATTTTCTCTGAAGGTGTCCATATGCATGACACAAACGACATCAAAATGGAAGGGTTTCATAGTCCAACTATTGAATCCAAGAAGAAGATCCAACACAAATTTCCATAGAATCTGGCAAAGGCTTATTTAAATCTATCTCAACACAAACACGAGCACAAGAAACTACCTTTTTATCCATCGTTTGTTGAGAAGGACCCACCGACTTCCCCAACAACAACGCAATCATGTGAAGAATATTGTTTCGCCAGAACTCCAGAGGTAACCAAGGGAGCCAAACCCAAACCGGCACCCGCGATGGAATTTCCTCCGCAGGGTTAAAGCCCACATGCCAAGGCTTAATGAACAAGCCAACCTGGTTATAAAAATAAGGCCCTCCTTCAAAAACTTTATGTCGATCCTCCATGCAAGAGAAAACAACCATGAAAAAATTATTTGCCCCCAACATGATCTCCATATCTCCAACCGGGTTCCATACTTTTCGAGCCCAAGATTCCAACGAAATGAGAGGGACCCAAATTCCTAAAAATTTGCAAATTAAGGTATGATTAGCCAGGTATTCAACATCCTCTACAATTGAATCTGGTTGAATCACCAGGACAGGCCTATCCAGAGCCCGTTCAAGACAACCATTCACTTTTGTAGCTCTGAAAACCCCAGCCAGAACAGAGCCAACTGGGCTTGATGATTTTTCTCCAAATGCATGCCCTGAAGAAGATGGTCCGGAGCCCATGAGGGCCTCTTGGAAGGACAATATTTGCTTATCATTCAAATCCCCTACCATCGTATCTCCATCTATCTCATTCTCTGCAATCTCCATCTCGTATTCTTTGCAATATCCATTTCATATTCTCTTTCGCACAAGATCACTTTCATAGTTGGTTTAGGGACCCTAGAATTTGTTTATTAAAACCACTCTAGATTTACAATAAATTATTGTGAATATTTTGGGGTTTAAAATTGAAAAACTTTCATCAACCTACTTGGTTATTCCATTATCTCATAAAGGAAATAAAAAGATATTTGGATCTCTCTTTTGGATAGAATGAAAGCTTATTTGGTAGGTTGGAAAGGCAAGTTCTTAACCATGTTTGGAAGGATACAACTTATAAATACCACATTGCAATCCATTCCTATTTATATGATATCACTTTCAATATTGCTATAGGTATAGCATCGGTTGATAAAATTCAAAGTGAATTTATTTAGAAAGGTTGTGAGGAAAAATTTAGGTTTCCTCATTATAAGTAGGATAGGGTTTGCAAAGGAAATAATATTGGAGGATAAAACTTATAGAATTAAATACTTAATATTGGAGGATAAAACTTATAGAATTAAATACTTATGAGTTTGGCATTAGAGGCAAAGCTTTGGTAGATATTATTTATGATGTTCACACAATGACACTGAGAGGGGGGGGTGAATCAGTGTAGTTATTTAACTTCAAAACAACAACATTCAAAGACTGAAGCATAGAAAACTTATAAAACCAGAAGAACAAAATGAGAGCACACCACAACACACAATATAACGAGGTTCACCAATTTGGCTACTCCTCAAAAATTAACCGCTTGGACTTCAATCCAAATCCAGCTCTTTGCAAAATTTCAATTTTACAACTTCTTTACCAAAGATCCACCGGAAGGAGCACCAACCCCCGTAATTTTCTCCCGCAACGTATGGAGCACCAACCCCTAGTACCAAGCACCAACTTGGACTACAATTCTGATCAATTAGAATGACATAAAAGTGTCTTCACTTCATGCACAACCCCGATCGGTCCGCAATTAATCCAACTCGCACACTCTCACGGCTCGCTAATTTTCTTATTCAAACCCTCTTTTCACAGCAATATTTCTCTTTCTGCAACAACTTCTCTCTCACAGCAGCAACATTATTCTGTGCTCGACTGTCCTTTTATACCCTATTTTTCTCATCGAGACTCTTTGTCTTCTATCGCGTTTCAATTCTTCATGCAGTCAGATGACATTCTCGAGCCGATCGAATTCTTTTCTTCTTTCCAATGCGTCTGTTCGAATCCTTCCAAATACGACCGTTCGAATGCCGCACATCCTTCTTCTCGAAAGCTTTTCGATCCTTCCTATTTTATGTTTCGAATGCTGTAAATGCGTCTATTTTAATCGGTTGTTCTAATGCATTCTTCAATCGGTCGTTCGCTTGCACTTTCAATCGATCGTTCGAATGCCGCACTTCGCCGCTCGAATGCTTTTTCGATACAACCTATACGACACTTAGAAAGCGTTTCAAGCATGCATCTACATCTGTTTCCATGCATGTTCGACACTCGTCAATGTGTAATCGTCTGTCTCGACATCGCCATCGTTTACGTAACAGTCGCGTGATTATGCTTTTTCGACACGTGTCATTTTGCATGCTCCTGCGGCTTTTACCCGCCAAACAGTTGCCTGTCGCGATATCGCGACACTTTTAATTTTTGCTGACGTCATCCTTCATAATGTCACGAAATCGCGACGCTTCCAGATTCCAGCACCTTTCCTAGCATCCCGTCGCGAAATCGCGACACTTTCTGACTTTGCTGACGTCATCATCATTCTTGTCACGAAATCGCGACGCTTCGGCTTCGCCGACGTCATCATCCTTCTTGTCATGTCCCTCATCATCACCCTTGTCACGAAATCGCGACACTTCCGCTCCGTACACTCTTCTTTGCCACAGAATAAAAGGAACATGTCACGAAATCGCGACACTTTGCTCTTCCGTACAACTCTCCTTGCCAACTCCAACAAAAATGGAACATGTCACTAAATCGCGACACTATGCTTCATGCAATGGCAAAATTTTTACATCTTTGTGCCTTGTGTTTTCACCTTGCCTCTTTTCATGAAATTTTGACTTGTAATATCATTGTCGCATCTTTCGCCTCTACACTTTTGACTAGTAGCGAAATCGCTACACCTTAGTTTCCCTTTGTTTCAACATGTAGCGCCATCGCTACACCTTAGTTTCTCTTTGTTTCAACATGTAGCGAAATCGCTACACCTTCTTCTTGTGAATTTTTACTTGTGTCGAAATCGCTGCAACTCGCTTTTCTTAACTTCCGATTTGTAGCGAAATCGCTACACCTTTGTTTCCATACATTTCCAACTGTGCTTTGAAATGCGAAACTTCAACATGCATGGAAATCGCTACTCTCTTCATTGCAAGCTCCTTTCCTCCATTTATGTCACGAAATCGCGACACATTTTCTCTCTCCTCCGAAACTCGACATGTCGCGACATCGCGACATTTTGGCGTGCATTTTCTCTCTCCTACTTTTTGTCACGAAATCGCGACACATTTTCTCTCTCCTCAGCAAAAACTCGACATGTCGCGAAATCGCGACATTTTGGCGTGCATTTTCTCTCTCTTTTTGTCGTGAAATCGTGACATTTCTTTTTGTCGCGAATCGCGACGAAAACATGTCGCGATATCGCGACGCTTTTCTTCCTTGTCTCTTTCTCGCCAATTTCTGAATCTGGGTCACCTCTCGTTTTGCTTGAAACTTTCTGCACTTGATCCGATCGACCTCCGAACCGCATCAATCGCATCAACTGTCTCGTGTTGACAACAATGACAATACTTTCTCAAATGCTTTTGCTGCACCTTGCTCAACAATCTCCCCTTTGGAATTGTTGGCAACACACAAGAAACTTGCTCAACTTCTTCTCCCCCTTTGCCAATAATACCAAAGGGTCGTTGCAGACTCCCCCTAAGTCTCTGTACACCATTCTCAGGAAAATATTGTTATAGTTAGCAAAAATCATAAATATAAACAAAACTATAAGTATAGGCGTGCATGCACCCATTGAGAATGTGATCCCTAATGATAGTCGGCTTCTTGGGAATTGTGACCACTCCCAACTTATTCCTAAGGTACTCAAAAACATCCTTGGGCAATGGTTTTGTGAATATATCAGCTACTTGCTCCGTAGTTGGAACAAAATCCAACTTGACTTCTCCTTCTCGCAACTTTATCCTTCAAAAAATGATATCGGATTGCAATGTGTTTGGTTCTTGAATGCATAATCGGATTCTTGGATATGTTGATAGCACTAGTGTTATCACATTTTATTGATATTGGCTCTTTGAAGTGGATACCAAGATCTTTCAAAGTTTGTCTCATCCATAATATCTCGTGTACAACAAGTTGTGGCCGCAATGTATTCTCGCCTCCGCAGTGGATAGAGAGACCGATTCTTGTTTCTTGTCGTGCCATGCTACCACTCGTCTCCAAGATAAAATGATCCTCCACTTGTACTCTTCCGGTCATCAATGCACCTTGCCCAATCTGCATCATAATATGCAATCAAAGTGAAGTCTTTGCCTTTTGGGTACCACAACCCATAATCCATGGTACCTTTGAGGTACCTGAAGATCCTTTTTACAGCTGTGACATGAGTTTCTTTGGGACTTGCCTCGAAATCTAGCAACCATGCATACTGCCTGTAGTATATCTGGTCTAGTAGCTGTTAAATACAGCAGGCTTCCAATCATAGACCTGTACATTGTTTGATCCACATCTCGGAGATTTATCATCCTTGCTCAACTTGGCACTCGTTGTCATGGGAGTGCCGACCGGTTTATCGTCTTCCATTGTGAACTTTTTCAGCATTTCTTTTACATATTTAACTTGAGAAATAAAAATGCCTTTTTCATTTTGATTGACCTGCAGTCCTAAGAAATAAGAAAGTTCACCAATCATTGACATCTCAAATTCTTTTTTCATTTTAATTGATATGTCTTTGCAAGTATTCATCCATGTCGCCGCCAAATATTATGTCATCTACATAAACAACAAGAACAATAAGATGACCCTTCTCTGCTTTGACATATAAGTTGCTATCCACCAAACCTTTCTTAAACCCTTGTTTAATTAGATAATTATCCAGCCTTGCATACCATGCTCGGGTGCCTGCTTTAATCCATATAAAGCTTTCTTTAACCTCGCAAACAAAATCTGGATTGTCACCAAGTTGGAAGCCATCCGGTTGTTCAATGTAAACCTCTTCTTCCAGCTTTTCCATTCAAAAATGCTGATTTTACATCCATTTGATATACTTTGAAGTTTTTATGAACTCGCTAATGCCGTAAACATTCTCGATTGCCTCTAGTCCGGCTACCGGTGCAAAAGTTTCTTCAAAATCAATGCCTTCAACCCGAGCATAGCCTTTACATACCAATCTTGCCTTATTTCCGACAACCTCGCCCATCTTCATTCAATTTATTTCTAAAAACCCATTTAGTGCCAATTATGTTTTTATTTGTTGGTCTAGGTACTAATTCCCATGTATTGTTTTTCTCTATCTGATCTAGTTCTTCATTGATTGCCTTCATCCAACTTTCATCGCTGCTTGCTTCAAGAACATTTTTAGGTTCAATACTAGATAACAGAGAATAGTTCCTCACCGCTGTTCTTCTTGTCCGAATACCATCCGTGGGATCCCCAATAACTGCTCACTTGGATGATTTTTCCGCCAGCTTGCCTGTTTTAAATTTCCTGTTTTCTTCTTCTTCGATTCAGCTTTTACACCATCTGGATCAATTTTCTCGATTCTTCTCTCGTTTCTTTTTCATCATCACCTTCAATGACTTCTTCATACATAGGGTAGTTTTCTTGATAAGTAGTTTCTTGTTCTCTACCTTCATCAACTTTCACATAAGCACTTTCAACAATTTTCTTCAACCTCTTGTTGTAACATGTGTAGGCCTTGCTTTTTGTTGAGTAACCAAGAAAGATACCTTCATCAGCTCTATCTTCAAATTTACCGAGGTTATCTTCAATCCGTTTTATGTAGCACTTGCCGCCAAATACTTTGAAATGTCTTGTTGTTGCCTTTCTGCCAAACCACAACTCATAAGGTGTTTTGCTTTCATGTGGTCTCAACATGCACCTGTTTTGAATGTAAACTGCAGTATGAACTGCCTCTTTCCAAAATCTGTCAGCTATTTTGTTTTCTGCCAGCATTGTCCTTGCCATTTCCTGCACTGTTCTATTCTTCCTTTCTACAACACCATTCTGCTGAGGTGTCCTAGCTGCTGAAAACTGTCTTCTTATCCCATGTTTTTGACAGTATTCTACAAATTCTTCGGAGATAAACTCTCCTCCCCTGTCTGATCTTAGGCATTTAATTATTTTTCCCGATTGATTCTCAACAAGATTTTTGAAGGTTTTAAACATCTCAAAGGCTTCCGACTTGAGTTTCAGAAATAGTACCCATGTCATTCTTGAGTAGTCATCTATACACAACATAAAATATTTGTGTCCATTTATGCTTTCAGCTCTCATGGGTCCACATAGATCAGGTGTGAATTAGTTCTAATGGCTTGCTAGTGAAGTATTCTTTTGCTTTGAAAGTGGCTCTGGTTTGTTTTCCCTTTTGGCATGACTCACGATGCTATTTACAGTGTTTGCCAATGTTTGGTATATCTCTAATCGCTCTTTTTGAACCGATTTTTGCCGATTGTCAAAACTAATATGCCCAAGCCTCTTGTGCCATAGCCAGTTTTCATCTTCCTGTCCAATCAAGCATGTTCCTTCTGCAGTTTCTGAAAGTGTATACAGATTTCCAGAAGTTCTCAGTCCAGTGGCTATTAACTTTCCATTTTTTGTCTTTCTTACTTCACAACCCTCCTTCTTGAAGATTACATCATGGCCTCTGTCACATATTTGACTTACACTTAGCAAGTTATGCTTCAGGCCAATTACAAACAAGACTTCTTTTGATTTTATATTGCCATCACTGATCTTGACTGATCCCTTTCCAACAATCTTTGCTCCATCATTATTTCCAAATTTCACGTAACCACCTTCATAATTCTGTAAATTCTCAAACTTTTGCTTGTCACCCGTCATGTGACCGGAACAACCACTGTCAAGTATCCAAGGTGCTGATTTGTTCTGAGCTTTAAAAGCAGTCTGGACAATCAAAGATTCCTTTTCTTTCCATTCTGGTTTGATAGCAGATTTTGCTACTTGTTTTGCCTTTGTCCTTTCATTAGCATGTGCCTGTTTTTCAGGAAATTTCTGGTTTTGTTTCAACCCACTTGGCTGAGATTTTCTACCCCGATAATTATTTGATGCAAAAGTGCTTCTGTACTTTCTAGCAATATGTCCAAAATTATGACAATTATAACATTCAACTGCATAATTCATTAAAGGAGAAAAAACATTTCTGCTGGTAAAATTCCTTTGAGATACATTATGCCTGCAATCTGAAATCTTATGGCCATAAGCATTGCATTTAAAACAATAACCAAAAAATGCATGATTAAACCTGGGTGCCGGTCTTTGCCCGTTTGAAGTAGGAGCCATGACTCTTCTCCTCCTTGGATGTGTGACTTTTGTGAATCCATCTTTGTCAGTATTCTTCTTGAATCTGGCATTATTGTTTTCTTTTGCAAGATTTGGTTTTTCTGGTTCAACCCTGATCTTTTCTTCTTTCTTTATGGGTTCTATATTCAAGTTCTTTGAATCCTTTGAAGATTCTCCTTCATCAAAGCCTAAACCAAATTTTATGCCAGAAGGCCTTTGGTTATTTAACATTTTATCCAACTTTTACAAGACTTTCTTCAAACTTATGAAAACAGTTCAATTTTCTATTCATCTCCTCTAACCGCATCCTTAACTTAACAATGTCTTCCTCTAGCTTGCCGCATTCAACCTGTCTTTACAGCTTAATTGTTCATCAAGAACTTCAGACATTTTCTTGAATTCCTCTCGTCTCGTATTTTCAGATTGTTTATTATGTCCGTGGCATTCTCTAATTTCTTTGAAAATTTCTTATTCTTCTTCCTTTCTCGCACTCAACTCTTCAAGTGCAAGCAACCAATTCTCCTTCCAAATACACTTCACCTTCATCCTTGGAATTTTCATCACCTTCCCGATTTTTCTCTCGTTCTTTCTTCTTCAAGTGCCATGAACAGAGCTTCACCTCCTTCTTCTTCGGACTCCTCATCCGTGCTTTCTTCGAACCGCCGACATTCTTGGTTATGAAGCTTTTCTTCTTGAAGTTGTTCTTTCTGAAATTTTGTTTCTTCTTCCAACTCACCTTTTTCTTGGTGTGAACCTTCACCATTTTTTGTTCTCTCCCGCATTGGACATTTGGCTGCAAAATGACCGACTCCTCCACAATTGAAGCATTTAAAAGGTAGCTTCCCTCTATATTTTCCTTTTCCTTTTGTGAGTTTTCGAACAAAATTGGCTTCTGTTTCATCCAGTTGTTCCTTCATCCTCGTATTCATGTTCAGCCTTTTACATTCTTGTGTGCTTTAAAAGTCGCTTCTCTGTCTCGTAGACTTGGTTTGTCCTATTCTCATTTCATATGCTGTCAGTGGAACCATGCAACTCATCCATGCTGAAGTTGTTTAGATCTTTTGCCTCTTCTATTGCAGAGACTTTGGAGTTAAATCTTTTGTGAAGTGTTTCGAGAACCTTTTTCACAACAACCGCATCATCAATTTCTTCACCGAGTCCTCTCGATTGCATTAATAATTCCGTTGACTCTCAGAGATATAAGTCTCTATGTTTTCATCTTCATTCATTTGCAGTGCTTCGAACTGTGCTCGATGAGTTTGCAGTTTTGCTTCCTTAATCTTACTGTCTCCTTCATGGATGCTCTTCAGTTTATCCCACATGTCTTTTGCTGATTTACAACTCATGACTCTTATCGCTTCACTGTCAACAAGCCCACACATTATGGCATTCTTAGCTTTGGAGTTGTTCTCAAATTTCTTTTTCTCAGCAGTATCTGTTGGAGGAGTAGTGGGTGCTGTGTATCCACTATCTACAGAATCCCAAATATCATATCCCAATGCACTCAGATATGTTTGCATTCTGAGTTTCCAGAAGGTGTAATTTGTTCCATCAAATAAGGGAGCTTTGTTGGATGAAAATCCTTCACCGCCCGCCATTGTTTCTTCCAAGATCTCCTTAGCCGATTAAGCTTGTACAAGGAACCTTGCTCTGATACCAATTGATGTTCACACAATGACACTGAGAGGGGGGTGAATCAGTGTAGTTATTTAACTTCAAAACAACAGCATTCAAAGACTGAAGCACATAAAACTTATAAAACCAGAAGAACAAAATGAGAGCACACCACAACACACAATATAACGAGGTTCACCAATTTGGCTACTCCTCAAAAATTAACTGCTTGGACTTCAATCCAAATCCAGTCTTTGCAAAATTTCAATTTTACAACTTCTTTACCAAAGATCCACCTGGAAGGAGCACCAACCCCCGTAATTTTCTCACTGCAATGTATGGAGCACCAACCCCTAGTACCAAGCACCAACTTGGACTACAATTCTGATCAATTAGAATGACATAAAAGTGTCTTCACTTCATGCACAACCCCGATCGGTCCGTAATTAATCCAACTCGCACACTCTCACGGCTCGCTAATTTTCTTATTCAAACCCTCTTTTCACAAAGAATATTTCTCTTTCGCAATAACTTCTCTCTCACAAGCAAGCAACATTATTCTGTGCTCGACTGTCCTTTTATACCCTATTTTTCTCATCGAGACTCTTTGTCTTCTATCGCGTTTCAATTCTTCATGCAGTCGGATGACATTCTCGAGCCGTTCGAATTCTTTTCTTCTTTCCAATGCGGCTGTTCGAATCCTTCCAAATACGACTGTTCGAATGCTGCACATCCTTCTTCTCGAAAGCTTTTCGATCCTTCCTATTTTATGTTTCGAATGCTGTAAATGCATCTATTTTAATCGACTGTTCTAATGCATTCTTCAATCGGCTGTTCGCTTGCACTTTCAATCGACTTTCGAATGCTGCACTTCGGCCGTTCGAATGCTTTTTCGATACAACCTATACGACACTTAGAAAGCATTTCAAGCATGCATCTACATCTGTTTCCATGCATGTTCGACACTTGTCAATGTGTAACTGTCTGTCTGACATCAGTTACTATTTACGTAACAGGCTGCATGATTATGCTTTTTCGACACGTGTCATTTTGCATGCTCCTGCGGCTTTTACCCGCCAAACAGTTGCCTGTCACGATATCGCGACACTTTTAATTTTTGCTGACGTCATCCTTCATAATGTCACGAAATCACGACGCTTCCGCATTCCAAGACCTTTCCTAGCATCCCGTCACGAAATAGCGACACTTTCTCGACGTTGCCGACGTCATCATCATTCTTGTCACGAAATCGACGACGCATCATCCTTCTTGTCATGAAATCATGACGTTTTCGACTCTTGCTGACGTCATCATCCTGCTTGTCATGAAATCGCGACACTTTCGGCTTCCGTACACTCTTCTTTGCCAGCAGCAACGAAAAAGGAACATGTCACGAAATCGCGACACTTTGCTCTTCCGTACAACTCTCCTTGCCAACTCCAACAAAAATGGAACATGTCACTAAATCGCGACACTATGCTTCATGCAATGGCAAAATTTTTACATCTTTGTGCCTTGTGTTTTCACCTTGCCTCTTTTCATGAAATTTTGACTTGTAATATCATTGTCGCATCTTTCGCTCTACACTTTTGACTAGTAGCGAAATCGCTACACCTTAGTTTCCCTTTGTTTCAACATGTAGCGCCATCGCTACACCTTAGTTTCTCTTTGTTTCAACATGTAGCGAAATCGCTACACCTTCTTCTTGTGAATTTTTACTTGTGTCGAAATCGCCGCAACTCGCTTTTCTTAACTTCCGATTTGTAGCGAAATCGCTACACCTTTGTTTCCATACATTTCCAGCTGTGCTTTGAAATGCGAAACTTCAACATGCATGGAAATCGCTACTCTCTTCATTGCAAGCTCCTTTCCTCCATTTATGTCACGAAATCGCGACACATTTTCTCTCTCCTCAGCGAAAACTCGACATGTCGCGACATCGCGACATTTTGGCGTGCATTTTCTCTCTCCTACTTTTTGTCACGAAATCGCGACACATTTTCTCTCTCCTCAGCGAAAACTCGACATGTCGCGACATCGCGACATTTTGGCGTGCATTTTCTCTCTCCTGCTTTTTGTCGCGAAATCGGTTTAGAAAACATGTCGCGATATCGCGACAGTTTTCTTCCTTGTCTCTTTCTGCCAATTTCTGAATCTGGGTCACCTCTCGTTTTGCTTGAAACTTTCTCGCACTTGATCCGATCGACCTCTCGAATCGCATCAATCGCATCAATATGTCTGTGTTGACAACAATGACAATACTTTCTCAAATGCTTTTGCTGCAGCTTGCTCAACAATTTAAAGATCAAGGAAAGAATTAGGTAAAATATTATTTCAAAAATATATAGGTGCTCTTGATGTAATAAATTTATTTAGGAAAATAACCCTACCCAAAGGATCATCAACATGGAACTTCATATCTTACATTTGATAAAGAAACATATTAGATGGTCAGCCAATGAGAGAAAATATGTAAATTTTTAACCTAATGCTTGGTTGAAGTCTTATCCTCTTATCTCTAACTCAAAATGGTAACTATTGGCTCAAGCATGCCTAGCTTGTAAAGGTCAAAAGGTCAAAGACTATATTAATATGAGCAACATCTCTAGATCAAGTATTTTATTTAGTAACTTGGTTAAAGGATAGGAACTCAAACAAAGTGTAAATGAACTTTAGAAGATGCTTCAAGAGTTTTATTTTCCAATTTTTACATGAAAAGATGAGTTGGTTTGTGGTGCATACTTAGTCAATATGGGATATGAGGATTTAGAGCAATCAAAATTTTCTACTCCTAAAAATTTTCGTTGGAAGAATGTTTGATCATTAGAGGATCTCCCTAAGGCCTCAACATTCCTTTGGTTAGTAGTTCAAGGTAATATTCTTATGAGAGAGAGTCTACAAAGAAGAGGATGTCCTGGAACTTTTATATGTGCCTTGTGTAATAAATATTTAGAAACATCAAGCCATTTATTTATTCATTCTCCCTTTGCTCACACCAATTGGGGTTACATTTTTGAAAATATGAAAATATATTGGGTAGCTCCCTCAACATTGAAAGAATTGATGAAATATTGGATTAATTATTTCAAATCTAAAGCATTATGTATTCTATGGAGGATTGGCCCTACCATTATTTGTTAGAATTTATGGCTTGAAAGGAATAATAGAATTTTTAAAAATAAATCTCAAAATCATGCCTAAGTTTGGAATTGTATTATTGCCTCTCTTGCAAGATGTTTTCAAATATGGTTCTCATCATGGGAAGTCTCAAGTGTAGAAAAATAGGTGGTAACAACTTGGTTATAGGATTTCAACATACATGGAAGAGTCATTTGCGTAATGAAATTAAAACAAAGGATCTACTTTGATCTAGGGTAAAATAGAAATGTCTAGAAATTGAGTTTATCAATATTAATTTTGATGGTGCTTCTAAAGGAGATCTAGGAAAAGTTGGTGGAGGTGGTATTTTCAAAAATAATGAAGGCAAAATTCTTCTCAATTAGAATTGTATGGAACATCAACTAACAACAAGTCAGAGGCTAGGGCACTTCTTATAGGGATTAAAATTACAATAGAAAAAAGGATGGAAATATATTTCAAATGTGGAGGATTCACAAATAATCATCAATGCTATCAAAAAAAATGGATATGGGGATTAGATAAAAAATAATAATATTATTATCAATGTTCATCACCTATTATTGGAGTAAATCTCTTGGAAATGTGAGCATATTTATAGAGAAGGAAATCAGGTAGCAAACAATTTAACCAATCATAATATTGATATTCATATTTGTGAAATTCAAATTTTAGAAAGCAATTGACCAAGTGAGATTTTATATCTTAATCCAAATTATGTCAAGGAGATAATTGTGGAAACATAGCACTTCAAAGAATTTGAAAATTATATTTAATAGAAAAATAAATAAAAAATATTTGTGATAAAAAAGCATGTTGGATATGGTTTAATTGACCTAACACTGTATTATTTTGGTGTTTTAATGGAAGTGGTCCCAATAGAAACCAAATACAATTAAATAAAAATATATTGGAACTCCATATGATCTCAATATATTAAGTTAGGAAAGGTCTTAATCCCAATTGAGCATGAGGAACATACCAAGATCTTGATGGATTTTAGATACATCTTTTATTGGTCTTGCATAAATATGCCCAGTCTTGATCCTTCTCTTCTTGTCCACTATCTAGTCATCATCTCTACTATAAAATATGTAAAGAATATATAAAATGTACTTGAAAGTAATTCTTTTTATCAAATAGGAGCTCCAAAAACTCCTTGATGTCAACTTCATCAAAGCCATCAACTATTCTAATTGGATTTCCAACATTGTACCTTTTTCCAAGAAAATAGATAGCATTAAAATATGCATCAACTTTAAGGACATTAATAAAGTATATCCTAAGGACAACTTTCCTCTGCCCAATATTGACATGATTGTCAATTTTATTGTAGGATGTGGAATGTTGTCTCTAATGGATAGAATATTAGGCTATAACCATATCAAGATCACCCATGAGGATTAATCCAAAATAGCTTTCACACCCCATGAGAACCTTCTACTATTGAGTCATGCCCTTTGGGATGAATAATGTAGGAGCCACCTGTCAATAAGCCATGATGTATAGCTTTCATGATATGATGCATGATATCATATAAGACTATGTTTATGATATTCTTGCTTAGTCTTTAAATTGGGAAGATCATATTCAAGACTTAAGATGCATTTTCAAGAAACTAAGGGAGTACAAGGTGCACTTGAAATCTCAAAAGTTCATCTTTGGGGTTACATTAGAAAAATTATTAGGATTCATTGTGTCCCAATGAGGCATTGACTTAGAACATAATAAGATATTTTATTAATATACCACCCTCAACCCCTAACCTAGCTTAGGAGCCTCCGAGAAAAAATCTAGGCCATTTGGAGGTTCGTCTCCTAGCTAGCTAACAAGTTTCAACCTTTTACTAATATTTTAAGAAAGGATGCAGTCTTTGAATGGGATGCTAAATTCCAATCTATCATTGATTCTCTCAAATCCTACCTTTTATCCCCTCCTATCCTTTTTTGACTTAATCCCCTTAGTCCTTTTGTACCATACATAGTAGCCACTAATTATACCTTAGGTAATTTGTTGGTATAGTATGATGACCAATATAGGGAAAGGGATATCTACTAAATTGATAAAATTTTGGTCAATTATGAAGTCTAATATACACCCTTAAAGAATATTTTCCTAGTCATAGTATTTGCCTCTCAAAATCTTAAATATTGTATGCTCATCCACAAGACCTTTGTCATTGCAAGAGTTGATCCCTTATAGCACCTCATGTCTAAACCTCATCTCTCAAGAAGAACCATTAAGTGGATTATTATGCTTAGTGAATTTAATCTTGGTTTTATCAATCAAAAGTCTATGAAAGGTCAAATCACTACTAACCAATTAGCAGCTATGTCTTTAAAGGCTAGCCAACCCTTAGTGGTAGACTTTCTTGATGAGTCAATATTCAACCATGAAGTAGATAATCTTAATTCATGGATTGTGTAATTTAATGGAATTATATATCAAAGGAGTAGAGGCAGGGGTCATCTTGGTCACTCCCCAATGATAGATAATCTCTTTGTCCTTTAAGCTCAAGTTTTTTTGTACCAACAACATTGCCAAATATGAAACTCTCATCATAGGGCTTCATGTGACGTTAGCTCTTCAAGTCAAGATTATTTTTATCTTTGGATATTTCTAACTTAAGGTCAACCAATGGTGTTTATCAAACCAAATATGCTAATCTCAAGCTATACAAATATATTGTTGATAAACTAATGGTAACTTTTTATAGAACCATTATTGATGCTATCCCTAAGTCTAGTAACCATCATACCAATACTATGGCATTGGTTGCATCCCTAAACCTGTTAGATATAGGTGACAAACAAGCTACAATAATAAGTTGGAAAAGAGATAGTCTTCAACCCTATAATCTAGTCAAATACTTCTAGAATTATTTTATGTAGAGAAAGCTTCATCCCTTGATCCTTGGTACAAGGATATATTTGCTTATATTAAAAATGGAATGTTACCTACTGATTTAAATTGTAATGAGTGTAATAGACTCAAACAATAGGACCATAGGCATGTTATCATTGGTGATATATTATACCATCACACTTTTGATGGTATTTTCTTATGTGCTAAACTTTTCAAAAGCCTAAATAGTCATCAAAGAAGACCATGATGGACCATGTAGTGGTTACTTTATTAGTATTTCCACTACCAAGAAACTCCTATGAATTGGTTTTAATTGACCCTTAATGGAAAAATTACTCTTGTGACTATATTAAGAGGTGTGATAAGTGTCAAAGACATGACAACTTTATACACACTCTATCCCAAGCCCTTCAATCCCTAACCTCACCATGGTTTTTCTCCATTTGGTGATTGGACATTATCAAGAAGATGAACCTCATGCCTTCTAATGAATACAATTTTATCATAATGGCCATTGAATACTTCACTAAGTGAGTAAAAGCCATACCTTTATCCTCAACTACTAGATTCCAAGTCTCCAAGTTCATAATTAATTAGATCCTTATTCGGTATGGCATCCATTCTATCATAATATCATACAATGGAACACCTATTAAGAACAAGGATGTCCAAAAAATTATGCTAAGTACACGATTCAATATAAATGGTCCACTTATTACTATTCCCAAGTCAATGATCAAGTCGAATCCTCTAATAAAATCCTTATCAATATTCTTAAGAAGTTTATCAATAAAATTGGTAGATATTGGCATATCTAGTTATATCCAGGCTTATGGGTCTACTAAACTAGAATCAAAACTTCCACTAGCATGACAACCTATGCTTTGGTCTATCAAATTGAAGCAATGTTCCCCTTTGAGCTTGAGGTTCCTTCCTTGCATATTTTACTACAAGATGCCTCTATCATAAACAAATATCATTTTTTCCATCTCAACCAATTGGAACTACATGACAAAAAGTGAATACATACCTTAAAACATCTAAGGTCCCATAAAAAAATGATTAAATGTGTCTATGGAAAGAAGATATTACCCCAATTACTCAAATTTGGTGATCTTGTTCTCATAGATAATAAAAAAAAACCAATACCAACATAGAGCTCAAAGGAAAATTTGATCCTAATTGGCTAGATCCATATATGATAACTATCAAGTATTATTTAGATGCTTATTGCCTCACCACACTTGATGGAAAAGAACCTAAAAAACCAATTAACATAATGTTTCTTAAAAGATATTATGTCTAAATATATATTGGCTACCTATTTGATTTTCAATTGCCTATCATTGTCTACTTATGTCTACTTGAATTCATATATGCCTGTATGCACATGCTTATCTCTACTTCAACTTCCTATAGCATTGAGAGTCAGTGATCCATGATGATATATATATTATTATTATATATAGGATAGTTTACTTGCTTTTTCGTTATTTAATTGATGTGAGCATATCCTCCCTAGTCCCATCTTGCAAACAAAACATGGTTTGTATGATATAAATATCCATTCTTCCATCATACAATTTCTTATCACCATATCATTAATATTTTCTAATCATATCTTAAACTCTATCTTTTCATATCCTATCTCTTCATCCTTTATCTCATTAACACTTTTCCATATGATAAAAACTATGAGGTTCACAATTACTAATGGCAAGATTAGTCCCAACATATCTTGTCTCCTATGTATCACAACACATGAGAAGCACTACATCTTATATCAGATTTATCCCTTCAACTAAGGCAAATTCCATTATCACATCAATCACATTAAAATCCCTCTACAATATTTTTCACCACTTGGTACATTTCATAAGTCCCATATGACATTTGTCTACAAACAAATAAAAAGTCATATTTAACATTTGTCTACAAACAAAGAAGAAGTCTTTTAGATATTTGTTTAAAGGTAAATGTATCAACAAAATTCCCATATGGCATTTATCTATAGGTAAATTAGATGTCCTTTATACATCTATTTAAATTAAATTCCATCAACAAAATTTCTATATTACATTTATCTATATGCAAAGTAGAAGTCCTTTAAATATATGTTTGAAGACAAATCCACCAACAAAATTCATGCAAGACATTTGTTTATAGGTAAAGTAGAAGTCCTTTAGACATGTGTTTAAAGGTAAATCCATCAGAAGAAGTCCTATATGACATTCATCTATAGGTAAAGTAGAAGTCCTTTAAACATTTGTCTAAAGGAAAATCCATTTGTTAAATTCTTGTATGATATTTATCTATAGGTAAAGCAGAAGTCCTTTAAACATGTGTTTAAAGGAAAATCCATTATTATAAGTCTTGTATAATATTTATCTTTAGGGAAGGCAGGAGTCCTTTAGACATTTTTTTAAAGGAAAATCTATATTCTATGACTTTTTTCTAGGGGTAAATCTCTTACCATTTGGAAAATCTATAAAGTCCACATAAAATATTTGTTTTGAGGTAAATCTATTTTACAGTTTTAAATAAATCACTCCTTTGGCATTTGCATGGGAGCACCAAAACTAATATATTTATCTTGTATCATAACAATGCCTCATCACATTATCTAAATTCCCCATGAGAAAAGCTTTTATTTGTATGACAATATGTATCATAGCAATGCCTCATGGCATTATTTAAAGTCCTCTTGTACAAAGCATTTATATGTATCATATCTTGTATCATAGTAATACCTCATGGAATTATCTAAAGTTCCCCTAGGAAAATCAGTTATCTATATCATCTTTTGTATCATAGAAATGCCTTGCAACATTATCTAAAGTCTTCTTGGCCAAAGCTTTTATCTATCATATATTATATAATAGCAATGCCTCATGAAATTATCTAAAGTCCCCCTAGGCAAAGATTTTATCTGTATCATATCTTGTATCATAGCAATTCCTCACAATATTATATAAAGTCCCCCTATGCACATATTTTATCTTCATCATAACTAATGTCCCCCTAGGAATTTCTTATTTATATCATAGTTAACGTTCCCTTGGGCATGTCTATTCTTGTACCCTATATTGTACCATAGTAATATTTTATGGAAATATCAAAAGTCCCCTTCTGCACATCATTTTACAATTTCAATTACACATCTATCTACATCATATTAATTTTACATCTAAAATCTAAAGTAGTCTAAAAATAATCATCACAATCTATGTATTTTAATCAACTGAAATCTATAACATCATCATCAAGTATAACTTAAAATCACATCATTAGTCTTCACATCAAATTTAAGCTAAATCAACTCAATATCATTAACATTGTAATTAAACAACCATAACAAATAGAAATCATCTATCATATAAATTAACACAAGGTCATAATGAATGTTGATATATACATCTCAAATGTGTATGTACATCATGATATACACAATCATGTGTTTATAATATAAATAGTAGCAATCAAAATTAACCCTCATAGATATATATGTATCATGAATGTGTTTGTGTTGTTCTCATTTGTGACCCAGTCAATGAAGGTAGTCGAAGATTTGCTGGTATTTTTGTATGGTAGGTGGTCATAGTAAGTCAACTACTCAACCTCTATTATCAATTTTACCTACACCTACACCAACTCTATTGAATGTCACTACTACATGACAATCATCTAGTCCAAGAGGATACAAACCATCTAACTATCACCAAATCTATCTATTGTTATAGCCCTTGTCATAGCTACGTTCCTCTTTATAGTTAAACTCAAGATAGTCTGCTACATTACTCTCTCATCTCAAGCTAAGTCCCTCTCTACTTGTTATGGAACTTTATTCTGATAAACATAAATTATTCATCATAAAACTTAAATAATTAAAAATCCATCCACAAATAGTTATCCAAAATAACAATCCACACAATGAGACAAAGATAGATACTACCCTTAAGGTAAGGCAACACCAATAATACTCATTAAGGAATAACTCCACAAGATATCCCAATATGAGAGGCCACTTTCTAAGCAAGGACAATTACAAGAGAATATTCGATATGAATGATGATTGCAATGATAATATACCTTATTTATATACCCATCTTCTAATTCTACTTTGGTAAGTTGACTACTAAACCTTTATCCCACTCAGTATTATAATATAGTATAATATAATCAACCTTGGGTTATGTGTGGCCCATGCCAATTATCCATAATACCCTTATATAATATAATATCATGTCCCCATAAACCTATTCCTACGTACCATAGAATTCCACCCTCCTTACAAATGTTTGAAACATGAGAAAAAACTAAATACTATGATCTTCTAAGCAATGCTAACAACTAGTACCAATCTTGATCGTCTATCCATCCAACTGAAATCTTCATTGGTGGTGGTCTTCAATGATGTGAAGCTACCATTGTGCCACTTGAATATACATAACTACTATGTTGTCTTCATGCTTCTCCTACTCTCTCTAATATTTTGAATGATTTATTTTATTATTCCTTGATGTTGCTACACTACTCTAAAGTCTAGAATCACTATAATTTTTCTACCAAACACTATCATGCTTGATGCCTTTCTAACTCCATATAGATCTATAATAATATTAATGCCCTAAGCCATACCTCTAATATTGTTGTCACTCAAGGTGGTGTGGGTGGTGATATACTTCAACCTTAACCTAACATTATGTTTCCTTTTATTCTTCAATATTTTGTTCCTCTATTTTAAATTCTTCCTCATGCTCTTATTTCTTGTGCCCTTCTTTTGGTGCATTTGTGTGTGCTTCTAATAGAGATTCCTTGAATTTTATTTCTAATTCTTCCATAGACTCTACTACTTGTTCTCCTACCATAATTTCTTCTTGCTTCTCCTTGGATCCTTGCTCCTTAAGCTAAGAAATATCTCATAGTGTTATCTTCTTTTTCTTGTACCATAACTACATAAACTTATTTTGTGGATTAATGTTAACAATACCCAAATAATCCAACCAAGGATAACCCAATATTATCCACATCATCCATCTCAATAACATGAAAATATTAATTTAAAACCTATTTATCCATGGTGATATTCAAATATTCATAAATTTGAACTCACTCTCAATTTATATGTCCTTAATTTTTGTTGGTTGAACCTACAAACTCTTAGCCAAGACAATATTAATAAAATTATATCTACTACTAGGGTTAATGGAAATAATAACTTATTCCTTTTGAATGCAACCATGAACTTGCAAAGTATAATTTTTTGACTCAAACAAATCCCTTTGTCCACTTTTTAGCTTATTTTCCACTAAAGGTATGGTTCCCTCAGTTTGCACAATGACATATTTTTTCCTTTCTACCAATTCTTTAAAATTTTCTAGATCTCTTTTTAATTCCTTTTGTTCTTTTAGAAGACTACTTATTTCTTCTACATAGCCTTTGATTCTATTGTTCAAACTAGATATATTTTTATATGGATCCCATTAACTTAAGAATGCATGCTCCAATTATCCTCAATTGTACCAATTATTATTTTCAATCATAAAACTTAATAATTATGTTTTAGCTTCTTTTTTAAACATGTATTAAAGTGGAATTTCTAATAAGGATCAACAAAATATAAGGACTTAAAATATGTCCATAATTTCTAGTATCATTATCATCTGCTTTAGAAAACTTTTGAAGTGCCATGATCTCACATCCACAAAAATGATAATTTAAATTAGGGTTTTACAAAAATATATATCTCCCTATAGATTTGAAGCTAAAATTCCACAAAAAATTAGACCCAAAAAATAACATATGATTTTCTTACCCAAATGACAGATATCTCAAATTTTATTTTTTGGAGAAAATATAATTTAAAAATTTCCATTGCCCTTGTTCTAAATCACTGACTTCACAGGGTTGTATCTCCCTCAATATTGCTCATATTCCATTATGTGATCACTCATTTTAAAGCTCTTCAAATTTAGAACAAAAATGGTATAAGAATCATCTAAATTGGGTAACTTTACACCAAGATATGGCTCCTAAAACATGATATATTTTTGGAAAAAACTTACCAAAATTCTACAATCCAACATTTTCACTTTACCATAATCATTGCTATAATACCGCTTATTATGAAACTTTATTCTCATTAACATAAATCATTCATAATATACTAAAATAACAAAACATCCATCAATAAATAGTTATCCATGGTAACAATCCACACAATGAGACAAAAATAAATAATACCCTTAAGGTAGGGCAACACCAATAATACTCCTTAAGGAATAACTCCACAAGATCTCCCAAGATGAGAAGCCACTTTGTGGGTAAATATGACTACAAGAGAATACTTGATATTAATTATGAGTATGATGGCAATATTCCTTCTTTATATACCCATATTGTAATTCTACTTTGGGGAGTCGACTACTAAATCCTCATAGGTACCATACCACTACCTATATTACTTCCAAAGTAGCTTAAAGGCTAGCTAACTACTACACTAGCACATCCCTCTTTGCCTCCATAGTATAATGATGTGGCTTGCTATATCTTGCTTCACATATCATGATTATTGACATGACCATTGCTCTCATCATCGTTTACCTCATCTAGCGGTACTCTTAGTACTATATTAGCAATTATGGGACTTCCTATTATGCTCCTCTAGACCACATCCCTAGACACATGTGTTTACCTGTCCTTAGGGAAGCTATAGTTAAACTCAAGGGGAGTATAGTATGACACCACTCCAAATAGCTAACATTGACTCTAGGGTCATCGCTCCATGGATATGGTATAATTGAGACATCCATGTTAGGCTTAAAGTACATATTAGGGTTTGATTGAGTCCCAAACCCTTGCTCCCATGTCAAATTTTGATACCATATTGGACCCACTAAAATCCCTATTATAGCCCAAATTGTTATACAACCTAATCAAAATAGAAGAGCTTATGCTCTCCCCATGGTTTGACCAACCACTTGACTCTCTTGAACTAGGTCAATTGGTAGATATCCTCCACCCATATTGGATGTTTCTTGAAGAAATTTCGTGTCATCTGCTCCCTTTATAGGTCATCGATCAACCTCCAAGCTCTCTCCAAAAGACCTTTATGAGTCCTCCCTACCCTATATCCATATGGTAGGCCTAGTGATATGTTGTTAGTACCTCTAGGTCCCCCTTATCCTAGCTATCCTAGCATCCATAGTACAACTATATGCTTCCACACCTAGAACTAGAGAAACATTCAACATGATAGTCCTTTGCCTCACTTGTACACCACCCAATGCAATGAGTGTTATAGTCCAACCAAAATGATAGGTTCTTAGGCAAACACCATTGATGCTTGAGCATATTGATAGCTACCTCACGCCATTCCCATTATATCACCCTCCAACTAAGGTCCCCAATTAGTACCTTAGACACCATATTGCATAATAACATCACTTGCCTATCTAGATAACCTCTATAATAGGTAGCATTGATGTTAATATCAAATATTTTAATTGGAAAGTGTAGATCCTAAATGAGTTGCTTCAGTCTCTACCCCTAATACTAACTCATGTAGATAGGTGCCTCTCTTATTGGAATCCTTAAAATCTACCACACATCCTCCAATGTGACTATGAACTCAACACATATAACTAAAAGATATTTTGCTCTGAATGGTACCTATTTACCAAGTTTTTTAGCAATGCCTTATCAAAATCCACCTTTTACATTAGGGCCACATGGTACAACCCTACTACCACCAACAAATCATGATCCATAAAATCTAAAAGACCTAGGATTGTCTCTAGTATGTGGGGTCTCTTCTTCTAACACTTTAGGTTCTATAGTCTCTCTTTCACTAGGCAAACTAATAATTTTTCAATATCTTTAATATTTGTAAAAATTTATAAAAAATAAAATCTAGCAAAAGTGTCATCCATAGGCAAAAGTGTCATTTAGTGATGAAAGCACCACTAGGCAATGAAAGCACTACCAAGTTGGTGATAGTATTTCTAGATGGTGAAAGCACCATCAATGTGTGAAAGTGACACCAACTGGAACTAACACTAGTGCAAGAGCACTACTAATGCATAAAAGTATTGCTCTTTTCTTTAGGTATGTTTTTCTAGAAAAAAATTTAAAAAAGTGAGTTTAAAGCATCTTACTTGGACCTTCCCTCCTCCTACCACTAGTGGCTTCACTCAATCTACACAATGTGGTGGTCTCTCCTACTATGATCACTCATCCAAATATCTCTATTTGTGATCATAAATAGTCAAAATAATATTTTTTAATCACCTATTCATTTTTACCCCCATCTCATCCTAGTTAATTTTTGTTATTTGGCCTTAATCTTTCATTGTTGCACTAGTGTGAATCATGGTCAAGTCAAGTTTCCTCAATCAAACTTGATTTTTCCTTTGAAAATTTATGGGTACACTAGGGTATGAAAACATTTAATTCCATTAAAAAGTTAAAACTTAACATCGTTAATAGTCAACAAATCAAAACCATCTTACATCACGAATCCTAAGCATCATAAAATATATCTATCACAAAATTGGGGTATGAAGGTCAATTTTTTTGCATTCATTATTCAATAAATACATAAAAAGGGAAAATGTAGACACCCAATTATGAGCACATCATCTAGTCTCCAAAACTCACCAACATCTTCATCAACTAGACAATCAAGCATCCAAATCAAGTCAATCATATTCAAGCTCAAACTAGCAACATTTATTGATCCAAAAGAAAAAAATGCTAGAACTGAAGTGATAGTATCAATGGCACTTCTGCTTGTCTTATAGTGTTGTTACAACTTTTAAAATTTTCCATTTCTCACTTAATTTAGCTTGGTAATGGTCATTTATCACTAGCAATAGATCATTAGCACCACCAATGCTTATGAAGCTAGTGTTGTTGATTATCATATTGAAAAAATAAAAAGTGCAACAAGTAATCTACCCATTGCCCATAAAAATTGAATTGTGTCATGCCAACTGCATCCACCATCACCCTAAGTATATCATGATCTTGTATAGCACCAAACCATATAGACAATACCACCTATTCAACTACCAATCTCAACATATTCTCTAGAGGATCCCTCAAGGGAGTCTCAACTTCCTATAAAGCCAACCCTTAGGGGAGCCAAAAAATATTCTTGATAACAAAGCTCCATAGAAATTCTCTCTCATGCGTAGTCTTTTTCAATAACAAAGTTCTAAAATCAACTTTTATAATAGAATTTTGTCAGTTTCATCTCTCATTTATGCTTCTAAATAGTGAAGCCTTACCAGAGTTTGCCTCTACATACCAGCCAATAACATCAAAGCCTTACTGGATCAAAGGGGCAACTACTTGCATTCCGTGAACTTTGTTGGTGGTCATCCCTCAAGAAGCAATGAGACCTCATCCTCTCATTATTGTGTGGGACATATACCAAGGCTATTAGGGTTATAAGCATGTTTACAATTGACTAGTTGTGCCTTTCTCATCTCCTATCTCATCATTATTTTTTTTCTATTTTATTATTTCATAATTATTTTAATGTTGCATACTAATCTCACTTTTGTCTAATAATTAGTCTTTTTCATTATCACTTTATTATTATATTTTTCATTAATCTTATTATCATACAACTTTATCTTGCTAATTTGAATTCATGTACCACCAAGGTGAAGACCCCTCACTAAATCACTTCAAGTCAAAGATTCTTCCTTTGAAATACTAATTTTGCTATACCTATAGGTGAAAGTGTCATAGGATTGTCGTCATAGTGATATTATTACACCCTATTTCTAATACTGTAGAAACCAAGACTCTATAGTCTTAGTCTTTCATCAAGGAATAAAAGTGTCACTAGTTGGCAAAAACATCAATGACATAATCACTCCCTAGTGGCACTTTTGCCATTGATATTATAGTCATTATTTCATCTCTAAAATATATTTTATTTCTATTTCTTGAACAAGGGCCTGATGATAATCAAGGGAGACACATTCTCCACTATTCTAGGTAGACACCTTTTCTACTAACTCAGTATTATAGGTTTTGGAAAGTAGAAATTCATTAGTGAAAATATCACTAGACAATAATAGCATTAGTAACACTTCTAACTTCCCATTAATGCTTTTGTCATTGGGGTAGAAAATAGGTATAATGTTTTGATTCTGTTTTTATTTTCTATATTAGGGACACTACTTCTTGGCTATCTTATATCTTTACTTGTCGTTCTACATTTTTTATTTTAGTCATTTAGGGATAAATAAAAGGGAACAAATCATATCTTTAACAATGTTAGGGGCTCATCCATAGCCTTGCATCCTATAAAAAATTGAATTGCATGTAGGCATTAAGGCATTTTTGGTTGTATCAAATCTTTATGACTAATTGCTCTAAAAATAAATTATCTTTTATATTATTCATAAAAATTGAAAAGCATATAGTTAATAGGTCTTGTCTACTACACTTGTTTGATATATTTGTAGTTAAGGTAGGATAAAATTAAAGTAAAGGAAGTCAAAACAATATCTTAGGGAGAAACATAGGTGTTCTTAAATTAATCCAATAAACATAGAACTTAGTCTTACAACTACCCCAAACCTCAAGGTGATACGTCACAAATTTGTTACCCTACAGGAAATAAGGAGCTAGTATGCCTAGTCTCACAAGCCAAGTTAGAGGCCCCTATGAATTTCCCATACCATAGAGTATATAAGTAAGCATACCATGATATCTTCTTCTTGAATATGATGCATTGAATTCAATGTGTATAGCTCATTAATATGAATCAAAGCAGTCTTACCTCCATTTCCATAAAAGGTAGATAATAACTTCAAAGTGACAAGTAGAATGTGGACTAGACCATCAAGTTCAAAATCCCTTGGTATGTCCAATTAGGGATTTGATTTTGGGATCTATTTGGTGTAGGTGCTTGGTAGCATTGTAAATTTTTTTCATATTGCATAAGTGATAGATATTGCATTTTCCCTTGAGGTGGGGCTATGTATTGGACAATTTTTTGTTGTGGTAAACCCTATGGATTTTGTATAATGACATTTATTAAAATGAAAATTAAGGATTTATAATTTGCATAAGAGGTGAAGTTAGGTAAGCTTGTTTTAGATTAAGTATAACTTGTAAGTTATGCATAGAAGGTGTATATTGTGAGCCATGTTATAATTTTTTATTAGGTTGAGGTATAAACTATTGTAGATTTTGTGTTGACTACCTAGTTGGAAGAAATATTTAATTTCAAGTGTTACACCAAATTCTTCATGTTCCCTTTGACTAGATGGTGCTTGTTGATTTTGTGCAATACCTTGGCTTGATGCAAGCGGGTTCATCTATCCTAAAATATTACTAACATTTGTATTGGGTGAAATTGATTGACCCTAGGATGGAGGTTGATTTAGATTGGATGCCATGTTTGAAATATTTACTTATTGACTTGACCCAAGCAATGATTGACTAGGAATAGAACTTGTCAAAGGGTTGATTTTAAAATTCAAAGACACTAGTGGTTGAAAAGTTTGACTATTTTGAGAAATTTCTTATATTTGGTGACTTGTCCAACTAAGAACCTTATTTGGTTAGTCGATCGTGATGTTTTTGTTAATAATTATGGCATTTAGGGTACCATACAAAAAAGTATTTATAATTACATTTGAAATGGTATGTCAAGTAGAGGTTCAAGTTTGGTCAACAATGGGTAAAGTGAAGTCATAAACTGGGAGATTACTAAGGAAACCTATTTCTATTTATCAAGAGGAATATGGGGATGAGGGAAAAGGATTTCAATCTTGGTTGGTTGTATTTTCTATTAATTCCTTTCCTTTTGACAGTGTTGGAATTTGTTTTCTATCCTCACATATACACAGGATAGTCCTCTTCTTTTTTCCTTTTGTGTTATTTCTCTAGTATGGTATGAGTTCTACTAGACAAATTTATTTATTATACAATTGTGTTTTTGAGAACATATACATAAGCATGTATTATACCTTGTTTATACCTACATAAATGGAAATTTTTATTCAAAAAACAACTATTTTAGAAAATTAGTGAATCGCTCTTTGAAAAATATTGTTTCACTTGGGAAATAGAAAAAATATAAGAAAGAAAACAAAGAAAATTGTTGTTTTCTTAGACAAGAAATTTGTACTCCAATATTTAGAGAATTTTTCATTTTTTTTGAAAAGTTAGAAAATTTCTTGATGGGTGGAACAGTACTGTAACAACCCAAAACTATCAACCCATTTTTTTTTGGAAAAGGGATAGACTACCTACTAAGGTTCATAAACCTTATAATAATTTAGCATACAAGGTTTCACCACATTTGAGTTCCAAGTCACTGCAGACGAAACTCAGTGGATAAGAATGACCAATTCTTGTGAGTTTATGGGGTTCAACTTACTAAACCTACATGTTTATAAAGACACCAATAATTGGTCCTCCCACCTTTCCCATACCTTCACTAGCTAGGCACCATGTGACCACGATGTAGGTATTATTCTTTAAGGCCCATAATACTTAAATGGAAACACTTATTCTCTAACCATACTCTAAGTCCATCTAGGTAGGTTAATCAAGCATAGAGCCTTGGTGCTTAGTTACCACACCTTTGTGGTCTAACTAAGGTCATTGCCACTTCGATGACAACTAACATGATTACTCGGTCCTACATGATCAAGAGATCACCACTACTAACCTAAAAATATTTCTACAACTCCTAGTTGAGGGTACACCCGATATTACATGTTCAAGATGGTAATAATTCACAAGTACCATGGCTATTGTATCCATACAACTCATTCCAGTTTCATGATTTTCTAGCTATTGCATCCACACAACTCCTTCTAAGACTCATGTTTACCTGGTTATTGCATTCATGCAACTCCTCCCAGGATTGGCTTTATGGTTTAAAAGGAAATTCTATCTACCCCAAGGTTTCACCTTTATACCAAATATAATCTTAACAATTACAAGCACATAATAAGATATCAAAGAATCCAAAACCATCATATTATAAATGTTGTAAATCATAAACAAGAATTTCTCTTAACCATAGCCTCTATAAGCATTTCTTCAAAATACTTGACATAAAAACTTGAGTAACATAAGCTTTCTATCAATAATTCTAATCAAAGATAACTTAAGCATTCCATAACAATATAAGATGGCATTCCATACTATCTTAATAAAATAGGAGATTTCTCAAAAAGTAAGGAATTATAAAGCATCTTTAATAACCAATAATTGATCTAGTTTTGTACAATAATTTGGATTAACCAACCCTTAATCAAAATATTATTTTACATAGCAATGCTTCTTCCTCAAAAAGTCGCCTATACATTTCAACTTATAAAATCTTCAAGTTGTTGCTATACTAGCGCTCCTTTCACGATAGGGTTTCCAACCACCGTTATGAGAGATATGGAGGGATCATAACAACTCTATAATGCAATGCAACTTAAAACATGCTTCTTTCTTTTCTAGTATGCATACAACCATGCATCACAACATTGAAGCCATTATAGAATTTATCCTTTCATTCAATAAAGAAAATTCATCACATATTAATCTACACAAAAGAATCCCATACTTCTCTTTTATAATGAACCCTTACCCACAAAGGTCTCAGGAATTCATTATAATAAAATTCTTTTTCAAATTCAATACATATAATCTAAATAATATAATTCCATACTTCTCTCTTATAATTAATCTCTTAATCCACAAATATCTTAGGAATTCATTATAATAAAATTCTCTTTCAAATTCAATACATAATAATCTAAACAAGAGAATTTCATACTTCTCTTTTATAATGAATCCCTTAACCCACAAAGATCTCAGGAATTCATTATAATAAAATTCTCTTTCAAATTCAATACATAATAATCTAAACAAGATAATCCTATACTTCTCTTTTATAATGAATCCCTTAACCCACAAAGATCTCAGGAATTCATTATAATAATATTCTCTTTTAAATTCAAAATATAATGATCTAAACAAGAGAATCCCATTAATACAAAGGAAATTTATCAATATTATAATTAATGCAAAACAAGATAGAGAAAGTCCTTTCCTTAATAATCTCAACTATAGTTTGAAATACAATTCCACTCAACAAGGAACTTGCAAACATTCTAATTTTATAGAACAAAAGGAATAGTTCTTTCCCTAATATTCATATCTATGGTTTTGCATACAACTCCATTTACCTTTACTATAGTTTGTTTGTAAGCTAAATTTCTTACATCTTTTCAACTTTAGAGCAAGTTCAACAGAGCAAAATATTAAACCTCTAACTTAAAAGTTAACCAAAGCACCAATATAACATCAACTATAAAATATTTTTCAAAAACCAATGTAAGAAACCAAACTCATTGAATTAATTTTAACTCTGAACTTACAAGGCTTTTATAGAACCTGAAACAATTAGGAATCACTATTCCCATGGAGATATGCTATCAATACTCTAGAACACTCTACATTTAGAACACTCTAAAAAATTGCCTATATGCTCTCAAATCTAAACTAAAAACCTCAAAAATAGCAACACTCTAACCTTCATAACAATAACTTTTCAAAGATTAAATTAATACTAAATATTGAAACTTAGATACTTAGGGAAGATGCTTTAAAGTCCAACATTCTCCCCCTTAAAGTTGAGAGGGCTGACCAGACAGTCTCTCAGCTTTAAATACTGAGCTTTAGCAACTCCTTTGGTGAAGATGTCTGCTATGTTGTCCAAAGTGCTGCAATGTTTTAGCTCAACCACATTTTTCTCCACCATGTCTCTAATGAAGTGATACTTCATGTCAAAGTGCTTTGACCTGCTGTGGTGGATAGGATTATGTGCCAATTGTATGGCACTCATATTGTCACAATACAATATGGTAGGACCACTTTGTCTCTCACCTATTTCTTCTAGTACTTTTCTTAACCATAAGGCTTGGGCACTAGCATTTGTGATTGCTATGTACTCAGCCTCAGTAGATGATAGTGCTACAGTAGTTTGCTTTTTAGAACTCCAAGTAATTAGTCCTGACCCAAGACTAAAACAATTCCCTGAAGTGGATTTTCTATCATCTATGTTGCTTCCCCAATCACTATCACTAAAGCCAACTAATTTTACATCATCATTTTTGTGGTAATGGATCCCATAATCCATTGTACCCCTTACATACCTCAAAATTCTTTTAGTTGCTTGTAGATGAAGTTCTTATGGATCAGCCATATATCTTGATACTAGAGAGACAACATATTGAATATCCGGTCGTGTGTTGGTGAGGAACATTAGACTCCCAACCATGCTCCTATAGGTGGTCTTGTCAACTTTTGATGCTCCATATTCTTTGCTTAATTGTATCCCATGACCTATTGGAGTTGCAACTGACTTGCACTTCTCCATAGAAAATTTCTTTATCATGTCCTGTGCATATTTATGTTGACATATGAAGATCTCATTTCCTTTTTGATGTACCTCCATTCCTAGGAAGTAATGCATCAAACCTAGATCCTTCATTTCAAACTCTTTCATCATGGAGTTTTTGAACTCCTCATTCATTTTAGCACTACTACCCATGAATATTAGATCATCCACATATAAGCACACAATAAGGATGTCTTTACCTTGTTTCATGTAGTAGAGAGTAGGTTCACTTTTGCTCCTAGTGAATCCATAGTCTTGAAAGTAGCCATCAATGCGTGAGTACCATGCCCTTGGTGCTTGCTTTAGTCCATACAATGCTTTCTTCAATTTGTAGACAAGGTTCTCCTTACCTTGTTCTTCAAAGCCTTGAGGTTGTTGCACAAAAACCTCTTCTTTCAAGTACCCATTAAGGAAGGCACTCTTAACATCCATGTGTTGAATGTTCCACCCTTTGTGGGCAGCCAAGGAAAGTACTAGTCTAATGGTCTCTTGTCTAGCAACCGGAGCAAAGGTTTCCTCATAGTCAATCCCATACTTTTGAGTAAACCCTTTTGCTACTAGCCTTGCCTTGTGTCTTTCAATGCTCCCATCAGCATTGAACTTGGTCTTATAGACCCATTTACATCCAATACATTTCTTTCCCTTAGGAAGCTCCACTAGCTCCCATGTGTCATTCTTTTTTATAGAGGTCATTTCCTCTTTCATGGCTTGTTGCCATACATCATGATTACATGCTTTTTCATAACTAGATGGCTCTAGCTCTACACTAGTCATTAAAGCATAGTTTACAACATCTCCCTTAGGCTCTTGGGAGTCTTCATCACCATACATGTGCAAATTTTCAAGTCTTTTCAAGACTTCATTCATCTCACTAGCTTGGCTTCTAGTGTACCTTCTTTGAAAATTCTTGTCCATCATTTGGAAGGAGGGATGGTACTGAAGTGTTCTCTTACCTCTTGGTGGTGTATCTTCTTCCATTGGCATTGGAGAAGAACTTGATGCTCTTGGTGGTCTTTGTGGAGAATTTGAAGTAGAACTCTTTCTTGGACTTGGAGGAGGACTTTCATTGTTGTTCTTGTCAATGGGCTGCACTTGAGAGGAGCTTTCATCTTGAGATCCATCATCAACAAAATATTTTTGATGACCCCATACTCCCCCTTCATCAAAAATTACATCTCTTGAGATTACAACTTTGTGTGTTTTTGGATTGTAGAGTCTATATGCCTTTGAAAACTCACTATACCCAATGAAAATACATGCTTGACTTTTGGGGTCAAGTTTCTTTCTTGTCTCATCAGGAATGTGTGCATATGCAAGACAACCAAAAACTTTGAAGTGCTTTACATTTGGCTTTTTGCCATACCATCCCTCATATGGAGTTATCCCATCTAAACTAGAAGTAGGACTCCTATTCAAAATGTAAACACTTGTCCTAACAACATCAACCCAATACATGTTACTTAGTTTCTTTGTTTGAAGCATTGATCTAGCCATTTCTACAATAGTGTGGTTCTTTCTCTCAGCCACACCATTTTGTTGTGGGGTGTAGGTAGTAGTGAATTGCCTTTTGATCCCACAATCTTTACAATATTTGAGAAATGCATTTGAGCAAAACTCCCCTCCTCTATCAGTCCTTAAACTTTTTACAACATACTCACTTTGATTCTCTACATTATTTTTGAAATCCTTGAAACATTCAAAAGCTTCATCCTTAGTTTTCAAAAAATAAATCCAACACATTCTAGAGAAATCATCAATGAAAGTAAGGAAGTAAGAATTGTTACCCAAGCTTTTGGTATGCATTGGACCACAAATGTCCGAATGTACCAATTGTAGTGGATGGCTTGCTCTCCATGCTTGACCTCTTGGAAACTTTTTTCTTGAGTGCTTTCCCAAAGCACATCCTTCACACACCTCCTTGTGCTCTTCAACTTTTGGTAATCCACACACCATAGCTTGTGAAGTCAACAACTTCAAGCTTGAAAAATTAAGATGACCATATCTCAAGTGCCAAAGCACACTTGGATTTTCTATGGCCACACTAGCAAGTTGAGCACCTCCTTGTTCCCCAAATTTAAGAGGAAATAACCTATTCTTTGTCATAGGTACATTTGTGACAACTCTATTACAATTGTTTTTGTCAAAAATTACACATTTTCCATCTTCAAAAACAAGTTTATAGTTCTTTTCCATGATTTTTCCAACACTAAGCAAATTATGTTGGAGTTTAGGAGTGTAATAGATATTGTTTACCTTCTTTGTGCCTTCATTTGTTGGAACCTCCATGGCTCCCATGCCTTCAACTTGTAGTGCCTTGTCATCTCCCAATTTGATCTTGGACTTGTATGTGGAATCCATTGTAGCAAATAACTCTTCTTTGCCACTCATATGATTTGAGCAACCAATATCCAAAATCCAAGTTTCATTAAGATTTTGATCTGATTTTCCATATGTGAGGAACAAATTTGAAGAAGTTCCTTCCTCTTCTCCATAGTTTCCATAATTATTACTTCTCCCTTCTTGAGAAGCCTTTAGTCTACAATCTCTAGCAAAGTGACCAAGCTTACCACAATGATAACAAGACTTGTTTGATTTGTCACCTCCTCTTCCTCTTCCTTGGTAGCCACCTCTTGATCTACCTCTTCCTCTTCCTCTTCCTCTTGAATATTGTCCTCTCCTTTGTCCTCTTCCTTGTGTATTGCCATGAGTCTCACCTTCCTTGGATGAGAATGCTTTTTCATCACCTCCAAAGCTTGATGATGTAGAACCTTGGAGTCTCTCTTCATGGGACATCAAAGAACCAATTAGTGCATCAAATGTGAGATTAGAAAGATCTTTTGATTCTTCAATAATGATTGCAATATGATTCCACTTATGAAGAAGTGTTCTCAACACTTTCTTCACAACAACTTCATTTTTTACATCCTCTCCAAGTGTCTCCATTTTGTTTACAATTGCTTTGACTCTTACACAGTAATCTCCTACTCTTTCATCTTCTTGCATTTTGAGATTCTCAAAATCTCTCTTCAAAGTTTGAAGCCTCACTTGCTTCACTTGATTGCTCCCTTGATAGCTATCTCTCAAGGCATTCCATGCTTCTAGGGCTGTTGAACAAGAAGCAATCCTAGGAAAGATACTTTTCTCCAATGATGCTTGGAGATGATAGAGAGCAAAAGAATTCTTCTTTTGGGCATCCTTCTTATTATTCTTATCAGTGGCATTCAAGGTGTTCCAATCAACGGGTTCATTGTAGCCTTCTACTATAATGTCCCACAAACCTTTGCCTATGAGTAATATCTTCATCTTGATAGACCAATACTCATAGTCCAATCCATTAAATTCAGGAATGGGTAGGTTGTTATTGGCAGCCATTGATGCTAATGAACAAAAAAACTTGTAAAATGAATGAACAATACCTCTCTATTCTCTGCCTGCTATTCTTTAATGGACCTGCAACTCACCAAGCAACGTCTTCTCATAAAACTTGACAAAAAACAACAACAATTCTCATAGGTTGGATATAAATATCTTTTAGGACATTTACTTCTCCTCTTCGTAGCTCAAGTCAACATAACTCAATGCAAAGTCCAGCACACATCCAACGTACGTTCAGTTTGAGCACGATCCACATTCAGCCTTTCCTTGTTACATCTAGTGCATGATCCATGTCCTACGTAGTGTACATGATGGTCTCCACAATCCACATCCTACATAGGATCTATTGTGGCTGATCCACAACACACCCCAAAATTGGGGACCCACCTTTTTTGTATGCTTTCAAAGAAGACCATAATGGCCCAGATGCTAAAAAATCAAAGGAAGAGCAAAATATAGCAAGAAAAAAAAAGTGTCGCGATATCGCGACATGTTGCTTCGTCGCGACCAGAAATGAAAAGTTGTCACGATATCGTGACATGTTGCTCCGTCGCGGCTGAAAATGAAAAGTTGTCATGATATCGCGACATGTTGCTCCGTCACGGCTAGAAATGAAAAGTTGTTGCGATTTCACGACATGTTGCTCCGTCGTGGCTAGAAATGAAAAGTTTTCGCGATTTCGTGACATGTCACGTTTTTGTGGCTAAGAGTAGCAAAATGCATCATGAAGAGAAAATGTCACGATATCATGACGTGTTGTGAAATTGTGGTGTAAGAAAAAGAACCAAATTAAAGACTCAAAATGTCATGATATCGTGACATGTCGTAAAATCACGGTTCATAGAAGAGAGAGAAAGACAAAATGAAAATGTCGTGATAGCGTGACTTGTCATGAAATCACGGTCGAAAGCAGCGAGACAACTAGAAAGAGAAAAGTGTCATGATTTCATGACAGAAAGCAGCGAGACCGCCCGAAAGAGAAAAGCGTCGCAATTTCGCGATAGAAAGCAGTGAGACAGCTAGAAAGAGAAAAGCATCATGATTTCACAACAGAAAGCAGCGAGACCGCCTGAAATAGAAAAGTGTCATGATTTCACGACAGAAAGCAGCAAAACAGCCAAAAAGAGAAAAGCGTCACAATTTCATGACAGAAAGCAGCGAGACAGCCCAAAAGAGAAAAGCGTTGCAATTTCACGACATAAAGCAATGAGATGGTACAAAAGAGAAAAGCGTCGTGATTTCACAACAAAAAGCAGCAAGATGGTACAAAATGAAAAAGTGTCATGATTTCGTGACATGTCACATTTTTGCGGCTAAGTGCAACAAAACACAACGAAGGAGAAAAACATCGTGATTTCACGATAGGTTGCATCCACACGGCCCGAAGCAAAAAAAAATCATGATATCATGACATGTCTCATTGTCATAGTGCCTGAAGATGAATAAAGTTACGGGTATAAAAATGTCATGATATCGTGACATGTCTCGTTTTTGCGATACAAGAAGAATAACAAAGTTGTAGGGTATAAAACATCGCGATATCACGACATGCTGTCTTTTGTCACGATTCATGAAGGGTCGTTATAGAACATGTAGGGAAACGCTGAACACATGGCGTAAAGGTGTAAGGGTTATAGGAAGGTTGCAGTTAGCAAAGAAGATCAAATGTTTCGATGCTCAAACAACAACCAAAAATAATGAAAAGTCGAGGAAGACAAAACGAAAAGATCTGGGAAATGAAACGAAGTTTCACAGAGCGAAATAGAGAGCCGCACCAAAGGGTTTAAAAGCAGAAGCACAAGATTGGTACGGGGGTTGAAAACCGCTGCAAGCAGGGTTGCAGAGCCGAAGGCGATAGGCCATTCCGGGCCCGCTTGAGTTGTTTCTCTTCCACTGATTGGTTTGAAAAAACTAGAAATTTTGCTGTTGTAACATGACATATTCTTAATGCGAAGTGTTCAAAAATTTGCATCTTGTGGGCAAGAAAGGAGTTGTTCTCTGCATGCATGATTGAATGTTTATCTTTCCCCTTTCCAATTTTTAGGCTTATAGATGGAGTTTAATGCAAGTTGTCTTGGTTTCTTCATGCGAATGTCTAAATCTGGAAATCATAGTTAAAACCCTAGAAACCAGCACTTAGCCTATCTGGATTGTGCATGTTTGCAGGTTTAATAGGTTAGGTTGCATGCATGGATACCTCACATCTTCGATTTTGTCAAAATAGGATAGCCTCATACTGAGTGCATTTCATTTTTAGTTTTTTCTACATTTTATTTTTATTTTTTTCCAGAAAGTTTAACTTATTTAAAATAAACATTTAAAAATTACAAAATCCAAAAAAAAAACAATGAACAATCATTAAAGCTTCATGATGAAATAAACTAGTATTGCCCCTTGTTTACAGTTACTTGCAATCACTAAGGTGTTCCAAGCAGTTAAATTGAATATCTTTATATGAGATCATTAATACATATATGCAAATGCTAATACAACGGAGACCTTGGAGAAATTACTTGTCTAATTTCTTTGCAAGAGGGGATTTGGAACTCAAATCCTATCGAAGAGTGTGTTTTCACAATCGGGTGAAAATACCACTCAACAGATTGGCGCTAGAAGGAGGGCACTGAAACGGGTTTATTTTAATGTGATTTTAAATTCTAAATTTTTGTAATCTCATGCTATATTGATTGTTATCTTTGGCCTCCTCTAACACTCAGCAGATTGTTAAAAGGATGGCCGAATTGGTTTACTTTATTCTATTTACGTTAAGCAATTCATGTATATTGTTCTAATGTTTTTTGATTGTTCATACAAGAATAATGTGATTTGATTTAATTTTGAAAATCTTGGTCTCGACTAACGAAGTGTTGTTTCCATGCAATTACTTTTCATTTGATTGTAATGAATACATCTCTTGGTTGATGCTAACTTGATTTGTTATACATTGCAAGTTGGATATTTGCTAGTCATTTCACGCGGATGTGTCGGGATTCCTTCCTTTTTGACTAACAGATTTTGGTTCTAAAGTTATATTTGAGTTCACTAATGGCAACATTTGAGGAGCAAATTGTATCCCTAAGAGTTGAAATAGTGTCTCTAAGAGAAAGAATGGTATCTATGATGGAGGATCACTATAGGGGTTTGTCTATACATGTGTGTAGCACCCTAAAATTGGCGCAGTGAAATCTTAATAATTACATTCACTCTAGTAAATAATTTAAATTCAAATTTTAACCTCCCAAACCGCCCGTTAACCGTCGGTTAATCCGTTTCCCCTTTCTCGTGCCATTTTTAGAGGTTGTTTTGACCGTTTGACGATATCGTCGCCGATCATACGATATCGCCCTAGATCTGACGATTTCGTCTGGGCTAGGATGTCCAGACGATCTTGTCCCAAAACTAATTTTGCACAATTAGCTTCTGTTCCAACGGGTCTCTAATCTAGGCAGAAGCGTGTCCGCACCGTTAGAGACCCTCCCCCATTGGAGATCTCCCAAATAGGGATGATCTCCAACCTCCTAACCTCCCTCCTAAGCCTATTTAATCCTAAGCCCTCCCCTTAGCACCCCCTGGCTGATAATTCCCGTAACCCGACTTCATACGCATTAAAACATCCCAAATTCATATTTGCATTAGTTCTATACCAATTTTGTTGCAGGTACCTTAGTGTTTTTCAGCCGGAGCAAGCTTACATCGTCGTCGACGATCCTGTTCAGATCGGAGGCGATCCTGTCGAATCAAAGACGATTTCGTACCAATGCGAGATGATTTCGACTGCAGTCAACATTGAGGCAATCAGTGCCTAAAGTTTGCATTTCTCCATCTTTTCTCTGTTGTTTTATTCTGCAATTAGCTAGCTTATTCAGTATTTTATGCTATTCTGCATTTTGGAGTTCACCCATCTAGATTAAATGCATAATTAAGTCATAATTATTATCAAATTAGCATAATTCATTCATGTTTCTATTTTTAAGTTTCAGTTTGATATTATTGCTATCATTTTACACTGTTTCCCTCTGTTAGAATAGTTGCATTTTCTGTGTTTTGCACCTATTTCTCTGTTTGCAGGTCTCTGACGAATTCGTCAGATCTCAGATGATCTTGTCTGATCTCAGATGATCCTATCAAATTAGAGGCGATCCCGACTACTTCAAGAATCAGAATCTTCATTAGACATCCGGATCAGGTATTTTTCTTTTAATATTCTTTAATTTCTCTGTTTTTTGTCTTAATTCTATTTTTTGTATTCATTTAATCTGCATCTTCATATAGAATAGCTTAGACGCATTTTGGCCAAACCTAGGATTTGAATGCTTAAGGCTAAAATGAACACATAAAACACATTCCCAACCTAGGCGTGGAAACTGCCATTAAATGTTTCCTGGTGAACCCACCATCCGTCGAAAAATCACCAATATACACCTCCCTTGAGAGGCGGGACCTTCGCAAGGCCTCTCAGTCCGAGGTACCATGCCATCCTTTTCACATCCCCCTTCCGGGCACGGATCCTATAGCCTGAAGGTAAGGGTGTGAAAATTTTGGAGCGATACATTTTGGTGAACCCGACGTGAATGCATTGTAAACCTTTTGAAAACAAAAACAAAAAAAAAATAAAACAACTAAAACATAGATGCATTTCAGATCATTTAAATTTAATATCATGTTTAGATGGTAGCTCCTAAGAAAATATTAGCAATTACTATAAATGTAGAAAACCAATTGGCAGCCATAGAAATCAATTCTGTGCTTAGTGTGCCTGAAACAGATAGAAATCAACTCTTGTGGGACGAACTTGATAGAAGACTTAGTGTCATCTCATCTAGGTCAACAAAACTTAAACAAATCAAGAGGCTAATCCTAGATAGAATCCTGGATCCTCATCAACTTGTCTTTTATCATGAACTTCAGAGAGCCTGCCATAGATGGTTAGCTTATAGGAGAGCTCTTGTATCTTCAAAATTGTTCACCTTCGAGGAATACCTCGAGAACGTAGCCATTGTACACCAGCTCCTAGGTCGTGTAGAAGACCAAGAGGTTGTTCTTACGGATAGGGAAAGATGGAATAGAGTTCCTCGAGCTATGTTATATCGAGAGTATTGCCACGAGCTTTACTTCTATCAACCAAAGATCTGAGACATATAATATCACTATAGCTCTTTTCATTAAATTTTTAAAAGAAAACTTTCAATTTGAAGAAGAACACTTCATGACTCCTGAAGAACTCGAGCCCATTAATGATATTTATAAATTGTTTATAGAAAACTAGATCATTACTTTCAGATTATTTCTTGCATTTATTGTGTTATTTGTTATCTTTACAATATTATTTCAAAAACAAAGAAAAACTAAAAAACATAGCAAAAACTTAAAACATTTCATTTTAAATATTGTAGTAGGTATATAATTAATATATACCTCTTAAGCTTGTTGCATATATATATATATATATATATATATATATATATATAAAAAAAATTTGCTGAAATCAAAATTAAGCACAATGCCTAAACTTAGGAATGGTAAAGAAACTGTAGGAGAAGAAGAAGATTGGTTACAAGATAAAACTAGAGACCCAAATGTCCTTCCTGAAGATCCAATTCCGGAAGGAGAAACTCTAGATCAACCAGAAGATGACCTAGGTGAAGATAATGAACAAGAAGGAAGTGTTAAAGAGGATGGATCCTCATCCCCTAGAGTAGCTCCAGATGGAACTATTGCTTTTGACAACGTAGATCATTTTCAAAAATTTCTCAATGATAACATTGACGCCCTTAATGTGGCAGTTCGTATTGATAAAGGGCAAATTAGTGACACTCAAGCAGCCATGGAACATGCGTTTGATGTGCACACTAATCCCTTGTCTTTCATTGATCAAGAAAGTGATAAGGCCGGGCCATCCAATACAGATATGGTCACTATGATTCAAAACATGTCAAAACAACAGAGTTACCCAACCTCCTAAGGAACCTCGTTATTCAACCTAAAATCATTCCCACACAAAAGAAAACTTCCTTCACTACTTTATTTCGCCAAACTATTGAGCAATATGCTTCAAGTAAACAAAAACCTAAAACGAAGCCAAACACCAATTTTCAACAATCTGGAATACAACATAATACAACTTCAAAATTCCTTCATAACACCTTTCCTACCAATAATTTACACAATAGCAACATAGCATCTAATCTTCATGTCCCTCCATCATATGCTCACAAAACCCATATCAATGCCCTACCGAACCAATATGGTGGGCAAACTAGTAATCTGGAAGCCATGGTGAAACAGTTAGCTTCGCGTATGGACCAGATAGATCCTTATCATCCCTCGTACAATTATCGAGAGATATGTAGTCAACCTTTGGATCCCATAGTTGTAGCTCAACCATACCCTAAGCATTTTCCCATGCCCATCTTGCCTATATATAAAGGAACCGAAGATCCCATAGAGCATCTTCGCATGTTTAGGATAGCATGTCATGATATATCACATGATGACTTGCTATTACTAAAAATGTTCCCAAAAAGTTTAGGTGGAATGGCATTAGAGTGGTACTATCAATTGCCCACTCATTCTTTGAGAAACTTTGAAGAAACAGTTGAATCTTTTGTCCATCAATTTAGTGCCTACATCGAGAGGCATGTAACCATTAAAGATTTATACAACTTAAAACAAGACAAGGATGAATGTTTTGCCGATTTCTTAGCTAGATGGAGGCAATTGATAGGAAAACCGCACTTTGTGCTACCTTATAGGGAAATGTTGGACATTTTTATCAATAATTTACAAGAACAAATATCTTATGAGCTATCAATCGCTACTTTAACTACCTTCGATCAAGCTATAGATTTAGCTCGAAGAGTAGAAGATGCCCTCATTAGGAGAGGCCAACTTAGGAAGAAGGATGATGAGAAAACATCCAAAAATCAATATAAAAACAAACAAGTTGTTGGTGACGGAGTCACCGACAACAGAAATGTTGCTAATATCAATGCAACGAAGACAACAAAAAATTTATATTGAAACTGCCTGATAAACCTCCTCGAGAATTTACTAGATTGAATCAACCCTTATCAACTATTTTACCTCAATTACTCGAAAGAGGTTTGATCCAATTACCAGCTATCCGGGAACCTGATCCAACTATACCCGGATACAGAGCCGACTTACACCGTGATTTCCATAGAGGACCTGGACACTCTACCAACGCTTGTAAAAGGTTGAAACATAAAATACAAGATTTGATTGATAATAATGAAATGGAGGTGCAAGCCTTCCAACCTAAACAAAATGCTCCTAATAATACTCAAAAGACCATTCCCCAAAATCAAAATCAAAATGCTAATCAAACATTAGACATATTTCAACACCCTTTACCAAGACATGGTAAAGAGGTAGCCAATCAAATCGAACATCATAATGTTCCTCCTCCTACCCGATATGTAGGAACCATTAGCGGACAATTACCTATTCAAGATCCTCAAATATTTGACACAACCTTATCCATGGTTACGACCAGGCCCTTACATAATATTCAAACTTCAGATTCTAGTGATATAGAATCAGATACTGAAAGTGAAGTAGACATCACTTCAAACCAATCGAATAGTTCTGAAAATGAATCAGATCCTATTCAACCCATCACAGATGCTATGGTTCCATAAGAACCATTTCCTAGAAGAGTTACTACTCGACCTTCTTCTAATCAATTCCTCCCAAATGAACAAGCCATAAATGCTCGACCGAGACCAGTTCAACGTCCTCAATATAACATTGTAGGTACCATTGGAGTCGTTACCCGACAACAGGCTCAAAATTCTCAACAAGAACCAAATCCCAATAAAGGGAATCATGCTCCTAATGTTCAACCTAAACCCCCTTACAATATTAATGAGCAATTATCCAATACTACAGCCTAATTTCCCTTTTGGATTTATTAAGATCTTCTCCTACCCATAGGGATGAGTTGATGCTTACATTAAGCCAAATGATGGTACCTCAAAACATTCAACTCGAAGCTATGGCCAATACTATCATCACTCGAGAGGTTGATTGTATTGACTTTCGGGATAAAGATATCCCACAACACAGTTTACATAAGGATAATCCCTTATATATTATCGCTCTAATTGGAGATGTAGTCATCAAACGAGTCCCGATTGATAATGGCTCATCTCTAAACATTTGCACTTTTGACTTCTACCAAAGATTTGGCTTTAGAAGTGATGAAATGAAGAAAACTGATATGATTATCAAAGCTTTTAATGACGAAACACAAGAAACGTGTGGAGTTATTACCATCCCATTGCAAGTTGGTCCTAGAACCCTAGATACAACCGTGTTTATTGTACATTGCCCAACATCGTACAATATACTTTTGGGTCACCCTTGGATCAATGCGATGCGAGCTGTCCCATCAACTTTACACCAATGTGTTAAATTTGAATTTAAAAATCAGTTGGTCACTATCCATGGTGACCCTAGACCCTTTGATATGTGTGCTTTGGCGTAACCCGTTGGAGTGCAATTTTGCCCCGCTCTGTCATCCACACATCCTAATTCTTATTTTTCATCTAAAACTGTGAAACACACACCCATAACTTCACCTATTTCCCTCCATTAATTTCATCCTCATATATAGATCAACAATCTTCTAAACAAATCACTCTAGAACCTCAAAAAGATCTTCAATCTACAACCAATCCTTCATGTTCTATCCCTATAATTTCAAAACCTATAGACACATCTATCATACCTTCCACATCTAAAGATATAGGGAATAATCCTTCTACATCTTATGCTCTTTCTGATGAACTTTTACCAGATTTATCCACAATCTTAATATCAAAAAAACAAATGCTTTCATGCAAGATTCAATTCTTTTAAATAACTTACCACCATCTCCTCATACTTTGGGCCTCCCACAACCTATGGGAAGTACTTACCAAGTCGGGAGTTGTGCCTTCATTTATAAAGGATATGATCTGGGAAGAATCCCTCGAAATATCAAAACTCATCATGAGGGATACGCTCGATGTTATTTTACCAATGAATATATTAAAGCTAAACCCATAATGCTTAAAATGGGATATAAAGGGAAAGGCTTGGGACCTTTCCAAAATGGCATGAAAGAACCTTTCGAGGTAGAACCGTGGCCTGCCCGCTGTGGTGTGGGCCTATTTCCTAGTAAGGGTCAACCCTTTCCTTTTGAAGATGATGATCAACTCATATGTTATCAAGATTATTTGGATAGGCATGATGATTTGCCTCTAAAAAATCAGCCATTTACATGTAACATGCTATCCATAGCTTACCCCGAAATGATTGTTGACCCCGATGAAGAGTTGGAAGGAGATATCTTCCATGATGTCTCCGTTGAAGAGATGTTACACAATGGATTTTATTTTGATGGTTCTATACCAACTATAGCCCAACTTGAGACCACTAATCCTCAAGATGAATTATCCAAATTAACCTTACAAGAATTACAAGAATTGGGCGTTTCACCCGCCCCACCTAATTTTGAAAGAGATCTACACATGGAGGTAGAAAACGTCATTAAAATTAATATTGGAACCGAGGATAATCCTCACATAATCAATATTGGATCAGAATTAAGTCAAGAAAAACAAGAACAATACATTGCATTCCTTAAAGAGTATGAAGATGTCTTCGCTTGGACATATGAAGATATGCCAGGTCTAGACCCTTCTCGTAGTCATGCATCATCTAGTGGTCCATTTGGATGCTAAACCCGTTAAACAAAAACTTAGAAAAATGCATCCCAAAGTGGCTCTGCTAGTCAAAGGGGAGTTAGAAAAACTCCTGAATGTTGTTTTTATACAAGCTATTGATTATGCTGAATGGATCTCAAATGTAGTTCCAGCCACCAAGAAAGAAGCCACCAAAGTTAGGGTTTGCACAGATTTTAGAGATATTAACGCCGCATGCCCTAAAGATGACTTTCCTCTTCCAAACATGGATCAAATCATTGACTTTACTGTCGGGAGTGGGATGATGTCCTTAATGGATGGATTCTCCGGTTAT